>JANFAM010000007.1:15278928-15898392 GCA_024362665.1 Prunus padus | reverse complement strand
TTATGAATTCACTGTCATGACTTTAAGGATTTTTCAAAAATAAAGACAATGATGGAAAATTAGCCCCAGTTCCATATGATGGAAGGCACAATGCTAATATGAGGTCAGACAAAAAAGGCATGCACCAGCTTCAAATTTATTACTATAATATTATCAAAACACTAATATGTGGCTTAAGTAAGTTGCAACCAACCTCAACAAGCAACTTCTTGATACGCTCTTCCAGAGGCAGGGAAAGTAGAAACCTAAAATGACATTCATTCACATATTTAAATCAAAATCAAAATAAGGTTAAAAAAAAGTGCTAATGCTTTCATTCAATAGCTATGTCCTTAACAAGTAAATAAATAAATATGCATTAATGTACACAAAACCATGTGAACAAAAAACTTTGTTTGTCCACCAAAATGACAAACAGGCAAAAACAAGAGCAATCACCATATAGTATATATTTCTCTCGTTGTTTATCTAGCCAGCCAACAGGATTAAGATAACCAATAAATGAAGCACTTCACAGGGGGAATGGGAGGTCAACCAATAATTTTATATGACAATGTCTTGGTTGCTTCTAGTTCTGTATTTTGTGTCTATATGTAAGACTCATCTTCAAAATTTCAAATACACATCCTCTGTTTTCATGCAAGATTAAAAGACCCCTTCAGTTTCAACTTTTTGCAAAACTATTAAAAGAAGGGCAAAATTGATACTCCGCTTACCTCTTTGAAAATTTAAGATGATGCTTTCAAAAGTACAACTTAATAAAGGAACTCAACATATTACAGTTTGCATGATGCTAAAGAGAAAGGAAATTGACGAATTCAATAATATGAAAATGACCGCACCTTCTTGAAGAACCTTTGCACGTTCTAGGACACAAGGAGTTAACATAGTCATACCTTCAAATAACAATAAAAATTTAACCATTATAATTTGAATTTCAAAAGCTTTTAAAGAATGCAGAAAAAGGTAGTATTGGGGAATAAATAACGTACGGGCTCATTGTAAACTGTATAGGAGAACTTTCTTGTCCCACCATCTTTCGTAAATATTTGGCCGAAAAATCACTTTCTGAGGCATGATACTGAAGCGGAACCCAACTCTGAAAGAGGCAGAGGAGGAAGATATTATCCCAACAAATCTAATAAAATCAACCACCGTAATGCATCCCAGTCCTTTGTAGAAACTCAAATACACAACACCAAGTACATTTTTTTTATGGTAGAAATCAAGAAACGAAATCCAGAGCATTAATTCCACGGAATAAGTTAAGATAATAAAGCAATATAATCAAAGATACTGTAAAATGTGAAATAACAATTCAACAAAGCAACCACTGTTGCGAATGTTTGAAAAATTGCTAAAATGGTAGTGATACTGCCATGTTTGGAATGCCTGGGAGAACAAAACATCCAGTGTTTCCAGACATTCAGACAATTTTCATCTACAACAGCAAAATAAAAGAGCAATCGTCAAAATACTTGGGCTCCAAAGAATGTATCTAGGCCGGCAAGATAAAGAATGACCACCAGAATGCTTAGTCTTCAAAGACAAACCTCACCAACAATAAATTTATCCATTTTCATAACCAAAAGAATAAACCATGAAAAATCTCTAACATATCCTTCATATGGTTCATTATAATATCACCCAAAAAACGAGTTAATTGTTAGAAATAGTCAAAGGATTCAACCAAAAGGTATAACACCTGTCTCATAGGAAAACAAAACTTCTTAATTATGAACTGCACTTAGAAATAAAGCTTGGTGATGTCATACTCAACTAAGTGATCAGAATACCAATTTCTTATCTGACATTATGCTACTAAGTAGTAATATTTTCTCCTAAGAAATCCAAATTCATAGCAAGAGGGAGGAACTAATACTTCAATGCCGTCAGATCAGAATGAACAGAACATACTAATAAGCAAAGTTCATTAAATAATCCTCATTCTACACAGACGTTTGAGATTATAAATAGTAACACTCCCATACCTCTTCATCTTCCGTTTTTTTCTCAGTTGAAGACTCCATCCGCTTGGTCTGAAACAAAATAGTTTCAAATGGTTCATAACATAGATTCAACTGTTATTATGTACACATAAATAAAGTTTTTTAAAAACAAAAACAAAACTTGGATCGATGAGATGGAGTCGGACTTCAGGCACTAGAGTTAGAGAAGTCCAAAACTGCAGTATCTTTGTAAAATCTAAAACTAAATACTGGATAGATTTTAATAAGTTCCAATATGCACAAAATGGGTCCAAATCCTAAAAAATTCTTCACTATAGTGCCATAATTTCGTACAAAATATCAAATTGCAGAGAGCGAGAGAGAGAGAGAGAGAACCTGCTTCTTCGATGGACCCGAAGATGTTTCTTGTCTAGACTCCTCTAATTTAACTTTAACTTCTGCATCCCCTGTGACACTGTTCTTCCTTCTTGAAGAACCAGACTTCAAATGTTCCAGTGACGGTCGGAGCTGCACAACTTTATCAATAGGATTCAAGTGTAACTGCAAGATGAAGAAAAAAATCAAAACCTCTTTCAATGCTTCAACATCAATGAGTCAAACCAACACTGTGTCGCAAAGTGAGATACTATAACTATAAAAACCATTTACTCTCGCAAGAGATACTAAGAAACTAATAATTACGTTGCAACATTTGTGTGTAACCTTTAAAAAATTCTGTTGGTATAATTGCATGTGCAAAACCACTAATATAAAGAGAACACAGAAGGGCAGTTTGTCTGCATTTGCGTGCGCATATGTCTAGAGAGGGCATCCATGGTAAATTTATTTAAATCATTAAACAATAATCAATCATAGATTCAATGAAATAAATGCACAGCTCCAATCTACCAAGCAAGCCCATATATTCATGATTTCACGAGCACCTTTTTAAATGAATCGCCTTGGGGCCTAGCATGATGACACATTTGACCAACCGAAGAGTGTTGGATTTGTGCACTAACATGCTCAGTCTAATCCCAAAACAACAAAAACTCATGCTTTCCGGCCAACTTTTACCAGAACAGAGAGACAACATACGGAGGAGAAGCATTTAGCAGCCTAAAATTTACGCAAGAACCCTTTCATGTAACTTTATACAGGCCTGAAAGTGAACCTTGTCGGGGTCTGAAGACAGTGTTAAAATCCAGTAACTAAGCATATATGGGCATTCAAGTAATTATTCAAACCTAGCTACCTTTCAACAAATCACCTAACCACTTCCAAGGTAAATATTCCAACACTACTTGTTCAACTATGCATATTTTCAAGTGCAATAAGTGTATTCTCTTCAAAAATGAAAATACTGTTTATATCATCTGAAATTTGATTGGAAAATTAACTGGCCTACAAGCTCGGGAGCCTTTCACAATTTTTCTCTTTTACTTCAAAAAATAAAATTGAGTCAATTTGAGAGGATTATCAGCCACAAATTCACAACTAAAGGTCATTACTTCTTTCCTGGAATCATGGTCTCCTCAGACGATCTTAATGACAAGCCACCCTTATTGGAAACATCTATCTCTGAAACTCGGGATGGCTGGAGTAAACGCATACACAATTGCCTAAAGAAATCTAGCTCATTTACCAATCTATAGTAATATAGTAAATTCAACCACATTAAACATAAAATCCATGGATGATACTTCAAAAGGTCAAGAAAAGTCGCACATACCTTATCACCCATCAAAACCCCAACAGCATAGCCGGTTCCAATTGTGCGAGTTGGCTTCCATGTTGTATGCAAAGTCTGAGGAAAATTCCAAGAACACAAAACCACACTGTATTACATAACAGTGTAGGCAACAATGTCACAACATCAAAAACAGAATTAAGATATAGCTAAAATCTTTATGCAAAAAAATTGACCTGCTTAGTCATTTTAAGTCTGTTACCGCAATCTTCGTCGTAATTCTTAGGGTCAAGATTAAGAGACAAATCAATCTCCATTTCTGAAGTGGCAGGCTTCAGCCTCACCTCCTCGCACCGGTTCTCCAACTCATACGGTCGCCACCATGGCCTCAGAGGATATTGCAATACATACAACTGATAAAGAAAGATCAAAAGAATTAAAGAAAACATTTCCCCAAAAAATAAATAATAAAAATTAGAGCAACAAAGAGCTTAAGGGAGAGAGAGGGAGAGGGAGAGAGAATGAGAGAGATTGACAGACCTGAGAGTTGTCATCGATATGAGGATTGAAGAATACGTCGATTTCACGCACAACTGTGTCTTCGACATCGTCTTCTTCCATAGGGTCGTCATCTTTTGGTTCTTCATCGGTTTCCATTTTCAACCCGCCATTTGAATCTTCGTTCTTGGGCTCGCCATCGGTTCCTTCTTCTTCTTTCTTTTCCGCAATCAGGGCATCCAGTTTTTCTGGTTTAGGTTTCAGCTGTGGCTTTTCGGGTTCGGGCTCGGGAACCGGTTTCGGAGGCTCTTGTTTGACGACGGGTTCGGATTTCGGTTTCGGCTTGGCCTTGGAGGACCTGGGCACGAACCTGCTGGGCCGAGCAGGAACTTGGCTCGGCTTGTCGAAGTCGTCCAGGTCCATGGTTCTGTGGTTTTCTTTGCTCCGGTGAACGGTGAAAATGGAGAGCAGAGAGCTGTCACTGCGAGGTTTTTGGTGCGCGGTTTTTTTGTTGCTTAGAGCAATCCCAGCGTTTGAGGCAAGGCAGGGCAGAAGGCAGCCCGAAGGAAGGGAGAAGGCTCCAGCGCGCAAGCCCGAGCCCAGGCTGGGTGTGGGTCCCAGCAGCCCTGGCGAGCCCAAGGGCAAGTTTTGCCCGAGCCCAAGCCCGAAGGCAAGATGACGTCAGCACGCTTTTTTCAATTTTTTTTACCGTTGGAGCGTGCAATGCACGCGCCAACGTTAAAAAAAATTTCGAACGGCGCGCGTCGCGTCAGAGCCCAACGGCTACTTGACACGTGTCGCGCGCTGGAGCCTCCGATGGATTTTTTTGCAGAATCCGACGGCTGAGCTTATTTTTGGGTTTCAAAAATTGTAAAAAATTGCAAAAAAATTTAAAAAAATATAATAAAATTCTGGAAATTATTTCTATAAATACCTACCATAACCATTCACTTTCCACACCAAATTTGCATACAAATTCATCTCCTTTCAATATTTTTTACTTTCCACACCAAATATTTTTCTCCTTAGGAATTTTTTAAAAATACCAAAATTTTCTGGAATTTTTTTCTATAAATACCTACCAATATTATTCACTTTCCACAATAAATCTCCATACAAATTCTTCACCTTCAAATATTTTTCACTTTCCACCCAAAATATTTTTCACTTTCCACACAAAATATTTTTCTCCTTCACAAAATTCCATTTGTGTCAAAAAAATACATGGCCTCTTCCAGTGAAGCCGGAGGCACGTGGACAACCGTTGAAGATATTTTGTTGTGTGAGTGTTGGGTCAAAGTTGTTCATTGCCCGGTCACAGGCAATGAGATGAAATTCTCTCATATGTGGAGAAAAATTCATGGAGAATTTTGTGAAAGATCAAGTTCGACTCGGACGGAAATGGCTTTGACTAGTAGGTGGAAAATTTTGAATACAGAGTTAGGGAAATGGAGAGATGCGTTGGCAAAAGCAAGAGAAATGATTAAAAGTGGTGAAAATCTTGGCGACGAGGTAACAAATTTATAATTTCCGTTTTATTCAATTTAATGTCTTTTTTTTTCCTTGGATTTACAATTTTATTTCTTTAATAGATTCTTCAAGCACAAATGTGGTTTTGTGCATTTGGTAATAAAAAATTCAAAAATCACCAATGTTGGGACATTGTGAAGAATTGTTCAAAATTCAATACACGTGGTTCGTTCAGTACTGTGAAGAAAACCATTACACAAGGCTCCTCAAGCGAATAATGTCCGCAATCGGTTCTCGTGGTGCGTTCCGTGGAGGAAATAATGGCACGATTACATCCTCCGCCACGTGGTGATCCGGTGGAACCGTCCCAGCCAATGATTGAGCCGTCTTCGTACTCAATTGTGTCGGACTATGAGGACTTAGAGTATTTAAATTTTATGATGAGTGAGTAGGTATTTCAATTGTATGGATGAGTTAGATGTGAATTTTTTAATAAATATGGACACGTGGCAACCGAAAATCTTATCCGAAATTTTTACATTTTATCCGAAAATGTTATCTGAAATTTTATATGAGAATTTTATAATGAATAGTGACATGTGGCAACCAAAAATCTTATCCGAAAATCATATCCAAATTAATTGTTTAAATAAAAAAAAGGAAAATAAATTAAAGTGAATAGTAATTGCCCTACCTTGCCCTTCCATGGGTGGAGCAAAAAATGCAAGGGCTGCCACTATTCACGTGAATAGTGCCCGCCCTTGCCCTTGCCCTTGCCCTTATGGGTGGAGTTGCTCTTAGGGGTTTTTGGGGGTGAGTGTTTTGAGCTTGGGGTTAAGGAAAAATATTTTTCTGTCTTCTTTTTCTTCAATTTTTATTTTATGATTTCTCTATTGAGATAAATGTGGTTAAGGGTTTTTTTGGGCTGAGAAATGGCGGGCCTAAACCCTTAATATGGATTTGATAATTCGGTCCATTGGCAAATCTTAAATCTTTTACCTTTGGAAATTCAGATATGTTCCAAATTGCAAACATACAAATTATTATTACACAGTAATTTAATTTTATTTATTTATTTATTATAAAAATTGCATAGACCTTCTTCCAATGCCCAATTAAACACAATCAAAAAAATCTGATACCACAGTGGAAATGTATGTTTAGCCTAAGATCAATCGTCTCACGTTTGAAACCTTTAGGCATCAGTATGTGTGTGCGTAAATCCTACTCCCCCTTCCTACTTTGACAAAAAAATTAATAAATAAATAAATAATTCTGCCTCTTCAATGCTTTCATATTTGTTTTTAGCAAATAATGTTCAAATTCATTCACATATAACAAATTTTGTGAATGTATGGCAGCCCAAAGGCCCAAGAATGTTCGGAACGATTGGCAAATTCATTTTGATTGGGGTGCGCCAAAGCCCAAACTGCAGTGCAATACTTGGTCCACGTATCAGATATTAAATTTGCGAAGCTATTTTCTGTGTGTTTTTTTTACAAGTTTTTTCATGATTCTAAACCATTGAAGAGAGTGTTTTAACTTCATCTTTGATCCATGCCGGATTTCAAAATCATGGACCAAAAAAATTTGGTAGACATTGTGTTTTGGTAGAAAGTTTGTTGGCAACTTGGCACTGTGAAAGGATTTGTTGTTGGATCCTTGTGTTATTGAAAGGACCACTCCAAAAGTAAAGGAAACAATAAAATCATGACATATAACAAAAAAATGCCTTTTCGAGCCTTTAGCTGTCCCGGTAAAGCTTCACAAAATGATACCATAAAGAAAATTTATCAAATTCATGGTATCATGAATTGGCAAATTTACAGTATTCGAGGATGATCTTATGTTATGTTTGCAAGTAGTCTTATTTACCATGTCCAAATTTAGGAGGGATGTGAATTGCCAAGTCATATTTGTTCCCTTCGTTTGTTTTTTCATTGCAATCTTGTTTCAAAACTTAATCGAGCAGTCAATTTTACGTAATTGTTAAGAAATGAAATGTTAAAATGAGGAACTCAAGTGACATGAAATAAGTGACACGACAGTAATCTGATTTACCGAAAAGTATTTTTTGTTCTTCAGAAAATCTGATTTAATATATTTAGTTTATGAATCAAACTTCTTAACTAAACATATTTTTTGTTCACATATCTTGTTCTTTCAAGTGAGCAAGTTATGAAGATTCAATAAGGCTACTTAAACAGCTGTCCTGCGAGATCATGATATTGACAAGACGTACGGGAGGCATTGTGGTGCCCAGAAATTTTCTTTAAAGGAGTTTAGGTATTTAATGCTTTTTGGTGAGGGGATCTGAGGAGTTTGATCCTATTGCCTGGCCGAATTCGGAGTTTGCTGCTGGAAGATCAAGTAAATATCAATGAAACTGGTTTGCCAAACAATTTCTCGAGGGCTTATTGGCTTTGAGATTGCCATAGTTTGATCAGAATCAAGCAACTCAATAAAATGAGTAAATTGAATAAGTGTCAAGCATATTATTGCGTGTATATAGTTATGTTTTTTTGTTGTTGGTTAAAAAAGCACATATTTAATACAATAACTAGTTTTTGGTTTAGTGGTATTTCTTCTTTTATGATATTGAAATAGGTTTCAAGTTCGAATCTACTTCCACGTTGATAAGAAAACGAAAATACATATATCTAACAATCTACTCAAAATCTAGTAACATAATACACCAAATTACTTGGCAAGAAAATTGGTGTGTAATGTGTGTTCTTTGAACACTTTACATCTCATATATGCATATCCATGCACAAGCATGATATGGTGATAGTTAAATGCTTATTGGCTGCCAAAAATGACATGTACATTTATTAGAAGTTATTCTAATTTTGTGTTAGACGTGTCGGCGAAAATCCAAAACATCATAGTCTCGACTCAAATACAAATCGAGTACTATTCTAAATTTGCCTAAAATAATTATTTATAGGTTAATTAGTCACACTCTATATTAATGTTTGCGATAAACAATTCAAGATCTAACGTGTACATAGACAGAGAACTACAATCTAACCATGTAACGTAACATTAATTAATTCTTGTATTTTCATTTTATTATATGGATACAAGTACACATCATTACTCTTTCTAGAGTTTTTTCTTTTTAGTGTGATGGGGTGGGGGTGATGGATTGAAACTGTGGCCACCGGCCACCTCTCTTGTCAGTTGTCCCTATCGCAATTGCAAAAGAGGAGAGAAGGAATCAATCACCTTTTGTTTTGTTTTCTTTGAAGTGAAGGCGTCAATGGAGATGGCAACCAATTAGAAAAGTTTGATATATACATCCACCTTTCCCATCTCTCTTTCAAACCAAAAAAAAAATAGTGTAGGAAATTGGTATTTAATTAGTCAATGACTTGTAGTTTTCCATTATGCACAGGCAAGCTACATCATGAAAGGAACAAGAGAGAAGGAAAAAAAGATAAGGGTTTGTGAAAAGCACATGCATCATGCATGGTCCATCAACATGCATGAGGAAAAACTGATCCATTCCATGGAATATCTGTTCCGTTTGAACTTTTGCAAAGCTGTTGCTCCTTTTTAATGAGGAAAAAGCCACACTTTTTCTTTCGTTTTTTGTGTGTGGGCATGCATGCACATATATAACTTTTGACATGCATCAATGAGCCTTGTAGTAGGCTGCACAAATTGTCACGTTTGTGTCGATTTTTAATCTGAAGGCAAAGAATTGTATCAATCTCATGTATTAGCAAAAGAAAAATCATACACGACAGTCTTTTTTTGGGTTTTGTAGAGAATGTGGTACCAACCTTCGAACCCAATACCACTACACTACAAGAAAAAGTCACAATAGTCACTCATTTATCACTAACTAAGAATTTGGTGACTGTTGGTAGCATTAGTCACCTTTTTTGGTGACTGCTGGTAGCTTTAGTCATATTTTTTGAAATTTTTGTGTGACTAAAGGCTTTAGTCACCCCAGCAAAAGTAACCGAATGTTACCATCGTTAATTTGTTGGTGACTAAAGCCCTTAGTCACCTTTTTTGGTGACTATTAGTAGCATTAGTAACTTTTTTTAAAATTTTTGTATGACTAAAGGCTTTAGTCACCCCAGCAAATGTCACCAAATGTCACTAAATAATAGTGATTGTTGCCACTTTTTCTTTTAGTGCTAGGAGTTAGTGCAAGCGCACTTAACCACAAGGGCAGGTTGAAGGCCAGTATACACGACAGTCTTTGAATTGACAAAGATACGTTTTAGATTAAAACTTGAATAAATAATGCCCAAAAAATTAAGATCTCATGCCCTCAATTTAATAAAAAGTTAAAGTCTATATGTATATATTTACAGTTCCCTTTCATTGATGGATTTACTACCCAAAAAAAATTATACAAACTGTCTATTTTTTAAGTCTATATGTCTATTATACAAACTGTATATATATCATCTTTGCAAAAAATCTGAAAAATTAAAAATCATAAAGTTAAGGCATCTAATTGCAAGCAACAAAATAGACGAACATGGTGCTTCAAAAAAAAACTAAAATAACAATAATCTAATTAAGCGGTCAAATGATTTCGAATTCAAGTGATTTTTTGGAGATATGATCTTTGAGGGAAATATATAAAACAGTTCGGATTATTGAAAAACAATGTGTGGTGGTGGCTCCTATAAGGATGTCCTTAAAAGGAATTCTCAATTGAAGCTAATTGTGTATATGTATATCAATGTTAATTACACTTTTATCATGAAATAGGTCCCAACTTTCATGGTTTACATATTAAACAAAG
This sequence comes from Prunus padus, assembly GCA_024362665.1. NCBI lineage: Eukaryota > Viridiplantae > Streptophyta > Magnoliopsida > Rosales > Rosaceae > Prunus > Prunus padus. Next base: position 15,888,011 of record JANFAM010000007.1, on the reverse strand, counting down.
TGGATACGTACTATTTTGATCTCAATTATATGCGGATTTCAGATATTTTGTAGTAACATAATAATTATTTGATGTTATCAATATCGTGAAAACATTCATTGCAGCATGGCCAATAGATTGATTATTTTACCTGCAAATCCTGTCCCGAAACTCAGATTTGCACCAATATATCAGAAGATGGACCCTAACTAAATTTAATAGCAACTGTGTTTCAAGGTAGCAAATGTCACCAAGTTGAGGGACAGAAGCCACATGTGGACAAAAGCAAAAGCACCAGTAGGGTCGTTCGTTCATGTCATGATCACAATTTAAAATCGTCTCATGGTTCACAAGAGTTTTGTTTAAGCTTATCCTGTATTTTGGTAGTTAACATCGTTTTAAACCTTCATGATCTAATTAGTTTTTGACCTAAACGTAATCTAAACTCGAAATCAACGTCGTCTTAGCATAAAAATATAGACAGATGATGAGTCTCATGGTTGCTGTGAGTTTTTTTAAATTTGGAAGTTGCTAATCTGACTAATTAGCCTGTCAATGTGATTGGTAATTGCCGTCTCTAAACTGGGTGGAAATCCATCCAAAGGGCCCCACACAATGCCTAATCAAAAAAAGAAATGCATTCCAAGTCAATGCAAGTGAAGTGGACGATAGAGTCTGCATAGAAAACTTGCCGGCTTTTGGGTTGTATTTATTTCTTAGCTCAGCCTAATTGTCTTTTGCTTATGTTAAACGGAATTTTAAACCTGAAATAATACTACTTTATATAGTATTTTTTTCCCCACGTACTAATATGTTTCAAAAAGCATGTAATTGTACGTAAATAAAAGGGATCAATTTTGTCAGAGCCACATGCGTGCACGTTAAGCGTACAAATGCTTTTTTGATTGGCCTTTAGCTGGCTCGCTCTAAAAATGACAATTTTTTTAACAGCAAATTAGGAAATATTGCTGCATGGCTCTTTGTGACATTTTATCAAACACTTTTTAGTCCCCCCCTCTTTGTAGTTTTAGTTTTCGTTTTATTTTTTATACAAACGATAATTTATTTTAATATAATCTAAATTACAAATAGGGGGATTCGAACTCGAATGTAGAGTGGTGAGCATATCTGTTCTAGTCAACTTAATTCAGCTCATATATGTAATTTTTGATTAAAATTATAATTTGGAACTATGAATTAACAAATGTTCACATGACGAAAAATTGGAAGCTTAACTAAGTTTAATAGAAAATATGTGCACACTTTATTCTGCTAATTTATTGACACAAACATGGTCCGTTTTATTAGTTGAGATATTGACACAAACATGGTCCGTTTTATTAGTTGAGATAAATAATGGCTTTTGGGAGGATTATTACTTGTTTATTTTAATTTTATGAACCCTTGGACAAACGTCAGATACTTGTCGAATTCAAAAGACAAAGAAAGACTTTGGGATCTATTCAAAGATGACAACCATAAAGTAAGTAACATCGTTTTTATTAAGTAACTACATTTCAATTTCATACTATACCCTTTAAATCCACTTATATAAGCTTCATAAAGCTTATGCGCATTATGTAAACACCTTTCAAGTTTTGCTTTGGGACTTTGATCCTTTGTTACCGAAAAAAATAAAAAAAGAACTTATGCATTAAGCAAAACCCCTAATTTTATTATCTTACGATTAAGTAAAAACCATTTAGAACTGATTTTTCTCAACAAATGTGAGTTGTGTGATTAATATGTTTTGCAAAAGGCACGTGCATTTGGAGACGGATCACTCAAATAAGTCCACAAATGAGCGGCGAGCGCATTGTTTTTAGTCCAAATTTTGATTTATCATTGCGGCGTTCTCATCTATATTATAAAACTAACCTATTTCATAATAATCTAAACTCATCTTACGTTCTATTTGATGCATGAACAATCCAACAATAGATGAATTTTGCTTTACAATGATAGGAAAACCCCATGTGGAAGGACCAAAAGTCACTATTTTTAATTTCACAAAATTGGTTTTCTTCTTTTGAGTTTGGACCACCATGACGGATCATGTATCCCTTAAAAAAGGGCACATGAAATTGAAAATATCGGACAATTATTTAAGCTTATCCTCCTTATTCCTTAATCTCCACTCAAATGTTCATGAGATCATTGGGAATGTGTTCATGGAAATGAGGACAAGAAAGAGTGTGAATCGTAAAAAACAAAAAAACAAAAAATCGTATGAAAGTTAATTATACAAAATGAAATGACTTATTACAAGTGAATGAAGACAAAAACAAGAATAATAACATATTCTTTGGAAGGTGGAAGACCCTATCCTATATTCATAAATTATAACCTACTTCACTTCACATGCCACACACACACATTTTCCATCGATCAATTCAAGTCAAGACAACTCTTTTGATTTTGCCGGAGATCGAGACGACTTATATTCTATCTTAATTAATTTACTTGTCCTTTTATAGTCGAATGCTTTGTGTCCTCTTCTTACCTTCCTTGTCTTCATGCATTCTAACTAAGTACCATGTGTTGTCGAATGTCAAACTCTCTCCCTCTCTCTCTCTCTCTCTCTCTCTCTCTCTCTCTCTCTCTCTCTCTCTCTCTCTCTCCAAAATGAATCAGCAAATAAAATCACACAAATAATACGTTTAAGTGTTTTGTTATGACTTAAAATAAGATTACAAATTAAATTCTTAGGGACCCCAATATTCTGAAAATCAGCACAAGTTTTAAAGCAATATAAGAAAATAAATTAAAAGATCATACACAAAGTTGAATACAATTATATTACAAAAGCTAAATTATTGAAATGCCCCATGTAACTCATTTTCAATCTCACTTTCCTCCCTGAAACTCTATTTAGTGTCTCATTTTGCCTGGATTCCATCTAGCCTTAACCGAAGTCATCAAACTTGACGTCCATGTGCCGTTTTTCTGAGTTCTTGTGTCAATGGAGGGTCGAGAACGAAAGTATTGCCATTGTAGGAAGCTCTGCCAAGTTCAGACGTCGTTAGGGAAGCAACAAAGATTGTCGCTTCTTTGAGTGGTTTGATCCAAAGATGTGTTCTTGTTCAAAAGATATAATACCTAGGTTGCTGAAGAATAAGGGAAGACTAGAACAAGATCTAGCCAAGCTTCGAGGTAGAGAGAAATTGTTGTGGGGTTTTCTGTTTCTTTCTTAGATAATGTTGATTTCCATGATGGTTGGTGGTTTAAGGGATAATCATCATCAGGTTTAGAGTTGGCTATGTAATGTAGGTTTAGCAATATTAACTGTAACCAAGGGGAGGAGGGAGGTTTGTAATCTGCAAGTGTTTTGGGAATGGTTGAGCACAATAGCATTTGTGTGTTATGTAATCTGCAGTTTTTTGGGAATGGTTAATCCAATGGTATTTTAATATTGACATACTTTTTGTTGTAACAAGCTTAAACATTTTTCTTCTATTTCTATTTTTTTTTCTTTCTAAAATTTGTTTACCTATCTAAATATGCATATAGAAGAATAAACATATAACAAAATATGCATATCATATGAGATGAAAAACGGCACACGAGCGTTAAGTTTGATGACTTCGGTTAAGGCTGGATGGAATTTAGGCAAAGTGAGACATTACATAGAGTTTCAAGGGGGAAAGTGAGACACTAAATAGAGTTTCAGGAGGGAAAGTGAGACACTTAAAGTTCAGGGGAGAAAATAAGACTGAAATTGAGTTGCAGGAGTCATTTCAATAATTTAGCCTATTATAAATTCGCAAGAGCATCGGCCGTCATATTCACTTCACAATACCTATAATGAATTTGAAAATTCTCCATTTTGCCACGAGGATCAAAAGTCGATCAATGAATGTAAGTTCTACCTAAAGTTCTACGTGCTCCAACATGTTTGATTTTCTAGATAAAAATCAGAGCATGCAAGTTGCTTACATTGGGGGTTAATTTTTGAATTCTTCGTGAATGCGATTAAAATCTTATCACACAGAGAGGAGGAGGTGGAAGTAAATGATATTTCAAAGGTTTGCATGAGATTGGATAATGTGGGGAAAAAAGATCAAGCCACGTCCTCACTTTTAATCCCACGTGTAAAACCACAACTCATTTAACCGCAGTAACCCCAGTACAAACAATATATAAAGAAAAAGAGAGCAGTAATTGAGCGTGGTGAAGCCTAGGAAACCTCATAACGTGTCCAGATCAGAATGGGTCAGAACACAAAAATCTCCAATCAAGAAAAAAGTAGTTTGACTTTTATGAATTTAAAGCACCGGTCGTCGACCATTAAGATTGTCCTTTGGTAGCCCAAAACGCATTTAAACACTCCACTAAACGACAAACCCATCGTATTTGGTACCACTTTTTTCTCGTCCGACAACAACACCCAAAAACTCGACAGGTGGACTGTAATAACCTCCGTGTCCGTAATTAGAAGCTTGAACAACAAGTCATGGCCAGCTCAGGTTAATCCCCTGCTTACCACTAATTAATCTCGATTAAACATCTAATTGTTTAATTGATCACTTTTCCCAGTTTCTCTCTCCTGAAAAGTCAGTGAGAAAAGCAAAGGAAAGTCTTTGGCTTCAGACTCTCTCTCTCTCTCTCTCTCTCTCCGTCTCCCACACAAGTCACAAGCTTATTCTATTTCTTCTCCTTATTCACAGAATTTTAATCTCACTCTGTTCTTGGGAGGCTTTATAAAACCCGGCCTTTTCTGTTCTGAGTTCTATTTAGACGAAAGCTCAATCGGGTTGTTTTGAGAGTAGTGAAGTAGCTAAGAAATAGCTACAAGTTAGCTGAGTTTTTTTTATTTTGAACATTTTAGATCAAATTTTGACTGTTGGATCAGAGTATCTTTCTGGGTGGTTGTAATTTTTGGGGATTTTTCTATTAATCTCTGGGTTGAGTGAGAAGCTTTTATTTTACTCTCTTGGGTTTAATCATTGAGTTTCTGGGGTAAATGTATACTTTGGTCAGAGATCCATCAGACAGAGCTGGTAGGTGGGCATAGAGAAATAAAAAGGGGGGGGACCTTGACTGGTAGATGAGAGCAAGAGATGAAACTGAACCCTTGAAAATGAAAACTTTGTACCTACAAGGCTTCTTTGGAGTTCTAAGATAAAAACCCAATAGTAGATTTTTTGATTTTTGTCCTGTAGATTGAGTTCAAAAAAAAGGAAAACCCAAGAGAGAAAATCTCAGTTCTGATGCCGACCGACCTAGATAATTCCTCTACAGCTTCAGGTGAAGCTAGCGTTTCTTCCTCTGGCAACCAAACTGCTGCTCCCAAACCCACCACCAAGAAAAAACGTAACTTGCCAGGAATGCCAGGTAGCTCAAAAAGAAAATTCCCCAAATTTGTTTTTTACACTGATGTTCATAATCTTTGTCTGATTTGGTGATATTTGACTTTTGGGTTTTGTTATAGATCCAGATGCAGAGGTGATTGCTCTGTCTCCCAAGACCCTATTGGCCACAAACCGTTTCGTTTGTGAAATTTGCAACAAAGGGTTTCAGAGGGATCAGAATCTGCAGCTTCATAGGCGTGGTCATAATCTGCCATGGAAGCTGAGGCAGAGGTCCAGTAAAGAGGTGAAGAAGAGAGTCTATGTCTGCCCAGAGCCCTCTTGTGTGCACCATGACCCATCTAGAGCTTTGGGTGATCTCACTGGGATAAAGAAGCACTTTTGCAGAAAGCACGGCGAGAAGAAGTGGAAATGCGATAAGTGTTCCAAGAAATATGCGGTTCAGTCGGATTGGAAAGCCCATTCCAAGATTTGTGGTACCAGAGAGTACAAATGCGATTGTGGGACTTTATTTTCAAGGTTCATAAAGAGCTTTGATTTTTATCTTAGAAATTTTATGTTTTTGAGCTTAACTTCTTGGGTTTCAAGTTGGTAAAGTTGTTGTGTTTTTGGTCTTTGAAGGAGGGATAGCTTCATAACACATAGGGCCTTCTGTGATGCTTTGGCTGAGGAGAGCGCCAGAGGCCATACCCAAACTCCAACTCAGACTCAAACAGAAGTGAATTTGAATTCAGAATCAGACCCGAAAGCTCAAAGTGCTAATTCACCTCCACAGCCGCCACCACAGGCACCAGTTCCTCCCCAAGCTACAACTTCATCAGTCCCATCTCAGTCAGCTGGATTATTATCTTCACCTATGCCTACTACACAAAATCCAGGTAAATATGTCCCAAATTGGAAAATTGTCAATCTTTTCAGTTGGGTTTTGTCGGATGTGTTTTTAGTCTGAATAAACAACAAAACTTAGTTATCTTTGTTTTGTCTGTGTGTGTCTCTCTCTCATGCCATGGATCTTGGAGTGTAGTAGTTTTTGTCTGTTATGAAATTTGTTTTCAGCTGGGTATGTATCACAGAATGGTAACTGATCAGAGATTTTTGGAATTTAATTAACAACTGAATAAAAATAAGCTTCTGAGGTTAATATTAAAGTTTAGTTTTCGAACTGCGTAATCTCAATAAAGAGACTAGTGATTCAAAAGCTAAAAGGGAAGAGTTTATTGATCCTCCTTTTCCTTCAAAAGTCCTTCATAAAGAAAGGCCTAACTTTCTATTCCTGTATGTTCTGTGTGTTTAAGTGTGACCCCTTTAATTTTTTTATCTTTTCTCCTTTGGTTGTAGTGACAGAATTGCCTGAAAATCCCACACAAACTATGGAAGAAGCACCAGCTGTGACTGGTCCAAAGGGGAACTGTAGCAGCAGCAACAGCTCAAGCAGCAATGGTAGTACAAGGAGTAGTGTTTTTGCAAGTTTATTTGCTTCCTCAACAGCATCAGCAAGCTTGCAACCTCTTCAACCTCCTGCATTTACTGACTTAATTCGAGCCATGGGGAATCCAGATAGAACAACTGACTTAGCACCATCTTCTTCAGTAGAACCTATCTCTCTTGGCCTCTCAACCAGCCATGGATCCTCACTTTTTGGGCCTGCAGGACAGGAGCGTAGGCAGTATGCGCCTCCACCACAACCAGCTATGTCAGCTACAGCACTGCTTCAGAAAGCTGCTCAAATGGGAGCAGCAGCAACTAATGCATCGTTGCTTCGTGGGTTTGGCATTATGTCTTCCTCATCATCTTCTGTGCAACAAGAGAGTTTGCAATGGAGTCAGCAGCAAGCAGAACCAGATAGTGCCTCAGTTGCTGCAGGGCTTGGACTTGGTCTTCCTTGTGATGGAGGTTCAGGATGGAAGGAACTAATGATGGGAAGTCCTTCCATGTTCGTGCCTAAGCAAACCACACTCGATCTTTTGGGATTAGGAATGGCCGCTGGTAATAGCCCCAGTGGAGGCTTGTCAGCCCTAATCACATCTATCGGTGGAGGTCTCGATGTAGCCGCTGCAGCTGCATCCTTTGGAGGTGGAGAATATAGTGGTAAAGACTTGGCAAGGAGCTCATGAAATGGAATATTGAAGAAGTCATTTTGTTCCATTTGACTTAGAGGAAGGGGTGTACAAGGTGCAGGCTCATCTGGAGTATGGAAAGTAGATGTTGCAGAGTGAAGTAAGACACATAAAAATAAAATAAAAGATTAGTCCTCATGGCATAGAGGTAAGCATCAAAACACAGGCAGTTGGGTCTTTTTTATTGTTCTGCTGCCTTGGTGACTAGGGCGAAAACGACTTTGTCTTGCTGGTGTAGACTTTTGTGAAAGCTAAACCCAGAGAACCTTTCTTCCCTCTGTTGTTTAACTTGGGGATTTCAGCATACTAGTGTAAGCTAGAAAAATGGGAGGAAACATGTATGTCAGTTTGTGTTAGCTTAAGTTGATTTGGTGAATGAATATGTATTCCTACTGTATACATTCTTTAATTTTGTCAAGTTTCTCAAGCCATGCCTAGTGATAAAGGCTCAGTGGATGAGTTTAACCAATTGGGTTTGGAGAACTAGGCCCAAGTTTTTATTGGTAGCAATTTGTAGTGGCCAGCTAGAGGTAGATGGATGTAGTTTGGGGCTGATCTTGTAAATTACTGTTTGAGTAGGATGTAGTATTAGGGCTCCTGGACTTGGTCAAACCTTCCAATTTCCATCACTTTGTATGTACAATTAAATCAAGATTAAATTATTATATTCTGGTTATATTTAAGAAATTTTATTTTTGTTGGCATGTTGGTTTCTGTTTGTAAAGGGCACCTAAATATAAAAGATGGAATGGATTTAATAACTTCAGAAATTAAATCAAAGTTGATGTTTCATCCTCCTCCTGCATTTCTTCCAAGCCCAAGTCTTCAACCGAAGTGCAAATTCTTGGAGAGAAGTGAAAGACTCTTCATCATTTGAAGCTTCATCTGTTACCAAATGAAAGAATATTAATTTTTTTAATCTTATGTTATAAAAAATACATATGTTACGAAATGAAAAAACAAAAAACAAAAAACAAAATTCAGGCTTCAAAAATAAAATTAGCTAGTTAGCTAGCTATAGCTTTTGGCACAAGTGCAGTGCGAATCTGCATGTCAAAATTAAAGTTTACTTATCACATTTAGCATGAACTGGTTAATAATCAAAATCAAAATTAATTTTTATAAGTTCTATCTATCAAACATTTTAATTTTAGGTATTGAAAATAAAACGGTTAGATAGAGAAAAATGCGGGAATTCAAAGTTGCATCAAGCTCAAAACCATAAATTATTGAGTGTTTCAGTCACACAATTATTGAGTATTATTAGTTCACTTATTAAAGTATAGGTAGACGCTATGATTAATATGTCATAAACCTAGAATTTAGTATTTATAAATAAGTATTTGTATTACAATTTTTATTAGATTGATAACACTGAATGACGGTTTGACATCGAAAATAACATATGTCATCACATTGACATGCTACTTCCGCACTCAGAATCTCCACTCCTTTGGCAACCTCCTCTGATCTGTTAAGTAAGGAAAACACGAACAAATTAAGATCGAGGGTGAAGAGCATACAAGTGATCAATGCACCAAATTAAGATTGAGGAAAAACAACAAAGAAAAACTCAAGCTTATTTACCTGCCTAGCTACATCACAAATATATAGCTTACACTACATATTTTTGCTCAATTATGAACAATATATTCTTCCTCATGTCTTGTGATCAGTGTTAATATAACCCTTAAAATTACCGATTAATGAAGAAATAATGCTACTCTTGTCTTACACCTAATCGAATTATGTGCGTCTCTACTTGATTACCTATTTTATATGTAGAGGCAAAAAACGGTATTTTATAGTTCCCACTGAGTTCATGTATTTATCAGTTCTAGAAAACCAAATCAAGCAAAATATTCACCAATAAACTGTTGCGCAGACACAATCTTCCAAAGGAATATGACTTCAAACTAAGAAAATCTTTTCTTAATTTTCCTTCAAACTAATCTGTTCTCCATTTTGACAGTAATACACTGAAAAAGTGTTTGCATCCGAAAGCAGTATCAAAACAAACTGATGATGTGAGTTCCTCCAAAGAAAGCACTTTTAAATTATATTATATTCTATATATACTAAAACTCAGCTGATACTGCTTGCCTGTTTCACCTTTGTCTTTTTCCGCAATAGTGAATTGACGGTTTTGCCCTTAAGCTAAAAACTTCTCCTTCTCGGAACGTCCGAGACATTTTCCATCTGAGATATTTGCATCCACTCTCCTCATCCTTCCTCTCATCTTTCAGACCAAAAAAAAAATTTATTCCTCTCATCTCATGAAGTTCGTGCTTCTTTTGCATCCTGCATCGTCTCGCCTTAAACTTCGCTGATCGATCGATATGGGAAATACATACTAAAGCTTTGTTCACTTTTTTTTCCTACTTTCCCTTCTTGCCTGCTCTTCTTCGATCTCTTCCGTTTCACAAAACGCCTTCCTCTTTTTCGATCTTGGGTCTTCATTGTTCTCATCGCTTCTCACTCACCAAATCGTCATCTTCAAAGAATACCGTGTACGCTTTTACCTCGCGATTTATGCACCAAGTTCTTAGAGCTTCACACCAAAGCTCCACGCGAGTTTGGCCCCGAGATTTTTGATAATTTTGAAGAGAAACCAGTAGTATCCTGGAAGTATTGCTCAAGTCAAGTGCATCGATTTGCGCATCAAGGTAAGGAGGATTGCTTGCTCTTACAACTTTAATAATACTGGAACAAAAGAACTTACTATCTTATATTATTGATGTTGATTATGACCACAACATTCTATTGTGGCATATTTCTACCGCATGCCTGAGATTGAGAGACTGGAAGTTTCAAGAATCAAAGAGATAGGCTTCAATTTTGGAGAGACGTTTTTGTTCACTATCATTGGCGAAGTAAAGGTAAGGCCTTTGCGATTTTAGCATTTGGGTTTTGTTTTTGTTGCTACAATTTTTGTGGTATAGCTATTGTTGCATTTGCTCACGCTAAAAGTTTGGCTTCAACCGAACTCGGTGGTTGGGTATTTGTTGATAACTGATTTGTGGTAGATCCAAGTATGATCTTTCACTTACAAGAATAAAGGTTTTGGTTCGGAATGTTTTGTCACGTGAAGTTTTAGTTGAGTGCTTGGGTATTTGCAAAAATGTGCATTTTGTGTTAGTCCAAGTATGATCTTTCACTTACAATAACAGAGGTTTTGCTTTTGAAATGTTTTGCCATATAAAGTTTTGGTTCAATTACTCTTTAGTTAGTTGGTGAAAATTTGAGGTAAGGAATGACTCGAGGTTTTGAGCTTAGTTGGTGTAAATGTTTAGAGAAATCTTTAATTTTCTTCTATTTTTCTTTTTATTTTCCTCCGCATTTGTTGGAAACCAAAGACAACGCCTTGAAAAAGTTATCCAAATTTTTGTTCACTGTTATCCATCTTTTTCCAGGAAAAAGTAGCTTTCATTACTAAGAATGCTCTGCATCAACTTCACATACTTATTTTTAGGCTGACGGTTATGCATATTTTATGCAGTTGTTCTCACCATGGCTTTGGGGAGGGCCAAGGCATGTTCATTAATTACAAGATTATTCCAAGCTTTAATTTATTAATGCAATTAATTATGTGAAAATGATGTTAAATATTTTTTTAAAAATCTTGAATTTTATATGCAGATGAAGCTGGGAAAGTTGGGAGCAAGAGACACGAACAATGGAGTACTGTTGAGAATGGTGTGCCCCATAAAAGTACAAGTTGAGCTGAATTTTCAAAGGTTTTATGAAGAAATTGTTATGGCCTCATAACTTAAGCGTAAAAGAGGAATTGAACCAGATTCTACACATGCTTTTATTGATTTTAATATTTATTCTTTTTTTTTGGTAGGTGAGTTGACTAACTCTTAAAAAATTGTTTTCTTAGAGAGGCTGATGTGTTTATATTAAAATCCTCAAAATATATCTCAAAATGGTTGCAAATCCAATTGATTTTCCATTTGAGCAATCTGTGACTTCTAGACCATATGGTAACTGTCACTTCAAAGGCACCATATCCTATTTATGCGATTCATAATCTCCTTGGTTGGGTGTGGAAATTCAAGTCTCTTTTTCTGTGTTGATTGTTTGGTTAGTAACGTTGTACTTTGATTAGAAAGCACATGCACAGCCTTTTGTGGGTTGTGCTCGGCTTCCATTTGGGAGATTTCGCTTTTCCTCACGCAGTTCATAACCCACAAGATTAAAAGTTAATAACTTCTGCCTTTTTAGAGTTATAGTCCCATTTCTGTTTTTTATATGGTACATTACAACTAATACATCCTTTGTTAATTCCTCTACATTTAATAAAAGCTTTCTATTATCTTAAACAAAATTGCTTATAAAACCAGCTACTATTTTTCTTTTGGTAATTGCTATATCGAGTGTTGGTTCTTAATCAATTTTCTATTGATTAAGTATATGTTTGGTTGGAATTTTAAGTAGTTATTTGTATGTTTGTTTGAATTGTAAAACAAAAGGATGTCGCTTTTGTTAATTGCAAACCTTAGGATGTCGCTTTGTCACTTTTTTATTTTTCTTCGTGGAAATTTGTAATTCTTTCAATTTGGCAGTTGCTTTGTAATTGGGACAAAGGATGACGCTGCAAAAATTCGATTCCAATACAAGGAGGCTCTCGTTATGAACGAGGCAAGTGATCGAATCGGGGAATGCCTTTGTCGCTTTTGTGAATTAGGTATACATTTGGGTTTTCGTTTTTGGTTTTGAGTGCAATTGAGTTTGCTGGATTAGAAAGTAGAAAGGAAATGTTTCTTGGGAATGCCTTTGTCGCTTTTGCATTCTTTGGTTATGCGTAAGGGAAATTTGCTTTTGTGAATTAGGAATACGAAATTACAATGTTTTCTGCGTATATCGCTATTAGACAAAGCCACAACAATTTCAGTCAATGGAGCAGCTTGAAATTAGAGGTTGGATTATTCTTAATCCCTTCCTCACTGTATTTGTTCCATTATGTAATTTATCCGTGTTTTGCGTATCTGTGTTGTCTGCTTCTTATCTATTGTAAAAGAATATGTTTAGTCAGTACTTACTTTTTATTTAGTAAAGTACATACTCTATTTTTCTTTTCTTCCAACTTTTGTCTATCATCGATTTCTTTATGAAATGTTTTCCAAAAATTGGGCCGCTTGCTCTAATTTGGATATTGTTGTTTGCCTTTTCTATATATAGCAAGAAAGTTCTTATGTACTGATGTTGGCTTCATTTATATAGGTCATTTGTTTATCCGAGCTAGACTACCAATAGGCTACAATAGCTACAAGGGGAGAGGCCATCAATGGTTGAAGAAGGACAATTGATATATCATACACCTACCTAAATGTGGTCAATTTCTTCACTTGTCTGCTTACCAAATGAATTCTTTAAAGAAAGCTTGGGAAAATTCTTTTGCCAAATGAATTTCTTTTACTATAGTGTCTCTTTGGGGTCATGTAATGAAGTATCACCACTGTTGTCCTTTCTAAGTGATGGCAATATGTGTGGACGTCTACTACAACTCTCAATTTTGATGCTGAATTTGAAAGCTAGATCGCAATGGTAACTAACGGTATTGTCCTTTATTTTCTTTTTGCTTTAGTTCCTTAAGAGTTTCTTATTGTCTAGAAGAACATTACTTTGGTAGCTATTGAACATTGTTATTTTCTTTTACTTCCATTACTTTCATTGTTTTTATACGAACACAAAGGAATAGGTACTTTTGATACTTAGCCATTTTAAAGAATTTTGTGTACTTTTGATACTTGGCCATTTTTATAGTATGTATTTTTGATGCAGAGATAGAGTTCTGATTCCCGCTTAAACAATTGATTCTCTAGAAGGAAATTTGATATTGAAATTTGGTACCACTCTCTCCTGTCAACCCCTTTTATATTTTGAATAATTAAGCTTAATTCAAATTTGTTAATAAATTCCAGATAATACACTAAGGGAATAGATAACTCAAGGGAATACATTCAAATAATAAACTCTTGATAAGGTAGTGATTATCAAATTTGATAATAAATAATATTCATTTTGTTTTTGTTATCCCCGCACCTCATGAATAATAAACTCTTGATAAGTTAGTGATTATCTTTTAAGAGATAATAAGCCTCAATCATTCATAGTCCAGGCAGGAGTTATTGCTATAAGGCACTTCTCATTCATCGACTAACTAAGGAATAAGGAATTATTCTTCTCCTTCATTTTCTCGAATTGTCAAGCTTTTACTAGAGAAATTGAAGTTTTGCCTACACATCAAGTCATCACCCTACATGGAATCTTAGGCGTGTTCTTAAGGTATGCTTTCCATTTTTCAATCCACTTTTGCAATATTTTAATATTCAATATTTTAATTCCCTGCAAAATGTATGTCTCAGTGTTTGTGTCTGCTTTCATCCTCATTGTTGTTAGACTATTCAATTCTTTTTCACTTTGATTGTTGTTAGACTATTTCAGTGGAGGAAATATGGACGATTTTTAATTTATTTATTTATTTATGGTTGCAGTAATGATGATACCAAGAGGAAAATTGTCGACTTGTGGTTTGGCAACATAATTGTTGTTGATAACTCAGTCATGGTTCCTAAAGAAAAGTACGAGAAGCTTGAAAATGTAATTCGTGAAAATTTACAAAATAGATTGGTTTTATCAAGGACGATAGATTTTGGATGTCACTTGATCCCGAAACTCAAAAACATTGGGCTATTGCTTCATCGAGTATAATACTCTCGTATCATTGTCTCTTAAAAATTAACTTTTATGCGTTATTTTATGCTCCGAATGAATTTTCACAAATTGATACAGTATATAACCATTAACCATCACTTGGGTTCCAAACTATGTTTAAATACGTGAACAATTGAATTTAGATATGTGACCATGTGTTAATGTAATTTTAGGAAGCTGAGCTTGCCAAGGAGAAGACTCATGGATACAAGTTGGACATATCACATATTTTTGCTGTCAACATGTTTGATAATTTTGATAGGTTCATGAAAGTTCCATATCAATGGGCCCCTCCGTAAAGTAATCCGTATAAGTCGTGGGTAATTATGCTATGATCCATCACTTCTTTGTCCATAGTGAATTAGGTATTATTAGGCTAAAGTATTTATTGTGCTTATCTACTTGGACATCATTGCAGGAGAATCTTCAAGTAATTTCTCTTTATTGATTCATGTTGTTTTCGTTTTCGCTTGATTTATATATGTGATATATGTGGTTTTCTCCAATTTTTCAGTTTTTTCTTCCTTTTTCTTTCTTTTTAAAACCATGTTTGCTTTTGATCTTTTGGTGTGTGGTCTTTGTTGCTTTGAATTGAGCAGTTTAGTTGGTGTTTTTTGGTTCAAGTAAGAGGTGAGTTTCTAGGTTGAAATTCCAATTAATTGTTTTAACTTTTGTGAATAGAGCATAGAATTAGCTAATGGCATCAATTGACAATTGGTTAGGATAAGTTTGAACTAATTCCTATGGTTGTGCAGTTGTAAATAGAGCCAAGTAATTCGTATGTGGTTTGAACCAATGACAAACATATAACTTAAGCCGATTAAGTCTAAATGCCAACTCAAGCTTCATGTATGATCTGTGCTTAGATGCATATTAATATTTTTGACTTCTAACTTTTACTTTATGGAAGATATGATGTGTTTGGAGGAGTTGTTGATAAGAGTGATAACAACATGATATTGGTTTTGATTATATATTAATGCCTTTTCGTAGTCAAATGCTTTTGAAATTTTTTGTTTTTTTATGGAGCTTTTTTAACATGAAAAAGGACATGGAGTGGTTATAAACTCGCATTTGGTTTCATTTGATTGATGTCTTTGGTTGATTTTCAGACATATGTTTAGTACAAACTCGCCTTTTGATTTTAAAACCCGCAAAGATCGCTACGGGCACCTTTTGCTAGTATATACTAAAACCGAGTTTCAAGTTACTGTTTCTAGACTGTAGCTTAGGAATAGTGAATTGACGGTTTTGCCCTCCACTAAATCTTTTGCTTCAGTTCCATTTTTGCCCCTCCCTCTTTCGATCTTAAGCTTCGCTTGCCCCTTCTTCTTCGGCTGCGAACGTTTTCGTTCGCTCAGACAGCAAGTCTTTCGAGCCAGCTGGTGGGGGGCAGAGATGGAAGATCCTGCTTCACTGTTGGACATGCTTTGGGGGCCGTCGATTTTCGTTTGGGGAGGCGCTGCAAAGCCAGCCGCCCTTTTGGTCTTCATCTTATCTAAATCCTCTTTCTCTTCTTTCCCCGTTTGGACAGTTCGACTGAGACATTTTCCATTTCCATCCGAGATATTTGCACCCCCAAAAAAACCCCAGAAAACCCAGACGAACAAGATCAACAACGAATCAAGCCCTTGGTTCTCACTCGCTCTGTTTATCAAGATGGGATCTTAAGGCTCAATATCAACGAGACATCCACAAACGTGGTGGCACTATCCTTGGTACATCACGAGGAGGACATGTACCTCAAAGATTGTTGACAGCATTCAGGATCGTGGAATTAATCAGGTAAGGATTAGTTTTTCGTAACTATTTTTCTATATGATGTTAGCTATATATTTTAAATTAATATCTCACAGCCAAGGCACACACACAGACGGGCCTCTCATGGCATGCTTTTTGTGAAACAGGTTTACATAATTGGAGGTGATGGAACTCAAAAAGGAGCAGCTGTCATCTATGAGGTAAAAATACTCTACACTAACTGATGAAAGTTTGATGCCTTCGCATAAAGGTGGGATTTGTTATTTTGTCTTCTTTAGGGCCTTTGAAGCATTAGAAATGGAGATGCATGTTGAGTGAGGATAGCAGATTCAGGATTTGGAGGTGAGGCGGTGGGTTTCATCTTTGGGCATGTAGTGTAAAAACTTTGAATTCGCTAGAGGAATAAAACTGCTATGATTCTCATTTTTGGGGGATTTTTCTTTTGAGCTCTGTTTCTTTTTTTTATTTTATGCACTGTTAAATTTGGTTTTTATTGCATTTAGTCTTCTTTCTATAGAAGATACCCATGAATGGTCATCTGTAATTGCATTTGACTTACAAAAGTCACTAGACCCCCATTTTCTGTGGTCTCATTTAGGGTTCTGGCTTTTAGATAGTTTGTTAACATGACCCTGTTTGTTTATTTTTGTTTTGCTAAAGACCCTGTTTGATTTAAGTTTTCACTTTTGTGGTGTGCTAAGTGCTTTGTTTTGGTAATTGTTTCTTCTATGATTATAAGCAAAATATTTGTTTTGATCATTCATGAAAGAATAAAGTTTCATATACTCTTTTTTAGTTATACTAGAGCATTACAAATATTCCTCTCAACACCATAAATAAGGATGTATCAATGCTAGAAGCATAAAACTGCAACACCACAAATATTTCTTTTGAACTCTTATTCGTTTTTCTTTTGGTGCACTGTTCAATTTTGTTTCTATTACATTCAAGTCTTCTTTCTATAGAAGATACCTGTGAATGGTCTCTGCAGTTTCTTTTCATTTAGAAAAGTCATAAGAACCCCTATTTGTTGTGCTTTGTTTTAGGGTTCTAGATTTTAGATAGTTTGTTAATATGACCCTGTTTGATTCAATTTGTCACTTTTGTGGTGTGCTGATTTGTGCTTTGTTTTGGTATTGGGTTTGTTAATATGGTGAACATTATATCTGTAGAGCAATTTCTCCTTTATATGAGATGGAGAGACCAATTAAATGACTTTGTGTGCACTTCTTTCTTTTTGTTTTGGAGAAATCTATATAGTTTTGGAGTTTGCAATTGTGACAAATCCCCCGTGATTGATTGTATCTGTCATTTGACAGAGCAATTTGCGTCCTGCATGAATATCAATTAGTTTTGGTCTCTCAAATAAGAAAATGCAATGAATAACATGCTCTTCATCAGCAGCATCATCTTTTGGCCAAAAGTGAAATAATCCTACAACTTTTTTCGTCATATTTATTATGCTTGAACAAACAAATGACCGGTGTCCTCATCTGAGTCTTGGGCAAACAATTAAATTTCACCATAAAATTAAGCATATAAAGTTGTTTTTTGTGTCCACATGATGTATCAATAGTCACGGAGTGAAAGCTATGTATTTATACCTAATATTATAATTTGCTCATCATCAGAATGATTGCGTGAAATAATCAGTAAAGCAATGATGGGGGGATTATCATAATAATGTGAGGGTAGTGGTGGTCTTATTAGTTCGATATGATTCTATCCTCATCAAGACATTAACTACCACAATGTTTATGTCATTCATGGATAAGTTAGCATCTGCTCAAAATCCACTGATGCCTATCAAGTACTAAAATGGGCTTCATTATTTTGGTGCATTTGTGCATTGAGAGAGTCAAATTACTGTTTTGTTTTTATGGACATGAGTTTCTACTCTCTAACAAGTGGCTGGTATATATTGAAAGATTTTTACAATAAAGGATCCTTTATATATATTCCCAATGTGTCTTCCTTTGGTTGTAAATATACACAAATCAATGTGTTTGTGTGTGATTTGAAGGATTGCTGAGGTGTGGGAAGAGTTGCAGATTGAGGTGGATAAATTATCTGAGGGCTAACTTGAAGAGAGGGAACATCACTGCTGAGGAGGAAGAAACCATTATTGAGTTACACACTGCTTTGGGTAATAGGTATATATATATATACACATACCCTCATTTTTTAATTAAATAAATATCTTTTTATATAGTTCTCTTTGGCCAGCTTTTCTTTCTGTATAATATATCTATGCTCAGAAAATATGAATGTAACCATCCTCAATTCGTTCTTAGTTTGTGAGTTCTAATTTTATTAAGATCCCTCTTTGAACAGGAGAGATTCGGCAGCCTGATTTTGGCTTTTTGTTTCTCCCCATTGCACCAATTTATTTGCAAGTTCTTTAGATATTCAATTGCTTTCTTCTTTTTGCAAGAAACTGATTAGGGTTTGATTTTGTCTAAAGAATTTCGAAATTCTATAGGTTTGTGTGGTTCTGGTTATGATTTGAGTATTTTTGTTGTTTTTCACATAGTTAAACCCTACAAGTTTTGGGTTTAGGGCAAGGAGAAGAAGAAGAAGAAGAAGGAAGATGGAGGAGGAGATGATGGTTGAACTAATGATGAAAAAGCAAGTGAAGAGGGAATAGGAGGAGAGCATGTGTTTTAGTTTTTGGGGAAGTGGGTAGTGAGCACAAGAATATACTATCTTTCTTTCCCAAAGTGATTAATTTGTTGTTGTAATGGTAGGTTTAGATGATGAGTCTTTAAGAACAACCCGTTCTCTGATTTCTTTTCTGGATTTCTTCATCATAAGTGATTCTTCTGTGGTAGGTGTCTCCTTCATTCCCAGTGCTTCTCCTTCATCGTCTTCGCTGATTAAGATCTTCTCAAGATCTTGCGTTTTGTTTCGATTGCCATGTGAGTTTTAATGATTGAATTCTCTGACAATATTTGAGATTCTTTTAGGTTAGGATAAAGCTTGAATTTTCTGGATTTTTCATTTTCTCAAAAACATATTTGATCATACAATATTGAATTTGGGTTTGTTTCCCTTTTACATTTCACGGGTCTTTGCAATCTTTGAATGTCTGTACGTGTTTGGGTGACATTGTTTGGGCTAAGTGTGGGAAGAGCTACCCGGCTTGGCCCGCCGTGGTGATCAACCCCATATTGCAAGCTCCAAAGTCAGTTTTGAGGTGCTGTGTTCCTGGTGCTATATGTGTGATGTTCTATGGGTTCTCAAAGAATGGCACACAAATTTAAGGGTATATATCTTACTTTTAAAACTCTCTATGTTTTATTTTTTGTGAGTGCTACAAATTTGTTCAGTGTGGAGTTTAAATGAACGTTGATGTGCAGGATTATGGGTGGGTGAGGCAGGGAATGGTATACCCCTTTACGCAGTTCATGGACAGGTGTAGCTAATTAGTTCTGTGAAATTTGCCTATTTGTTTAGAAAAACATCTAAAGTAAAATTGATTTTGGGTGGATGGGGCAGGGAATGGTATTCCCCTTTATGCAGTTCATGAGCAATTTTAGAATGTTTGTTTGTCCAGATTTCGGGGGCAGACACAGTTATACAAGAGCAAGCCAAGTGATTTTTAGATGGCAATAGAGGTGTCATTAGCAGAAAATGGGTTTCTGGACACAAGCTTTGGGACAACAACTAATTCAGAGACAAATCCCTCCCAATTCCAAGAGGCTACTGGGTTTTATCAAGATCAGGAATATTACTCTCAGAATCATGTAAGCTTTTTTTTTCTTTTTCTATTAGGGAAATCCCTTTTTCTCATCATTCTTTGGATTTTGGTACATCTTGAAGAATTTAATCCGCGCCTTTAATACTTTTTTTTTGAAGCACTCGTATACTAAGAAGACCTGTTTGGAGAATTTGAATGAATGCGTTTTACTTTTCTATGAGAATTGAAAAGGGTTACCCTACAAAACTGAATAAATAGCAGAAAGAATAACAAATATGGACAAATAACAAGGATCAAGACAACTCTCCTTGCATTATTTTCAGTTTTCTCTTTTGGTTGGGCTATTTGTCATGCAAAGATTTTGATTTTTTAGCCCAGCCTGCGGTTATAGACTCCAATATATTTTTTTTTTGTTATGAACATGGTCTCATCCAATTTTTGTTTCCCTTCTTATGATGTGTTTTTTCTTGGTACTGGTATAACTGAAAAACGTTTGTGCTTTAGGTCAAACTCATAAAGAGAGAAGATTTAAATTTGTAAAGAAGGGGTAGTGTTCAAGCTATTTACCAGGTTATTATTTGAAATCTTTGCTCTTCCATGTTTTAAAGGTTTAAATTGTTTGTTAGGGTTTCTGAATTTGGGTGTTTGATTTCCAAATTTTAATTCTTCTCTCTTAATAAAGTTTGAACACAACCTCCATTATCTGGTTGGAGTTGTTGAGAGAATCGAAACCAGATTTTAGATTCAGTTGTGATTGTTGGGGGATAAGAATGGGAGATATTTTTTGGTTGGCACTTTGTTAGTTGGGATTTTTTTTCCTTTCTCTTCTTAATGCTGCTTAATTGCTGTTTTGCTTTAGCAAACTGTTGAGTGTGCTTGCATTAATTTGATCTTATTAAATTAAGCGTCATCCTGGTCTGAATGAGCTTAACCATTTTATTTTCTAGCAAAAGATTGCTTGATGTATTTAAACTGTTGTTTGTCCTGTTGGATTTTTGAACTTAATTATGTGATAATAGTTATTGCCTTCACTCAAATTTTCCTATTTATCTACACTAACATGTATATAAAGACATGTCCAAACTCTTTTGAACAATGAGAAGCTCAAAACTGCTGATATTTTGGTGTTTTGATTGCTGCTTGGTTTATTAAATATGGTCAATATTTTAACATGACAAGTAGCATATAAAACATGTTAGTTATTAGTGTATTGTTGTAACTTAAACTTGCTTTGTTTAGCAATGATGCCTCTATTTATATATCCATGTCTATATAAATAGTACAATTTTCCTTACATATTTTAACAGCTTTGTACACATTTCACACAGTTTTAAACCCCACAGCATCGCGCGGGCACCTTTGCTAGTAGTACTCTAAAAAAGCACTTAAATTTTTTTAAAAAACCCCTATAATACATCAAAATTTTGAAAATATGAGTTTGATGGCCCACACAATGAACTAATTAACAATGTGGCGGGTCGGGTTGGGTTTCGCAGGTTACAATTTTCTGACCCGCGCTCTCGAACGACACCGTATTGTACTGTATAAATGCATCAGTTTGGTGTTTGGTTTCCCTACAATTCAGAATTCAGTGTGTCTTCTCTTCTGGCTAACTGAGTTTTTCGAAGCAAGAATCTCCGACCTCTCAATTCTCTGGCTAACTGTGAGTTTTTCGAATTGATTTTAATTTCCTGTTCTTGTTGTTAACGATAATCAATTTAATATTTCGCTCCGAGTCCGACATCAATTGATTTTTGAGCTCTCATTTTTTGAATTCTTATTTCCGATCTGTTATGGAAAATGAATTGTAATATGAACGTGATTTAGGAGTTCTTGATTTAGTATTTAATTATAGATTCTATCGTTCTTGGTTTATATTAAAGCTATCGGCAATATATATGTAAATTGTAATATGAATGTGATTTAGGATTTAATGTTGTTCGATTCTTTCTTTATTTAGCTTATGGAGTTCTTGATTTAGTATTTAATTATATATTCTGTCGTTCTTGGTTTATATTAAAGCTATCGGCAATATACTCGATCTTTTCTTTAAAATCTTTATGTTTTTCTGTTGAAGTTAAAGTTGTAAAAGAAAAACATCAATATTTTAAAGGCAAAATCAATAATCTAAAGGAGAAATATTGGAAAGTTTGAGATTCCAAGATATCAAGTGGCAGGCAACCCAAGAAACTGGCCAAACTGCAATATTTGTTGATTGCCTACTCTGTATACTGTGATGATTTGTATGAATATGAATGAGATTTAGGATTTAATGTATTGTATTTAGGATTTGTATACTTGATCTTGGATGCTGAGAGATATTTGTTAATTTGCGCTAGTTCTTAATTTAGGATTACAGTTCTTGAACCACGAGGATGCATTTTAATTAATGTGTAAGAAACTTGAGTTGTCTTGTATGAAAATATGCTTGACATGTTTGGTGCTATTTCATATTGGTGATGGAGTTTGATTAGAGATTATGTTGGCCATTGACATATTGGTAGTTAATTTGGGGCAGCATCAGATTGCATAGATACATTGCCCAGTCATTCAAACGGCTCAGTACTTCAACAACAACGAATCAAGATTCTTAACGGAGTTTGAGGAGATTAAAGTCCTCGGTTAGTACCTTCTGTTATTTTATATATTTATTTACTGATATATGTTTTTTTCTTTTTGGAGCCAAAATAATCAATTTTGATCTTTGTAGGTGAAGGAGCCTTCGGGGTGGTAGTTTCATCCAAGAACCGTATAGAAAAAAAGACGTATGCAGTGAAGAAAGTGAAAATTGGTCAATTTCCTGATTTCGATTATAATCGGGTTATAAGATAAGTAATCAAACCCCTTTACTCTACTTTCCTCACCTTGTTTGCAAGTGGCTGTTTTATCTAGATTTTATAAAACAAAGAACCTGCACACATCACAACCTAAGTTAGAGACCAAAACTCAAAATAGAAATTGAAAAACTTAGCCTAAATAATAGGAAATGCAATGAAGAGTTGGCTTTGAGGGGGAAAGAGCAGTTGGAGCAGAGGAAGTTTAGGTAGGAAGACCTTATACAACCTAAGAATGATGAAGATTTTCAATGTTGTATTTGTGGCAAATGATGCAATAATAGAAACGTTGTTGAGGGTGCAGCTGTATGTTACCTATGGGTAGAGGGTTGATCATCCTTCTATTTTTCTAAATATTAGCTGAACTTTCATGTCAAATCCAAGGACCAAAATGTTTTTTTTCCTTAAATTCTTTTTTATACTAATGTGGCCATTTATGTATAGGGAGGTAAGAGATCATGGCTTTGCTGGACCATGATAACATCGTATAGTACCACATGGTATTTTGCCTAATACTTGTATTAATAAGAGTAAAAACTTGCTATATGTAATTGTTAACATGAGTCAATTTTTGTTTGTTCCTTTTTTAACTTAGCAGGCTTGGCTTGAGCCAGTTTTGGTTGGTATCAATAGCGATGTTTTTGACGATGATGATGAGTCTGGTGGACCAGTCAACTTTGCATATCCTCCATGCTTATATATATATTGTTAGTCTGGTATGACTAACGATACATATACATATAAGAGTAAATTATTGAAATACCCCTTGACTAATGATTATAGACGCATGAGTTAACCACCTCTCTCTCTCACTCTATCTCTCTCTACACAGCCTCCTTTCCATGACCCAAGCCTTTTTTCTCTTTTAAATGTGATATTCTGTTTCTGAACAAGATAACTAAGAATATAAATTTGCATTATGAACAACACTTTGAAGAAGATGATGGAGGAGGGTCGAATTTTCTCAGAGAAGGATTGCTGGTCCATGTTTGAAGATATTGTGAGGGGCTTGATATATACACATGGCCTACAGATTATGCATGGAGATCTCTCCCCTGATAATGTCTTTCGTCATGGCAGTGTGGAAGATTAGAGATTTTGGAATATGTCGGTATTGTCCCTTGTGAAATTAAAATATTGGTTAGAAATGTCAACCAACTAGTTTGGTTTTTATTTCATTTTTTTGTAGCATGCTATTTGGATGATCAGGATCGTGTGATTCACAAAGATGATATGGTTGGTTTATATAAAGCACTTGATGAGATGGTGGCTGCAGCAGTGGACGTCTACAGTGCAGACATGCTACTATTTGCTATGCTGTTACAAACAGGGCCCATTGTGGAAATGGAAAGGATAAAAGAAACTAAGGCGTTGAAGGCTGCAAGGATAAAGATGCTTCCAGATGATTGGGATGATTTTCCACATAGGCGGCTTGTGATACAACTTGTGATTGACATCCCGGATGAGAGACCTTCAGTTGAGGCTGTTCTGCGATTGGTTAAAAACATACACTTCTGATGTAAAAGTATGAAAAGGCCGAACAGAGCAGTTTCTTGAAGGCTAGCTTGAGTTTTAGAAATAAAGAATCATACAACACTCATTTGAACATGCACAGAATCATACAACAATCATATGATTTCTGTGCATGTTCAGATGACAGTTGTATGATTCTTTTTTTCTGAAACTCAAGCTAGCCTTTAGGAAACTGCTCTGGCCGGCCTTTTCATAGTTTTACATCAGAAGTGCATGTTTTTAACCAATCGCAGAACAGCCTCGGCAGAAGGTCTCTCATCCGGTATGTCGGTCACAAGCTGTAGCAATACCTGCCTATGTGGAAAATCATCCCAATCATCTGGAATCATCTTTATCCTTGCAGCCTTCAACGCCTTAATTTCTTTTATCCTTTCCATTTCCACAATGGGCCTTATTTGTAATAGCATAGCAAATAGTAGCATGCCTGCACTGTAGACGTCCACTGCTGCAGCCACCATCTCATCAGGTGCTTCATATAAACCAACCATATCATCTTTGTGAATCACATGATCCTGACCATCCAAATAGCAGGCTGCAACAAGGAAATAAAAACCAAACTTGTCAGTTGACACTTCTAACCAATATTTTAATTTCACAAGGAACAATACTGACCTATTCCAAAATCTTCAATCTTCCACACACCGCCATGACGAAAGACATTATCAGGGGAGAGATCTTCATGCATAATCTGTAGGCCGTGTATATATCAAGCCCCTCACAATATCTTCAAACATGGACCAGCAATCCTTCTTTGAGAAAATTCGACCCTCCTCCATGATCTTCTTTAAAGTGTTGTTCATGATGCAAATTTATAATCTTAGTTATTTTGTTCAGAAACATAATATCACATGTAAAAGAGAAAAAAGGTCATGGAAGGGAGGCTGTGTAAAGGGAGAGATGGTTAACTTATGTGTCTGTAATCATTAGTCAAGGGGTATTTCAATAATTTACTCTTATATGTATATGTATCATTAGTCATACCCGTCACATTGCTCCAACAATATATATAAGCATGGAGGATCTGCACAGCTGACTGGTCCACCAAACTCATCATCATCCTCAAAAACATCGCTATTGATACCAACCAAAACTGGCTCAAGCCAAGCCTGCTAAGTTAAAAAAGGAATAAACAAAAATTGACTCATGTTAACAATTACATATAGCAAGTTTTTACTCTTATTATTACAAGTAGTAGGCAAAATACCATGTGGTACTTTACGATGTTATCATGGTCCAGTAGAGCCATGATCTCTATCTCCCTGTGCATAAATGGCCACATTAGTATAAACAAGAATTGAAGGAAAAAAAAACATTTTGGTCCATGAAAGTTCAGCTAATATTTAGAAAGATGATCAACCCCCTACCCATACGGCTGCACCATCAACCATGTTTCTATTATTGCATCATTTGCTTTCACAAATACAGCATTGAAAATCTTCATCATTCTTAGGTTGTATAAGGTCTTCCTACCTAAACTTCCACTGCTCTTTCCCCCCCTCAAAGCCAACTCTTCGTTGCATTTCCTATTATTTAGGCTCTAAGTTTTTCTATTTTGAGTTTTGGTCTCTAACTTAGGTTGTGATGTGTGCATGTTCTTTGTTTTATAAAATCTAGATAAACTAGCCATTTGCAAACAAGGTGAGGAAAGTAGAGCAAAGGGGTTCGATTACTTGCCTTATAATCGAAATCAGGAAATTGACCAATTTTCACTTTCTTCACTGCATACGTCTTTTTTTCTTTACGGTTCTTGGATGATACTACCATCCCGAATGCTCCTTCACCTACAAAGATCAAAACTGATTATTTTGGCAGCAAAAAGAAAAAAACATATATTAGTAAATAAATATATAAAATAACAGAAGGTACTAACCAATGACTTTAATCTCCTCAAACTCCATTAAGAATCTTGATTCGTTGTTGTTAAAGTACTGAGCCGTTTGAATGACTTCTGCAGTGACTGAAAAACTTGTTGCGTCTACCCAAATGCAAGTAGTCACACGTAGTAATAATCTTGGAAGTCTAAGTATCGTATTCTCAAGGAGTAGGTAGGCAAATGTCTGCACACAAAGAAATAATTAAACATACCAAAATAAAAGTGACAAGCAAAATGGAAAAGTAATTTGATTTGATTGTTGTAGAGATTGAGTTTTAAAATGAAATATATATAATGGAAATGCCTTAGCATCAAGGTTCAATTCTTTAAGCAAAATATGTTTCATGCTCTTTAATCCAAATTATAACTCTATTAAAATTATCATTGAGAAACTTTAACCGGAAGATAAAGAAATTAAAACCAATTTAATTTTTCAATGTTATCTTTTATTAATGATTGTTCAGAAAATGGAATTGCTTAATATCTAATTTTTTTAAATTTAAAACCATGCTAAGTCAGTTTTTAACAATGAGAAAAATATAATTGAACTTATGAAAAGATAGTAGCACTTAACATCAATCAAAATAAAAGGATATTGAACAACCAAAAATAAAAGAATTTAGCAATTCATATCGTATATTGGATTAAAGAATAATTCACAAACTTACTCAAAGAACATTCCCTTTAGCCTTAGATAGAGTTCTAGCAACTCATTATAAAGGAAAACATAACTAAATTTTGAATGAAATGGATAAAGAAATATGTCGTAGTGACCCGCTTGCCAAATAAGTTGATGGGTGATTTATAGTAGTCAATGAGGTGAGTGGAGAGTTAATACATTCATGGTGGGTAATGAAGGGTTTAAGTGAGGGATTAATTGGATTAAACATGTGTTGATGGTGAAGAGTTAGTGGAAAAGAAATAACATTGAGGTAGTGGGCGTTAAATGGCTATGAATGACATGAAATAAGCTCTTTAGCTTCAACGGTTTTGTCTTCGCTTCTCCCTCTTAACTTCTCTTTATAATCACAATAATCCAACAATCAATTCTTCAATAAAATCCGCCAGCAATTCTCTTCACACTTGGCGTGAACTTAGACAAATATATATCTTTATCATTTGGCTTTCCAACTTCCTACAAAAGATAAATTCACCTAATAAGTTCAACAAATTAATACAGAAAATTCTTAAAATCCAATTGGTGAGAATAAAATGTAACAACAAGTGAAATTATATTTATTAAGCCAAAATTATATCATAAAGTCTTCAAAACAATATTTAAAAGATGTAATTTGAGACTCCCATCATTGATCAACATATCTCTGCTATATGATCCTGCCCCAAATTAAGTACCAATATGTCAATGGCCAACATAATCTCTAATCAAACTCCAGCACCAATATGAAATAGCACCAAACATGTCAAGCATATTTTCATACAATACAACTCAAGTCATCTAGTTGACTTGTTAATGGCAGGTCATCTAGTTGATATTTTTATAAGACTTCCTTTGCACCAAAGGATTTGGGCTGGACTTGATGAGGGCCGAAGAGTAGGGGCAGGTAAGAAATTTTGAGTTCAAAACTCTTCAGTGAATTTTGCTTGCCAAGGATTTCCTGACAAGATTTTCCGACTGATAAAAACAATAGAATTTCTCTTGCATTGAAGTATATCTGAGGAATTCCCAATTCAAGAAAAAGGGGTAGGCCACCCACCATACCAAGTACCAACTACTATCCCACAGCTGCAGTAAAGAAAAATCTGATGCAACTTCCAGTTTGTGATTTCCTTTCCTTTGGATGCAATCACCCTGGTGCCTTTGCATAAGCATATAGCTTCAAAGAGCGTAACGGGGACTGCAATTGGTACCGATGAAATGATAAATATTATGTTCAGCTGGTCATCACCAAAAACGGAAAGTATTTGAACTATCACGCTTTACATAACTGACAAGGTCCATTTACACCCTAAGACATCCCATTGTTATGTCGTCTTCGTCGTCTTGAGGGAGTTAAAGGGCTTGAGCTTTAACAATACTATTGCGGTCAATACAGAAAAGTTGTCGTGAACTAGCTAGGCTGTATAAAACCCCACGCAAGTACACAAAATGACTACAAACCTTGGAACTTTTGAACCCCTCAATAAACATGGGGTTGAGTTGCAACTCATGTCTATCCCATTCTCTAGATTGGGAAGAAAACACATCCATAATCACGATTAGGGTTGAAGTTGAGGTCGAGGAACAACAGGGTTGTTGTTGGGAATAATCAATTCGGACAACTCTGTGCTGATTGGATTCAAGAGGGTCAAAAGCCAAGGCAGCACAAAAATGTTCATGTTCATGTGGACGTGCTTTAGGTATGGAGACATGTTGTTTGGTGACGGGGTTGAACACACAGAACTGATAAATGTTTGGGTGGAACAAAAGAATTAAGCCATTACAACAGTCGAGGTTATAATCAGAGGTGTCGCGCATCAGACTTTTAACGCATTAAAATTTGAGGGGATTAACTATAGATGGTTTGTGCAAGTAGATATAATTAGGTTGTTAAACGAACCCTAAAATTAATCGACTACACCCTACTATTAATCTATTTATTGAATTACTAATTTACCCTAATATAAAATGACAAAAAGGATACATTGAATATTGAAACAAACAATTAATTTAATAAGTACACCCTTACTCAACGTATTGAATCCTAATCAAATTAGAATTCGTAGTCCGATTCCAAAAAGCCATCTTCTTTGTTGCAGAAAAACCATCGCTTTCTTCTAGGCAAGACAGAGGATGACGATTATGGCAAAGAAGGTATGCCCATCGTTGTCTTCTAGGCAAGACAGAGAATGACGATCTGAGGCAAAGAAAGTATTCTCTCTCTCTATCTGTTTATGGTATTGTTTGAGTCCTACTCGATCTTTTAATTAGAATGTATTTTTCATCACTAATAAAAGGGGTAGAGTATGGTAGTGATGTTATATAATTGCCTTTCACAAATAAATAAATAAACTTAAAAATACTTAACAATTATAATTAATTACAGTGAAGTAATGTCACCAAGATTTTCTCTTGATTACAATTGGAAGATCCTGCCTGAGCTTGACATGAACAGATCAAAGGATTGTCGCGTGACACCAATTTTCATCGAATAATTTTTTCCAGTAATTATATTTCTTTTTCTTTGGCCATTATGAAATATACCTTGAAATGTTAACGTAATAGTCATTCATCCAAAGTCATATATAAAAACATGTATGATATATAATAATCATGAAAAATAATTAGCATAATGAAATATATATGGTGTATTTAGTTAAAATAGGGTGTACTTAGTTAAAATATGGTGTACTTAGTTAATTTTATATGGGTATATTAGGGGTATTTTTGGTAGTTAAATAGGGTGTACTTAGTTAATTTTACATTTTGATTTAATTATTAGGGTGTACTTATATCATAGGGTATACTTAGTTAATTTTAGGGTTCATTTAACAGCACCCTATAATTAACATCTAGATAGGCATAAGTGAGTTTAACACAAAGCATCATCCGGTGGGTGCGACCAAAATCTCCGTAACCAAACATGGGAGATTATTTGATGCCATGACTTGGCCACTATCTTGCATTTCACAAGATCCTTCTGTGATAATCTAAATAAAATATTACACAACAAATCATCACACAAAGAAAAATTCCTCATACCCGAATCCTGATTTAGATAGGCACCGGCAGCAAATGAAAAAATCATTGCCAAGTTAGAGAGATGAACAATAATTATTCTTGTAACAACACGGAGAGAAATATTGAAAACCCTAGAACTCCGAAAATCAATTTTGGTCTCCAGGTCCATCCACAAAAGAAACCTCAAGTTGATTGATGTATGTATATGAAAAACTATAAAAAGGAAGGCCTAGTCCTAAATCCACATTCTATTTGGATTTGCCGGCTTACAGAGAAAAACTCATATTATGTTCATCTTTTTTGTTTCTGGTAGGTAACAAAACAACAATCTCTTTTTGTTTTGGGATCAATTAGGAAATGTATTCCTTGGACATTTTTGGTTAGTTATGTTATGTACTGATAGGGACAAAACTCAAAGGTCGTGCTTTATCTAATTGGGCCGCTGATACGACTCAATGAGTATATTGAAAGAATGAGTTTAAGTCTTTGTAATGTGGTTTTAATTACATATGCGCATGTCGTTTTTTTTTTTTTTTTGGTTAGTTATGTAATGTGTTGCATAAGTGCCTCCATGATGATAATGATAAGCAACCTATGAATTGAAATTTACGAAAAGAGAAAAGGAAATAGTTTCCATACAACAAGCAAGCACGTAACGCAAAGAATGGAAAGTGATAACCAAGTAGAGGTATTTCACACCTTGTTGGTTTATGGACACATTTCACCATTTCGCTTCCGAAGTCATAGTTGTATATCACCATTATCTATATTGCAACGAAAACTCTTCCATCATCTCGGTTGGGGTTGAAGTTGATGTTGAGGAACAACAGGGTTGTTGAGAATAATCAATTCAGACAACTCTGAGGTGATTGGATTCAAGAGGGTCAAAAGCCAAGGCAGCACAAAAATGTTCATGTTCATGTTCATATTCATATGGACATGTTGTTTGATGATGAGGTTGAAGGATATACTGGAGAATAACAAGATTATGACAGAGCATATGTGTTGGAGCACTTTTGCACACATTTGGTTGGTCTTACATACATACATACCCAAGGAATTATGCATGGAGATCTCTCTCCTCCTAATATTTTAAAGTATGGTGATGTGTTTAAGAGACTTCGGACTAGGTATGTTCATCATCTTTTAAAGTGCATAGATCCTTTAGTGTTGCAGCATGGTTAGGAACAATAACTTAAATTGACTAACCAATGTTTGGTTATTATTTTCTTCTTTGCAGCCCGCAATGTGAATGATAATGGTAATGTGATTTGAAGAGCATATAGGGAAATGAGATACAAAGCACCTTATGAAAGGGTGGATTGTGTTGAATATATCTACAATGCATGTATTCTTCTATTCATGATGCTGTTGCAAACGAATCCCATCACTGGATGGAAGAGGCAACATTAATTGCGGCGTTAATGATGGGGAGCTATCGGAAGAGTGGAATCATTATCCACAACAACAGCTAGTGCTGTAGCTTGCGTAGGAGACACTAGACTTAAGGCCTAGTGCAAAGGATGTTCTGAGCCAGGTTGAAGCATTTTAATAGCCTCTCCAATTTGCTTTTTCACTGTAATTGATAGTCTTGATGATGAGTTGTCTTCCTTAAATCATAAACACACAAACTCAGGTTCACCCTATAATTTTCCTATTTTGATAATGATGATTGTTTCTGTTTGTACTGGTATAATTGAAAGTTTATATTTAATGGACTATTTGTTGGATCAAATCCAGTTCTCTGTTTGTATTGTTACTATTGAAAATTTAGATTTGTTTGTGCTTTTTTTATGTGCTTTGGTAGTCTTGTGTAAGTCCTTGTTAAGTTAATACTAGTTATTTGTTTGTACTGTTACCATTTGGAAGTTTTATTTGTTTGTGCTCGTAAGTCCATGTTCATCCCTGCCTTGGAAATAACCTTAAAGATACAATTAGACTAATAATGCCGAGAGTACAGACTCGGGCGCCATTAATGGCACACAAAGGGGTAGTCTGAGGGTTGAGAGACTGTAGGTCGATGCTAAGCTGATGGAGGGTTGAGATGAACATAATGTTGGTTGAACTTCCTCCGTCTAGGAGTATCCTAGGGAAATGACGTCTAGCAATGCTGGCGGTAATGGTGAAGAGACGAGCATGCGCATGTGGCCGATAATTGTTCTCGACTGGCGCATGGTCTGATTTCGAGGGATCATCGCCCGAGTTGACGGTGAAGGCTTTGCAGGTTATAGTTATGTAGCAGTTCTTACCAGATCTAGTCACCTCGGATCGTACCCACACCATTTAAGCTACAAAATTTTATCAAGAGGAGGTCGTCTAAGTGTAATATAGTTGGTGGTCGGACAATTGATGACTACAAAATTCACAATGGTAGTTTTTGGGCGAGGATACTGTCCCACGATGAGTGTTAAGTGGATGTGCCCTTGTGTTTGCAGTTCGCTGCCTGCAAAGGTGAATCAAGGTGGAGTACGCTTATCAAGTAGCCATCGATTAATGCCAAGTAGATAAAAAAAATGGCGCAAATATTATGTTTGAAGAGATTCATCCATCCAACAAAATCAGGTTCACATGGTAATTACAATACCTACCAAGATGACAAAGGGGTCATCATGGGGAAAGGTAGTCCCCATGAATCAATTGGCCTAACGTGATGGGCTTTAGCTGATTGACCCAAGCCCGCTTGTTTGGTAGATTTGAGCTGCCGATGGAGGGGGGGTGTCTTGTCATCTGGGTGAGTGACCGAGCATAATTTTTCCTGTAGCAGTTAGAGTCCCTTTATAAGGATGGACCTCCCCCAATGGTGGTAATCAAATATCTCGGGGCCAACTCCTAAACGGATTCCTTGGAGGGAGCAGCTGAGGTGGACTCCGGTTCGAATAAGAAATCCTTCAACTTGCCTCGCTTGACCAATGCCTCGATCTCCTATATCAATTGATAGTAATCCTTAGTATAGTGGTCATATGCTAGTTGTTATTTACAGTACCCGCCTCATGCTGTCAGCCCTAGTAGGTGTTCCGAGTACGCCGAGGGACGGAGAGTTCATCTTCCATAATTGCTAGAATGACCCCTTTTGTTGCATTGAGTATGTTATAATTTGTGTGGCGCTCATTGCACTGGAGTTGGAATGGTCTTAGAAGATCCGAGATTAATTATGCGATTAAATTCCCATATTAGTCAACCGGACCCTCGGGGCCCACGACTTCCGATTAGCAATCCGAAAGTTCCTACACTATCTTAGAGGTACAGCGATGCACATATTTAGAAACGGAACTGATATGACAGTCCGATCATCAAACCCGACTATTGCCTAATATGTGAAAATTTGTTCGATAGTCAAACGATAACCTATCGCAAATCCAAGCATATCGTCGCGCTCGGGACGACATGGGGAGTATTCTAGAACATAATGTGGCCCACTCGCCGCCACGCGCCACGGACAGTGCGTGGGTGGCTTGAGCAATTCTGGCGATCGAAAAATCTCCAAATTACCTGTCAACCCATATACCAACAGATCAATCACAACACTAGGAGCAATTTTTGGTCTTGGACCCCAGCCGAAAAGTGGCCGAAAATAGAAAGAACATGGCCGAAACCGTCGA
The DNA here is from genome assembly GCA_024362665.1 of Prunus padus. NCBI lineage: Eukaryota > Viridiplantae > Streptophyta > Magnoliopsida > Rosales > Rosaceae > Prunus > Prunus padus. Next base: position 15,854,907 of record JANFAM010000007.1, on the reverse strand, counting down.
CAAAATTTGGGTGTCGAAATCAATTCTTCAAACCTCAAAATTGACCCAAACTACCTATATAAACGGATAGAGCACATTGAGAGGATTAAAATTCATACCTTCCTTGTCAAAATTGGTGGCCATAGTGGCCAGAAAAAGCTTCAAGATTGTCGGCAACGAGTGAGGGTTTTGGGTCGCGTTTCAGTCCAAAAATTGGGCTAATCTTGGGTTTTCAATGGTGGATATGGGATGGGTTTTGTAAAGGAGGAAGAGTAGAACAAGTATCGTGAAGATCGCGCCGCCAAATGCAGTCGGACAAAGACAGGAAAGTCGCCTAGAAGTCGCGGAGCCACTGTGCGAGAGAGAGAGAGAGAGAGAGAGAGAGAGAGAGAGAGAGAGAGAGAGAGAGAGAGAGGGGCTGTTTCGGGGAGAGAGAAAGAGAAATGAGGGAGAGAAGAAAAAATCTGATTTTTAACTCTCAAATTTGAAAATGACCGTTACGTCATTTCCGTTTCTAGACTTTTTCTCCCTCGTTATAACTCGGAACTGAGTGTGCCGCCTGTTTATGAACTTGTATCGACGAGCTTGACGCAACGATGTGGCTCAATGCCCCAAATTCTTTTCCGAACAAAAAATAACTCTAAACCCACTAAAATACCCTCATGGTAAAATTGTCTTTTACTTGAATAATTTAAGGATTTGATATAAATTTAGGAGCGGGATATTACAGGAGCCCCTCTATTTATATGGATTTTTACAAGATGTTTCTAAACTATTTCTTATATGGTGTGTCCTTGCTACGTCATTAGATTTAACATATTTTTAATTGAGTTAAAAGAAGATGTTTTACCATATAAGGACAAATAGGAGGGCACGAAGACAAAATGGTCGAGCCTCTAAAATTGAACAAGCTAGTATGCCCTAGCAAGTGCATAAGAATGATGTAGTATAACATTTGACAAGTCCAAGTATCGTTCCCACGGGGATTCCAAATTAATCTAATATTCAAAGACCTAAAATTAAATATAACTAATACGCAAGTGAATTTGTAGAGATTATTGTAGTGAAAGTTTATGAAACAAACAAGAAATTAATCAAAGCAATTGAGAATAAAAACATTAAATTATAGGGTCTCGGAATCAACCACAAACAATCCAAGTTAGATTTCAATGCATTCAACAGATCTTTCGATTCTTTAGAATGATATTTCCCATATTAAAGTCATTTTCACTCACTTAGACCATAGTTTAACTTAAGTATAAGATTCTTTTCTGGTTCAGACAAAGATCATATACCATATCTTGCAATCTATCATGGTTAAGGCATAAATTTAACAAATAGGATTCCTTACATTCTAGAAAATAAGGAAAATAAGGAAACCAAGCAAACTATTATTCTTCATCAAACAATAATGTAATTCACCACACTTAATCAAAAGAAGTTAATTGAATTATATTGCGAGTTCCGCCTCAAATTCATCTTCACATTTACTATATGCAAAGCTCGAAGATGATTAGTCAAAGAACTTAAACAAATAGCAACAATTAAAATAGTGATTAGATTTTCATCTAAAAGAAACTAGGAATCCATTAAACAACATTAAAAATCCTAACTATCTATGCTCGGGCGTCATCCTCGCTATGGAGAATAATTTAGTTACTTATGTTCAAAGAAAACATAATCGAAAATCTAGAAAACATAAAATAAAACTTATGGATTGTGATGATGCATGAGAACTTGAGACGATGACAGCAACTCTTTGACTCTCCTACAACTCCAACCTAAGAGAACCCTATTTTCTGGTCTTCTTTAAATAAGGAACAAATATTCTTTTGACTTATATAACTCCGCTTTCCTAATTTGGCTTCGATTGTCTTTGATGAGTTAGCATCCAAAATCCTACTAAAGATAGGATCAAACCTTGGAATTCTTCTAACTTCCCTTACTGATTGAAGGGCATTTCGGTCCATACATTAAAAGCTATCATTTCAATTGATTAATTGTAATATTTTTGCAGTTCAGTTGATTAAAAGTTTCTGTTTACTAAGCTGTTAAATGATTAATTGTAATATTTTTTTATTAAGGGCTCTTCATTTCAATCGATTAATTGTAATATTTTTGCGGTTCATTAACACAAATAAACTCTATTAGTAGCTTTATTTTTTGAGATATTTAGTTATATACTCATTTTTAATACTACTGATATAGATAAATCATACACAATTTAATTTCTATAAATAAACTAAAAAAACCTAAAAAATGACAGTTGGCCCTATTGAATTTAATTTTGATTATTAAATTACTTTGATACCCTATTGAGTGTTTTGAGTTTTTTTTAATGAGATTTTGGGGTTGGGCTTGTTTTAAGAAATCGATGACAGTTTTTTAATTTATAGAAAGTTCAAAACCTCTTTGTTATGTTGTAAATAAATTTTAGGTATGTTTCTAAAGTCCATTTTATATAAATTTTTTATTTTATAATTTGGACTCCTATGTTGGATATAATTAGGGGTGGCATTTTGAACCGAAATACCGCAAAACCGCATTTACCGACCGCATTTTAACCGCATCTAAACCGACTTTGCGGTAAACCGATTTCGCGGTAAACCGACCGCATTTTAACCGCAATATGTCGGTCGGTTCGCGGTTTCAAATTACCAAAAACCGCGGTATACCGCAATACCGCAATACCGCAACTATATATAAATAATTATTTTATTTTATATAGTAAGATAATTAATTACTTATCTCTCTCTAATGATGAGTTTGAATTCTACAAGGAAATGGAACATATTACAACTTGTAAATAATTGGTTTATTATTTTCATGTTCATTATACTTCTTATAATGTTTTTTTATATGCTCATTTTATTTTAATTTTCTTAGTTCGTATTTACTAAACTTGTGTTGTTTTATTTGTAGATGACCATACATCACAACAGAGTCCTTCAAATCCACTCTCCACCAACCCTTGAGTTCTTTATGTCTTGCATTGCATTTTTCTTTTGGATTGTCACTAAATTTAAACTTTATTTCCTTCGGTTTAAATCTTTCTTTGAGTTGTGAATTTATTTGCTTAAATTTGTAAAGTTCAAAATGCTTGGAATTAAAAGGTTTCAAAACTAGGCCGAGAAAAGTATGCAAAAATAAGATTTTTTTACTCATATGCCTAGAAGAAAAGTTTGTAAAAGATTAGATTTTATTAAGACGTTACCCGATTAAATTTGTAAAGTTCCATATATCGATAATAGCGGATATCGACATACCGACCGCAAATATACCGAGCATCATAGATACCGACACGCCAGAACCGCAATACGCTATGGTCGGTTCATGGTTTGTTTTTTTCCAATACCGCAATACGCTTTGGCTCGCGGTTTCATCAAAAGTCATGCAGAATCGAACCGCAACCACCCCTAGATATAATAGTGAATCCCCTTCTTTTTCTTTATTTTTTGCTGTGGAGCAAAAATAGCAGCCGAGATCTTTTATTTTGTTGCTTATTTTGGCTTTCCTCTTCCCACGTGCTCTGTCTCTGGCGTTTTTGTGAACCTTATGCGCCTAAGCCAACTCTCCCACCTCAATCCTGCCAACTCTCCCACCTCAATCCTCATAAAACATATCGCCATAACCCAAAGAGACATATTTGGGGATAAAAGATGCTCCGAAGATTGAATAGGTGAAGATAATATCTTCGGAGCTTCGTTTAGCTAATGCTATCTCTTGGGTCAGATTGAGCTCCAGCATTGATTGCCCATCTCGCCTTCTTCAACTCCAAAACGGTGCGTTTCTTGTTTATCCATTCAACTGCTTTTACATTTCATAGCAACAATGCTTTCATGCTTCAAGTCCAATTTTTTCGATTCATTTTCATATGGGTACGTTGTGTTATGGTTTGGGGTTGGGGAAGAGGTGTTTAATAAGATTTGCAGGGAACATAAACTTTTTGAGATGATTAGGTATTGAAGCTTGAAGATAATATAATTTCGTAATTTCGATAAAAATCAAAATTTGGGGGATAGACAAGCAATATTGTTGTGCATGTAGGAAAAAGCTTACATCTTTGTGATGAAATTCAAAATTTTGTTCACATTTCAGGTTAAAGAGGCATACATATCGCCCTGGAAGTTGAACAGACTCAGCAGCAGTAGGTTTTAGGTTAAGCTGTTAAATAGATGTGCTGAGAGTTATGAGCTTTTATCTTCTATATCATATTTCAGCGTGGGTTTTCCTTGAGAGGGTAGTTGAATCAAGGGTTTTTTACATAAGGGGATAAAAATGCAGTCCGGGATACTCCCCAAGGTGAACACTAGTATATGTTCTAGTATTTGGAGAGTACTAAGTGGGAGCGGGCTACGGAATTCGAAAACTTTACTACCTTGTCAGGGAAAATTGTTGTCTCGGAATTCAGGGTTGTCTCGTCCGTTACCATATTCAACCCTTTTGATACCCGACACTGCTAGATATAATTTTAGTCCTTTGCTTAAGGGAAAATCTATGGCTGCTTCAAGTTCGACACCTGTTTTTGGGGACGTTTATGTTGATGACTTAATTTCAAGTTGCGGGAACTCATTAGACTTCACAAAACCTACGGCTGTTTATTTTAATGATAGACGCCAGAGCAGTTTCCTGAAATCTAGCTTGAGTTTCAGAAAAAAAGAATCGTACAACAGTCATCTGATTTCTGTGCATGTTGGACCTTGGTTGAGGAATTTCCATAACTCATCTTCTGTGTGCTGTGCTGCTGGTGCTGCTCATAATGTATCATTTGATGGCAACTCTAGTGATGAACAGCTTGCAAATTCTACCATTTTGTCCGACCCGTATGTGCTGTTTACTTTGTCTCTTTTGTTGTTTGCTCGTCATTTTCATTATCTTAGGGTCTCCATTGCCTTTTCATTTACACAGCACTCATAAATTGAGTTTTTTTTGTTTGGAACGGAATTAAGGGTTATCTTCTGTGCACGTGGATGCTCAAATGTTAATTTATTTATATAAAAAAGTATGAACTTGGTATCTAGTGTAGAACAAATGGGATTGATTAGTGTTTACTTCGTTTGAACTGAGCTTATAGAACTCTCTTATACCAATATAGGCAATTGGTCTCCTCAGTGCTTATATATATTGCTTGGTTTCATTTTCAGACCTATTTTGGGAGAAAAAGCTCTGAAGCTACTTTCAGGATCATGTTATCTGCCACATCCTGATAAGGAGGAGACAGGAGGAGAGGATGCCCATTTTATTTGTGAAGATGCACAAGCAATTGGTGTAGCAGATGGTGTCGGTGGATGGGCAGATGTTGGCGTCAATGCAGGACACTTTTCTCGCGAACTTATGTCCCATTCTGTAAGGGCAATTCAAGAGGAGCCTAAGGGTTGCTTCGACCTGGCCAGGGTGTTAGAGAAGGCCCACTCATGCACCAAAGCAAAGGGTTCTTCAACAGCTTGTATCATTGGCCTTACGGAAAAGGTTTGTTGTTTTCATTTTGACTAACCATTGGTGCTACAATTTACTGTTCAGGATACTTTATCATTTTGACTCTGTAAGGAAAGATGTGATCTGGTTTGTGGAGGCAATCATGTGTGGCTGCATCATACTGCTGTAATAAATTGACAGAAATTATCTTAGTGTCTAGTATCTATCCATTACTATATGCAAACCAGGGTTGGAATTATTTCAATAAAGGACCTAAGTTCTTCCTTTAAATGGACTCTTCCATATACATAGTAATTGCTGACTTTTGCATTTAGTATGTTGAATTGCAAGACTTACATATATATAAGTGCAAGTCTATTAAATGCATCGAATAATCTTGAAATAAGTGATTAATAGAGATTAAAAAATAGGCTGCAGATGCCCAGCCCTTGTGAGTCAAACCTGGATAGGATGCATGATCGAAGTTTCTAGTACATGAATTAGAACAACTTTTCCTGGTCTGTAAGATCACTTGAGTTTGATTGTTGTGTGCTATTTGGATGCTTGTTTTCTTGATAGTAGAAAGCCAGGAAAGGTTTATATATAGTAAGTATGAGTGTGTTTTCTCATCAGTTTTCTTCTTCTAACAGGGACTACAAGCTATCAATCTTGGGGACAGTGGATTTGTAGTTGTCAGAGATGGAAGCACCATCTTCCAATCCCCCGTGCAGCAGCATGGCTTCAATTTTACGTATCAGCTGGAAAGTGGCAGTGGGGCTGATCTACCTAGCTCCGGTCAGGTCAGTAAATTATTGAGCATTATACTAGTTGTCACTTGCATATCATCAAAGTAACACATAGATTCCCCCAAATGAACTTGTTTTGACTGTATATACTCTAAAAACACTGCTTCAAATAGTTGTAGTGGAGAACTGACCGTAAGATCTGATATTATGTTTTCATTTTTTTAAATACACAATTTTGAAATCTTGAGAGCTTAAGGTTTCTTACCCAAATCACTCTGCTTCCAATAGATGTGTGTCATTTTCCCTGTCATTGTATGTACATTGAAGGGAGAAAACTATAATAAAGTTCCCTGACCAACTAGCGTCTAATTGGGAGTCAATGTGGACCAGGTATTTTTGATTCCTGTTGCCCCTGGAGATGTCATTATAGCTGGAACCGATGGGTTGTTTGACAACTTGTATAACAACGAAGTTACTGCTGTTGTTGTTCATGCGGTAAGGGCTGGCTTGGAACCACAGGTAACTGCTCAGAAGATAGCAGCCCTGGCACGGCAGCGAGCACTAGATAAGAACAGGCAGACACCATTTTCTACAGCTGCTCAAGAAGCCGGGTTCCGTTATTATGGAGGCAAGCTTGATGACATTACTGTTGTTGTGTCCTATATAACTGGCTCCAGTAATGTGTGAGTGAGTGAGTCTCTCAAATCCGGGTGTAGACAAACCATCTCTTTCCTTTTTGTAAGGTTGCTGGAGGAGCTTAGAAGCTCATCACTCTGTTTTGCCATGAAACCCAGAGGGAGCTGTATTTACATTGGTTTTTTTTCTAGTGCTATCTGAGATATTATTTTCATCATTAGTGTCAAACAATACGTGCAATTTCTTCTCTTCTAGTTCTTGACTTGAATCTGAAAAGTCTGAGCTGTATTTCACTTAAAAACGCCACCCTTTGGAAATCCAAAGGTGTGATTCAATCAACTTTAAAACAGGTCGCATTTTCACTTCGTTAAGGAGTGTGTGCTTGAAATACATAGAATTGTGTTTTCTTCAGCCTTTAATTCTGTTTTTCCCTGAAAACGATTGAAATAAGTTTCAATATTTTATCTTTCAGTTGCAGATGTCTGTTCTGTAGGCTCAAATATTTCTTATCAACAAATAAATAATTTTCATCCTTTTTTTCCCTCTAATTTGCAGCAAAATTCGTTTTGGACTTTGGGTCATAGAAGTTTATTACATTAAAAGAAAACACGCAGCATAACATATATTATTTTTATTAACAAAACATGCAGCAATTCAAAAAAGACAGAACAGTCGAGCCAACAGGAGAAATAGATCAATTAAACCAAGACCCTCAAATATATCCTTCCCTCTTCAACATCAATGCCTCTGCCACCTCCCTCTTGTTCCTCTGGCTGTCTTCCTGCTGACTCTTCTGGTCTTTCTTTGCCTTCCCTTTGTTCCTGTTGTCTCCTAGCCTCTTCTTGCTCCGTCTGTGCTTCCTGCTCTCTTCTTTCCCATTCCCTTTGTTGCTGCCTCTCCCTCTCTGTTTCTTCCTCTTGTCTTCTTTCTTCTTCTCTTTGCCTCCCCTCCTCTTCCCTCTTTTTTGCTTCTTCTTCTTCTTTCTGTTTTGCTGCTTGTTCTTCTTCTTTCTGTCTTTCTGCTTCTTGTTCTTCCTCTCTCTGTCTTGCTGCTGCTTCTTCTTCCTCTCTCTGTCTTGCTGCTGCTGCTGCTTCCTCTCTCTTTCTTGCTGCTGCTTCTTCCTCTCTCTTTCTTGCTGCTGCTTCCTCCTCCTCTCTCTTCCTTGCGGCTTCTTCTTCCTCTCTCTTACTTGCGGCTTCTTCTTCCTCTCTCTTCCTCGCTGCCTCTTCTTCCTCCCTCTTCCTTGCTGCCTCTTCTTCCTCCCTCTTCCTTGCTGCCTCTTCTTCTTCTTCTTCTTCTTCTTCTCTCTTCCTCTGTTCTTTCTCCTCTGCTCTCTTTCTAGCCTCCTCTTCCTCCCACTTCTTAGCTTCCTCTTCCTCCCTCTCCTTCTCAATTTCTTTCAACATTACTCTCTCCTCTTCTTCAGCACAAGAAGTACAATCTATAATCACTGAGTCAGCCTGTGCAGCCAAAAGTTGATCAACCGTTGTGTTGCTAACATTAAACGACGCCGCCAAGACCTGTTTGTCCAAACTCTGCAGAACAGAGTATTTTCCAGCCAAAAACTGTGGATAGTTTCTCCTCGTTGTTGTGCTGAACCCCATGAACACAAGGGAGTCATTGTTAAACGACATCTGAGCCATTGGATGGAACCTCGGCACGGCAAATACATCTCCTTCATGAACCCTAAGCCTCATGTTTTTGCACTCTGATTTCTTTGCTGCAGTGCTAGAACAAACCACCCTAACCATCCCTTGCCCATGTAGTACTATTGCTATCTCAGTTGCCCTTGGATTCCAATGAGGCCCCATCATTGACCCCTTCAATATCAAAGCAAGTGTTAGAATTAGGCATCAAATTAATTAGACTCTAATTAACATAAGATGAAGCTAAATACCACAGAACCGGACCTTTGTCAAATTCACCATGAAAAGACCAATGTTTGATCCCTTCAACAATTGGGAGTTTTTCTTGTTCACAGTTAAGCTCCAACCATTGCAGTTCTTGAAATCTGGGTCCTCATCAAAAATATTATATGTCTTTGTTTTCTTCTTGTTCTTGTTGAATGCAATGCCATCTTTGCCTGTCAGGAAGGTTTTCAAGAATCGAGCCTCCAAATCCCAGAAAGTTTCCTTCTTTGTTGGCACTGCGTGTACAATGCCTGATTGGTCTGTTCCATTTATTATTGATTCTATCACTTCATCAGAGACCTAATCAACCACATTGTCTAGTAGTCAGAAAACCAACAAAAACCAAAATCTTCACAATTATATTTACAGCAAAGTTGTTGATTTTGGCTCGGAGTTGTTCATACCTTAAAAGCTGATCGAAGCACTTTCGGATCAAAGCCACGGACCAGGTCCCTAACACTAGAGTATGCTCCTATTGCTGGGTCCTGCACAAGTTTTGGTATCAGAAAAAAGAAAATTTGGACACAAGTGAATGAAAATGTCCATTGAATCAGGAAAAGAAAAAGAAGCAGAGAAACAGCTGGTCTTACATATAAGTCATCATCAGTGTTGGTTGCAAAGATTGCATAGATTCTAAGCTTCTGGCGCTCAGCCTGTAAGTCACTCTGTACAAAGAAAACAGAGCCTGGCCTGAGCCTGAAGAGATCACCTCTCTTTATAGCCACCCTTTTAATGTCATCCTCATCACCCCAACTCAACCTCCCACTGCCTAAACCCACCAAAACAAAGATTACAAAAAAAAAACCCAAATCAATAATAAACAAATAGAAAGTATAATTAGAGCACCTGTATGAACATAGAAGACCATGTCTGCATGGAGAAGTACTGGAAGGAAGAGAGAGTTGGGTTCCAAGGTGATGAACTGAATATGGTAGGGCCCTCTGTGCCCATCACTGATATCAATGGATGAGATCTCTCCATACTCTGTCACAACCAATGCCCTCCGTTGATCTCTCTTCACCAGAGACCCTGCAGCAGCAGCAGAAGCACCTGAGCCATATTGCTCCTCATTGCTCAATATTGCCTTTGCAGCAGGCAAAGACAGACCAATGAAAAGCAAGATGAAGAAGGTAAACGGAAATGGTTGTTGGTTTGAAGATTTGTTCAACATTGTAAGAAAAGTGAATGGATTGCAATGAAGTGAGGAGATTGAGGATCTATATAGAAGAAAGGTGATGGTATGCGGATCAGATCAACAATAGCTCATGCGTTTCAATCCCAAAAAAAAAAAAAGGTTCGAGCCAGGTGGCATTGTTCATGGACACGTGGATGGTGATTCAGGCACGTGGCAGGTGATCAGGGTCCGTGCCTACCCGTGGAGGCAGACCACGCAGTTCAGAAGTTTTCGCGGGAATCAACGGGTTTTTGTTAGAAAATCTGAGTTGGGCTCGGACATTTTGGGCTCATGACGTCTTCAAACGTTGGCATTGTATTGCTATGTTTTGTCCTTGTTTTTGGGGTTTTTTTTTTGTCAATTATGTCACTTTGAATTTATTTGTGTTTAATTTTTATTTATTTATTTTAAATAGACAGGGGGAATTAAAAGTGAATTAAACAAATGTAATTTATTTTATTCAAATAAAATCATATTGGAATTGTGATCTTCACCTAACAAGCCTATTTTTGGACAAAAGAGAAGAAGATGCACAATTTTTAGGGTATTTCTCAATTTATTTTATTTTATTTTATCCCCACTCACTAATGGTATTTTATTTATTTATTTTTGGAAGATCTGGCTAGGCCATAGCTTTTGGCTACTACAAAACTGATTTAAACCTTATTGTTTTTTTTTTTTTGGCAAATTGGCATTGAAAGGGGCCTAAGGCTAAGGGCATAGCTTCCCGTTAATGTCTTGGTTGTATCATCAATCCAACTACATATACTGAGAGTTGGTCATGCCATCATCAATTCAAGTTGCAGAAGAGTACCAAACACCTTTCACCATACACCACATACTATTTGGAGGAATCAGAGAGAGAGAGAGAGCATGTACAAAATGTGGAGGAATCAAAGAAGAGAAAAAGAAAATGAAGAATGGTGGTCATACATATAAAAAAAAACTAAAATGAATCAAGGGGTATTTTTCAAAGCAAAATCAACATATCCAGTGGGGATCCCAATCCCATATCACAAAAGGAGGAGGGCTTGCTGGCTCTAAGTGGAAGGTGAATGCTTGCATGAGAGATAGATAGAAGATCCTCAGGCCACTATGGTGCCTAAAAAATCTCCCTACCACAGCTGCATGCGCCAGTGCTCTCTTTCTCTCTCCCCATCACCCTTTGCCTTTTATTTTCTTTTGGAGAGTGGGTGAATGGACTAGTGAGACCATCTTTATATGAATGATTTAAATCAGAATCTCAACCCCCCCTCAATTCCCATTACCTCCTCTCTCTCTCTCTCTCTCTCTTTTGTGTGCTTCAAGCTTCCCTCTCCCACCGTGTGTGCCCCGTGTACTTAATTATAAGAAACCTTAATTCTTAAGTAAGTACTTTTCTACTATCCATTGATAAGTATTGGCTACAGAAAACTCCATTTTCATACTACTTTGCAATATTAAACTATTTTTAGGTCACAGGAAAAATTCTTTTCGCCCACTTTTAAAGACATTAAGTAAATCCTGAATACATATATAAACGACTCGTGAATCTTGTGAGAAATTTAACCCCAAGATCTATAACAATATTGATAGTTTATTAATAGAAGAATTTAGACTATAAGGAGCTAAGAGATCATGTTAAGCAAAACATTGGATCTTCCATATCCTACCCATAATGGAATCATTTGCTGATGTTTTCCTTTGTATTATGGGCAATGCTATGCTTACCACATAAATCTACCACATTTTAATACCATCTTACATGGCAGTTGATGTGGACAACCGCCTCATTAAAATTAGATTAGTTCTTTTTAAGGAGATAATATTTTCTATAGTTTTCATTAGTTAATTTTTATATATTAAAAAAAAAAACTAAACCCTACTGAATTAGATTCACATACGCCTCTCTGCCTCCCCCAATTCCCTTTGTCCCTCCTCCCTCTCCTCCCCATCGCCGGCGCTTCGCTGGACTTCTGCCACCGCTGGGTATCAATTCTAGTTTGTTGATGTAAAGAAAGACCAATTGCCGACTTGCTCAATTTTAATCCCATGTCAGATTCCAATTCAACAACTTCATCTTCATCAATAATTTCTAAACTTGCAGAAATATTTGAATACAACCATAACACAGAAGAAGAGAGAGTTGAGCCCGTGATTCAAATCGTTGAATACCCAAATCATATTATAACTCAAAGACATAAGTAATATATCAAAAATATTTGAATACAACCAGGAGTGGTAGTTATGCTACCATAGTTCAAGTTATTACAGGTTCTTATTCTTACATGCAGAAGAATGGGATGTTTAACTAGTAAGTGGCCTAATTATTTTGAATATCAATCAATCATACAGCTCATCGTTCATGTATATTCAATTTTTATCAATCATTCTTCTTCTCTATGTTATTGAAACTACCACCAGGTCCAGCCAACAAGGGGCTGTATGAATCACAATAAAACTTAAGCAAGTTGGCAATTGGTCTTTCTTTACATCAACAAACTCAAATAGATACAGTGGCAGAAGTCCAGCGAAGCGCCAGCAGTGGGGGAGAAGGAGGGACGTAGAGAGACAATTGGGGGAGGGAGAGAGACGTACGTGAATCTAATTCAGTAGGGTTTAGTTTTTTATTTTTTTTTATTTTTAAATTTAACTAATGAAAAATATAGAAAATATTATCTCCTTAAAAAAGAAATAATATAATTTTAATGAGATAGTTGTCCATATCAGCTGCCATGTAAGATGGTATTAAAATGTGGTAGATTTATGTGGTAAGCATAACATTACCCTTGTATTATTAGGAAAAATATGCTTATCATTATTGTCGAAAGTCTCTGTAGATATATAGTTGAATTATTTTGCAACTCTTCATCGATGCCGTCAGTTGCATTATTTTATTATATTCTAAAGAATGGACGAGGATGCCTTAATAGTTAATGGTATAAAAAATCAACAAAGCTCAAATCAATCTGCAACATCTATACTTGTCGATTTACAAAAAGAAATGTCCATATAATTAAAAAGGGTTAATTAATACAAACTACAAAGACATTAGGATTTGTCGTATTCTTTCCGTTTTTCTAATGCAACGTATTCTGTCCTTTACTATCTATTTATCTTTTCTTATTAGTTTTGTCATCTTCTCCGTTCTGAAATGAAAAGAAATAAAAAATAAAGCTCTTTTTTAAAAACTGGATTTAAAATGAGAAACTTATATTTGACTATACAATTTAAAGTTTTTAATGGAATGTTAAAAGAAACTGCAAAAAGAGATTACTTTTGATACTTGTTAAAATTAAAAAGAAAACTCTATATACGTACATAAGTGGTTTAGATGGTGAATTTAATTTGCAGACTAGTGGTTTTAGGTTCGAACCTCATGGTACCTTATTGATAATGTGTGTTTGAAAAATCCCCTTCCCTTTCCTAACTTCGAGAGAAAAAAAATTTATCATGCAACAGAATACAATAAAAAATAAAATTCAAATCCCTCATTTTAAATTCACATCAAAATGCAATTAAAATTTTTCCTGAATGTAGTTGCATAGGATCCTATATCATCCTTGCATAGTGTTTACATTATTAAACGACAAAAAAAGAGCACAGAAAAACTCAAAGAATTGGCAATTTAACACAAAGCCTTTCTTTTCCTCTCCTTCTTTTTGGCTTTGGAATGAAACACACATGATAATCAGCTTGATTAGGACTTAAGTGCTTCTGCTTATTATAAAATTAGTACTAAAATACTTTTGTTTATAGGTCTCTAGCAAAAAGACTCGACCCATCTTTCTGGTGGTGGGCAAAAACTTTTCCAATAGTAAAGTTCCTCCCACCCATCACACCCATTACCAAAACAAAAGGTGCAGAAAATGTGCATCGCTAGATCTTGTGTGTTAATTTGCTCTTTGGTACGTAAATGGACGGAAGGATTTGCATCAATCAATCGGTGATTGCAATCTCTCTCTCTCTTTCCCTCTCACCATATTGGAAATTCTTGGAAGGAACATATTCTCTCTTTCTAGTTGCCGCCAATTGCAATTGGCCAAAGCAATCCTACGTGGGCCTGGTTTCCACGCTGCTGTGGTGCATGCCCATGCAAAACCATGCATGTCCGACAAAAAGCAACCCTAGTGGCTCCCACTTGTGGGTCCTGTGGGTCCCCCGCTGGAGTGTTTGCATGTAGGCCCTATCCCTTTGGCCTTTGGGTCCCTCCTCAACGTCAACAAGTGTGAACGTTGCTTCATTCTTCTAGAGTACGTCTACAGTTTGTTCTTTGATTAATTAAGTAAATTAAGAAGAGTACAAATTAATGCTAGTTTAGGGTATTAAACCTAAGATAAAGAGAGCGTTAATTATACTCTAATTAGGTTTTAATTGGTACTTTGCCAACTTCCGATGTGGGAGAGTGAGAGCCAGTATCTGCGGTCCTCTCAAAGATTTAATGATGGTTCTTTTTCTAAGCTTTTCTCAAAGTGAGATAAGTAAAGGTGGGGGGTGATTTTACTAAGAGCTTTTGTGGGTCCTCTCCTCGGAAGAGTTTGGGGGGAACACAACTTTGGAGCTTTAACGCCAATAGTTTGACTTATTTGTCGTTTTACGTTGAAGACTTGAAACGAATTGAGAAGTCTTCCTATATGCAAAGGCTTTGGAATTTTGTACAGATGATGTGAAAGCATTACAAGTGACCGTTTTTCACCTTTACCCATTTTAACAGATTCAAGACGAAAAAGGAAAAGGATGCATGACATTAATCAAAACACAATTAGGACTGAAATGGAGCAATATTAGGCACAGTCAGTGTGAGCGTGTGTGACTTTCCGACCGTCAATACACTACAATATTGAAGAAATAGATTATATGGCAATTTGTACCGTAATGTCCTTATGTATAATTTTTTTGTTCTAAAGTTATCACAAATAACGAACTTATAACAAAACAAACAAATTCAGAATTTGAATATGCTCAATACATTATTAATCACATCTATCATATAAGTGGAATCCACTCACACATTAAGATAGATACCTCAAATTTAAATAAATAAATAAATATAAAAATTTGGTGAGGAATATGATCAAGAAAATATAGTGCATGGAAACCTAAACTTTCCCCGTTAAAGCCAATCGTTGATTGGTGCATGTAAGTAGCTAGCCAACTGCTCACTTCACTGGTTTGAGTGATTAAAGTTTTGCCTATGCGATCCTTCTGAAAATCAACCAACACTAGATGGGTTGAGTTCAGTGCTTTGCATGGGCTGAGTGAGAGTTAACAAAAAGCGAATTAGGCAGCGAATCAAACAAAGGCACAGAAACTCAAAAAGCAAATGGCCATGGAAGACTTGAGCAAGAAGCCTCAAAGAGATTAAAAGCCTCCTCTGACCGTCGTCATCCATGTCTGTCATGTATGACATATTAATGCAAGCAAGCACCAACCACCATGCACACACGCAAAGATAAAAAGCCAGCAATCATCACATCCAAAAGCCCCCTCACTTCTTCTTCAACCTCACCTCCCTCTTTCGTTTCCAGCACCCAAAATCAGAGCAGCAGCTCACAGAGCAAACAGAGCTTTCTTGCTAAACCATGAGAGTACCCGTTTCCTCTCCACAAACCAACCCAAAACTCGAATCTTGCAACAACAACAACACAAACACAAACACCAACCAAACCAACCGAGGCCCCAATTTTCCTGCCAATCTCAATATCCAAAACTTGTGCTACGAACCCACGTCGGTTCTTGACCTGCGCCACAGCCCCAGCCCGGTGGCTGAGCAAAAACCCTCAAAAATTTCAGCCGTTTCAGACGTCCTGTCTCACCCAAATCACCATGACCCTCTTGAGTGGGACGAGCAGGCCCTGCATAATCTGGACTGGGACTCAATTATGAGAGACTTGGGCCTGCACGACGACTCTGTTCCCAACTTGAAGACTTCAATTCCGCAATTGAACTCTACCGACTCACAAATTTCTCATCTTTCCGACTACCCACATCCCCAGCCGTTCGACCCGACCCAGCTGGTCCACTCCGATTTCAACATCAATCTCTCCGAAGTATACTCCACCCAGAATTTCACTAACACCACCCACAATTTTTACGACCATCAGCCCGGAAATTGGAACGTCGGGTTTGATTTCATAGAGGATTTAATCCGCGCCGCGGACTGTTTCGACTCGGACGAGTTGCAGCTTGCCCAGGGGATCCTGGACCGCCTGAACCAACGGCTACGATCTTCTTCCTCGTTGAAACCCGTCGGGAAACCGCTCCAGCGAGCGGCGGTTTATTTCAGGGACGCCCTCCAGTCCATCCTCAACGGCTCTGATTCCGCGGATCACAATCAGCTCTCGTCCTGGTCCGAAATCGTCCAGACCATCCGCGCCTACAAGGGCTTTTGTGGAATTTCACCAGTCCCGATGTTCTCCCACTTCACGACTAACCAAGCCCTCCTGGAAGCCCTCAGCGGCTCCGCCTTCATCCACGTCGTCGACTTCGACATCGGCTTCGGCGGCCAGTACGCTTCCCTGATGAAAGAGCTCGCCGAGAAAGCTGACGTGGCTGGCCGAACCAGCCCAGTCCCACAGGTGCTCCGCATCACCGCTGTCGTGCCCGAGGAGTACGCAGGCGAAACCAGGCTGGTCCGGGAGAACCTCTCCCAGTTCGCTCAGGACCTCAAGATCAGGTTCCAGGTCGAGTTCGTCCCCGTCCGTACGTTCGAGATGATGTCCTTTAAGGCCGTCAAGTTCATGGACGGAGAGAAGACGGCGGTTCTGCTCTCGCCGTACATCCTGCGGCGCCTCTGCTCTCAGAACAACATTTCCGCTTTTCTAGGCGACATGCGGCGGTTGTCGCCGAGCGTCGTGGTGTTTGTCGACGCCGACGGGATGGGGGACTCCGCAACGACGTCTTTCAGGAGGAACTTTGTCTCCAGCCTCGAGTTTTTCTCCGTTATGCTGGAGTCGCTCGACGCGGCAGCGGCGGCGTCCAGCGAAGTGGTGAAGAAGATTGAGACGTTTTTGCTGCGGCCGAAGATTCAGGCGGCGGTGGAGGCGGCGGGGAGGCGGGTCCCACCGTGGCGGGAAGCGTTTCAAGGGGCTGGGATGAGGGCTGTGGAGCTGAGCCAGTTTGCGGACTTTCAGGCCCAGTGCTTGCTGGGGAAGCTCCAGGTCAGGGGGTTCCATGTGGCGAAACGGCAGGCCGAGTTGGTGCTTTGCTGGCACGATAGAGCCCTGGTTGCCACGTCGGCATGGAGGTGTAATTAGCGTTTTGCAGCTAGCTAGCTAGCTAGAACTAGCTAATAATTAAGTAGTTATTTTACTTAATTATAGTCTATACTCTATACTCTTTACTCTTTAACTATTGGGGGTTTGGGGTGTAATTATGTTTTAAGTGTTAAGTTAATGATCCCGACCAATTTGTTTTGTTGGATTTGGGACTAGTTTTCTCTTTCTTTGGTGTACGTGTGGTTCTCGTTTGGTTTTGTCCTTGTAACTCTTTTTTGGCTTGTTTTTGAACAAACATAACAGGGAAGCTAAGCAATTATTGGCAATGTCCCAACCCAACACTCAATTATGAATCAATGAATCATATTTCATTCCACATCACTTATTTCTTACATTTCTTCTTCATAGATTCAATTATAAGATTGACTCTTGTAGCCTGAGTTTGTAACTAAAATAGAGCGTTTAAATTATTAACAACACACTGGTAGTTAAACCAAGTGACCAAGATGATCTTAATTTGGTTGCAATTACATGTTGGTGAGACTGTATTAAGCGCACTCCAACCCCTCGGATTAGTAGGGCGAAAACGATCCACCATGGGCGGGTTGTAAAAATCCAATAACAAGTGGTTTGTAAGTTGTAACTCAAGTGATTTAAGAGTATTTATCGTTGCACTCGAGATCCTAAGTTTAATTCCTCTTTTCCCAATATTGATTAGTCATTTTTACATTACTAATTGCTTTAGTTTTCATATATAAGTGGCTAAACCCTCTTCCCACTATTAATACTCTTCACGGTCTAATAAATCCCAGCCTGTGAATTCGATTGAATTAAAAAAACAATTACAGTTGCTTTAGTTCATATAATTACAAGTTGATTAGGAGTAAAATACACGGAATAGGGTTTTTTCAAAGATATATGCGATAATCAATAAAGAGAGGAATTCGAACTTTAGTGCAAGAGGACGGACTCACATATACCCATTTTGCTCAATGAGTTTTAAATTTAACGAAAAATCATTTTAAGTGATATTAGTTTCTAATTTAAAATGATTTTTTAAAATTACTTTTATTTTATTTTTTCCCTTAATTTAAATTCTCCAGTTTTTTCCATTTATCTCGTGTCTACTAACTTAGATTAATAAATCAAAAGTATAAAAACGCCATATATCGAAAACGAAATTAACGGTTAGGCGGTTTCCCTGCGCTCTTTTCTCTGCTCGGAGATGGCGCTTCTCGGATCCAACATAGCCAGCGAGGTCAAGTTTCACCTTCCTCCTTCGATTTTGCTTTCCTTTGCCCTTTGCTCAATGACATTTTTCTCTTTTGGCTTGCTCTCGTTTCAATTTCGCATCAACAGTTGTATAACAGGCTGATCCCAAAATTCCAACCAATTTGATTTAGGGATTCGTAATAACTGATAATATGAAATTAAATTGTTTATTCAATAATATTTCCGATGATTCACTTTAAATTGATTATTTGTTTTTAGAATTTCAATTTTTGCTGATCCGGTGCAAGATAATGAATTAGAGGAAGTAAACCAATGATTTTAATACCATTTCCAGTGAGAAATTAAGAAACTTTGATTGTCAAATTCATTAATTTCCTTTTTCTCCTTTGGTAAAGGAAATCAATTGTCTTGTTTGGACCGTCTGCCTCTGCAATTAATTTTAGTGTCCTTAAAGAGCCAATCTAGTGGGTGTTGATAGTTACAGAATACCTCATCAATTTGCCTCTGTGTGTGTTATGTGTTGTTATTTGTGTTATCATTTTTCTTTGGCTGTAATGTTGCCTGTCAAATTAGCATCATTGTTGCATGTAAGACTGGAATGCATTACCTTTTTGATAGTTGCATGCTTAAAATTGATGTTTGAAGACATCTGATGCAGGTAGGTTTACGATTGCTCCTTTGCCCTCTCGGTTCAAACATTGTTCTTCGAACAGCATGGTAAGCCATGACTGTTGTTTCTTTCTTCTGCATAAGCTTCAAAAATGGTTATTTTGTGATTTGACGTTGAGTTTTTCTCTGGTTTAGTTGTTCTGTGGGGATTGGTATACCAGTATACTGTACATGCAAGGCAATTGAGAGGAAAGATCGTAATGCACAAGAAAAGTGGCTTTTATATTGGGCAGGTTATAAATTATTATGATTAGTACTATTTTCCTTTTGAACTTGGATTTGGTTCACCTTTCATCTCAACTGTATATAACACAGGCTTATGATTTTCAGACATTATCATGCAACTAATTTAGTTCTTTCAATTGTCCTCTTCAAATGGTTGCAGCTTATGGATCTTTCAGCCTTGTGGAAATATTTTCAGACAAGCTTATTTCTTGGTAAGACTCCGGATCCTATTTCTCAAAATCATCACATTTGTCATGAAGTTAGATTCTCTATTTTAGGTTAGATGGGTCAAGTTTTCCCCCTTGAAAATCCGATAAATTGTTTAATTTGTGTCGTTTAACATGTTCTACTTTTTTACATATGCATATTCATCTTTGTATATTTGCCCAGAATCCCATATGGTTTTGTGTAGTTTCAGGATTACTCTTGACTTCTTTCGAGTTTGTACATTACAGATGGTTTAATTAAACCCCTGATGAATTGCATGTGTCAACCACAATGTTTTGATGAATTGAATAGCAAAAAATTTAGTTTTCCTATATAATTAAAAGAAATCCACATTTTGAAGAATATTAAAATCAGATATCCTACACTCTTTCATATTTTTTTAATTTATCCATTCATGTACTTGTTATAATCATGACATGAACCATTTCTCCAACAAGACTATGGTGCAGTAGCATTCAGGGTATAATGTGTTTTAAACTATAGTTACAAATGAGATTATATTGGCATAAGGAAAGAGTAAATTGTATCTAACAACATTATAAGAAAAGATATCACTGCTAATTTAAGCATGTGTTGATCTGAGCTTGATAGACAACCTCATCTTTATTGTCGTTGTACCCAGGTGCCCAATGTACTATCATTTGAAGTTTGCCTTTCTTGTTTGGCTCCAACTTCCATCTGTCGACGTAAGTTCAATGCTATTCTTCTCTTTGGAGTGTTTTTGTCAGTACATAATGAAAATGACAAAGGCAGTCACAAAGTTTAGTTGTTTCTAATTATCTATTTTCTCTCACCCTCTCTTGCATTAACTTCTAGTATGTCATTTCAATCATCCTCGTATATTCAAACTCATTTGTAATTCGGGAAAGATCCTGGGAATGTTTGGATAAATTGAGTAATTTCACCATTTTTTTCATCTTTCTGTTTTGAATGATATTTTTTCTTTGCCAGATTGGATGAGATTTGACCCATGACCTATTCTAATCTTAACCCTTTTCCCCACCTACCTCATCACTTGGACTCTTTTCCTCGGTTTATTAACAAAACCATGTTACATAGTTACTGTGCATATATATAATTATAAAATGAAGCTCATTGCAGATAATATTAAAGCATATTTCTTTTGAATTAGGTTGAAATTTCTTTTTTGAAAGGCATTTTAGAAGGGACGTCATGTTTATGCTCTTTTTGGGGCCATGGAAGGGGTTGGTGCAATGAGATTATGAGGAGTAAAATGTAGTTTAGACTAGTTGATTTAGCTTTAGAGTTTATATCTTTTAGTTATGATGTCAAGTGACAGCTAGTCTCGGCTGTCAGGCGGTAAAGACAGCATCATGATTGTCATCCAATTCTGTTGAACATCACTTGTTAATGAGGATGATGACAGACACTAGGAAGAAAATAAATGCATATTCATTTGGGTTTTTATGGGTGTTTTTTTTCTATGGTTGCATTTTGAGCTGTGTTCATAATGCTTTGTAGCATTTCATAGCACACTCGGTTTATGTGCATAACTTTATGAGATACAGACATATGGGGAAAATTGTGTTGTAATTAACTACCTGCTTTCTTCTATAAAAATTAGTAAATAACTGCCTGATTCTACCAGGGAGCAAAGCAGTTGTACACGAACCATCTACGTCCATTCTTTTTGAAGCATCAAACTAGGGTTGATCGAGTTCTGGGACTCACTTATGGTGAATTGGTATGCCTTCAGTCTCTTGAGCAATATGAGTTTATGTGAATATTACTTTGGTAAGCAGGACCCTTGAAATTTGTTGGTCATGGTCAAAATCAACTGTCTGTGCAAGTGCTTGTTTCTGTTTTTACATTGTAGGTAAAATACTACAATGTACATTCATAGAGCTATCTGGTTTTTACATTGCAGCACAAACTCATTAGTGCACACCAAGCGGAGATTGAGTATGCTAGGGCTGTGGTGATGAAAATTTTGGGTTCAGGTGAGAATGACATTGGTACCCCCACCACATACACCCAAAGTCAAACACCTACAGTTTCTCCCCTACAAAGGGATCATATATAATGTGATGGATATCGTTAGTTTATCAGGCTAGTAGTTAGAATTTGTTTGTTATATTTGCTGGTCCAGTCTTTCTGACTACAGTTCATTGCCCTCCCTCCTATTTAACAGACCCGAGGACTAATTCAGACATACCACGACAGAATGCAATAGAAGGCCAGGCAAGAATCGCCCCAGTTTCGGAGTCTGATCATGAGGATTAGTGATATTATTAAAAAGAGAATGATTAGTGTTTTTTCCTGTTGGTAATATGTGTAGTTTTGAAATTCTTCTGTTCCTGGTGCAAAAGGAGAAAAGAAAGAAAAGTACCTTCCCTTTTGTAACGTATTGTGTATTTCATATTTGTGCTGTAATTAGTGAAGATCTGAGGTAGTATGCAATGAAGAAAATCATTTTTGGGTAGCTTTACTCGTGGCGTGTAATCTCACAATTTGGTAAATAAGTTGTCAACTTTAACCGTACTTTAGCAGATGGAAATATTGCTCATGTTAATCTTTCTTTACCACATTCGGTTTCACGTTTTGTCCTTCTCTTTTCCTTCCCTACCCTTTTTTTCCTAAACATATCAGAAGCCGTCTCGTTGGAAGTTCTTTAACCAAGCACTGCCTTTTCTAACTGATGCCCTGCTAGTTGTAAGAGAGGGAAACACCACCTATTTTCCCAACTCTCGCATTTGATGTGGATTTAATGAATCTATGAAAGCAAAAAGCAAGGTGAGTTGCGAAAAATGTTGAAGAAAAATTGGGATCTATTGCATCATTTCTTTCTCAGCCACTTCGAAACAAAGATACAAAAAGTTTGCTGTTTCTATAACCAAACTCCTCCACTCCGTCCGCAGCATCATTTTGAGTGAGCACAAATCGGTTCGAAAAGATAAATAGTCAATGGAAGCAATCTATTATATACTCTTTTCCAATGGTACAACAATTTGCATGGCTCCGAGGTTCCAACTCAGTTGAAAGTTGATAAATAAACATTACAGTTACAGAGAAGGGTTAAGTGTATAAATTAGTAAGGGAAACAAATGCTCTACGCTCAATTCGAGTGAGGGTCATGGCTTCCGGAGCTAAATAAATTTCTGTTACTACAAAGAGAGAAATGAATTCCTTCTCAACTGTTGCCCTCACCACCACCAGGCTGCTGCTCAAGGTTTGCTACTAAATCTGGTCCACACACTCGTGTCAACTCTTCCTGTATAGCAGAAAAAATCATACGTATCAAAAACTGCACTAGTGGAACAGATTAGTGAAACATTCAGGCAACTTTGATTTGCTTTTAACCCATCAAGCTACAACTTGAACCGGCAAGAATCCTCTCCCCATTTGAGTTTATGTGAACATGGATTTGACATTTGGCATAGAAGTAAAATAAGAAGAAAATGAAAATGTATTGAAGTAAACCTTAATATTAGTATTCTCAGATGTGAGTTTCTCGCACTCTTCTGAGAGCCTGTGCAGTTCATCTCTAAGGTTATGATTCTCATTGCTCAATGTCTCCACCCTTGCTTGTAGCTCTTCACACTCCGCCTGGTAAACATAAGAAATGGCAGAGGGAGTTAAGCATTTATATGTATGATATCAATATATATATATATTATATTTGTTCAGGTCTTAGCACATAGCTCTCCTGTTTGATTGGTCCTTTAAAATTTATCATCATGTAGCACACGATGCTTGTTAAACTTTCCACTAGTTAAAGAGGGACAAATATTACTTTTTTTTTTCCCTTAAATGCATATTTTCCTCCCATAGCCCTTCATTGGTGACCAAATTGGGTACTGACCTTTTTATTGAAATTTAAATAAATAAATAAAAAGCCAGATAGAACAAGGAAATTGCTGCCAAATAGTGTATATAAGTACATCTGTACCTGCTTCCGTAATCTTGATCTCCTAGCTGACTCCCTATTTGATTGCTTTCTTTTCTGTCTTTTCAGTTCTCGTTCGTCCTGGGAAAATCATGAAAAACAAATTAAAACCTTACTAAAACTATTATAATGCCAGTCTTTTAAGAAAGATATTCATGATGTCTCCACCATGACTAGGCAAATTTCCTCTTGGCACACAATCTGGCATGTTAATTTACATGGTTGTTAATCTAGCATTAATTAAGTGGAATCTTTAAATGTGCTTCCAGATTGGTCCGAAAAAAAAAATTGACAACATAACATGCTCTCTCTCTCTCTCTCTCTCTCTGCATATATATAGGCACATGTATATATAAACCTCTCTCTTTGTCCGTATATTATATACACATATATGATCATGTGTGCGTGGAAATTTTTGCATGGATAGCAATTACAAAATAACAATTTAGAAGATAACAGAAAGATTCGTACTTGAATCCAGTGGTCAGCACCCGCAGCTGATGGAGCACCTGATGGATTTGCTCTCATTTTTGCTCCTCCAGCACCTGCAGGGGTTGCATTCCATAAGTCCATTCCAATATTCAGATTAGTAGCAGGCATAGAGACAGGCTTCCCAGGCACTAAAGCTTGAACATTTGCCCCAGTATTCTGTGCATTTGCTCCTGGAAAATTAATTATGAGCAAACCATTTTAGCAAATATAACACAAGCAGGAAGTTGAACACGATAAATATACCATCTGCAAGCATCTTGTCAAAGCTTCCCCTCTTGTTTGCACCATACTCCTAGAGAGAAATCAACCATGTTTTTATTAGAAGAAAAAGAATACATCATACCAGAAGAAATTTTGTTAGAACAGGTTAATATGGAAGTATAAAGTCCAACACAGAATATCTAAGTGTAGATGTGGGCAACAACAATTTTCCAGATGGGCCCGCAACGTTGTTAGTCAAGCGAAGTAACAACCAACACCTAGAAGCAATTAGTGAAAATGCTTATACACACCTGTTGGTTAGCATTATCTTCACTGCCATCTGATGAACCCTCGCTACCGCTTTCACCACTATTATCCAAAAAATTTACAGTCAGACAACCAAGGCACCACACTGATACAAAAATCTTGCACGGAGACAATGTAAAAAGAGAAAAGAGAAATCTAAAAAATTGTCGAAAGGAAGAATCCAAAGCAAAGATTAGCACACCTTTGTGATGCGCCATCATTTCCTGAACCTGAAGTTGCTTTTCCACTCTCCCCGGCCTTGCCACCAACCAAACCTGTATTTCCTGCAGTTCCCTTGGGTTTTTTGGTTGAAACCCGCTCTTTCCCATCTGGGCCCTTCCCTTCCAACTCTGGATTTGACTGTGCTGAGGCTGGAGTCTAAAGAGTAAATGAATGCAAGAAATCAGCTGAAGAGGTTGAAATCTTAGATAACATCATAGAGGCTATTTTTATCAATGAAGATGAACAGACGTGTATGCAGCAAATAGCAAGAAGGGACTTGTGTCAGAGTTGGTTTGCAAGGGGATATAATCATATGAGAGGAATAGCAGCATACCGCGACCATACTAGGATGAGCATAAACTCCTCCTGGAGGATACATGGCTGGGTACGGAACTGGAGTTCCATATGGCGGCATCATAGGATGCTGAAACACAAAAAGAGAATAAACACCACCTTTTTTTCAACCAAAAAAAAAAGCAATCTTCTTTCCTATGTAACAAAGGAAAAGACATTTACTTGGGCTCCCCACATATAGGGATGTGGAGTTGGGGAAGCAACAGTAGAGGCGAAAAAGGGAGGTGGAGTTGCTCCAGGACCATAATAAGCCTAAACAAGAAGCTATAAGCTATTAAAATTATTTATCAAGATATCAAATTTATCTATCTGCTTACTTCAAAATAAATCACATATTGACCCAGAATGTGTTTTCATCATGAACCTGCATAGAGCTGGACCAATCAGGATATGAAGGTGGTGTTGGTATTTCCTGTAAATTCATGGGAGTCTGATTAAAAACTTGAGGGGAAAGAATTGAGGACTTAGGAGGAGGGAGGGAGGGACTACCTGAGCTGTAGAAGCTTGTTTGGAAGGCTTAGAAGGCGTGCCCTCTTCCCCTGTCCCCATTTTTGTTGGCCCAGAAAACACCCCTTAAGTTCACAATTTAACAGATCACGTTTATTCTTATGTATATATCTATGAAGCACCTGCAAACCAACAAAATTAACAGCCCTAAGATAAGTAATTAGATGGTTCAATTAATCAAGATTAAAAAAAACAAAAAATGTGGTCAACCAAAGAAGGGTTGAGAGGGAAAGACTGAACAATCCCCTTCAAATTGTCAAGTATTTACCATCCAGGCACAGATTTGACACTCAAAGCCATGAAATTTATCAACTGGGGATTAAATTACACCTACCCTTATCTCAATTTAACTAATTTTCCTACAGCAAGCTCAAAATTCAATCAAACCATTATCACAGAGCTCAAGCAAAAGCTGATAGTAAATGAATAGCAGCCAATAAGCGCAACAGATTAACTTGCGTACACAACAAAGAATTCAACAGAGCTCAGATTTTGACACAATCCGTGGAATAATACAAACATAAAACGAACGGAAAGGCAATTTACGGGAAATCAGGCCATGAGACGCGTGATTTGCATTTTATAAGGAGAGAGAGAGAGAGAGAGAGAGAGAGAGAGAGAGAGACCTGCTTTCATGGCGTTTAGGAGAGTGAGGTGGAAGTCCAGGTGGAACAACACTTTATTTAAGATCAACGGCTAACAAATTAGGAATCTAGGGTTTTGGAATTTAGAACCTCCAATTCAAAACTACGTGGGCGAGAGAGAGAGATGAAGGCTTCAGCTTTTCCTCTCTAAGTAGTTTTGGTTTTAGTTTTGTCGTTGTTTGGGGATGGGGCTTTGGGTTTGGGGGGGACTCTGAGTAGATATGTGGGCTGGGGCTGTACGGAGTGATCCAGTGTGGCGGTGGTCTACTGGAACAAAAAGGGTTAGGGTTTGGCGGGGGAGACACGTGGGAGGAAGATTTGTCCAGCTGTCCACGTTTCACTCGATTAGATCGTGACGATGCAGACGCCACGATGACTCATCCTGACAGCTACCTTTTCATATTAATTTAATTTAATATTATTACTTTATTTTATTTCTTTATTGTTTATCTCTACTCTCTCCCTCCCTCCTGTGCCTTTCCCTCCGGTTTCTTCTACCAACTCTCCTTGATTTACGGCCACGTCACCCTAATATTAAAGCTATAGTTTTTAGTTGAATATGGAAAAAATTCATGACCCACTTTCTCCTCTTGAAAATTTGTTCCTTGTATCAAAATACCCGCTGCTGTTACATATTTAATCCACTCAAATTATAGCACGTATCTCGAATATTGGATATACACTAATTATGTGAGTCCAACACTTATTATAATTTTTGTAACATGCAAAAATCCCAGATCAATACGAACACTTACATATTTTATTGTCATATACAAACTCCATATACGTGCAATCATCTACAAAATCTATTCGAAGCATTTTTAGAACCGGAAGAGTTTTGATATGGAACCTTACACGTATCTTTTTACTAGTAAATTATCCAAAATTAAAAATTTGGACTCAAAAATAGCTTTCTACCTTCTTTACAAGTTCACATAACTTGGATATAGTTACCAGTAGCAATGATGTTGTCGTTTAGTCAACGCATAAGATAAGCACTACTAAGCAACCAGCATAGAAAGGGAAACAAGATCCTTATCTGAACTGAAAGCCTACTGTTTTTAACTTGTACTAATTTTGCCATAACCAACAATTCAAACATCAGAAAGGGAGTCATTATGACTAATCACATTAACTTGTACGAAACAAAATATTCCAAATCTAAGAGTCTTAAAGGGACAAGCCAGCAAACCTATGAAAATGAAATACAAAATCCAATGGTTTGAGAAGAATTTGAAGAAAAATAAAATGCTAAAGATCAAAATTCACAAAAGATTAAGCTCTTGATTTGTAAAGCAATCCAACTGGGAAAACACTTTGTATCCAACTCCCTCTCTAGCTCTCTATCCGGTTTTTTTTTTTTAAAAAAAAAAATTTATTCTAAGGTTCCTACCAATGTAATTTCTGTACAGTTGCCTGTAACACAAGTTACATAACAACAGTTCAGCTCAGAAACCCTGGCTGTGTGTATCTATCTATATCTGTAGTTCTTCGGTGTATCCTACAAAAGGTGAGAGAATAACCAAAATAATTCCTAGCCTGTGGAGTGAGCCCCTCAGCCCTAAAGAACCCAAAACAGAACCCACAATGCCACTTGTCAACCACACCAGCACTTACATACAAAGCACCACAAGAAGCTTAATGATCTGCTCTTCTTTCGCCTTTTACCCTTCTTCTTCTCTTCAGGCCTGTCAATCACATGGTTGGTAATTGCCGATTCTTCTTTCTTCACATTGCACTTCTCAGGATGTTCAACTTCAGTCTCAACGACTTTGGGAGGTTCGGCCTCAGTTGAACACAGTTCCTTGAACAAGTTGGAAAGGAAATCTGTGATTTCCATGAACTCAGGGCGGGTCTTTGGGTCATGTGCCCAACAGGACTCCAAGAGTGGGATGATCTGCTCAGGAATGTCATCCAGGCTCGGCCGTACTGCCTGCAAAGCAAGAGCGAAAAATTCATCCAAATGTTTCCACAGAATGTAGCAAATCATAGAACATCTGTTTCTATGGCAAAAGAAAAATCCACCAAACAGTCATTAAACTTTTGAAAAATTGTTTTCATGTTACACTCAGTTCATCAGATCAGCAGCAAAATCAAACTTTCCAAAATGTAAACAATCATACAAGTTTCTTAGTTAATCTAAGGCAATTCAAAAAGATCAAGCACCATGGAATGAAGTGGGCTGAGTTTTAAAAGAGAATAGAGATAGGAGTGTTAAAGAGCTTGCAGTAGCTATCAGATAGAGTTTTCGGGTTTCTGGAATATTATTTTATGTTTAAATGTCAGTCACAGGACTTACTTTCGCTGTAGCATATGCTGCCATTATACTAGCCCTTCCCCTGAATGGAGTTTCGTTCATCAGCAACTCCCACAGAACTATGGAGAAGCTGTACACATCTGCCTTGTGATCATATTGCTTCTTCACTCCTCTTGGAAGTGGCTCTGTGTGGAATAACTAATTCAGATAAAAAGAAAAAAATTAGCCATATTATGAAATTTTTTGCAGTAAAAAAATTTGAACAAGTAACACAAAAAACTGCACCTCAGGAGCCATCCACCGGTATGTACCAGCCTCACTAGTCATTGCACCGGCTATCTCCTCTCTAGCATTCCCGAAGTCAGCCAGCTTAATTTGCTTCATGTCTTCTGTAAGAAGTAGATTGGCTGGGAAAGAAAAGAAGGTTAGTTGTTAGATTAGAACTCAATTTCTGCGATAAACAATGTTTCAACCATATTGTCTAATACTCTAGAATTTGAACTTAGACGAGCATGCAAAACTAAAAGAAAACAGGATGATTCTAACAATAGCATTCTGGCAAATGTTCAAAACTAGAAATGATTAAATATTTTTGTGGATCTACTAAGGACCTCATTTACAATTACAAGCGGGATATGTAGCCAACCCAAACGCCCGATCAGTTGCCCGTCGTCAAAATAAACTAAAATAACTAGAACAACCAGAAAAAAGAAAAGGAAAAAGAAAAATTACCTGGCTTTAAATCACGATGGATAATACCATTTGCATGCAAGTACTCCATAGCTCGACTTATATCCAATGCAAAACTGATGGAAAGCTTCAGATCTAGGGTCTGCGGCCTGATGTTCCGCAGATGCTTCTGAACTGTACCACCTCTCATAAGCTCAGTAAGTATCATCAGAGATGGTTCAAAACACGCACCAATAAACTGTTTCAGAGCAATGACTTATATGAGTACATGGGCTAAGGGCATTGATCATGAACATAAGATGTTCAAGCTTGAATAAGTGACACTGATATGAATCTAGATACATTTAGAGGTGAAGCATGGTGAAACTGAAAGATACAGAAACCAAAAAGGAAAAGAGATTTTATTCCTTAATATGTAGATTTCCAAATTACTATCATCACTATATCTTTCCATAATTTATACTAAAAGTTCCAGATAATACTATCATCACTATTAATATGTAGATTCTATTCCTTAATATGTAGGTTTCGTGCAGATAATACTCTATCAGTTCTTAGAGTGCTAGTAAATTCTCAAAAAAGGAACTGTAATCTCATACAGTGATGTACAGCTGGAGTTGTTTGTCAAAGATACTTTATTCTCAGTCAGTATAGTACCAAAAGTTCCATATATGGTTACATTATGAGTAACTTAAGGAATCGTGAGGGAACAAGTATTACTCCAATAGCAAAGATTATCCCAAACCATCATTACTTTAATACTTAGGCAACCAGTTTGCAGAAGCTAAAAGTGCATTGAATACCAATTTAGGAACAAAAGTACAGCAATCTCAGAGGTGTTCATTTCCTCAGGTCACGATTTCATCTCATCACCTCGATATAATTCGAAGAAAAATGTATCTTGAAACAAAAGGTCAATTTACATAAATGTTTTCTTCTAATAACCAAACTGAGGAACTGAGGAACCAGAATAGTATAGAACTCATACGAGGCAGGTATAAGTTGTTAAAGTCCTTTACAAAACAGAGAAAAGGCTTTCCAATTCCAAGAAATGATGAACAAACGGTATATATTTATAAAAAAATGCAGGCATAAGAACAAATAAGAGGAAATAAGTAGCATACCTTCACAATATTGTCATGTTTCACCTTTGCAAGAAGTATAACCTCTCTCTGAAATTTTTCCTTCGATTCAGTTGATTCTTTGGTTGGCTCTATAATTTTTACAGCGACAGGCTTGGATTTGTACCTAGAAACATAGCCTTGAAAGAGTCAGCACCCTATCATCATCCAGGACTAAACATTCCTCCATTGCAGCATGGAACAACACTCAGATTTATGAGTTATACACACACGAATTATAAAAAAAGCATATGATACCATTTAAGTTTTGCATACAATACGAGTAAAATCCCGTCTCATATAGTAGGTTTCAGAAAATCATTTAGCGTAAGAAGCAAGACCCTGCTACAAACCTTTTCTACTGACATTTATCATTAATGCTTTTCATACTAACTGCAACAAAGAGATTAGATTTGTGTCCTCAGTGACATCTACGTTGGAATATGCTTGCTTTCCAGGAATTCAACCTTCGGGTATAAAAGATATGATAATTATAAATAAACTAAGTTAATGAATCTAAAAAAGGCCTCGCCAAGTTAAAAAGATCTAAAGATATCCTTATTTTCTATTCCTCACTACGTAGTTTGCCATTCCGCTCTAGGTAGGGCAACTTCTATGATCCAAATAATTATTATGACAGCTGTGTTTTAAATTTTTTTCCTTGCACTGAAGGATGACGCATAAATTATACTGACCAAACACTACACTTTTCAACTCTACTCAATCGCAGAGTGTCTTCTCCTATTTTCCATCTGTTCAAATTGGCCCAAGCAGCCAAATAATTAAAACTCCTTGTTACCACTTCTTGGCAAACTGTGCTGTATCATGCAATTTTCTTGGTCCTGCACGTACCTAAACCTATGGACTTGGTAACATATCTTTATAGCTGAACTTCTTTAAATATAATCTGGTCTCATCAACTGATATTACGTCGCCAAAAACCAAATATCAGATGATAATTCTCTCCGTCCTGTATATGCCTAAAAAGTCTAAAACTGTTTATTCTTCATTAATCTTTATGTTAAAACTTCAAAGTCTAATATTAATCTGGCCTCATCAACTGATATTACATCCTCAAGGACCAATGAACCATACGTTAATAATCTCGTTAGGATATGCAAATGCTGTTGGTTGAACCCACCTGCCTGCCGTCTCACTACCCTATCCCGTCTCCTAGTCCCCCAGGATACTGAAACATAAAAGACACCATAAATAATGGCCAGGGCTTCTAAATTAAAACAAGAGATATCACCTACCATATGTAACCAATGATTTTAAATTTCTAATCTACCACACATTAATACATACCTCCTTCCTTGAACTATTTTGCTAGGTGATTAATGTAGGATGGCTAGAACAAGCCATAGTTTAAAAACCATATTTCGGTCCTATATAATATTTAAAAGATTGCCAACAGATTTTCTCACTTGCATTATGTACTGCTAATAATCGTCATGATTGCATTTATGCAAATACTGAGAGCATAGAACGCTACATGCCTCAATGCCTCATGTCAGAGTGATGACTTGCATAGAAATAAGGTAGGCCTAGATCACTATTCGACAAAACCTATAATAAATTAATTTTTGCTCCCTCCTATGCTAATAAATGAATAGATTCCAAATGCAGAATGTTTGCATCCCATTTTGGAGCATCCACAATCGCAATCACTCGAACCTACATTAATGAAGTTTTTGATCCCTCCTATGCTAACAAATGAGTGGACTGCAAAATCCAGAATGATCACGTCCAATTTGGAGTATTCACCAAAAGTAGTTAAAACCACATGATCTCTCTTAATAATGATTCTCATCAATGCCATTCTGTGTAGGTCTTCTCCTAGTATAAACGGTGATCCAACCACTATAACACATTGATATAAGACCACCCCCCAAGAAAAACATGCAAAACTTAAAAAGGGTTGCACTAGGGACCCTCTAATTATAATTTACTGTGGATTTAAGGCAATGAATTTGTATAAAAACTCTGTATATACAGCATAATAGCACAAAATTCTCTCTGCTTCCTTACTCGAAAGAATGTACAATCTAATCTTGGAAATAAATTAGAGTTATATGACAAATGTACCACAAGGAGACCTTAACTCACTTTTCACTCATAAAGGGTTTACCAATAATGAGAACCAGGACTTTAAGACCAAAGAAAATCTAAATGTGGCTCTGAAATTAACAATTGGCACCCAAAAACACCAACACTCGTTAAAACGCATAAATCATCAAAAACCCTCAAAAGGGTTTATCAGAAAGACCCAGAATTCCAAGACTAAAGCAACTCAAAGACCAAACCAA
Organism: Prunus padus; assembly: GCA_024362665.1. Classification (NCBI taxonomy): domain Eukaryota; kingdom Viridiplantae; phylum Streptophyta; class Magnoliopsida; order Rosales; family Rosaceae; genus Prunus; species Prunus padus. Next base: position 15,822,486 of record JANFAM010000007.1, on the reverse strand, counting down.
AACAAAGACACCAACTCAACCAAACAAACCAGCACCAAAAGCAAGACAATTCAAGAACATGCAAACAATGTGAGCAACCTAATCAAGAAGCATAACCAAGAAAAAAAGAGCAAACAGATACAGAGACAGTGTTCCAGTGCAAGAAATGGGACCCACAAGCCTTGGAAGACCGTAGAGCGAGGCCCTTCTGTGATTTTTTGACCAATCTCGACGCAGCTCGGGTCAATGAGCCAGCTGGGGTCAAATGACGGCGCGCTTCCACAGTAACCTTTCTCAATGTTCTCGAGGGAGGAGGTTGGGCACGAGTTGCAGGCCTCGCCGCGTGAGACTGGGAGGACCTCATGTCCCGCCATTGCTGGAGCTTCTGTTTGCATTTTCACACAGAGAAGAAGAGACGGAGAGACAGAGAGTCCACGAAAATGGGTTTTCAGCGGAAGTGAGAAGTGAGTGAGAATTAAAACCAATTATACAGAAAAAAAAAATATTAATACCCAAAAATCGTAAATGGGAAATTATAAGTGTGTTTTTAGGAGGCATTTAAAAGCAAGATGGACCTGTGCGAGAAATGCGAGGGAAAACTAGGAAACTTTGGTGCATTTTTGGAAAAATCTAATTTATTCCTTAATCCTTTATTTATTGGAGTATGGATCCGGTGCGGCGGGGTACACGGGAGTCGGGTTTCAGGTTGCCACGTGGACATACGAGGTGATGTTCCATTGGTCCAGCGGAGTTGTATTACTCTTTTGTTTGTTTCTTAGTTGGATAAACTTCGGAGCAGGTGCTGACTTGTTATGGAAATCTCGGATGGATAATGGACGTTTTGGGGTCTGCTGCAACCCCACCTGATTTAATTTCAGCCCTCATAAGTTGCTGTCGCAAATAAATTTTTTTTATGTACTAATTGTTATACCAATTTTGTCTCACTAGTACGTCGTATGTGATGACTCAATATTGTGAGTACGAGGTTGTATATGTTTAATTCATACAATAGGGTTTTTGTTTAGTACAAGCGATTAGGGAAAAGGGTTTACACAAATATTTATCATGTGTCTACATTGATGGAGGTGGAAGAGCTCAACCAATTGAGTTATACTACATTGGATCATATATAATATAATTGGTTTTTGTTGTTTCACAAATACGGTATGTGATGAAGAAATGTTGTAAGGAGTGTATATGTCCAATTCATGCAATAATTAGTTGTTTCAATTAATCAATTTGCTAAGGTAGGGCATTCAATTTTTAGTAGATGCAAATTATTGTACTAATTATGTTCTCACAAAACCCTACAATGTGGTTGATGATTGGATGTGGTGACAAAGATGTATATATCTCCAATACGTGCCAAAAGTGTTTGTGGCTTTTGGAGAACATTGTGATGCCCCAGTCTTTTTGCAGGTTGATGCTTAGCTACGATGTGTTACTTGTTGATCACGAAAGGTTCGTTTGGGCCTTTAGTTTGGGTTTTGACGCTTCCCTTCTATTTGAATGCGTTAGGCGTGCCACTACTAGTGTTTTACTCTTCTAGTAGAAAGAGAAAACAAGTGATCAAGTGATGTGAATATAGTGATGCGCTCATTGATCTTAACCTCTAATCAAAGTCATTGTGCTCCAAGTGGGGAATTTGGCTCAGATAAGTTATTTTTTATGCCTCAGTTAAGAAGACTTCAGTATTTCACTTGCTATGGAATAAAATTTGGAAGAAACACCAACTTTAAACTAACATCGGACATAAGGTACAATAAAAGTTCAAAGTTGATTATGTCCGAAAGGCATAATATTGTTACAAGAAAGCAAATGCGAATCTATTCAGACTAAATACATTTGATTAAAAACAATAAACAACCTAACAACAAAAAGGGGGAATGGTTGTAGAACATAAATAGAGCTCATTGGACACCACTGTAATCTACTTGAGACATTACAATGAGTCTGATGAAAGTGCCAACAATATCTGCAATGCTCAGAAGGGCTTGCATATATGAATTTGATCTTAGATAAACTAGAAAAAGTGAATAGCTTATAAAAATCATACCAAACATTGATGTTGGCAGAACATTAAGGTTACAAACCATAACAAAGTAATTCCGATCAAGATTTGTCAACTGTGAATTAGACAGAGTATGTGTTTGGGAAAAGAAGAGAGTTTCAATCAGGAGTTGTCAACTGAGGACTCAAGAAATTGAGAAAAGATTTGATTCAAGTCTTAGCCATTGATCTGCTGTGAGATGCGTTTGACAAGTTATTTTGAGTCGAGTGTATTTGAAGTTAGTTCAAATAAGATGTTTGTTCTTGAGAGAAAAATTGGATGTCCTTGAATCAATGTCTTTTCCTCTTATTTATAGTCCTTCTAGTTTCTGGGTTTTGTCCTCTTGGTTAAAAAAAGGAATGCCCTGATTACCCGTCTCTTCTCAGCGGCTGAGTTTGGCGGTCTTTTGTATTTTCCTCAGTTCTTGTGCTTTTAGCTGGCTTGGAGAAGTTGGAACGGCCGACCTTCATGGTTGAAATCGCATTTAATGTGGTTGTCTTGCTCTGCTTCCACCGTATGACTTTCCATCATTTGTCAAAGTCAGCCTTGAGTTCAAAATTGGATATTCGCGCCTTTACCCGGGTAATAGTAACGGTCTTATGAGGTTTAGTCCAAAACCTTTGAATAAACAAAACCATGGATCTTTGTTTATTTAAACTAATGACTTTCTTTCTGGGACCAATCATGACTGCCACGTATTGGCAGGAAATTGATTTTAAATTCATAAATTTACATTGTCTGTTAATTTATGAATTCTTAAGAAAAGAAATCTTTCTTATCCATTTTAGGGGACCCAATCATATGATCTTGTAAATAGCCATTTTAATTTGGCTTTGAGAACTTCTTAATTAGTTATCATGATGTGTATCGGGCACATTCTGTCCGATGAGCCTTCGCTTTTTCCGTTGACCAATTTGTTTAGTCAAGGTCTGTTTCAAGTTTCGTCTGTCCGATGGGCTTCCACTGTTCATAAAATCAGCCCATTAATTCCAGAAATTGGGCTGAGCTAATTTTGGTCCAAGCATGTTTTTTTTTATTTCTTTTGGTTTTAGAGAATCAATTGGCTAAAGTAGGGCTTTCTTGGCCAGGATTAATATGTTTAGCAGGCAATCAAAGTAAAAAGAGTCCATGCATTTGCTACAGTAGGTCATTGTTGCTCAAGTACGTCATACTTGGATGACTGGATGTCGCGAGTAAAAAAGGGACCCAACCAACCCACAATGCTCTAGGACTTTTATTTAGCATGAAAAGTATGCAGCATATGACCATATTTAAAATAGATTGAACTGGAATAGCACTATGGAACAAGAATATGTCTCCACCTACATTTAGAAGAAAGAACACTGATAAAATTTGATCAAATTAAATGCGCAGGTAATTGTTCTGCATGGTGTGGACTGTGGACATAGTTTTCTTCAATAGATTGCAGGCCTATCCAATTTGGATCTTAATAGTGCCACTCCTGACTTAGCAATGAGCTTTGATTGCAAGCCAGTGGAAATGGAAATGAATAGGAGATCCAATTGGAACAATTATTTCTTGTTTTAGGTCTTAGGTGGTGAACACTATATATAGAGGAAGAAAACGGTTTAGGTGCATATTTATCTACAATATTCTAAATGACTAGAAGTTTAAAACATTAGGTATACGGTCATACGTACCATTTCATAGTTTGCATCACGATAGGGCAAAAACAACGCTTTCAAAATTTACGACATAGTCATAGACAGTGGCGGACGGATATGAGGACAAAAGGGGTCGCTTGACCCCATGAACTAGCCGAAAAAATGGCTATGGATAGCCTGTGGTGGTCTGAGCAGACCCCATGGCTTGCAGGAAGACGACCCCATGAGTGCACGCAAGGTGCTCGACGAAAGGCCACTGCGAAGATAGCCTTGGAGGTCCTCCCTTGGCCCCCATGGATGGCTGGAAAATAGCCTTGGGTGTATGGAGAAATTGGAGATGGATGTCTAGGTTTTACAGAGGGGATTGGCTGTTTGGTTTCGGGAAGAAGAGATAAGAAGAGAGGATACGCTGGTCATTTTTTAATTTGTTAATTCATGGCCAAAACGACGTCGTTTTGGTCCAGGCAGATTCAAATTTTTTTTAAAATCGCTTGGCCCAAAACGATGCCGTTTTGAGCCAAACTTTAATAACTAAAGAGAAGCAGAGGCTATGCCTCTGCATCGATTTTCTTCCCTCCTCTAAAAAACCTAATCCCTAATTATTCTTATTTTCTCATCTTCTCAAACTCCTAATCTCCTAACTATTTTCTCTCATCTTCTCAATCTCAACCTTCTAATCCCCAAAAATTATTTTGTGTGTCACCACCTTTTCTCTGCCCTTTACTGTGGAAGGAACACTCTAATTTCAAGTGAGTTTTTTTCCCTTAATAATAAGAATGTTGATATAATATATAAGAAATAATTATGTTTGTCTTGAAATTGATATATGTGGTGTTTATTGATGTTTTTTTAATGTTGATTGGATTAGATTGATTTATTACATGAGTTTATTGATTTATTAGATGAGTTGATTTGAATATATTTATTAGATGAGGTTATTTGAATTAATTTAGTAGATGAATTTATTTTGATGATAATTTGAATAGATATATTATTGATGATATGATTTTATTAATTGATATGTAGAATTATGGAACGATACTTTAAGAGGACATTACTGAGTAGTAGTTCCCATAATCCGAGTAGTTCAAAGCCGAGTGAGTTAGATGAAGTGTTGGCTAATCTTCAGGCAAACCCTGGTCTACGAACTAGAATGGTAGATTATAGTCCTAATATTCGAGATGAGGTCCGAAGAGCAAATATTAAAAAAAGACCTTGTCAACCAAGAGGACATACATACGTTTTCAAAATATGAAAACTCATCGTGGACATTTGTAAGCTTGTATTGTTAGTTTTGCAATGAATTATGAATGAAAGTATTATCTTTATGTTTTTTAGTGTAATTTTCTTCTTAAAAAAATTCTGACATTTTTACACTAAGACCCCATGACCTGACAATCCTGCGTCCGCCACTGGTCATAGAGATACCTTATGGTTTGGTTTGATTTCTTCCCTCATTTTAGCTAATTAAAATCGGACTGCGTCCACCCTGCTAGATGTTCGGAGCCGCTTTGGTGGTGAATCTCATTGACTAGTATACCAATATAGGTTTTCACTGCCTAAATTACAAAAAGATAGAGCTTATCATATCCCATTGAAATTAGGAAACACACATAATAGACATTTTGCATTTCTCGTCTCATCAAGAAGAAACAAGAAAGAGAAATGCAATATTGCATACGAAAATAAAACACACATGCTGGCGTGACAGGGCAAACTAATAAAGAAGAGTAGTGCTGCTACATGCATGGAATTGACCACATCTTTTGAACTATCATTTGAAGGCTTCTTTCCTAAGTGCATGTGGATGCAAATCATCTACTGTTGGCTTATCCCCGTCCTCCTCCTTGGGCTTGAGCGGCTGTTACTCCTCCCGATCCTCTTAGATTTGGAGTTCCCATCATAATGAATTTAACACCAACACCTAGATCATGCAACACTGTCGTTTGAATACATTTCACAATATCCTCTTGGGAACTGAATTGAAGTCGTTTAAACGACTCTGTAAATCTTCTGAGCCGGAAATCCTCCTCAGTCTCGTTGACGAGTTTCTCAATTGTATGATCACCTCCTCCTCCAACTTTACCAAAAAATACTTGAATGATGTTTCTTGGATCACTGGCACATACTGCTTTGAACCAAATAATTGACAATCCCAAGTAAAATTCAGCATAGCGGGACTGCTTGATTTCTTCTATCTCTTCTTTACCTAACGTCTGCATACGTAAACCTTTTAGATCCCACTTCTTTGCTTCATCCCATATGAAGTGATCCAAAAGGAATGTATATGTGCTACCCAGCTTAATAAATCTTCTGAGCCTAAAATTCTCATCGCATTCCTCGGACAGTCTCTCGAGTATGACATCTTCGCCTTCCCAACTCATGAACTGATCAAGCATATTTTCAATCTTTTCTTGCTGCTCCTTAGAATCCAATTGCCTGAACAAAAGAATCGACTCGCATAAGCGTCTTTCAACAAAGAATTTTATAGTAAACTCCTAGAAAAATTGAACTCTTGTAGCCACTGGAGCTTTATTAAACAGCTTTGCGAATGTTTTCCTTCTCAAATCTTCCTCTGTTTCCCCTGCAAGTCTTTCGACAATATTATTATTAACACCTTCGGCAGCAAGTTCGTTAGAGATGTGTTCATTCTTGTCTTGTTGGTCGTTGGGGGATAGTAGGCTGAACCAAAAACTCGAAAGCTGCGAGAGTAATTCGGCAGCACTGGCAGAATCTTGGGGCTGAACGAGCACCCCGTGAGGAAGATCTCTTCGTTTGTGCAGCAGCTGCTCTTCAGCTTTGTCAAGGAAGTGGACTTGGACACCAAAGTCAACCACTTTCTTACAGAGCTCCGTGAATCTTCTGAGTTTGAAATCTGCGTCGCTTTCGTCTGCGAGCTTCTCAACCATAACACCTTTAACTCCATCACAGAGTTGGTCAATCAGCTGCCATTGACCATGGGAGCTTTGTCCCTTGAACCATATAATTGAGAAACCTAAGAAAAACTCATTAAAACGGGACTGCCAATCCAACCCACCTTCATGAGTACCGGATGTCTGCTGTGTATGTTTTGGTTTCGTGCCATATTCTTCCCTGCAGGCGACAAAATGCATATAAACATAGTCAGTATAATCCTTACAAAGCTGAGTAAATCTTCTCAGCCTGAGTTGCTCCACTACAACATCTTCAACTACTTTTTTATAGATTTCTTTCGTCTTCTCATGTTGATCAGAGGCAGAGAGTTTGCTGTGTTAACTTGAATGACTGCATACAAATAGAATACAAACTTATGCATACCTGGATTGGCCATGGGAATGATCTGTGCAGCAGAGATTGTCTGACTTTGAACAGAAACCTTCCACTCACTCCGATCCCTTGTTCACAGTAATTTCTAGATGGGGTATAATTGCTCTGTATGTGATGATTTGATCGGATGAGCAGGGGCTCTATTTATATGCATTGGCTAGAGAGTTTTGCCCATCAAGAAACTCTCTAGCTCTTAAAATTGCATTAGCTTTAGGTCTCCCAATCCACAATGAAGTAGGATATCTTCTAGCTCTAATTATTCACATAAAACACTACTCCTTATGAGAGCAGCAGATCTGATCGTTTCATAACTCCTAATCCATATCAAACTCTACAACTTTAATTTGATCATTAGACCACCTTAGTGAGTTAAGACACAAACGTGTCTTACAGGCTGAACCAAAAGATTGAAAGACTCGAGTAGTTCCGCAGCATCCGCAGCATCAGCAGAACTGGTATTGGGCTCATGGGCTGGTTTTGGGAACACCAACATTGATAATGAAAGACTTGCAAACTCTGGTTTCGTAGAAATCCTTAGTCGTTAGTCCTAAAACAAGTACAATAATTACAAATGTGGTAAGTCAAACATTATTTTAAGTGTCTTTTCATGTATTTAGAAAACAGTTTAGAATGCAACCATGTAGCTACTTGCCGTTGGAAACCTCCTGAGGGGGATTTGCTGAAATTAAATGTTGATGGGGCATGTTGTGTGGTTGATAGAAAGATGGGGCTAGGAGCAGTAGTCCGAAATGCCAATGGGAAAGTAATGGGTGCCATGGCTAAACCGGTAATTGGTTGTCTTTCCCCTAAGGCTTTTGAAGCCTTGGCCATGATTGCAGGTTTTCATGTGGTAAAAACGCATGATTCACAAGGCTAATTATTGAAAGTGATTGCCTAGAGGTGATTAAGGCCGTGAACCGAACTGAATTTGACATGAGCATGGAAGAAGAGTTGATAGAGGAATTGAAAGAGTTACTCCGTCATTTCATATTAGTATCCTTGCAACACCAACCTCGTACATGTAATTTTGTGGCTCATCAATTAGCCAAATTTGCTTTATCTTGTAATGAGATATGTTATTGGATGGAAGAGGGGCCTAGCTGGCTTCACTCTTACTTCAGGATGATTTGTGTTCTCTATATTCTATTGATGAATAAAGTCTTTGGCCTTTAATAAATAAATAAAATTAAATCTCTAACCTTTTAAAGCAAAAGAACAACTTGAATATTAACGTTAAAGCCATCCCTTCAGCAAGAAATTACTCCCTTGATTAACAAGCCAAACAATATTATGACATTATGATAAGTAGCATGCTTGAACTGTTGAAGATTTCAATAATAAAATATATAGAGATAGATGAAATTAAATTGTCGTAGATGAATTTGAATTATTATGCAAACCAATATGTCTGTTGATTGAAACAGTACAAGACCAATCAATATGTCTTTTGGTTGAAATGGTACAAACCAACCAACACGTCTATTAGATTTCGAAGTGTATAATAACCAAACCGTCTGATTTGGTTTGGTTTGATTTCTCCTCTCACTTTAGCGTTGAACCTCATTGACAAATATACCAACATAAACTTTCAATTCAATGCATATATTACAAAAGGTATAGCACATCATCATATGATCCCTTTGAAATTAGGCAACACGCATAATAGACATTTATTCATAAATCAGAAATTATGATATGAGAATTACAAAAGTGAGGGGAGGCCTTTTGCGGTACTCGTTTCATCAAGAAGAAACAACAAGAGTAATACTACATACGAATAAAACACACATGATTGCGAGACAGGGTAAACTCATAAAGAAGAGTAGTGCTGCTACACCTACATGTATGAATTCACCACATCTTTTGAATTGTTATTTTAAGGCTGCAAATCATCCTACTGTTGACTAGTCCCCTGCCCTCCTTGTGTAATTGTTCCCTGTCCTCCTCCTTGAGTGGCTGTTGCTCCTCCTGATCCTCTTAGATTTGGAGTTCTCACCTTCATGAATTCAGGAGCAAGCAGGGGCCTTTTTTCAGGAGCCGTGCACGATTGCAGCAAAAATCTAATTTCATGAATATCAACACCTAGATCATGAAATACTGTATCTTGAATACGTCGCACAACATCCTCCTGTGAACTGAATTCAAGTCGTTTAAACGACTCTGTAAATCTCCTGAGCCGGAAATCCTCCTCAGTCTCATTGACGAATTTCTCAATTATATAATCACAACCTCCTCCAACTTTACCAACAAGTACTTGAATGAGGTTTCTTGGATCACTGGCACATCGTGCTTTGAACCAAATAATTGATAACCCCAAGTAAAATTCAGCATAGCGGGACTGCTTGATTTCTTCTATCTCTTCTATATCTATACCTGATATCTGCATATCTTGTAGATCCCACTTCTTAGATTCATCCCTTATCAACTCATTCAAAAGGTACTTGTCTGTGCTAACCAGCTTCATAAATCTTCTGAGCCTAAAATCCTCCTCGCGTTCCTTGGGGAGTCTCTCGAGTATGACATCTTTGACATCTTCGTCTGCCCACTTTCTGAACTGATCAAGCATTTTTTCAATCCTTTCTTGCTGCTCATTGGAATCCAGTTGCCTGAACAAAAGAATCGACTCGCATAAACCTCTTTCACCAAAGAATTTTTCAGTAAATTTCTTGAATAAGGAAACTCGTGTAGCGACCGGAGCTTCATTAAACAGCTTTGTGAATGTTTTCCGTCTGAAATCTTCCTCTGTTTCCCCTTCAAGTCTTTCGACATTAACAACTTTGACAGCAAGTTCGTTAGAGATTTGTTCAATCTTGTCTTGTTGGTTGTTGGGGGATAGTATGCTGAACCCAAAACTCGAGAGCTGAGAGAGTAATTCAGCAGCACCGGCATAAGCTTGGGGCTGAAGGAGCACCCCGTGAGGAAGATCTCTTCGTTTGTCTCGCAGCTGCTGTACAGCTTCCTCAAGAAAGTGGACTTGGACATCAAAGTAAACCACTCTCTTACATAGCTCTGTGAATCTTCTGAGTTTGAAATCCGCCTCAATTTCTTCTGCGAGCTTCTCAACTACGACGCCTTTAACTCCATCACAGAGTTGTTCAATCAGCTGCCACTGACCATATGAGCTTTGTCCCTTGAACCATGTGATTGAGAATCCTAAGAAAAACTCAGCAAATCGAGACTGCCAATCTGAGCAACCTTCATGAGTATCGAATGTCTGCTCTGTATGTTTTGGTTTCTCACCATATTCTTTCCTGCAGGCGACAAGATATGCATAAACATAGTCAGTATAATTCTTACAAAGCTGAGTAAATCTTCTGAGTCTGAAATCGTCATTGGTTTCCTCGTCAGCTTTAACATGAACCATTTCTCCAATCAGTTGTTGTTGATCATTGGCGTCTAGTTCAGTAGTGAACCAAGAAATCAACTCGCCAATTTGCCTCTCGCGCATGAATTTCTTTATAACAGTTTTCAGGAAATGGTTCTGGTCAGGGAAGGGAAGTTTGTTGAATAACTCTGTGAATGTTCTGAGCCTGAAATCCTCTTCACTTTCCTCCGAGAGTTGCTCCACTACAACATCTTCAACTACTTTGGTGGATATTTCTTTGGTCTTCTCACGTTGATCAGCGGCAGAGAGTTGGCTGAACCCAAAGATTGAAAGACTGAAGAGTAGTTCAGCAGCATCAGTAGAATTGGTATTGGGCTCACGGCCTGGTTTTGGGAAGACGAACATTGATAATCGACGCGGCGAAAGGCGGCTTACAAACTCTGGTTTGGTAGAAATCCCAAATCGTTACTTATTCCTAAAATTAATTAAGCAACAAAAGTGGTAAGTCAAGCATTATATGACACACTAAGATATACAATATTATGTATCACCAGCAAAGAAGTATGAAATGTGAAGGGATTATTTCTAAAATTAGGGCATCTCCTTGTTATTCTTACTTAATATCATGATGCAATCAAGCTAATTAACAAATTAACAAGTGCAAGATGTTTATAAGAATTCGGAAGTACCCCAGCTCTCTTGATCGTTCAGCCTTCAATTTGATTCGCAAGAGTGATTCAGCCCTCAATTCATTCTTCTGCATCTAGTGTGTGTAGACTAGGACTCTAGTTGTATTGTATTTTATAGAAGAGTTGAAGGAACAACAAAAGTTCAGCCTTCTCTGAAACTGCAAGGAACAATTCTTTAAAAGAAAACACACAACATAATAATTTAAATTTCAGTCGTTGGATCTGATGTAGAATATTTTAAAATATTATTTTGACCATTAAATTTAAATTTCAGCCGTTGAATCTTAACACGTGTTCTAATTATCTGGAATATTTTTGCTCACCACTTTAGTATAAAGTGTATTCTAATTATCATTTATGAATACTTAACACGTGTTCATGAATATAACCATAATTAGCTCTTTGTTTCATTTCATGAATCGTGACTCGCGTGATTGTGTCCCCTAGAGAAGATGCTCTTACAAATAGTTAAAAGAAGAAAATTTGATCACCTACAGTCTTCTTTGCAACTGCAAGGAACCATCCTGTCATTCTCTCTCTCTCTCTCCCTTCCACTCTACCCTCTCAACTTTTCTTTCTTTCTCTTTCTTTCATGCAAATTCAGTTGACGAATTGTTTTATGCGAAAGTGATAGAAGAAGTGAAAGAAGACCCAATCCTACTTTTCGACCCAAAAATAAAATAAAATAAAAGAAGACCTAATCCTACTAGAAAATGTCATTTTCTAATTATTCGGGCTCATGAGGCTAGGGTGTGGCCCACCAAAGATTCCTTGGGCATTAGCACCGTTGGATTTCTATTGTGTTAGATTTATTTTATGCTTATTTACTATTGTACTATGATCAAATCTTACATTATCCCTCCGAAGTTAAAGAGGCTTACTTTGTCTTTTTATCAAGGTTTAGTGTTTCATTTTGCCCTATGTCGTCATCTCCATTTATAATTATGTCAACTTTGCCAACGGGGTCTAACGTAGTGGAAAAAGGACATTGATTTGCATACCATTGATCTCGAGGTTCAAATCCCATAGCGTCTTGATAGTTGTAAAAATCTCACTCCCCTAATATCGCCTGTATAATTTTTTTTTTTTTAAAAAATCTTTGTCACCTTTGATGATGTGGCATGGTTATTTTAGTAATTTCATACACATGGGTCATTTCCTCACTTCCAGCTTGGATAAAAAAATTAATAAAAAATTATTTACATTTAAATACTTTTAAAAATTAATTATCAAATTATACAACAAAATAAAATAGAGAATTTTGGTTTAAACTCCATAAATAACATAAAATTAGCAGGGGGACTATAGTACAAAACCATAAGTGGCAAGTGGCAATCTGTGATTGGATGGCTCGAGTAGAATCATGTGAAGATGGACTATGGCCCTAGTTGTCAATCCATCTGGTGGAATTATTTATTTATTTTTATTTGGTATTAGTGATAGTCTAAACTAGAAAGGATGGGGGTTTCACACATACACACACAAAACTAAGATGCCAACGGGGTCTAGCCCAGTGGAAAAGGACCTTGAATTGCATACCAAAAGTCTCAGGTTCGAATCACCACGACATCATAATTGTGTGTGTGAGAAAAATCCTCCTCCCCTATAGTTTAGACTATCACTTATACTCCAAAAAATAAAAAATGCTATAAGAATTCAAATCTAAGACATCTAGTTAGAAAGTCAAGGCCCTTTGTAATTAGAGCTACAATGAACTAACACTCAAGCTCGCCAATAGCTAATGGAGGAAAAGATCATGTCCTTATTTAGGGGTGGCAATTTCAGGCACGACCCGTTACACGATTTGAAGCCCACACGAGAAATTAGCGAGTTCAACCCGCACGATTAAAATTCGGGTCATTTTCGAGTTAACCCGCCCTGACCCGTTTAATAAATGGGTGGGTTTTGAGTCAACCCGCTAAAAATACCTATATAACCCGTTTATCAAAATGGGACATGGCGGGTCAACCTGCCAACCCGCTAAGATATCTATTAACCCACTAAAATACCTATGTAACTTGCCAATCCGCTAAATTAGGTAACTTGATGAGTTGGATCCTAGTCATCGGATTTTAGTTAGAAAAATAAAATGATGGGTTGTAGGTAAGAAAAATTAATTCAATGGGAAAAAAGTCAAATTTACTATTTTTAGTATGCCAAAAAAACAAAGAGCTAAGATTCGCATGGTGTTTGCTTCAGCCATCCATGGGGTGTTTTATGTAGCATTTGCATTCCTTGAGCTCCAAGTTAATACTATAAATATTTACGCATGTAGTTGATCATTTCTCTAAGTATTCTTTATTTATATATAACTATTAAATGTCAAATAAGGGCCTGATGGAGTGTTTTAGATACCAACCCCGTCAGAAGTCTTTTTATATAGTTTTTGGAGGGACAATTAGAGAAAATAAAGGGGCAGAGCTTTCTTTTGAATTGCAAATGGCTCTTCTACTTTTCCTATAAAGTATGTATTACATGTCTCGTAGTTTACAGACGAATGATTCCTGTAGCTGGAAATTACAGGCAAGATACGTGCATAACACCGTCACATGGTTAAGACCTGCATCTATTCATTAATATTATACTTTGGATTCGAATTCATAACAATTATATGTCCACAAATATGCATGTGAGGTGTGACTGTAACACCAAGTACTTAAAATTTCTGCGAAGTAGCTATGGGAGATATGTGACGATTCAATCTTGTGACGTGATTCAAGATAGATTAAATTTATAAAGTTAAATAAATAAATAAAAGAAGATAATATTCAACATACATGGTGAACTTTCTTACAAAGCTCTGGCTGAGGAAAAAAAAACCAACAACTATAACCACCACTTTCTCCGCTATTCCTAATGCCTCCCCCTCCACTAGAGGCCAATGAATTAAAATAGCCATACACAGCAAAGAAGGCCTGAACTGCAGTGAGTAGTAGGAGCACGACAGCAGCTACAGCTGACAAGAAAGACCATGGGGTGTCAAAATACTTAAATCTAAAACCAGCCCGTCTCACGTGCCAAATATTTATATGGTACTCATTCACATCCTTGAACAACTTACATAGATAACTTTCGTCACTCTCAAAAGGCACATCCTTGCCAAGGTTTTTGAAGAAATGAGCAACCTCCTCATCGGTTCCAAGATAATTCTCAATAATATTTTTGTCACTGAGAAATGCTGCGTCCGCAGGCGTGCTGATGAGACAACTCATCAATGCAGCATAAGTGGTTATGTGCTCTGAGCAATGGGAGTAGCATTGTTCAAATGAAACAAAGTTGAGGAAAATATCGCTGCGTAGATCATCTAGAGTTATGTTCGGGATTTCGTGCACCCCGTTGCAGAATCTGATATCCAAGAAGCTGTTTGCCTCCCTTGCCTTGAACTTAATTCCAGCCAAATGAAGCTTTTCGGTGGATTGGATAAATTGAACCAGCCGAGAGGTGTTTCCCTTCCTCATGATCTTCAACTTAATTCACCCTTCGAACTTTTTTAGTGTGTTCCTCGTGCTGGCCTTGAGTATTCCCGCTAGAGGCTTTTTGGCAATTTCCATTTATAGAGTATAGCCGTTTAAAATTTCTATTTAAGGAGTATAGCCGTGCGGTTATACCTTTAAAATTTCTATTTAAGAAGTATAGCCGCGCGGCTATACTGTAAAAATTTCTATTTAGTGTGTTCCTTGTGCTGGCCTTGAGTATTTCCGCTAGAGGCTTTTTGGCCATTTCGATTTATAGAGTATAGCCGCGCGGCTATACTTTTAAATTTTCTATTTGGGGAGTATAGCCGTGCGGCTATACGTTTAAAATTTCTAGGCTATACTGTTAAAATTTATAGAGTATAGACAGGCGGCTGTACTTTTAAAATATTCTATTTATAATGTATAGCAAAGAAACTATTTTTATATTTTTAAAATATTAAAAATTAAAAATCAAAATTAAAAAGGGGAAAAAAAAACCTCCCCGAGGACATTTTGTCGGCAAACGTCTACTCTGGCCAATATTGGCTTTATTAGATCTCTCCCGACGAAATTTTGTTGGGAGAGAGTTTTTAAAAATAAATATTAACTTAGTATCTTTAGGTCTATAAATTGTATTTTAAATTATCTTTTTAGTTATTAAATAATATCTTAGCCATATTAGTGATTATGTTTTAATAATTATTTCTTTAGTTAATAATTAATATTAAATATTTTAATTATCTTCATAAATTATATTACTTGATAAATAGTATACTGTTGAAACATTCCATTCATAGGGTATAGCCGGGCGGCTAAACTTTTAAAATTTCTATTTATGGAGTATAGCCGTGCGGCCATACCGTAAAATTTTCTATTTAACGGGTATAGCCGCGCGGCAATTGCAATGACAGCATCTCTTCCTCCATTAGCCATTGGTGAGCTTGATTGTGAGTTCATTGAAGCTATAAATTAAAGAGCAGAGGATTTGGTAATCACTCTACGTTGTATTGAAGTAAATTTGAATGACAAAAATATGTTGCCACAAAGGATTTGGTAATCACCAACCTTAATTATTAGCAGGAGATTCAAATGACAGAGTAGAATGAAACAACAAAATAATAATGTAACCCTTTGGGGCCTGAACCTTCTTTGAAATTTCATGGAACCATCTTCTTTGCCATCTATTCTCAGATTTTCTTTTGTTTAATATATTTCATCCTATGGATGTAGATTGATAACTAGCTAGTCTTTTGTTTTGTTTTTTTAATGGGATTTGACATGGAGATAACTGATGATTTAGTTTGACTTGGTAATCCCAACTCAGAATACTTTTTCCTTTTTTTTTCTGAGAAGCTTCCTTTGTTCTCTCCTGCTCTCACCCTCTGTCCATTTTTCTACATATATAATTGTTATGTTGCTTCTTTCTTCTGTTTTTCTGATTGTGAGGTGTTTGAAAGCTCAAATTTTTAAGTAGATAAGTGATTTCCATTGCTGAAATCTATTAAAGATTCCTTGTGGAAGACCCCTTCAGTAAACTAAGCTCATGGAACTTCACAAACAATAACAAAAGATTTTAACTGCTGGAGTAGAACTGCGCATAAATGAAACAGAAATTTTCAGGTTAGCTGTAGCCATGAGTAAGCAAACACGCACTTATATTATGTGTTAAAAGCTAATGAAGTGACGAAAACCAAACCAACTAGTTTGCAGTCAATAACTAGATTAGTGCTAAATAGCACAATCATGTCCTAGTCCCCTCCAACAAACATGCCCTAAGCATTTAGAGGAAAGACAACGATTTACATTAGCTGGTCACTATCTACAAAATTCTAAGTTGATAACTAAAGTCACATATACAGGTTCCATTCCATGCCATGAATTGCTCCCGGACATGTAAAAGACATAATCATAGTCCTCCACCCCAAACTCCCCTAGTAATGAAGGATCTATGTCTTCCATGAAGAGTGAGGAGCTCGGACTGTTGCTCAAGCCGCCACGGTCAACGCACTCCTAGAGCAGTTGGATCTCCTTCTCAGCCTCTAAGCGGTGCCCCTTGAGTTTCAAGATCTACAACAATGGTACTAAATGTTATATTACAGGACTATGTATATATATAGCTTCCGTTGAGGCATTCCTCAAATAATTTGAGGGACACCCTTGTAGGGCCTATTCCATATTGTATTTCATTAATCTAAACCGTCTATTTTTCACATCTTCATTCAAATATCATCTCAACAACAACAAAATCATGGAAATTGAAAGGCATCAAATCGAGACCAACAAAATCAATGAATACAGTGCTTCAAGAAAGTACTTATTTTTAGAGTATAATCAATCTCTATATCAGGAACCAGACATTTAAATGCATAAATTACAAAAGATAGTGCACATCATCTCCCTTTGAAATTAGGAACCAGACATTTATTCATAAATTAGAGATTGATTATGATATGAGAATTACAAAAGGAGGGGAGGCCTTTTTACTTTTCTCGTCTAATCAAAGAAGAAACAAGAATAAAACACACATGCTAGCGAGACAGGGCAAACTCATAAAGAAGAGTAGTGCTGCTCCAAGTGAATTCACCACATCTTCTGAATTGTTATTTGAAGGCTTCTTTCATAGTGCATGGCCTCAAATCATCCTACTACTGAAGTGACTAGTCCCCTGCACTCCTTGTGTAAGTGCTCCCTCTCCTCCTCCTTGAGTGGCTGCTCCTCCTGATCCACAGAGCCAACGAGGAGCAAACGGAGTCCTTCCACAGAACCAGATGCCATCCTTTTTCTCCTCCTTTTTTAGCTCTTGATGATAACCTAGATCATGAAATATTGGTTCTAAAATATATTTCACAATATCCTCCTGGGAACTGAACTGAAGTTGTTTAAACGACTCTGTAAATCTTCTGAGCCGGAAATCCTCCTGAGTCTCATTGACGAGTTTCTCAATTATATGATCACCTTCTCCAACTTTACCAAGAAGTACTTGAATGGGGTTTCTTGGATCACTGGCACATCGTGCTTTGAACCAAATAATTGACCCCAAGTAAAATTCAGCATAGCGGGACTGCTTGATTTCTTCTATCTCTTCTTTACCTGACGTCTTCTGCATATGTAGACTTTTTAGATCCCACTTCTTAGCTTCGTTGCGAAAGAAGTGATCCAAAAGGAATGGATGTGTACAACACAGCTTTATAAATCTTCTGAGCCTAAAATTTGCCTCGCATTCCTCGGAGAGTCTCTCAAGTATGACATCTTTGACATCTTTGCTTGTCACCTTCCCTGAGCGATCAAACATTTCTTCAATCGTTTCTTGTTGCTCATTGGAATCCAGTTGCCTGAACAAATGAAAAGACTCACAGAAGCATCTCTCACTGACGAATTTGCTTTTAAACTCCCTGAATAAATTAATTCGTGTACCGACCGGAGCTTTATTAAACAGCTTTGTGACTGATTTCCTTCTCAAATCTTCCTCTGTTTCCCCTGCAAGTCTTTCTACATTAACATCTCCGGCAGCAAGTTTGTTAGAGATTTGTTCAATCTTGTCTTGTTGGTCATTGGGGGATAGTAGGCTGAACCAGAAACTTGAGAGCTGCGAGAGTAATTCAGCAGCACTGGCAGAATCTTGGGGCTGAAGTAGCACCCCGTGCGGAAGATATCTTCCTTTGTGTAGCAGCTTCTGTTCAGCTTTGTCAAGGAAGTGGACTTGTACACCAAGGTCAGCCACTTTCTTACATAGCTCAGTGAATCTTCTGAGTTTGAAATCTGCCTCACTTTCGTCTGTGAGCTTCTCAACCATAACCCCTTTAACTCCATCACAGAGTTGGTCAATCAGCTGCCATTGATCATAGGAGCTCTGTCCCTTGAACCATATAATTGAGAAACCTAAGAAAAAGTCAGCAAAACCGGATTGCGAATCCGAACAAACTTCATGAGTATCGGATGTCTGTTGTGTATGTTTTGGTTTCTTGACATATTCTTCCCTGCAGGTGACAACAAAGTCAGTATAATCCTTACAAAGCTGTGTAAATCTTTTGAGTCTGAAATCCTCATTGGTTTCCTCATCAGGTTTAACATGAACAATTTCTTCAATCAGTTGATTTTGATCATTGGCGTCTAGTTGAGTACTGAACCAAGAGATCAACTCGCCAATTTGCCTCTCGCGCTTGAACTTCTTTATAACAGTTGACAGGAGATGGTTCTGGTGAGGGAAGGGAAGTTTCTTGAATAGCTCTGTGAATGTTCTGAGTCTAAAATCCTCTTCACTTTCCTCAGGGATTTGCTGAACTACAACGTCCTCAACTACTTAATCATAGATATTTTTCGTCTTCTCATGTTGATCAGTGGCACAGAGTTGGGTGAACCCAAAGATTGAAAGACTTACGAGTAGTTCAGCAACATCAGCAGCATTAGTAGAACTAGTATTGGGCTCGGGGGCTGGTTTTGGGAACACGAACATTGACAGTCGATGCAGGAAACGCTTACAAAGTTGGATTTTGTAGAACTTATGCCTAAAATAAGTACAAAAATTAAGCAACAAAAGTGGCAAGTCAAGCATTATTTGAAGTTCTTTCTGGTAATCATAAAGAGTGACCTATAATTCGGATGAGAGTTTGTTAAAAACTTGATGAATTCAGTCCAAACGGTGCTCAAAGTCTATGTTTATAGCTAGCTTATACAAGCAGCTAAGTGTAAACTTCCAGTTGAAATGAAAAAAACCCTGATTTGAAGTTTGATGATGTGTTATGTGTTAATTAGTTAGATTGTTTGCGTGGTCTAAATTTAACGAAATACGAGTAAATACACAAGACCTAAATTCAGAGGTTCGGGATCCCTCATAACTTTATTATTTCTTATATCAAATGTACAACTTAAAAAAGAAAATAAAAAGCTTCCTAATCAAAATCTTCCATTACTGTAAATTTAGTATTTTATTAGAGTAACCATAAATTTAGCTATAACTCACAAGTCCATTATTTCTTACGTTGTGTACACTCAAGGGCAGAATGGGTAAGAAAAAACATAATGTTGACTAATTATCTCATTAAGGTAAGTAAATCTGATGTGTCATTATAGTCAGTGGATCTAGATCAAAAAGAGGAGATGGTTGGATTAGACCCAAAACATGAGTTGAAGGATTGGAGGCACACAATTTCAGTACCTACCTTTTCACTCTTCTCTGAAACTGCAAGGAACCATCCTTTGACTTTGTTAGTCTCCCTCTCCCTTCCACTCTTCCCGCTTTAACTTTTCTCCATGATGGGTGTAGACGCGTTTTTTACTGCAGCGGAAAGATGTACATTTTTTTCACATTTAGCCACTAGGAATCTTGAGTGTCCTTGTTACAATTTTAAAGTGTATTTGGGGGTTGTCTTTGGTTGTGCAAGACATTGACAATATATAGTTTAGGCTAGACTTCATTGTATCCACATGGCTTATTTGCTTAACCTCTTTGCACACAAGTTGTGTGGGCAAATAAAGTTTGAAAGATAGTGTAATCATACACACCTTGAAGCATTTTTCATCCTCTCATTATCATTCATTCTTAAACATTTCTTCCGTAAGCCATTCTCACAAGATTTGTAAACACAAATATCCAATAGTTTTCAGGCTTTCTTTTTGCTATAACTTTGTCTACAATGGAAGGAGAGACTACCAATATATTGGAGAGCTTTGATGATGAGAGTTTTTAAAGATGGCAAGAGAAGTTATACGCTCTTCTCTCAATTCTCAATTTGGTGTATGCGCTAATAACTGAACGGCCCTCGTGGACCAGGATAACGGGACTGGTTGTTTTCCTACGTAAATTTAGCGTTCTTTTGTCTTAAAAAAGGTAAAAACTAAAATGGGGTTTCTTTGAGAAAAATTCCGTTTAAAACTTATGAGCAAAAGTTAATACTTCTTAAACATATGGAAAATTTAACTTACATATGGGTTCAATGGAGATATGAGATCTGGGAACTCACATATCAACATGCCGACCATATTTTGGTCCTTTCACAAGTAAAATAAGTTACTTTTTGTTTTAAAAAGAATATATTATCATTTAATAGGCTTTATTATGTAAGAAAACGTAGTTTTTAGTGAAGATTATTATGATATTAGTTATTATTGTCTTCCAAGATATTCCGCCCAGAGGTTTTAATAAAGAAAATTATATTTTATCTTCATATGTGTGTCAGTTGGAGATTGCTCCTATGGTTGAGGTGCTGAAATTAAGTTAGGCTCCTATATTTTGAAAAGTTTGGGAGATTTGTTGTTAAGTTAGGCTCCTATGGTTGAGGTACTTGTAAGTTTTATAAACTAGTTTTCTAGTGAATTTAGCTAAATTTCCACTAAAATAGCTTTTATAAATTAAATATGTGCCAAGTAATATGTATATAATTTTATAAAGAGTTCTTAAAATAGATTTCTAATTGAGTATGAAATCGTCTATAAATGCCACAAGTATATAAATTTTGTCAAATATATAATTTATAGCTTGTAAGAGTAGTGAAAAATACTTTTATGTATTGAGTAGATCAAGAATTCGTATATACTATTTATAGAAGAGTTGGGATAAAACTTCAGCATCTTACAAATAGTAAAAAGAAAATTTGATCACCTTCAGTCACTCTTCTCTGAAACTGCGAGGAACCATCCATTGTTAGTCTCGGTCTTAGTCTTTGTCTCCCTCCAGCTTTTTTCTTTCTTTCTCTTTCCTGGAAATTCAGTAGGCTCGTTTTCATCTAGTTTATACTTAAAATAAAGTGACCGTTGTCAAGGTCTTAAATATCGGAAATTTCGGAAATATCGGTGGTTCAAAAACACAGAAATATCGATGGAAATATCGGAAAAATATCGATATCGATAAAAATTAGATAAAAACCACGGAAATTGTAAGAAAAACTTGGAAATTTTTATTGAAACTTTGGGGATTGTTTATTTAGTCAATTATGTATTAGTTTATCACAAAAAATTGGAAGGAAATGCATGTCATGGTGAGTTTGAGTGATTTAAGTTGATTATGTAGCGACCCTGACAAATACCGTAACTTTAGAAAATATATATTAATTAGTGAAAGAAAATAAACACACCATAATTTTTTAGTTATAATAATTTACTACAATATATTACACTTGATACATATGATAAGATATATGAGCTTTACCAAAAAAAAAGATAAAATATATGAGTAACTTAATACCACATAAAAAGAATTTCTATTAAAGTTCAAACTTAGTATCACATATAATGAACAATATTAAAACTCAATGGTGAATAATAATACAACTCCATAATATATAACAAAAAATAAAACAACTCCATAATAAATAATAAATAACATTAAATATATGCCTAAATTTATCTTTAGAGAATTTTTTTAATATGAAAATTTATTCTAGCAGAAATTTTAAAGACCTTATAATTTATTCTAGCATAGAGAGAGCCCAACAGCTCTCACTAGCCGTGCTGCAAGGAATTGGCCCAGAGCCAATTTGTTTAGTGTATTTGAAGCTAGAGGTGTCAAACGTGTAACATCCCTGACCCAATTTCACTATTCAATTCCAATTATTTAGTCAAATAAATAATTTTGGCGAAATTACAATTTTACCACTGGGATTAAGGGTATTTTAGGCACTGTAAAATTCCAAAAAGAATTTGGAGAATTGAGTTGCACCGTTGCGTCCGGCTCGTCGAAACGAGTTCGTGGATATGCGGTACACCAAATTCCGGGTTGTAACGATCGAGAAGCGATTAGGAAAAAAAAAAAACGCAATTTCTGATTTTTACTGTAGCGGCTACAGTACCGCTACAGTAAAAATCGTTTTCTTCTTCCCCCCGACGGCTCCCTCTCCTTCTCCCTCATTTTTCTTCCTCTCTTCGGGCCAATTTTTGGCAGGTGATTTCTCCCTCCACAAAAGTCCGTTTCAGGTGATTCCAATTGCTAAATCTTCGTCTCTTCCTCCTCTACAAAGCCTGCCCATTAGCCCAGCTCAGAAACTCAAGGATTTTAAACTGGAGCGACTGAAAGTTCGATGGTTATCAAACTTTCCGACGAGTTTTCCGGCGACTCCGGCAACCGTTTGGGTCGAGTGAGGTATGAAACTTCATCCACTCTTCCTGCTCTATCCATTTATGTATGTATTGTAGATTGGTTTCAAGCCTAGGTTGTTCGATTTAGAAACCCATATTTGGCCGGTTTTTGAGTTGAATTTCCGGCCACTTGCCGGCCAAACTAGGTGTTGCCGTAGTTGAATAAAATGCTCCACTAGTTGAGTTGAACCTTTACCAGAAGTCTTGACCCTTGGTTTGAAGTTTTTCCGGTCACCGGAATTATTATGCACACCCAATTCCGGCGAGTTTCGGGGCACTGTAGTGGTGGTGCATTGTGTCCCAAAATGTTCCCCGTGTCGTCCTGAGCGCGTAGGTGTGCTCGGATTCCAATTTGGTTGTCGTTTGACGGTCGAACGGATTTACGCCTATTATGCGTTATCCGGGTTCGATATGTTCGGGCCGTTGGATCGGTCTCATTTCCAAGTATGTTGTTCCCTGTACCTCTAGGATCGTGTAGGAACAAACGGATCAAGAATCGAAGTCCCGGATACTCCGAATCATTAACCCTAGGGTTAGGTAACCCGGTTACCGTCCGATCGTGCGATTGGCGCAGTTCCGACCGCTCGATCGAGACCAAACTGTCTGGACGTGTTTAGTAAACCTTGTTGAACCTTTAGGAATGTTCAGATCGAAAATCGAAGGTCGTGGGCCCCGGAGGCCCGGTTGACCTATTCGGGAAGTTTGACCAATCGGTTGACCGTGAGTCTTCCGAGGTGGTCCCACCTGTTGAAAAGTGTAGTTTGACTCTAGAAACTCCCCGGTAGTCGTGTACACTTACTTTGAGACCCGAGAACTAGTTTCTTGAGTTAAAGTTTGTTGTTGGGTACGCGTATTAATTAAAGCGTTTATTCTCTCAAATAGGTACTATTGCTTCGCGTGCTCCGGAAGAAAAGCTCTCTAAGGATTGAGCAGCGTGGACTTATTGTGAGTGGACATTTGTTTTGAACGAGCATATTTTTAAAGAATGAATTGCAATGCATATGAAATGATTTATCTTGATTATTGGGATTTAAAATATTGTTTAAGTCTTGGATTTGATTTTGATAGAATTATCGAAAAAGTTATGCATATAAAATTAGTCGCTTTGACTAAGGGGTTTTAATGAGGTTTTGAATCTTGGATTTGATTCTTATGGAATAATTGGAATTTAAATTATATTTGAAACGTATGCATGTTTTGGGGTCCCGGTTTATTTGTGGGACATTGATGGCTATACATTTAATTTAAGGGATTTGAGTATTGAATTTGGGACGGGACCATCGTCCGGTAATCTTTGTTTACAGTTTGGGTATGGTGAAATACCCGGGAAATTCTTGAGTTTTATATTTGAAAATGTAACATCCCTGACCCAATTTAATTGAATTTATTCAATTTAAATAATTTTGGCGAAATTACAGTTTTGCCACTGGGATTAAGGGTATTTTAGGCACTTTAAATTTCCAAAAGGAATTTGGAGAATTGGGTTGCGCCGTTGCGTCCGGCTCGTCGAAACGAGTTCGTGGATATGCGGTACACCAAATTCGGGTTGTAACGATCGAGAAGCGATAAGAAAAGAAAAGAAAAGAAAAAAAAAAAAAAAAAAAAAAAACGAATTTCTGATTTTACTGTAGCGGCTACAGTAAAATGCTACAGTGCCGCTACAGTGAACAGCTTCTTCTTCTTCTTCCCCGACTCTCTCTTCTTCTCCCATTTCTTTTCTTCCTCTCTTCGGGGCAGTCACTTTGACTGCCCATATCTCCCTCATCCGAAGTCCGTTTTAGGTGATTCCAGGTGCTAAATCTTCATCTCTTCCTCCTCTACAAAGCCTGCCCATTCCCCCAGCTCAGAAACTCAAGGATTTTAAACTGGAGCGACTGAAAGTTCACTGGTTATCGAACTTTCCGACGAGTTTTCCGGCGACTCCGGCAACCGTTTGGGTCGAGTGAGGTATGAAACTTCATCTACTCTTCATACTCTATCCATTTATGTATGTTTTGTAGATTGGTTTCAAGCCTAGGTTGTTCGATTTAGAAACCCATATTTGGCCGGTTTTTGAGTTGAATTTCCGGCCACTTGCCGGCCAAACTAGGTGTTGCCGTAGTTGAATAAGTTGCTCCACTAGTTGAGTTGAACCTTTACCTGAAGTATTGACCCTTGGTTTGAAGTTTTTCCGGTCACCGGAATTACTATGCACACCCAATTCCGGCGAGTTTCGGGACACTGTTGTGGTGGTGCATTGTGTCCTAAAATGTTTCCCTTGTCGTCCTGAGCATGTAGGTGTGCTCGGATTCCAATTTGGTTATCGTTTGACTGTCGAACGGATTTACGCCTATTATGCGTTATCCGGGTTCGATATGTTCGGGCCGTTGGATCGGTCCCATTTCCAAGTATGTTGTTCCATGTACCTCTAGGATCGTGTGGGAACAAACGGATCAAGAATCGGAGTCCCGGATACTCCGAATCATTAACCCTAGGGTTGGGTAACCCGGTTACCGTCCGGTCGTGCGATTGTGGCAGTTCCGACCGCCTGATCGAGACCAAACTTTCAGGACGTATTCTCTAAGTCGTAGTGAACCTGTAGGAACTTTCGGATCTAAGTTTGGAGGTCATGGGACCCACGGGTCCGGTTTGACCTAGTCGGGTCGGTTTGACCAAGTTTGACCAGGGTTGACTGAGGGCCTCCTGAGGTCGCCTTGCCGTGTAGTTGACTTTGTTGGACTTCTAGGAATGTCCGGAACCTTTTGGAAGTAGTGGGCCCAACGGGCCCGGGTTGACCAAAACGGGGTGTTTGACCGCCGATTGACCGTGAGTCTTCCGAGGTGGTCCCACCTGTTAAAGAGCGTAGTTTGACTCTAGAAACTCCCCGGTAGTTGTGTACGCTTACTTTGAGACCCGAGAACTAGTTTCTTGAGTTAAAGTTTGTTGGTTGGTACGCGTGTTAATTAAAGCGTTTATTCTCTCAAATAGGTACTCTTGCTTCGCGTGCTCCGGAAGAAAATCTCTCTAAGGATTGAGCAGCGTGGACTTGTTGTGAGTGGACATTTGTTTTGAACGAGCATATTTTTAAAGATTGAATTGCAATGCATATGAAATGATTTATTTTGATGATTGGGATTTCAAATATTGTTTAAGTCTTGGACTTGATTTTTGATGGAATTATCGGAAATTTTATGCATATAAAATTAGTCGCTTAGACTAAGGAGTTTTAAATGATATTTTGAATCTTGGATTTGATTTTTATAGAATACTTTACGAGGGTGTTGGAATTTAAGTTATATTCAAAGTTTATGCATGTTTTGGGGTCCCGGTTTAATTGTGGGACATTGGTGGCTATACTTTAAATTAAAGGTTTTTGAGTATTAAATTTGGAACGGGACCATCGTCCGGTGATCTTCGTATATGGTTTTGGGTATGGTGAAATACCCGGGAATTTCTTGAGGATTTATTATTATGTTCGTTTTCATAATTATTTATATGGGTTATTTTGATCTTGGAATTTTTATATTGTTTTAAATCAAGGAATTTCCTATTGACTTTAATATTTGAAATTTGTTAAAAGAATGT
The DNA here is from genome assembly GCA_024362665.1 of Prunus padus. Taxonomy (NCBI): domain Eukaryota; kingdom Viridiplantae; phylum Streptophyta; class Magnoliopsida; order Rosales; family Rosaceae; genus Prunus; species Prunus padus. The sequence goes on along the minus strand of JANFAM010000007.1, from coordinate 15,796,423 downwards.
GAATTTTATGTTTTCAGGAATTTATAGTTTATATTTTATATTTTATATTTATACGTTGATTAAATCTTTTGGGTCTTGGATTTCTCGTTTTTAAGAAATTCTATTTACCTTTCGATTATGCAATTATATATTGGTTTCAATTTTGGACTTGGTATTATATGGGTTTTACATATTATATTTGATATTGGAAGTTTATGAATATTTTGGGTTCCGGATATATGTATATGTTGAGACATTGATGTTTATATTCTTATTGTATATATATTTTGGGTGTCAATTATGGACGGGGTAACGTCCGGATGTTATTGTGTTTGGGTTTGGGTACGGGCTGAATACCCTGGTATTTAGGGTATGTCAGGGATTATGTATACTAGATGGAGTGCTATTAGCACCACTTTATGTACCTCTGGATCACGGTTCTTGAAATGGATACAGGATACAAAGGAACCCGGTTCACCCTTGGCGGGGTGTTACTGTAGGCCCATGCCGGGCAGTCTGCGCGCGTAGGACTTTATTCAGCTGCACATTATTGAGGTATTTTCTTTTGTGCATGTCCGGGAGTTAGTCCGATTAGGACGGCTGGTTCCTGGCTACGTGGTTGTGAAGGAAATTTTCTCCACGTGGTCAGTCAACAATCCCCTTGTTGGATTGTTTCCCCGGTACAAGTATTGATCTAAGAGTCTTACTAGTTATATATAATATATATATACGTATTACTATAATTCCTTTCTCATTTTCTTTTAAGTGAGGATCTTTCCTTACTTGCTGTGCCTACGGGCATTGCATCGGGAAACAGTTGGTTGGGAAATTTGGTTTTTCTTGGTTTGTAGTCGTTTTAGTTTTATATTTTCCTTATTGGGATTTTCTGAGACTTTACATTTATGTTATTATACATATATATGTGGGTGTGTCTATGGATGTTATTTCCAGGATTTATAATGTTTGAATATGTGCACCGGGACGGTGATGCACAGTACATATTTTAAATTAAGGTTTGAAACTGGACAGGTTGGGTTCCAGGAAAAAGGAAGTTATTCAAAGGAGTATTGCTGTATTTTACTTAAATGAGGAATTTTTGGATGGATTCCAATCCATGGTTTTTATTTTAAGGATTGATATTTAAGTTGTGGTTTCCAGAATTTTACTGAAGTAGCAAAGCTACAGTTTTCTTTACGGTATTTCAAGGTACAAATTTAATAGAATTGTTTTCAAGTACCTGTTCGTATAAGTATATGTGTTTATACAAGGATTTTTGTTGCATAACGCTTGTCATTATTTGCGAAAACGGAGGGGGTTATTATGTTCATTGAAAAAGGAGGTTTAAAGTTTGATTTTTCGTCCACTCACATTTTCTGTTTTGCGCCCCCCAGGTACTAGATCCCGAGGTCAACACCACCACGTCGAGGCATCACGGTTAATGGCTCCTGTAGGAGTTTTCTTGTATCTTGACCCTGCTATACTTTACTCAGGTTGTAAAGTTTAAATTTCTTTAGATTACTCCGTAGTGCTCACCTAGGATTGAGGTAGAGGTCGGAGGCCTCCCTATTAATCTGTGTGCTTCTGCTTTGTGCATGCTGCCAGTTGGTTTATTCTCTGTGTTTTTGACAGGTGGACATTTTGGGAAAGTCCATTTTTCAGAGGAGACTCTGCCGGATTTTCGGCAAAAGTCAACTTTCCTATTTCCTTAAACCAAGGTCAAGGGGCGTTTTAGTAAAGTAAGTTCCTGCGTCGGGGTAGTGTCTGACGGGAAGCAGGGTTGGACACGAGTTCCGAGGGGGAATTCGGTTCCGGTCCTGTCAGAAAAACTGAGGATTTATTGTCACGTAGTTTTCGGAATTGTTTATTTTGGGTTATCTTGAACTTAGAATTTTTATATTGTTTTAAATCAAGAAATTTTCTATTTACTTTAATATCTGAAATTTGTTAAGAAAATGTGAATTTTATGATTTTGTGAATTTATAGTTTATATTTTATATTTTATATTTATACGTTGATTAAATCTTTTGGGTCTTGGATTTCTCGTTTTTAAGAAATTCTATTTACTTTTCGATTATGCAATTATATATTGGTTTCAAATTTGGAATTGGTATTATATGGGTTTTACGGATTATATTTGATATTGGAAGTTTATGTATACTTTGGGTTCCGGATATATATATGTTGAGACAGTGGTGTCTATATTCTTATTGTGAATATTTTGGGTGTCAATTATGGACGGGGTAACGTCCGGATATTATTGTGTTCGGGTTTGGGTACGGGCTGAATACCCTGGTATTTAGGGTATGTCAGGGATTATATGTATACTAGATGGAGTGCTTTTAGCACCACTTTATGTACCTCCCGGATCTGGTTCTTGAAATGGATACAGGATACAAAGGAACCCGGTTCACCCTTGGCGGGGTGTTCTTGTAGGCCCATGCCGGCAGTCTGCAGCAGCGTAGGACTTTATTCACTGCACATTATTGAGGTATTTTCTTTTGTGCATGTCCGGGAGTTAGTCCCAGATTGGAACGGCTGGTTCCCTGGCTATGTGGTTGTAAAGGAATTTTTCTCCACGTAGTCAGTCAACAATCCCTTGTTGGATTGTTTCCCGGTACAAGTATTGGTCTAAGAGTCTTACTATTTATATATAATATATATATATACGTATTACTGTACTTCCATTCTTATTTTCTTTTAAGTGAGGATCCTTCCTTACTTGCTGTGCCTACGGGCATTGCGTCGGGAAACAGTTGGTTGTAAATTTGGGTTTTCTTGGTTTCAAGTCGTTTTGGTTATTTAAGTACATTTCTTTGGGATTTCTATGGTTTTATATTTATGTTTTATATATGTGTGCGTGTACGAATTAGTGTGGGTGTGTCTATGGATTTTATTTCCAGGATTTATTATATTTGGATATGTGCACCGGGACAGTGATGCACAGGTACTGATTTTAAATTAAGGTTTGAAACTGGACAGGTTGGGTTCCAGGAAAAAGGGAAGTTATTCAATGTTGTTATTTATGTTTTACTTAAACGGGATATTTTTGGATGGATTCAATTCCATGGTTTTTATTTTAAGAATTCAGTGTTCAAGTTGTGGTTTCAAGAATTTACGGAAGTAGCAAAGCTACAGTTTTCTTTATGGTATTTCAAGGTACAAATTTAATAGAATTGTTTTCAAGTATTTGATCGTATAAATATGTACATTTATACAAGGATTTTTGTTGCATAACGCTTGTCATTATTTGCGAAAACGGAGGGGGTTATTATGTTCATTGAAAAATGAGGTTTAAAGTTTGATTTTTCGTCCACTCACATTTTCTGTTTTGCGCCCCCCAGGTACTAGATCCCGAGGTCAAGACCACCACGTCGAGGCATCACGGCTAACGGCTCCTGTAGGAGTTTTCTTGTATTTATACTCTGCTATACTTTACTCAGGTTGTAAAGTTTAAATTTCTTTAGATTGCTCCGTAGTGCTCACCTAGGATTGAGGTAGAGGCTAGAGGCCCTCCCTATTAATGTGTGCTTCGCTTTGTGCATCCGCTGTTGGGAAATTTTATGTTGTTTTTAACAGGTGGAAAATTTTGGGAAACTCCGTTTTTCAGGGGAGACTCTGTCGAAATTTCGGCAGAAGTCAACTTTCCTATTTCCTTAAACTAGGTCAAGGGCGTTTTAGTAAAGTAAGTTCTGCGTCGGGGTAGTGTCTGACGGGAAGCGGTGGTTGGACACGAGTTCAGGGGAAATTCGGGTCGGTCTGTCAAAACGGGACGGGCCGGCCAAGACGGCACGAGCCCAGCCCATTTAAATTAGGCACGGCACGGCACGAGCACGAATATTAAATGGGCCGGGCCGGCACGGCACGAAAGCATGGGCCGGGCCGGGATCAAAAAATGAGGTCCAATGGACCGGGCCGGCCCATGGCACGACATGGGCCGGGCCGGCCCATGGCACGACATGGGCCGGGCTTGGCACGAGCCCGCTTCAAGCACGGCACGAGCCCAAGCCCGCTTTAAGCACGGCCCACTTAACTTTTTTTCTTTCTCAAAAGTCAAAATGCAAAAATTTGACATCTAATGTCACTATTTATATGGTTTTTATTTTATTTTTTATAATCATAAACATATATTTGATGTCTTTCATTTTAGGGAAATTACTTGGGTCCTTAATTAATTAAACATATCAACTACAAATTAATTAAACAATATTAGAGTTGATATCTAATTAGTACATATGACATATACGCTTCTCTTATAATCAAAGCAAGACATTTCTTCACATATAAAATAATAAGTTGTTTAAAGATAAAAAGTTGAACTGGACTTTGTGGAGTTGGACACTTTTTGCCCTCCGCCATTTCATATTGTTTGGATGTTTGATTGATTAATGTTTTCAAATAGTTCATCATTTCTTGCCTCTAATTATATTTTTAATGTTTATAATTTGAATTATCTAGTGGGAAAAAAAAATCAAGTGAAAAAAATTCAAATTAAATGGGTTGGTTCTTTGGGCCCGATTATGGCACGAGCACGAGCACGGGCACGGCACGAGCCCGGCCCGGCCCGTTTCAATGTGGACATAGGCTTTGGGCCGGGCCGGGATCAATGATTTTTCTTAAATGTGCCGGCACGACACGGCCCAATAAATTAAATGGGCCGGCCAAGACGTGCACGAAAATGTTAAAAGCGTGAATTTAAATGGGACGCCGGCCCGACACGGCCCGTTTGACACCTCTATTTGAAGCCAACGCTCCAAAATATGTCAATATGCATGTTTGGCGTATGCTTCCAAAAGTGCCAAGTATGTTAATGCTTTGAATTACCGTCAGCATGCATTTGATTTTGACAAGTCAGAACATGCCATAGCCTTGGAATAAAGAATTCACACGCTATAGCCTTGGAATAAAGAATTCACACGCTATAGCCTTGGAATAATTAATTGGATATCCATGCACTGGAGATGGCTATTGAGTGGTTTCATCTTTAATTTAATTGAAATCAACATGGACAATTCACATGGCTATTTAGCCTTGGATTCCCGCAGCTACCCTTGAGCCAAGAGCCCAACGGCTCACTTCTGTCCACTGTTGACCCACGTGGGTCATCTGTCCATTGTTCCTCATCATAACCCATGCTCCATTCATTTTTTCGTAGAAACCACACCTCTCTCTGTCAAACTCAGAAACCTGCTCTTCGTTAGTCATTTCTCTCAAAACTCAAAGCCCATCTCTCTCTTCTCACACCTCTCTCTCTTCTCACGGCTAAACAAATTTCAAAACTCTGATGCTTCAGTCGTCTCATCTCCATTCACACCTCCATCATTTCAACTCTCTCTCAGCCTTTTCTCTCTTTAATCCGAAAATGCTGTCATCTCTTTGACAAACCGTCCCCCTTATTCCGTCATCTCCAACCTCTCTTCCAGCAGCTCCTTGCAGATCTGATATCAGTGTTACTCAGCCCATACTCCGGCAACAACGCATCACCATGAACACCCAGATCTGATATTATCACCATTTAAAGAGAGAAATTGAATGGAAATATCGCAAAGGATATTTCGCCGAAATTTTCGAAAAAATTACGAAAGAAATCTATACCCTCACGATAATATCGCTGCCCCAAATTCAGCGAAATTTCGGCGAAAATTTCGAAATTTCAGTCCTTGACCGTTGTTACCAATAAAAAAAAAAACCATTAAAGTGACAGTCTCTCTCAAAAAAGGAAAATAATAAAGTGACAGCAGTCACAGAATTATTGGAGGCACAGGCCAGGGCTGTGGCCCACCAAAATATTGTACACCGTTGGATTCATTGCACGTGTCGATGATCCAAAACACTTGGCCACAGCGATCTGTCATTGGATGGCCTGGTTGCTTCTCTCTCTTTCCTTTCTCTTTCATTTTTATTTTTTTCTCTCTTTCTTCTCCCTCTCCTTTCTCTTTTCTTTTTATTTCTGCTCTCTCTTGTCTTGTTCCTCTTTCTCTCCGCCATGTTTATTCTCTCTCTTTCTTTCCTTTTGTCTTCAATATTTGTTTCTCCGATCCTTGAAATATGAAAATCATAATTTAAAAAAAAAAACCTAGCCGCACGAGAGAGCTGAGAAAGAGAGAAAGAGGTATGAAATTAAGATGTTATTGTTTATATATTAGTGATGATATATGTTTTATTTTTATTTTCACTGTATTAATTAACATACAAAATTTATTTTTTGATTTTCATTGTTTATATAGATTTCCCATACCAAAATATATATATATATATATATATTAGCACACTCCTAGAAAAATTCCTGATTCCGCCATTGCTGCTAATTACTCAGGTCTCGTCTTCTTGAAAGTTAACTCTTTATTAGTGGCAAGTTGGCAAAACATCTTTTGTCATTAAACTTCATCAATTCAAGGCAGAGTATACTAATGACCTCACAATCAAGCTCGCCAATAGCTAATGGAGGAAGAGATGATGCTGTCATCACAATTGTAGCGACAGACAATATCCAGACGACACCATTGGATTTGGACCAAAGAATCCAGGAAACAAGATGGCTTCTGCATCCATCAGCAGGAAACGAGTCTTGTTGCATTTTCAAGGTACGTCAATGCCTTGTGGAAATAAACAGCAAGACTTACCAGCCCCATATTGTCTCCAGTGGTCCATATCACTATGGAGATCAACGTTTGGAGATGATGCAGCAACACAAATGGAGACTTCTTCACGATCTACTTGCTCGAACACCTTCAAACGGCCCAACACTTGATCACTATCGCCGGGTGGTAGCAGCAATGGAAGAAGATATAAGAGGGTGCTACTCGGAGACCATCAGTTTATGCAGTCATGATCTAGTTGAGATGATGGTGTTGGATGGTCTCTTCACTATTGAACTCTTTTGCAAAGTTGGAAGATTGTCACCAAGTGATCCAGACGATCCCATCTTTAACTTGGCATGAGTATTCGCTGATATCTTACGAGATCTTTTTCGTTTCGAGAATCAAATTCCTTTCTTCCTTCTTCAAAAACTATTTGATGAATCAAAACCTTCAAGAGAAGATAGTGACTCATCCTTAGCCAAACTTGCTTTAGACTTCTTTAGTTTTGCAATAGAAACCCCTGAGCAAGTGTTAAATCAGGACTTCACTACTGTTGAAGGAAAACATTTACTGGATTTACTCCGCGGGAGTTTTATCCCTAAACCCAATGATCATTCACCTCAAGAAGAGCCTCGAAATGTTCGTCCATTAGTTCAATTGATTAAGTATGGCAAAAAGCCTCTAGAAGGAACAAGGAAGGCACTGCAAAAGTTTGTAGCAGGAAGGAAGGGAAATACTTCTCCGTCCATTGAATTTATCCAGTCAGCCAAAAAGCTTCGTCAAGCTGGAATTAAGTTCAAGACAAGGGAGGCAGTGAGCTTCTTAGACATAAGATTTTGCAATGGAGTTCTGGAAATTCCACACACAGTAATCGACAATCTACGGACTGATTTATTGATGAATTTTGTAGCATTTGAACAATGCTACTCCCATCGCTCAAAGCATGTAACAAGTTACGCTGCATTCATGAGTTGTCTGATCCGCACGCCTGAAGACGTATCATTTCTCTGCGACAAGAAAATTGTCGAGAATTATCTTGGAACTGATGAGGAGGTTGTTCATTTCTTCAAAAACCTTGGCAAAGGTGTGGTGTTTGATATTGATGAGAGTTATCTATGGAAGTTGTTCAAAGAGGTGAATGAGTACCACAGAGATATGTGGCATGTGCGATGGGAAGGTTTTAGATCCAAGTATTTTGGTACTCCATGGTCTTTCTTGTCTGCTTTAGCTGCTTTTATACTCCTACTACTCACTGCAATTCAGACCTTCTTTACTGTTTATGAATAAGCCAGTCCATCTGGGGCTTGAGGGAAACGCTAGAGTAGCAATAATGTTAGGATGTTTGACATTTGTTTTGCACCTTGTGTGTATTTTTGCGTCTTTTAATATCTTCCCAAGCTGGATGAGTATAAATATGGTCAGCATGGTCCCTAGCCAGCTCTGTGAATGTTCTGATTATGAAATTCTCCTCTGTTTCCTCAAGGGTATTGTGGATATTGTCCACTGTAAACTGATCCAGTACTTGTCCAATCAGTTGTTGTTGATCATTGGCATCTAGTTGAGTTTTGAACAAAAAAAATTAGCTCTTCAAATCGCCTTTCGGTCATGAATTTCTATGTAACTGTGGAAAGGAAAAGAGCCTGGTCAGGGAAGGGGAGTTTCTTGAACCGTCTTCAGTTTCCTCTGGGAGTTGCTCCACTGTAACATCTTCACCTACTTTATTGTGGATTTCTTTCGTCCTCTCATCTTGATCAGTGACAGAGAGTTGGCTGAATCCGAAGATTGAAGGGCATAGGACTAATTCAGCACCATCATCAACATGATCAGTACTACAACTGTTGATGGGCTGATCAAGTGCTGATTTGGGAAGTTCGAACTTTGACGAATAATCCATGTGATCAAGAATGGCTTACAAACTCGGTTTCGATCGTAGAAAGCTCTGGCCGTAACTTGTTCCTGGAAGAAGTACAATATTAATCAACAATAACAAACTATATGCAAATTTTCAATTAAGTAGTTCATCTATAAAAGAGTTTAGATTCCTTCTGGTAATACAGAGTAGCCTGTGGTTTAAAAGATAAGAAAAAGTACCGCGGTATTCAAAAACTTACTGATTTTGAGGTATTTCATTAAATGGTGTATTCTGTGAGATTTTTGAGTGTGTGATATAAATAACAAATCACATAACAAATCCCATCTTCCTATGCCTGATTCTCATATGTGCTCTCATACTTTTTTTTTTCCCACTATTTTTGTATGCTTTGAAAAGAACTTTTCATAAGATGGCGTACCCGATTTTGTTGCCTCTTCTTGAGCTAATGGGCATTTTCCATTGGCTCTTCTTCTTCTTTCCTTGTAGACAAGCTTATCTGGAGTAAAATTATATTTTCGATACTTTTTATCAGAATCTCCTGCTTATTGTAGATATTTCCTCGCAAGGAGGTGCAGCCCTCCGCAACTCTGCTGGTGTGCCCACAAGTTGCTTTATCTAATGCCTCAAAGAGGCTTTTTTATGTTTGATGCATAGCTGCAGCGCGTACAGCGCGGCTAAATATTTTTTCTAATTCCCTGTCCCAAAACGTTTGGGACAAAACGAAAAAAGAAAGAAAAAAAAGAAAGAAGAAGCCTTACCCACAATCTAGAAGAAACGTTGATAAGGTGCAAGGTGTTTTTTTCACTCCACAGTTTTGGTCCAAGCCTTGACAAAAACTAGGAGTAGTCATGGGGTTGGGCTAGGAGTTTTCAATATGTTTCTTTATTTTGTTTTTATGGTGCTATCTGTTTTGCATCAGGTGTTGGTGGCTTTGGATGTAGCTTCTAGCCTCTGCTTCTGCTTTCGTATTTCTATTGTTAGTTTCTCAGTTGTTGTGTTGCAATGAAAGTTCATTTTTTCGACCCAAACAAAAAAGTCATGGGGTTGGGATAACTTGGCTAACTCGAATCCAATCCACACTTTGGGCAAATCTATTTTGGAGAATACGAAAAAGTCCTAAGTGAATTAAAATCATAAGTAAAATCATGTAATTACATTCTATTAAAATCATAAGTAAAATCTTATAATTACAAATCCGGCTGAAATCCATTATATTAAAATCTTGTAATTACAATCTATTAAAATCTCAATTGAATACACCCCTAAAGCTGCTAACTAAAATTCACTGTTTCTAACACTGTTATTAAGCTGTTCACTTTTGTCTTTTTCACCGAAATTACGGTTTTGCCCTTCTCTAAAACCTCTTCCTCTCCTTTCCCCTTCCGGACGGTTCGACTGAGGCATCCATTTTGCCCTCCAGACCTCTTCTCTTCTCTACGTGGGAACTGTAATTCCCAATCGATTGCGAGAGAGAGAGAGAGAGAGAGAGAGAGAGAGAGAGAGAGAGAGAGCCGTGAGAGATCGTGGTCCTCCGTTTCCACCGGTCTCTCCTCCGAATCCGAACCAGTCAGCTTCTTTTCACTCTCTCTTTCATCTCTTCAATCCTCTCTCTCTGCTTTTCATCCGTTAACTCTCGCTCTCATCGCCAACTTAGCGACCTCTCACTCTCCGATCGCCTTCGTCAAATTTCTCGATTCTCGAGGCTTGCTCTCGCATCTCAATATCAGGTATATCTCCTCTTCCTCTAATTGCTCGGATCTGAATATGAATTAACAAAATTAGTGCTTTTCTTGAAATTAAAATTTGGGTGTCATGAAATTAATTAGGGACTTCGATTTTAATTGGGTGTAGGCGTTTTACGAGGTAAATAGAAAGGCCTAATAAAGGATTTTAGGGTTTACATGTACCTTATGCATGCTTAGGTTCTGTTATTTGATGAAAATTAATTAGGGCTTTTGCTTATTAATTGGATTGTTTTTAGGTTCTGTTGTTGGGTTGCATGTATTGTTTAGGTTTTGGTGCATGTGATTGTGAATGTTGATTAATTGGGGGATTGGGGCTTTGCTGAAAATTGAGACTTTGCTAAAAATTGGGACTTTTTCTGTTTAAGTTTCATTGTGGACTCAATTTTAATATGCTCAGTGACCAGTCTGTGGGTTGTGCTTGTGACTAGGGTTTCCATTTCTAGATTTTAGCCATGAAGCGAGTTTTGGTTTGGTTGTAAAAAGACTTAAAAGAGAAAGAGCATGCCTGGCACGCCACCCACCGGTTCGGGAGAGAAAAGGAAAGGAGAGAATATATAAAAGCTAAAGATGAGCAAGCAACGCTCACTAACCAAGTCTAGATAATTGCAAAAGAAAATTCCTTCAATCATGTATTGGGTTAAGGAAAAGGAACCTGCATCTAACTCCTTCTCCCATTCCAAAATCCCAATCTCGTGCGCTTTCAATCCTTGCTGCGAAATCGGCGCCAAGAACTGAGGTATGGTTTCTGAAACTCACTTTCTAAGTTTTTCGTTTTGATTGCATCCCACACCTGCAAAATATTGAAAAATCATAACTGACATTGAACTTGAACCTGCACAATCACTTCAGAATTAGTTAAGTCATAGATCAAACCTTAATGACCTTATCCTCCCCACACGTGACAACACACATGAGCCTCCATATGAAAACAAGAGGACAACCACAGCAATACTTAAGTCAATTTACCCCCATAGGAGTATATCTGCACGATGTGCTTAGAGTATGCTACACCTGCAGCAGAAACCTGATTGATCATAACCAGCTTAAGATTCATTTCCTATTTCTTGATAATACTTTCTTGTGATGAACTAGCAAGTGTCTACGTCACAATATGAGAATAAAATTAAATAGACACTAAACAAACAAGGACACCTATGCTTACCTAAAAGTGTCCCATCAGGGCTCCACATCATGCGGTTGATTTATGCTGTATAGTCACTGGCCAAAGATGAACTAGCAGGTGTTTGTTTTTGTTTTCCAGGATTTTTCTTTTGTTTTAGTAGTGGACTAACGAAGTTCAAGCATCTCATATAAAAACACTGCACATAAAAACATATTTGGACAGTTTTGGGACTATAAAATCATAAACTGCAATTTTTTCGGTTTTTTCGGGCTTTTTCTCTTCTTTCTTAACTATGTCTCCTTTTGATGCTTTGTAGGTGGTGTTTTGTTGCTTTAGATAAAGATGTTTGGTGGTTGTTTTTGGTTCTCTTAAGCTAGTGGTGCGTTTCTATGTTGAAATTCCAATTTATTGTTTCAGTTCTGTGAATAAAGCATAGTAATTAGCTAATGGCATCAATTGACAATTGGTTGGGATAAATTTGAACTAATTGCTATGGTTGTACAGTTGTAAATAAAGCCAAGTAATTCTTATGTGGTTTGAACCAATGAAAAGCTGTTTCATGTATGATCTGTGCTTAGATACATATTAATATATTTGACTTTTAACTTTTAGTTTATGGAAGATATGATGTGTTTGGAGGAGTTGATAAGAGTGATAACAACATGATATTGCTTTTGATTATATATTAATGCCTTTTCGTGTGGCTTTTTGAAATGTTTTGTTTTTTTGAGGGAGCTTTTTTAACATGAAAAAGGACATGGAGTTGTTATAAACGGCCTTTGGTTTCATTTGATTGATGTTTTGGGTTGATTTTCAGACATATATGTTTAGTACAAAGCGCCTTTGGTTTTAAAACCCGCAGCATCGCGTGGGCACCTTTTGCTAGTTTTTATCTAACCCTTACCTTATGCACAAGTGACATGGTTGATGTGGGATGAATGATAGATGCCAAGTCTTTTAAACAAAAAAGATTAAAATAACAATGAAAACTTCATTAATTGGTCATAAGGGGGCTGAAAATCTATTTGTATATGTAAGGTAACAGTAAAGAGTAAAACTTCCTAATGAAATAAAACTACTTTCATGATAGCGTTCAAATCCCTACAATACTAGTTTATTCAGTAACTTTTGAGGTGTTAACTTAAGAGCCATTTTTGTTTTTCTGCTGTGTTCCAAGTCCTCAAATGCAATGACACCAAGAGAAAACTATTTCAAATGAAGTAACAAGTGGAAGAGATTTGAAAGAAGTACCCCTATATACTCTTTGGTTCAGCCTTCAGGAAATGCCTGTTGATCTTTCTCCATCGCAAGCTGTGTGTTTTGGCTTGAACTTCCAATATTCATACACCAACAGACAATGTTAGCAATATGTTTATTCAGAGAAATCCCACCAGGATTGCCAAATTGTTTACCCCTTTTTTTAATTATACCTGTATTGGTCAGGTAAAGTTCCCTATTCACCTAAAGACATTTGTGGTCAATAAGTCAACTTTCTTTTATGTTTCAATGTGCCACTATTAGTGGTTACAAACCCTAACAGACGTGAAAGATGTAATAACTTGCGCCCCAAACTATTGACTTTGAACAAATGATTGTGAATTTGGTGAGGAATATCTCTCAAGTAAGTTCTTTTTCTACTTGAGACGGGTGAGGACTTCATAATTGATCTCAATAAAAACTGGGAAGTAAAGCAAAATACATGTATTTGAAAAATAACAAAACAGACAAGTTCAAGCAGAACTGCCTGAACTGTAAAGCATAATAAAGATTGCGTCTCAAAGATTTGGACTTTCATTTCATGTAGGAATTACCTTGCAGAATTGACTTCTGACCAGGCTGGACTAGACTCCTTGTATCATGAGTGAATCTTCTTGCACTGTAATTGCACGTCAGTACCCTCAACTAATGAAGATTAGTTGGAAATCGATACCAATGATTGTATTGGCAGAGCTATAATCAGTTTGAGCCATGGAGAGGCTTGGACCAACTCCCAACAAGCTCCTCCCCTCCCTCTAACCATCTTCGCTGCCCCAAAACCCTCAAAACCACTCCTTCCCATCCAAACCAACCTCCAAAATCCCCTTTAACCCCTCGGGAACCTCATTAATCCCACCCAAAATGGTAGAATTGTAAATTTGTGTTTGTGCAAAATCTGCATTGGTCATATTGTGCCACATTTTGGTTAAAATATGGATATTTAGGCCATCCCCAATGGTTGAGTGTCTAAATATGGTGGATAGAGCCCCATTTAGAGCTTCGATGAAATATTACGGGCTCTAAAGGTATCTTTCTCACAATGGGGGGTTCTATAAGTATTTTTTGTACGATGTAATTTATTTTACGCGTTAATTTTTGTTGTTGTTAACTTATTTTATTTTAATGTATGTTTATGTTATATTAGTTTTTTTACACGTATTTCTACTAAAAAATCAAAATTTGGAAAAGATTAAAAAAACAAAATTTGAAAGTACACACAATAAAATATAAAGTCCTAATGTTTCAAATTTGTACTTAAAAAAGGAAACATATTTAAATCTAGAAACATAGAACAATTGAATTATGCCCATGAAACAAAAAAAATGAAAGCAAAGATGAAGAAAGAAGAAGAATGAAACAATAAACGGTAAGGGAAAAAAAGGACCGTTGCAACAGAAAAAGTAATTTTTAATGCTTTTCAATATGTAGGGCATGCTGGTTTTTCATGCTTTTGCAGGTTCAGTTTTTCAAAATGTGGGGCCCACTAGGCTCTAAGGCTCTATACGAGTCAAAATATTTAGGATTATCTCCGGCCAGTTTTATGATATAGAGCCCAAAAATTCTGCGATTGGGATGCCTTTTTGCATTTGAGCTCTATATTTAAGAGCCCTAACAAGGTAGAGCCCAATTTAAGGCCCCCATTGGAGATGGCCTTAGTCAAACGGAAGTTGGATGTTCCTTATTACTAAAAATAATATTCTGGGGATGATATTAGTATTACTGCGAATTTACCTTTCTTTCTGGGGATGATATTAGCATGATTGAACTGTTGAATATTTCAATAATAAAATATATAGAGATAGATCAAATTAAATTGTCGTAGATGAATTTGAATTATTATGCAAACCAATATGCCTGTTTGTTGAAACAGTACAAGACCAATCAATGTCTTTTGGTTGAAATGGTACAAACCAACCAACACGTCTCTTGGTTATTTATTACGCTCTATATATATCATCGTGCTAACAGTCCAGATTAAAAATGTCAGAAATCAAATTCTAAATAGTTTCCTTCTCTCTCTTCTTCTCCACAATCATACAATTTTCTTATAGTAATTTGTAAAGGAAATCTTCGAGTTTTTGCTATTCGCAGATTCCAGATTCCAGATTTGGTTGTATATATCCTAGTGGTGGTTTGCCAAGAACCCATTAGCAAACTCAATTGAATGGAGATAAATAACACTTTAAGGAAACGATTCAAATCGTACCTCAAAGTCTTTCTTCATATTTCAATTTAACTCAACATGAACAGCAAACGCTAAATATAATTGCATGTGTTATAGTTTAGTGCTTTGGTTAGTTTTAGCTTTAACTAAACTCATCAAATATATAATGGGGAAGAAGGCAATTTTTTATGTTACCAAGTAGAATTCCAGATCGTAGTCAAGCGCACAAAAGCAAAGCACTATATATAGAGGAATAAACCGATTTATGTACATAATTAGGTTGTCCTTTCGAAATTTAGGACATATAGTCACATAGAAGATAGCTGATTATGAGGAGAGGGTTAAACCATGCCTACCCAAATTATAAGTAAGAAATACCTTATGTGTTTGTTTGACTTCACATCACTATTAGATTTCGAAGTGTCTATAAATCAAAACAAAATATTTAAAAAGGATTTAGCTTAGGCAAGACCACCCGAACCAAACCGTCCAATAGTGATTTAGTTTGGTTTGATTTCTCCTCTCATTTTAGCTCAAACCAGACCACGCTCCTGCTAGATGTTAAGGGCTTTAGCGTTGAACCTCATTGACAAATATACCAATATAAACTTTCAATTCAATGCATATATTACAAAAAGATATAGCACATCATATGATCCTTTGAAATTAGGAAACACACACACAATAGACATTTATTCATAAATCAGAAATTATGATATGAGAATTACAAAAGTGAGGGGAGGCCTTTTGCGTTTCTCGTCTCATCAAGAAGAAACAGCAAGATTAATGCTATATATACTGCATACGAATAAAACGCACAAGATGGCGAGACAGGGTAAACTCATAAAGAAGATTAGTGCTGCTACACCTACATGTATGAATTCACCACATCTTTTGAATTGTTATTTGAAGGCTGCAAATCATCCTACTGTTGACTAGTCCCCTGCCCTCCTTGTGTAATTGTTCCCTGTCCTCCTCCTGATCCTCTTAGATTTGGAGTTTTCACCTTCATGAATTCAGGAGCAAGCAGGGGCCTTTTTCAGTCATGTCCATATAATACACATCTTGATCATGAATATCAACACCTAGATCATGAAATATTGTATCTTGAATACGTTGCACAATATCCTCCTGGGAACTGAATTCAAGTCGTTTAAACGACTCTGTAAATCTCCTGAGCCGGAAATCCTCCTCAGTCTCATTGACGAATTTCTCAATTATATAATCACAACCTCCTCCAACTTTACCAACAAGTACTTGAATGAGGTTTCTTGGATCACTGGCACATCGTGCTTTGAACCAAATAATTGATAAACCCAAGTAAAATTCAGCATAACGGGACTGCTCGATTTCTTCTATCTCTTCGTTACCTGACGTCTGCATATGTAGACCTTTTAGATCCCACTTATTAGATTCATCCGATATGAACTCATTCAAAGGGTCCTTGTCTGTGCTAACCAGCTTCATAAATCTTCTGAGCCTAAAATCCTCCTCACATTCCTTGGGGAGTCTCTCGAGTATGACATCTTTGACATCTTCGTCTGCCCACTTTCTGAACTGATCAAGCATTTTTTCAATCCTTTCTTGTTGCTCATTGGAATCCAGTTGCCTGAACAAAAGGATCGACTCGCATAAGCATCTTTCACTGACGAATTTTTTTCTCAACTTCTCGAATAAGGAAACTCGTGTATCGACCGGAGCTTCATTAAACAGCTTTGTGAATGTTTTCCGTCTGAAATCTTCCTCTGTTTCCCCTTCAAGTCTTTCGACATTAACAGCAAGTTCGTTAGAGATTTGTTCAATCTTGTCTTGTTGGTCGTTGGGGGATAGTAGGCTGAACCCAAAACTCGAGAGCTGAGAGAGTAATTCAGCAGCACTGGCACAATCTTGGGGCTGAAGGAGCACCCCGTGAGGAAGATCTCTTCGTTTGTCTCGCAGCTGCTGTACAGCTTTGTCAAGAAAATGGACTTGGACATCAAAGTCAACCACTCTCTTACATAGCTCTGTGAATCTTCTGAGTTTGAAATCCACCTCGCTTTCTTCTGCGAGCCTCTCAACTACGACGCCTTTAACTCCATCGCAGAGTTGTTCAATCAGCTGCCACTGACCATATGAGCTTTGTCCCTTGAACCATGTAATTGAGAATCCTAAGAAAAACTCAGCAAAACGAGACTGCCAATCTGAGCAACCTTCATGAGTATCGAATGTCTGCTCTGTATGTTTTCGTTTCTCACCATATTCTTTCCTGCAGGCGACAAGATATGCATAAACATAGTCAGTATAATCCTTACAAAGGTGTGTAAATCTTCTGAGCCTGAAATCGTCGTCATTGGTTTCCTCGTCAGCTTTAACATGAACCATTTCTCCAATAAGTTGTTGTTGATCATTGGCGTCTAGTTCAGTAGTGAACCAAGAAATCAACTCGCCAATTTGCCTCTGGCGCTTGAATTTCTTTATAACAGTGGACAGGAAATGGTTCTGGTCGGGGAAAGGAAGTTTGTTGAAAAGCTCTGAAAATGTTCTGAGTCTGAAATCCTCTTCACTTTCCTCCGAGAGTTGCTCCACTACAACTTCTTCAACTACTTTGGTGGATATTTCTTTGGTCTTCTCATGTTGATCAGCCGCAGAGAGTTGGCTGAACCCAAAGATTGAAAGACTGAAGAGTAGTTCAGCAGCATCAGTAGAATTGGTATTGGGCTCACTTACTGGTTTTGGGAAGACGAACATTGATAATCGACGAGGAGAAAGGCGGCTTACAAACTCTGGTTTGGTAGAAATCCCAAATCGTTACTTATTCCTAAAATTAATTAAGCAACAAAAGTGGTAAGTCAAGCATTATATGACAAACACCTTGTTATTCTTACTTAATATCATGATGCAATCAAGCAAATTAACAAATTCATGAGTCAAACCAGGAATTTAATTGGTGGGTTTATTCCCGTTTTCAGTCGATGTTAAAGCAAAAATAAGGAATCTAATTCAATATACCCTACAATAGTAATCTTGTTGGTTTTGAGCTTTAGCAATAGCTGGTTTCTCTAATGCAATCAATGACATCAATTGAAATTATTATTATTTTTTAAAAGAAGAAAAAGAAATTAACAAGTGCAAGAGGTTTATAAGAATTCGGAAGTACCCCAGCTCTCTTGATCGTTCAGCCTTCAATTTGATTCGCAAGAGTGATTCAGCCCTCAATTGATTCTTCTGCATGAGAGTATGTCATCTTGTTTTCATGTAGTGTGTGTAGGCTAAGACTCTAGTTGTATTGTATTTATAGAAGAGTTGAAGGAACAAC
Organism: Prunus padus; assembly: GCA_024362665.1. Lineage (NCBI taxonomy): Eukaryota > Viridiplantae > Streptophyta > Magnoliopsida > Rosales > Rosaceae > Prunus > Prunus padus. Next base: position 15,778,409 of record JANFAM010000007.1, on the reverse strand, counting down.
AAAAGTTCAGCCTTCTCTGAAACTGCAAGGAACAATCCTTTGTCAGTCTCTCTCTCTCTCTCTCTCTCTCTCTCTCTCTCTCTCTCTCTCTCTCTCTCTCTCTCTCTCTCTCTCTCTCTCTCTCTCCTCCTACCTTCCACCCTCCTCCAGCTTTAATCTTTCTCTCTCTTTTCATGGAAATTCAGTAGACTTGTTTTCATTTAGTTTACTGATTACCATTCAATTCAAATAACAATTTGAAATTTTCTCAAATATTACGGCCGTTGATTTGCTCAAAGAAATGATCTGCACTGTCCAAAATTTGATCCTTGGAGGAGAGAAGCAATGCATATGTCAATTCAGCCAAGCGGAGGCCCCGCTGTTGAGACGTTTCATGCACAAAGTCAATTGTTTCTCGGAAATATTTTTGAGCGCATTTTTGCTCACCACTTTAACCCAAAGTGTACCATCACCATCATCTTCAATACTTGACACGTGTTCATAGACATAATCATAGTTAACTTTTGCTTTGTATTTATAGAACCATAGTTATATCTATGGACACGTGTCAAATTATATATATACTAAAACTCAGTTTCGGAAGCACTGTTCCTTGAACAGTGAACTGACGAAAATACCCTCCACTAAATCTTCTGCTGGCGTTCCATTTTTGCCTCTCCCTCTTTGGATCTTAAACCCAAGCTTCGATGTTCGAGATTCATTTGGAGCCGTTGATTTCGAGATTCATTTTTGCCTCGGGAATCAGCCGTTTCTTTTTGTCTTCCTCACATTGGTTCAGAACAAACAGAGAAGATACTTTTGCCTCTTCACCTTCAGTCTCTTTCGTTCCCAAATTTTTCTTCATCTCATCAATACGATCCACGCATCTCAACCATCAACTGCTCACATATTCCTGTCCTCAACCCCCAGCAGACCAAAAAACAGGTAAACTTTGGTTGAGCGCTTTGGAGATTGGTCAGGTGCTTTGGATTTTGGATTTCCATATACAATTTATTGAGTCAATCTCACCGTGTAAACTATAGGGTTGTCTTTTTCCGTTTTTATAGCTTTGGGCTAATTTTTAGGGGATATTCAGTTGCTATGAATGATATTTTTAGTGATGTCCTAAGATTGTCTCTGTTGTCTTGGTTGTTAATCTTTCCAGATAAAAGAAGGGAGCTATAAAGTGCCACGTGGAGAAACAATCCAATTTCAGGTTGGGGTTCCAGATTCCACTGTAGTCTCACTTCTTTATGTGAATATGTTCCTGCCTTTTTCAAATTTTGTTTTATTATTTGAATATTCTTGATTTTAATTATTATTATTATTATTATTTTTTTGTTTTTGCTACTTTCTGTTTAGTGGATTATTGGGTTTTTGAGCTTGCTTTGGTGGCTGTGAGTACGGTTTAAGGTTTAAGAAGATATGTTGATAGGGGTTTAGGAAAGCTGAATTGTGAGTTGTAATGGTTTGTGCAAATTCTGGAAATTTAACAACCCAGAACGTGGATTTTGCATTTGAAACAAAAAAATGAGGTTAAATGTAGTAAAGTTGTACTCATATGCTTGATTTTTGGAGGGAGAAAATCTGGTTTCCATAGTCTGGTAGAATGCTAATTGTAATTCAGTATGTTATTGGTCTTTTAATGTTCAAATTTGCTTAAAAGCTTTGATCCAATCTGTGCCAGCTATAGAGCTCTCTTTATAATTTGGAGTAGTTGGCCTGTCCTATGTTCTCACTCCATATCAATAATTACACATAGATAGCTTTGTACATACGGTGACCTGCATATGAAGATTTCATTGATTAAAAAAAAAACTTTATAAATCACTCCAAAGACCATAGCTCTTTTCAACAAAATGCTTTTCAAAGGCAAGAGAAAACTTTTATTGAGATTGGATTTTTCTGTCACATGTAGATGTCATTCAAATGCATTATTTTCTGTTTTTTTCTCAAGTTGATGGAAAAAATTGCACTTTGCTTTCCTTAGCACCTGAAGTATAATGATTGCGGCATCTAGCAGGGCCCTTTTAGGATCTCATGCAATAGTGCTCACACCACCTTTTCTCACATTACCAAAAACTTGACATGTTTGAAACATCAATGAGAAAGTGCTTATAATATAATATGTGAATATAACTGATATATATATATTCTTTGGTAATTAATCATATCTTTAATATTTCTTTTTTTTCTACAACCAGCTTTACAGTTCAATTTTCTAGAAAATTTCCCTTTTTATCTTGAAAGTATAATATTCATGTGTCACCTATTGATATTATGAAGAAGGCTTTATGCTTTGTTTCATTACTAAGGATACATGGTTCTTTCTATGGAAGGTTTTGGATGGCTTATTCTTTCTATCGACCATTTTCATTTATGTTTTGAATGGAAATTTACCTAAACTGCATTACATATCCTGCTCTCCCTAGAAAACAAAAACAAAAACCCAATGAAAGCAAAAAGAAACAAACAAATTTGATAACGTTGGCCAAGTCAAGAGTCATTTGAGCACCATTTAACATGAAAGCTCTCATTCTATTGGTATGTTCTCATAGCTAGGCCTACTTATGAGGGAAAAGGCAAGAAGGAAAACATCAGCTCCTCTGTAACTCAGTGGCCTCGACTGTTGTAATCTTCTTGACCTGCATATGAAGATTTCATTGATTGGAAAAAAACTTTATAAATCACTCCAAAGACCATGGCTCTTTTCAACAAAATGGTTTTCAAAGGCAAGATAAAACTTTTATTGAAACTGGATTTTTGCTGTCACATGTAGATGTCATTCGAATGCATTATTTTCTGCTTTTATTTTTTCCTTCTCAAGTTGATGGAAAAAAATTGCACTTTACTTTCCTTAGCACCTGAAATATAATGATTGCAGCATCTAGCAGGGCCCTTTTAGGATCTCATGTTATTAGTTTGAAGTCTATGTCCAAAGCTCCAATAATGTGGTGGATCTCATTCTCACTCCTAGCTAGGTTAAGGTAATAAAAAGTTGAATTAGATGAATTTTCATGCAACGCGTTATCAAACCTATAGGGTTTTATGATTGTTTGAAATTCTTTCTTTTGCTGTGATGATCTGTTGTAGATAATATTGTTGGGATGATCTTTTTCATAAAAAACTAAAAGTGTATTTTGAAGCTCATGAAGGTAGGAGAGAGTCACATTCATGAGATTTAATTAAGCCAATTATCTGAAAATTTTGAAGCTCAGATAATCAGCTTCTTTTTCATGAATCTGAAATTTTCTGTTTTGTGTTTCACATAATTATTATATCTTGAATTTTCCGTTGACATTTCTAACTTTTGTGGTCCTTTTTAGTTTTCATTTCATTCGTTCCATAGTGGGGTTCAGGTTATCAGTGTATTGGTATTCAATATTATTTGCTACTTAACTTTTGATTTTTCTGTTTGGTTTTATAATAAGGCTCTCTTTGTAGCTTTATCAGTATATGTTGCAGGGGCATTAGGTGCTTTGCTTCTGAAGAATTGGAGGAAGGCTGACAGTGACAATGATTTCGTGGTGCTTTCAAGTTATTTTCCAGAGCATCCCCAATCAACCCAATCGGCAAAGCCATGGCCATTACACGGTCCTCTTCCTTCTTCTCCTTCGAAACCCTAATTTTCCCAATCCAATCCTTCTTCCTCAAAATCTAGCGTCAATTTCAAGGTATGCATATATACCCAATTACCCATACATCTATCTATACATCGTTGTTTCCAATTAATGTTGTGACGTTTCTTTGTGGTGAAAATTTTCGATCTTGATTTGGCGGGGGTGGGGGAAACAGATTTTGGAATTAGGGTTTTGATCGATTTCATCGCGTTGACGTTTTTACTTATGTAGAGGATCAAGAGGGTTCGATAATTGCAGAGAATCAACCATGTTTACCAGGCTTTTTGGGAAACCTAAACAGGAAAGCAATGCCCTGACCACCTTAGACAAATTAAATGAGGTAAAATGACCGATTTATTCATTTGTATTGATAATTTTTCTCAAAGTATTTTAATTTGTATGATTCGTTCGTAGCTTTGTTTGTTTGATTTGGTTTTGGAAGTCTCTAAGTAATACGGTGTGTGACTGTGTGTGCCGGCATGTGGATCATTCTTTATGGGTTTGTGATTAGTTTAGAATGAGAGGCTGATGGGACAAGAGGAACTCTTCAATTATGTAGTTCTTTATGTTTTCTTTGAGTTGGTTGATGCAATTAGATTGCTTTCTGAAGCTGTTTTTCCACATATGAAATGAAGTATTGATTTTCAAGTTGATATCTTGGCATGTATTGCAACAAAGGCCATTAATCTCGGTAGTGATGATGATAACACCTATTAAGTTGACAGAAATGTTAATTATCTGGATGAACTTTGTTTCTGGTTGTGTTTACACCTATTTTTGTTCCTCTTCAGCAGTTGATTATTTCCTCAATCAATCTCTCTCTGTGTTGTCTGAGACACTTGAAATGCTAGAGAAAAAGGAAAAGGTCTACAGAAAAAGGCTACTGCAGAAGTTGAAAGGACCAAGGAATTCACCAGAGCAAAGAACAGAAGGGGTATGGTTGCAAAATGTTTTCATTCTTATGGAGAATTTGGATTGTGATAATCTAATTCTTGAATGACTTTTAAGGAATTTATTAACTTTTTGCTTTGAGAGAAGGCTTATTCTTCGTTCGCTAAATTTCCCTTCTAGACTGTCACCAAAAATTCAACAATATATAAAAAAGAAGACAAAATTAGTGAGGGATAAAATCAGAGAAAATCTGCATGAAATGAAAAATGGGGAAATGGGTACCTCAGTGTCGAGGTCGGAAGAAGAAATGGAGGAGTTGGTGGGGGATGAGGGTGCAAGGAGCATATCATTTCTTGGATCTAGCATTTTCCTCTCTCTGTTTATCTCTGTGTTGGTTTGGATTTTTGGAGAGGTCTCTTTCGATCTTCTTCAGGTTGTATTTTCTGTGTTTGAAATTTGAATGTGGTTTGGACAGAGATACAGGAAAACCAAGACAGAGGCTTTGAGGTAAAATAAGGAGGAAAACATGGCGGGTCGAGGTGGTGAAAGTGAAGACGAAGACACCGGAGGCATGCATGATGTGCCCTCTTTGTAATAAGCTATTGAAGAAGGCTACAACCATATCACTCGCCTTCATACGTGTTAGTTCCGCTTAATCTCCCTTCCTTCAATTGTTTCTTGATTTTGTGCTAATTTTGTGATATGGGTATCCTTTTGTTTTTCATTTTATGATTCTCGCTTCTTCATAATTTGTGCTTTTGTTATCCGGAGTTTGTGTCTATCATGCCAATTCTGATTTTTCTCTTAGATTGTTTCGTATTTGATTTGCATTTCGTGCCATCTTTTGCAAATTGGAAACTGATATGCCTAATTTAAATTATGTGTTTTGACACTATCTTCCTTTTTTGTTGATCCCGAGGACGCGCAATTTAAAGCGTGGAGTGATGAGAGTATGAGACCCATGAGAGATGGTGATAGATGGCCCCGAGAAGTGAGGTATGGTTGCTAAAATTCACTTTCTATGTTTTTCGTTGTGGTTCATTATAACCGAGGTATTATGCGATTATGTCAGCCTTTGATTGGGTGGTTGATGATTTTACTTTAGATTTGGATTGTTTGTAGGATTTATGTTGTTATTTGTGTTTAGTTATTCACATGCAAATTGCTTTGTTTTTTTTTTTCTTCGAAAAGTAGCATGTGATTAGGCTGTTTGTTATTTGTTGATACTTGAGCCATTCGATCGGTAGAGTAATAATAGTACTTAGAAGTGAAGAATCACTTTATCTCTTAATTACTAAGATATGTACACTTTTGTTGTTTTTTTGTTGTTTTTATTCTGAATTTTATCATTGGTTTTCATTTCAATTGAGGATCCATATACAATAGCTATTGTTTTGTTGTAAAATCTTCAAAGGTTCATTAAATTTCATGTTTTCTTTTGGGGTGGTTTTGAATTCCAACTACCCACCCCAATTCGATTTGTTGTAAGTGGCATCTTCCATTTTTTTTCCTGCATCAGTTTAATCCTCCCAAAAGAATATTCAAGTTTGGGTTTTGTTTAATTTTCCACTACAAGAAGGAATCGAGTCCAAGAATGACTTTGGAGATTACTCTACTACCATTTTATTGTATGGCACCTATGTTTATTACATGAATACAATTTCTTAGGTGTTGTGCCTGACCGATTTCAACAATTGTAAAAGTCATTGATTTGATTTCCTTTCTTTTTTATTTATTGTAAAAGTTGATCCAGTTTGCTGAAAAATACAAAATAGAAATAAAAATTGATTTCTATTTTTAGTCATTATTCATCCAGTTTGCTATCCAATTTTGCTGATGAAACCTTGCATTTGTATGAGCAAATGTGAAATGGCTCTGTTTTTACAATCCTAGGATGTCTATAAATGTTATGGTATCACCTTATTATTGTATCAATCTTTTTATTTTCTACTCTTAATTTCGTAACTGTGTTTTGCAGAACACTTTGTTGTAGATATTTGCGATCACATATGCAACCTATTATTGATGCAAGTTAACCAGGTTAGCATTCTAGCCTACTTTTAGTTCAGATTCATATTCATTTTTGATGGCTTATTTCTCTGTCTTGGTAGCTGTATCTATTGCTGAGATGATGATTTTAATCATCCTGAGATGAGAATTAAATTTTAATGTAACTTCTCAACGGTCCTTATCTGTTAAACGAAAAAAAAAATTGCAAATGTACAAAAATTTCTCTACGTAGAATTGAAGGGGGTGCTACGGTTAAGCCTCTTCTGAGTCCATTGTCAAGCCTCTTTTGAGTATGTTATGAATTGATTGCATACACTAAGGTTTTAGTTTTGTGCATTAGATTAATAGAATACTTAGTGTATTCAAATTGTGGTTTGTGTTATTAATGCATATCCGCATGTATCAGATGTTTTTGATGTAATGAACAAAATTATAACCTATAGCCTGTTCTAACAATAGTAGTTTCTCTTATAGTTCCTAGAACCACACTTAATGAGAAACAGTTTATGAATGGGTGGCAGGGTCGGTTACTTTTTGTATGATACGATTCGGTACGTGTAAAGAAAGCGCCATTCTCGAAGGCCCCCAAGGATGATAGAAATCTTTTAGACGTGCATTTAAGGCTATATGATGATGTAATAGTATTTGATCACGTGGAGAAGGTACTCTTCCGATGATAGAAATCTTCTTAGACGAAATTTGATATGCATACCTTTTCCTTATCTTTTTGCCATGCATGCATTCTCTTCAAATATGACTGTAGATAGGTTTCATACACTGTGCTCTTAACAAGAAGGAAAGCAATTGATTCCTATCTATTCGTCGCATGCTCTTACATACTTCCCAAGATTTTGGCTCATTAAGAGCCGCATAAAAAAGGAGGCCTATGCCAAAATTTTCATTGCCAATTACCTATGAATGATTTTCTCAAAATTTGAGTGGTAATCTAATTATTACTATAACTCGGTTGTGGGTTGTTGAGGTTCTTATGAGCTTTAGTAACTTTCTTCGCTTCAGAGAGTTTATGCGATTGATTGATTGGGTGAGGCTAGATCGGTATTCCTCAGTTGAGGAAGCTTATGCAGATGGAGTAAGACGTTTGGAGAAATTAGTGGCTAGAGTACACGACATTGACGTGTGAATAACTGTTGTACTTATTTTATCTATGAGTACATTTTCCTTTTGTAGTTTCATTTATACCATATTAACTGCGATGACACTATTTACAATTTCATGTATATATAAATAGAACGATGTTTCCTCCTTATTTTCATCGCTTTATACACATTTCACACAATTTTAAAACCCGCAGCATCTCGCGGGCACCTTTTGCTAGTGTATCCTAACTATCATTTATGAACACTTGCAACGTATATTTTTAAATTACCGATATTTCTGATACCATCGATATTTTAGACCTTGGTCATGTCTTGCGTGATTGTGTTCATGCAACCGAGGATGCTCTCACAAATAGTTAAAAGAAGAAAATTTGATCACCTTCAGTCTTCTTTGAAACTGCAAGGAACCATCCTCTCATTCTCTCTCTCCCTTCCACTCTACCCTCTTAACTTTTTTCTTTCTTTCTCTTTCTTTCATGCAAATTCAGTTCACCTAATCCTGAAGGAAGTTGAGGTTCCACCCTAAAACTAATTGGCAATGGGGGAGTAGCCCAATTCCTTATAAGCCCTTGCTAGGTTTCTCAATTTTCCAATGTGGGACTTTTGTACCCTCACATTCTTACACGCCTCCTCATGTGTGACAAATTTTCAAGCCTAACACGTGGACAACACATATTGGGTGACGTGGAGCACGTGTGACCGTTGGGCTTTCAGACGTGGGCTAACCCGCTCTGATACCATGAAAGAAGTTGAGGTTCCACCCTAAAATCAATTGGCAATGGGGGAGTAGCCCAACTCCTTATAAGCCCTTGTTAGGTTTCTCAATTTTTCAATGTGGGACTTTTGTACCTTCACATTCTTACAAATCCTGCTTTATGCGAAAGTGATAGAAGTGAAAGAAGACCTAATCCTACTTTTAGACCCAAAAAAAAAAGACCTAATCCTACTAGAAAATGTAATTTTCTAATTATTCGGGCCTCATGAGGCTAGGGGTGTGGCCCACCAAAGATTCCTTGGGCATTAGCACCGTTGGATTCCTATTGTGTTAGGTTTGTTTTAGGCTTATTCGTTATTGGATTATGATCAAATCTTACATTATCCCTCTTAAGTTAAAAGAGGCTTATTTTGCCTCCTTGAATAAGGTTTAGTGTTCCACTTTACTCTCTATCATCATCTCCATTTATAATTATGTCAACTTTGCCAACGGGATCTAACTCAGTGGAAAAAGGACCTTGATTTGCAGATCATTGATCTCAGTTCAAACCTCATAGCATCTTAATAGTTGTAAAAATCTCACTCCTCTAATATCACCTGTATAAATTTTAAAATAAAAAAAATCTTTGTCACCTTTGATGATGTGGCATGGTTATCATACACATGGGTCATTTACTCACTTCCAGCTTGGATCAAAAAATTATTTACATTTAAATACTTTTAAAAATTAATAATCAAATTATACAACAAAATAAAATAGAGAATTTTGGTTTAAACTCAATAAATAACATAAAATAATTAGAATGATAGGTTAGAATGAAACAAAATAATAATAATGTCCTGAACCTTCTTTGAAATTTCATGGAACCATCTTCTTTGCCATCTATTCTCAGATTTTCTTGCTTAATATATTTCATCCTATGGATGTAGACTGATAAGTAGCTAGTCTTTGGTTTTGTTTTTTAATGGGATTTGACATGGAGATAACTGATGATTTAGTTTGACTTGGTAATCCTAACTCAGAAGACTTTTTCCTTTTTTCTGAGAAGCTTCCTTTGTTCTCTCCTGCTCTCACCCTCTGTCCAGTTTTCTACATATATAATTGTTATGTTGCTTCTTTCTTCTGTTATTCTGATTGTGAGGTGTTTGAAAGCTCAAATTTTTAAGTAGATATCTATGAGTGATTTCCATTGCTGAAATCTATTAAAGATTCCTTGTGGAAGACCCCTTCAGTAAACTAAGCTCATGGAACTTCACCAACAATAACAAAAGATTTTAACTGCAAACCTGCTGGAGTTAAGCTGCGCAGAAATGAAATAGAAATTTTCAGGTTAGCTGTAGCCATGAGTAAGCAAACACGCACTTATATTATGTGTTAAAAGCTAATGAAGTGACGAAAACCGAACCAACTAGTTTGCTGTCAATAACTAGATTAGTGCTAAATAGCACAATCATGTCCTAGTCCCCTCCAACAAACATGCCCTAAGCATTTAGAGGAAAGACAACGATTTACATTAGCTGGTCACTATCTACAAAATTCTAAGTTGATAACTGAAGTCACATATACAGGTTCCATTCCATTCCATGTCATGAATTGCTCCCGGACATGTAAAAGACATCATCATAGTCCTCCACCCCAAACTCCCCTAGTAATGAAGGTTCAATGTCTTCCATGGAGAGTGAGGAGCTCGGACTGTTGCTCGAGCTGCCATGGTCAACGCACTCCTAGAGCAGTTGGATCTCCTTCTCAGCCTCTAAGCGGTGCTCCTTGAGTTTCAAGATCTACAACAATGGTACCAAATGTTATATTATGGGACTATGTATACATATATATATATATATATATAGAGAGAGAGAGAGAGCTTCCGGTGAGGGATCCCTCAAATAACTTATTTGTGGGACACCCTTGTGGGCCTATTCCATATTGTATTTCACTAATCTAAACCGTCTATTTTTCACATCTTCATTCAAAGATCATCTCTACAAAAAAAAAATCATGGAAATTGAAAGGCATCAAATTGAGACCAAAAAAATCAATGAACACAGTGCTTCAAGAAAGTACTTAATTTTAGAGTACAATCAATCTCTATATCAGGAACCAGACATTTAAATGGATAAATTACAAAAGATAGTGCACATCATATCCCTTTGAAATTAGGAACCAGACATTTATTCATAAATCAGAGATTGATTATGATATGAGAATTACAAAAGGAGGGGAGGCCTTTTGCGTTTCTCGTCTAATCAAGAAGAAACAAGAATAAAACACACATGCTAGCGAGACAGGGCAAACTCATAAAGAAGAGTAGTGCTGCTCCATGTGAATTCACCACATCTTCTGAATTGTTATTTGAAGGCTTCTTTATAGTGCATGGCCTCAAATCATCCTACTAGTGAAGTGACTAGTCCCCTGCACTCCTTGTGTAAGTGCTCCCTCTCCTCCTCCTTGAGTGGCTGCTCCTCCTGATCCACAGAACCAACGACGAGTAAACGGAGGCCTTCCACAGAACCGGATGCCATCCTTTTTCTCCTCCTTTTTTAGCTCTTGATGATAACCTAGATCTTGAAATATTGGTTCTAAAATATATTTCACAATATCCTCCTGGGAACTGAACTGAAGTTGTTTAAACGACTCTGTAAATCTTCTGAGCCGGAAATCCTCCTGAGTCTCATTGACGAGTTTCTCAATTATATGATCACCTTCTCCAACTTTACCAAGAAGTACTTGAATGGGGTTTCTTGGATCACTGGCACATCGTGCTTTGAACCAAATAATTGACAACCCCAAGTAAAATTCAGCATAGCGGGACTGCTTGATTTCTTCTATCTCTTCTTTACCTGACGTCTTCTGCATATGTAGACTTTTTAGATCCCACTTCTTAGCTTCGTTGCCAAAGAAGCGATCCAAAAGGAATGGATGTGTACTACACAGCTTTATAAATCTTCTGAGCCTAAAATTTTCCTCGCATTCCTCGGAGAGTCTCTCAAGTATGACATCTTTGCTTGTCACCTTCCCTGAGCGATCAAACATTTCTTCAATCGTTTCTTGTTGCTCATTGGAATCCAGTTGCCTGAACAAAAGAATCGACTCACAGAAGCGTCTCTCACTGACGAATTTGCTTTTAAACTCCCTGAATAAATTAATTCGTGTACCGACCGGAGCTTTATTAAACAGCTTTGCGAATGTTTTCCTTCTCAATTCTTCCTCTGTTTCCCCTGCAAGTCTTTCTACATTAACATCTCCGGCAGCAAGTTTGTTAGAGATTTGTTCAATCTTGTCTTGTTGGTCATTGGGGGATAGTAGGCTGAACCAGAAACTTGAGAGCTGCGAGAGTAATTCAGCAGCACTGGCAGAATCTTGGGGCTGAAGTAGCACCCCGTGCGGAAGATATCTTCGTTTGTGTAGCAGCTTCTGTTCAGCTTTGTCAAGGAAGTGGACTTGTACACCAAAGTCAGCCACTTTCTTACATAGCTCAGTGAATCTTCTGAGTTTGAAATCTGCCTCACTTTCGTCTGCGAGCTTCTCAACCATAACCCCTTTAACTCCATCACAGAGTTGGTCAATCAGCTGCCATTGATCATAGGAGCTTTGTCCCTTGAACCATATAATTGAGAAACCTAAGAAAAAGTCAGCAAAACGGGATTGCGAATCCAAACAAACTTCATTAGTATCGGATGTCTGTTGTGTATGTTTTGGTTTCTTGACATATTCTTCCCTGCAGGTGACAACATAGTCAGTATAATCTTTACAAAGCTGTGTAAATCTTTTGAGTCTGAAATCCTCATTGGTTTCCTCATCAGGTTTAACATGAACAATTTCTTCAATCAGTTGATTTTGATCTTTGGCGTCTAGTTGATTACTGAACCAAGAGATCAACTCGCCAATTTGCCTCTCGCGCTTGAACTTCTTTATAACAGTTGACAGGAAATGGTTCTGGTGAGGGAAGGGAAGTTTCTTGAATAGCTCTGTGAATGTTCTGAGTCTAAAATCCTCTTCACTTTCCTCAGGGATTTGCTGAACTACAACTTCCTCAACTACTTTATCATAGATTTTTTTCGTCTTCTCATGTTGATCAGTGGCAGAGAGTTGGCTGAACCCAAAGATTGAAAGACTTACGAGTAGTTCAGCAACATCAGCAGCATCAGTAGAACTGGTATTGGGCTCGGGGGCTGGTTTTGGGAACACGAACATTGACAGTCGATGCAGAGAAACGCTTACAAAGTTTGATTTCGTAGAACTTATGCCTAAAATAAGTACAAAAATTAAGCAACAAAAGTGGCAAGTCAAGCATTATTTGAAGTTCTTTCTGGTAATCATAAAGAGTGACCTATAATTCGGATGAGAGTTTGTTAAAAACTTGATGAATTCAGTCCAAACGGTGCTCAAAGTCTATGTTTATAGCTAGCTTATACAAGCAGTGAAGTGTTAACTTCCAGTTGAAATAAAAGTACTTTCTCACCTACAATAGTTGTTGGTTAAGGAAAAAGAAAATTAACAAGTGCAAGAGGTTTATAAGACGTACCCGAGTTCTGTTGATCATTCAGCCTTCAATTTGATTCTGAAGAGTAGTTCAGCCCTCAATTGATTCTGCATGCTTTATGTAGACTACTTGTATTTATAGAAGAATTTAAGGATTGCAGGCACAAAAAACTACAGGCACCTTACAAATAGTAAAAACAAAAAATGATGTATAATATCCATCTTATATATAAGTAGATTATCTGCAAACTAGCTTTGTCATTTTCTTTATTTTTCATGGAATTGACATGAAAATTCCCTGAACTTTTTTATTCTTTCATATAGACGACGGTTTTTGAGCAAAAAGTGTCATCTAAATGCTTAATAGACGATGATTTTGGAGCACACTAGACGACGGTATCTAATCGGCAACCATTAATTATTTAACCTTGGGGAAATCGTGACATGAATTATTCAATCGGCAACCATGATTATCTGCAAACTAGCTTTGTCTTTTTCTCTATTTTTCATGGAATTGACATGAAAATTCCCTGAACCTTTTTATTCTTACATAGACGACGGTTTTTGAGCAAAAAGCGTCGTCTAAATGCTTAACAGACGATGATTTTGGAGCACACTAGACGAAGGTGATTCAATCGGCAACCATTAATTATTTAACCTTGGGGAAATCGTCGCATGAATTATTCAATCGGCAACCATGACAAATAGAAGAGGAAAAATAAAGTTTTGGGTGATTTAATTAATCTGGTAAGCGTCGTCTAGCAAACTAGCAAGCATGAGTTAAAACAATTTCCAACCAATCCACTATATCAAATATTCATGAGTGCCAAACATGATGATTTCATCAAAAGTGACAATAGACCTAAAATCAATATATTTTGTTTCCTCGTTTTTTAAGTCCAATGAAGTCGTCTGGATATTGTTTGTCGCTGCTGCAATTGTAATGAGAGCATGGTCTCTTCCTCCACTTAGCTAGCTTGGTTTGTGACTTCATTGTAGCTCGAATTAAAGAAGAGAGGATTTGCTAATCACTAAAGTTGCATGACAAAAAATGTACACTAAAGAATTAACATTCAATAAGAAGACAAGGGTAAACCTCTATAATTAATTAGAAGCAGATTGAAATGAGTGAAGTTGAATGAAAAAAATTGACCCCTATGAAGGCAACCTTCTTTGAAATTTCATGGAACATCATCTTTAAAATCTACACTCAGATTTTCCTCGCTTAATATTTCATCCTATGGATGTAGCTAGATTGATCACTAAGGGACAGCCCAAAATAGGCCCTTGTAACTCTTATATTCTAAACATAAACTCACATATTTTTCAACTTATATGAAAAACCCAAATTTGAATATAGGTTAATAATTGTCCTAGTATTATAAAGTAATTACAGACTACACCATCTACTTTACTTGTCAAATCCCTTATTTTTAGCATTTATATTTAATTGCTTTGAATTTGAGCATATAAAAACGTTTCAACCAAAAATAAATTAATGGACACACACCAATATCCATAAATAACCTAATACGTATAATAATATTATAACTAAACAAACAATGATAATATCTACCTAATACAAATTATTTTTATTCTATAAAAAAGTATTGATAAGGTACTTGTTTGTTGGAAAATTATGGTGATACATGCCCCCCAAAAAATGACATGTCTACATGATAGGTAAATTAATAAGGACATATTTATGTAGAAAAATAGGTATATTATCAGGTCCCTAATTTACCTAGATTATATAGGTAAATTATTTACCTAGAAAAAATAGGTACATTATCAGGTCCTTATTTACCTAGATTATATAGGTAAATTATTTACCTAGAAAAAATAGGTATATTATTCAGGTCCCTAATTTACCTAGATTATATAGGTAAATTATTTACCCACAATTCTTTATGTTCTTCGCTAAGTTTATGTATATTAATTTACCTATATTTTTAAGTACAACAATTTACTTATATTTAAAAATAAATTTCAAAATAGGTACATAATAATTTTGAATTTAAAATAATGGGTACATTAATCTATAAACAAAATTTGAATTAAAGAGAATTGGTAATAATTGATGGAATGAAAATTGAATATATTGCAACAACAAAAATATTCCCACGCCAAAAGAACACATATAAACTAAATTGATTGTAAAAGAAATAAATAAGAACATTAAATGTCACCAATTTGGAAAAATTAAATAAACATTAAATTACACTAAATCAATTGAAAAATAAAGTTAATAGTATAATAATAAATCAACACAATTAATTGAGGAAAGGTAAACTGTAATGAGGGGTATTTTTGGAATCTAAAAAGTACAATAAATTAAATTTGTAGCTTAATTAGGTAATTAGCTTAGTTGGATCCTAGTCATCGAGTTTTTCTTATAAAAGTCATGATTTTATTTATAGAAAAATAACGTGATGGGTTGTAGGTAAGAATTAATGAGCTTGAAGGGGAAAATATAAATTTACTATTTTTTTTTTTATTCAATGGGATTTGAGATTGACATGGAAATCCTGGTGATTAGTTTAACTTACCTAACTAATTTCAAAATTAACTTTATATCTTACCATTAAGTTATAGAGTGAAAAGCCTATGCATCTACCGGTAAGTTATAGAGTAAAAAGCATGTATATTATCTTACCGGCAAATGAAAATCTCAAAAATTTACTTTAATTAGTAGGTTTTGTATTAATTGGGGACCGCTTTTGGGCCTAATAGTAAGTAGCTCATATATATCTTCAGACCAAAATGAAACACCACCTCTTATCCCTTTTGGGCCCAATGGTGAGATAAAGCATATCCCTCCAGCTCAGTCCTCAAACTAAATAACTGCAATGTAATTTGGGGTTTTAGTTAATTTTAGCTTAATTAAAGTAATCCAATATGTTTCTAATGCACTCTCTGTTAATGATCTATATGAGGAGGGAAAATAAGCTCATTTAAATTCATTTAAATGAAATATATCAGAGGGTTAAGGATGCATGGAGTAATGGACAAAATATTCAACAAAGTTCTAAATTTATAACTATTAATTTGGGTGATTAAGGCATGGTCAAGTCTATAAAACACGCACTTATATTATATGTTAAAAGTTAATGAAGTGACAAAAACAACTAGAGTTTTCAGTCAATAGGAAGTTATTATATTAATAATAAGTACATTAATTTCCAAATTCCTAGTCAAGCACACGAAGCACTACATAGAGGGAAAGACAACGATTTACATTAGCTTGTCACTATCTACAAAATTCTAATTAAGTTGATAATTAAATTCACATGTACAGGTTCATCCATTCCATGCCATGAATGTAATTGTTCTGGGGCATGTAAAAAACATCATCGTACTCCTCCACCCCAAACTCCCCTAAAAATGGAGGATCAATGGCGTCCATAGAGAGTGAGGAGCTCGGACTGTTGCTCGAGCCGCCATGGTCTACGCGCTCTGAGAGCTGTCGAATCTCCTTCTCAGCCTCCGAGAGTTGCTCCTTGAGCTTCGACATCTGCAACAATGGTATACCAAATGTTATATTATGGGACTTTACATATATATATGCATATCAAGGTGTGTGTTGTGGGCTACATGATATCTCACGTGAGTGATCACGTGATGTTCCTTCCCCAAGTGAGTCTTGGCAAGGCCCCCCAACGGGGCCAACACCACCAACCACCTTAAAACACATTGTACGGACATCCCTTGAGGACTGGAACACAAGTACCTTTTGTTGTCTGATTCGGTGGCAGCAAACTACTGTTTGTCATTTTTTTCCCCACCCTTTATGTGTGTTTCTATGGCCAAAAACCCAACAAGGTGGCATGGCTTTCTTCGAGCCAAGAGCTCATGCACGTTACTAAGTGTGCCTATGTGGTGGGTCACCTTGTCCTTTTCTCTCTTTTTCTCTCCTTTTCGAAGGTTAAGAGTACTTGGTCATAATTAAAAAGCCATTAATATCAGCTTGAGTGTGATATTTTCTTCTAAAATTAATGAATTAAACTATACCTAGGGACCCCATGATATTTTTAAGAAATGAAATATTGAATAGTTTTAAAAAATAAAAATAAAGAATGCACATCGACCCTAAACAAGAAAATGATCTACTTTTAACCCTTAGTTTCCAAAAAAACTGAAGAAAATTTTGAAGAAAATTACAGTTTAAATCCTATCTATGCTTGAGTTTTTATATATATTTTCCTCGATTTTCCTTGGAAACTAAACTAAACCCAACAAAGTCAAAGATGTAGAATTCACATAAACCAAATGACATGTGTAGAGAGAGAGAGCTATGGACCTCGGATTCAAGCTTGCGATTCTCAGAAACAGTGCTGTCATGTTCTTTCTTCAAGATGGAGTATTCTTCTTCCAACTTCTTGTTCTTCCAACGAGCCCTTCGGTTCTGGAACCAGACAGCAACCTGTCGAGGATCAAGACCTAGCTCAGAAGCAAGCCGGTCCTTCTTCTCAGACTCCAATTTGTGTTCGTTGCCAAAATTGAGCTCAAGAAGATTCACTTGTTCTGCAGTCAGCTTCCTCTTCTTGAGCCCAGCACCACCAGCCTCTCCACTTTTGCTCTTCTTACGACGTCGTTTAGGCTTTGACGCTCCTAAACACAGCAGAACAAAAGTTGGTTAAGTAAAATGTGAGAATAGGAAAACTATGGAAAGAAAAAAAAAATGTTTTGTGCTTTTGAAGGTTGTACCTTGTTGGGGTACAATTTGGGTGTAGACATCGGAAGGGTACAAGTGAGAAATGAGTAGCATATGATCGTCTTCTTCAACAACTTGGTGGTTGGTCTTGGTTGTCATGCTTTCCTAGCTAATTCCAATAGCTATAGCTCTCTCTCTCTCTCTCTCTCTGTGTCACTCTCTGCAACTTTCTTTTTCTCTGCCTCTCTCACTTTATTTCAGGAAGCAGATGTGTGGAAGTTGAATGGCTTGGGAGACAGCGCATGGAGCGTATTTATAAGGGAAAAGTTTTCTCTGTGTTCTTCCTTCCAAGTTCCAACCCTTTTGTTTTTCCCAAAAGAATGATGTTACAATAATGTCCTTAACTTTGTGGAAAATTTTGGATGTGCCATTTGGTTTATTCTTATATACATACACTAATTAGAAAGCATAAACGTACAAAGGCTAACATGGGAAAATGTACTAGTGACGATTACTTAATCTAGTGTGTAGTTTCAAATTTATAGTTTAAAAAATGCTAGAGAAAAAGAACAACATGATCCATAAAAACTTGGCTCTATATTACTCTACAAATGAGAAGATGTTCTAGATTTCCATGGCCATTAAGATTGATGCAATAATATAATTACTTTTAGTTGGGAAACAAAAATAGAATATGATAACACTAAAGATGAAAGTATCGTTCATTGTTCTTAAATTGTAATCGTTAATAAATTATAAAAATTAAATCACGACATTTGAAACTATAGAGATTAAAGTGAAAAGTTTACTCAAACTACAGGGTCTAAATCGAAATTTGGCCCTAACACTAACACACCAAGTTTGTATAATACTGATTTGGATGTAACTCTCCCTCTGTCCTAGAGAAGCATGGTTGGGTTAGGCTTTCCCAATTTGGTGATTAACAAAAAATTATAATTCAGACCAAAAACAAAAAAACAAAAACAAAAAACATATAAGGGTAATTATGGTATGAAGAAAAAGTTAAAAACCCATCAACTACGCACAAACTTTGTAAATCCGGATGGGTTGGGATCCCAAACCTGACCAGCTCGAAGTGAATAAACAATGTGGTGTGGTTGGCCTATGGATTTGGATATGCAACTCACTTTTGTTGTCCAATTGGGTGGTATTTTCCTATTTTCTATGTCAATTAGGCTAAGATATTAGCCAAGCCGCACCCATTTTAGCCTAGCTATGGCTTTATACAATATACTAGGTCATGCGTGGCTCGAGATGGGTGAAAATGCAAGCATCTTAGAGTGTTTTGTGTTTGCTTAACAAGCATGTAACAACAATAGAAAAAGCTTAATTGGAGCCCCCTTCTTTTACCATAGAATCATATAGTATTAAAGGGGGTTCATAAAAAAATTGACGTTGGAGGAAATTGAGGGCCACTGAGGATGTCGTCATTGTTGACGTTTTTTTCTTACCACTTTAAATACTCTCAATATATGACACATGATTTGTTCTAAGATTTATGAGATTCTGCACAAAAATTTTAGAATAAGGTTTTTCTTTTGTGTTTTTAAGTGTTTTGATTAGAACCCAAGTGATCTTATACTTTTTTTTTTCTAGCTCCTTCTCGAACATGATTCATGATATATTTTTCTAATTAGATGAGATTTTTAAAGTTATTGAGTCCTTATACCTAATAATCTAAGAAAGAAAGAAAGAAAGAGAGAGAGCTAACAAAAGAAGAGACAAACTAAAAAATAAAATCAACGTTTCCTGCTCTCCCAATTGATCTCTCTTTTCAAGTTCACTGTTTTTCCCTGTGCGTTTGGAAAGATACTGAATTACAAATAGAAAGCAACAACATTTTCCCTATCGTCCGCACAACCACACAGCATAGCAGAGTCGCTTTCTCATCCAATCCTCCTTGTACTTTTTTTTAAAAAAAATTTCTCTCCCCTAGGGTTTTGCACCTTTCCATGTAAAACCAGATGATGAAATGAAATGACCGGGGCATGGGGGCATACGTGGCATGGCTAGCTGACTTGACCAAAGTTGCGGGAACATTCATGTATGAACAAGAAGTATGCAGTCCTTGAAAAGTTTATTTGTTAAATTGGAGCTCAGAAGCAACATGTCAAGGATAAGCGAATAGGTCCCGCCCCAAAAAGCAAGTCCTCTCCATGATATTTAAATGTTTGTCTTCTCACAGCATATGTGTAAGGTTGATATTCAGGGTTAGACAAGACTATTTATAAGCAAAATAAATAGCATAGAAAAAGAAGAAAATGTAGCATCCAAATCCATATGGATAGCATCCAAATCCATATGGATATACTTAGGGTTGCTGTTGTTTTTTTTTTAAATTTGACAAGGAGAACTTGATCCCATATCCAATTAGTGAGGGAATATCATGATCTCTTAAATCATATAGCACAAGTAACAGAATCCCTGGCTTTAGCATTTAGCAGGATTGCATATATATCATCCATGGTACAAAAACCATGTGAGAATTGAATTGAAACGAATTATATTCAATCACCAAAATTAAATGTATTTCCTATTTGTTTCGACTATTAGATTCCCCGTCATATCAGTCTGACATTTAAAATTAGATATTTAATTCGAATTGCCGCAATAATTTTACTTTTTAAGATTTTATGCACGCGTAAATAATTGTCGACAAATTCTTACAAACTTTACATACCATTAACGTTCTTCACAGAAAGAGGGAGCAAGAAGTGATCGATAGGCCAATTGGGCTTGGTCAAGATGACTGACAGACAGTCCCCTTGAGCTTTAGCCGGCTCACCAGAGCCATTCAGGTTATTAATGAAAGACTTTGGCTATGGCAGCTTTGAAAGTGTGTGAAAAGGATAGCTTGAAATGCGAAAGAGGAGAGCACATGGGGGCAACAAGAACCTTGTACGCGTGTCAAAACCCCCCAAAGTATTTCCAAAGGGACCACAGATTCTATCCATCCACGCGTAAGCTTCTCATAGACATACCAATTTCACAGTGACCTGCCTACCAATCAAGAATCAGGTGCCCACCTTAATATTATACAACCAATCACCAGAAACACACACACACACTCTCTCTCTCTCTACGCTAGCCGCCATATTGTACCATTCACTTCTTACACATGACTCAACCAACCCCATTTTTTGCTTAATTAGCCGCAAGGTGTTTGATATTTTTTTGACTTTTTCTTAATGTCTCATATTAGCCCTAATTGTGGAACCAATTAAGCTTTCTGCTGAACAAAGAAACACAGTCCCGGCATGCCTTTTCTCACGACAAGATGATGCTTATCTTATTTTACCTCTTATGTATATGTTAATCTTATCCAATATAACGTGCTCATAGAAACACTTACTTGAAACGGTTTCATATACACTTTCTCTTTGTGTCTCTTTCGCCACCACATATCCATAACACTTTGTAGCCTACATTCACCGAATGCAATATTGTCTAACTAAACATACGTCATACGTGTATGGAACGGGGAAGGTCTTCCTTTGTGGGTTTTCTATTTGGGTCAAAATTCAATCAATCAAACAAAGAAAACTGGTTCAAGTAGTTCCTCTATTGGTGTAAGAAATGAGGTAAAAAAGCACTCCAAGTTCATTTAAAGATCAGACCCAGTCGTATGACACGTGTAAGGTTTTCTATAGAGAATTTGGACCCCATGTTAACGAATGGTGCAAAAGAGGGTTGTCAGTAAAAGTTGGATGGGTTGGTTTGCCAAAGTCAAGAAATGTCATTGATTGGGTTTGGTGTTTGTGAACACTGTTCATGCACGCATGTTGTTGTTGTTGTTCCTTTATGGTTTTTAGGGTTAGATTTTTGTGGCTACTTTATTCGGTTGGTAGTCTTTGAAGCAAGAAAATAAATACGAAGAAAGATTTGGCAAAGATAAGCTCTTTGAGTTTACTATGCTTAATTTGGATTAAAGTAAACAAATGGTAATAAACGGATAAGGATGAAACAAGTGACAAGCAAGCAAGAGAGAGAGAGAGGGAGCAGGATTCTGCTAAGCTGGCATGCGCATGGCGTGGAAGGGATTCCTTTTGTATGCGTTTGAGTTGTTTATGGGGTTTTAATTAAATACTAATCAACTTTTGTTTAGTTATTAATCACTAAACAAAATCAACAAGACTAAACTAATGGGTGACAAGTTTATCCCGACATTTCCCACCCTTGTTTCCCATCTTCCAACTCCGAGTTTGATGATAAACAGCTAATGGTAGTGTACTAAGATATTTTTCCAGCCATTATTAATTAGCCACAATCAAATGTTTATGCCCTTGTTTAAGGGAAAGCTTAACATCTAAATCGCATTTGGAACCATCTTCCACATCTGTCTGATCACACCACCTTCATCCATTTTATTCCCTTTAGAAAAAAAGGAATATGCACTGCACTGCTCCCGCCTGAATTCCACAGGCTAATCTGATCTTATGGATCCATCAACTAATACACTAGCTTAATCAAGTAATTAAAGTTACACTAGGGTTTACAGAATGCATTGGCATTATTTTCCACCAATCATTTTCACATGAAAGAGACACCCTAGAATTCTGTCCACATTACATGTAACTATGCATGATGGATGGTTGCTAGCTAGCTAGGCCCCCACTTCCCTAAAGCCCCTTAGCCATTATTAATTTCTACTCAAGCCAAATTTTCATATATATAGGCCCTACAAAATGTCTATAACCATAAAGTATAAAGCAGGTGCTTAATTGGATAGGATGTGTGCGATTAGTGTGTCATCAAGATTTCCAAGGTCTCTTCTGGATGAAGTCAAGTTTGTTTGTGTTGTATATGCCACACACAGTGCCCTTCCATGTTTCCCTCTTCCCATACTAAGAGCATCATGCGCTAACTTTGTGCCCTAATTTGATTACTCCCTGCCAAATTCTAAACCCTACGCATATGGCTAATTACAACATTGATTTCAACAACCCTTGAATTACGCCTTAATTTATGCCATTTTTAGTTGGATTATGACCTAAGTGCATATATTATATAGTAATTAAGCTCTAAAATCGTGGTTTAGAGAGCACCACATCCAAATATAACGACACCGGCCAATCATAGCTTGCTAGCCAAAGTGAAAAACCTAATCCACATCTTACCCGTTGGTGAAAAAAAAGAAGCTATTAGTCAAATACTTTAAAAGATTACCTTTAATCTTTTCTATTGGAAGACAAACCCTGACGTTGTCACTTTCATTTATAAAAGCCCCCTAATCAAAATTAGGTCCCCCCATCTACACGTATACACAACATAAAGTAGGATTATTCCCCATACTTAAAAGCAAGAAATCTTCCCAACAGCTAAGTGTTGATCTTTGAGGGGTTTAAATTAATAAAAACCAAAAGATTCTAAAGTTAATTAACACCTTCGTTAACACACACTTAAATCAATTAATTATGATTAAACTTCCAGGAACTGTATCAAATGTGTGGATGGTTTTGATTGACAAGATCTAAAGGGTATGTGGCATTCCTTCGTCCTTTGGTAACAGATTTTTCTTTGCACTTTTTTAAGGGATTCTAAAGCTGGCTTTCCTCTCTTGTGCAAAACCAGTGAGCTACCTCTAGCTTTAGCACATGGTGCTCCACTAGTATATATAGCTTTTTATGGCCCCTCGCCTTGATAATCTGAATTGGGAAAGGGTTAAAAACATCTTGTTGAACACGTGTTAAGATGTTGAAGCAGCTGAGTTCTGCGCAGGTATGGATACTCGGAGCATCAAATTGTGTTGTTCTAGATTCCTCCTCAGGTGTCCTTAGATCCGTCGACAGTGCTGTGCATATGTAAAAGCCAATAATTTTTTGCTACCAAACTATGACTTGACATGTTAAATGGCTTAGGAGGTCATATCGGCTCATGTTGATTCACAATCTTGACTATTGATGCATTATGAGTCTCAGATACATCAACAATTATAATCAGTTGATGTAAACTCACGATGCATTATGAGTTTCACATACATCAACGCTCAAGTCGCCCGACTAAAATTGAAATTTCAAATCAATCACCATCTAACATATAAGGAGTGTCTAGCTAGAATATAGAGGTAAAAGCCTTAGATTTTCTACAAGACAAAAGGTGTGTGAATTGGTGGGAGGTTCCCTCAAATTGAGGGAGAACATTTATGTTGTTATTGAAATTGAGGAAATCATATCTTGGTTTGCTAAAAGCCTAAGTAGAGGCAATTACTTTCCCATTGAGAATGCTGCATACTTGCGTCCATATTTTTTTTATGCTGACTTAGAAAATAGAACCAATTAAATTTCGGAGAATGGTAAACTATATAGAACTATAGGCGGCTCTAGCTAAAGCTTAATTAGTCACGTGCCTACAAGGCTATGAGCATTTTGTCCGAATTCAGGATCATTCACATGCCTGATTGGAAAACTTTCTATAAATCAGGATCATGGATCATTCACATGGCTGCTTAGAATCACTAGATACCAATAATTCATTAAAAAACTTCCACCCAATACCCGTAGTTAAACCAGCATAAACCATAACCTGTTAATTTAAACTAATTAAACATAATCTTTAGTATAACCCACCTAAAAAAATTCAAAAAGGGGATCCCCTTTTGCAGATGTAAGACAGTCATGCAATTGCGAATGCATATCAATCGTCCAACTGTATCACATCCCACAAAACGGGATCCTGTTCTTGAAGCCATCTTGGAGCAACCCCATTTAAAAAGAAAGCTCTTTAAAGTGTTTAGGCTTAAGTTTGTAAGAATATGTGAAACGGAAAAATATGCAACTTATTTGAGTAGTAAGTGTTTGCTATATGCACCCAGAAATTCGATCATTACACTCATGATCCTTGTTTTTTTTGGGAAATTGCAAATTTTTTTCCCATGGAATAAAGATCAAAATTATTAGAAGAAACAATTTATTTATTATTCTTAATTACCAATTTTTTTATACAAGCGATATTTATTTTAATCTAATCTAAACTACGGGAAGGGGATTCGAACTTGGGTGCATAATGGGTAACACATCCGCTCTTTATATATATATATATATATATATATATATATATATATATAGAAATTTTGGGATTGCATTTATAATTCAACCAAAAGCCACTAGCCACAAAGGGCCATTACAATAACGAAGAAACTCTAGAACAACTAAAAAGAGATAAAGCTTGAAAAAACAAAGTCATAACAATACAAATAAAACTCTCACAAAAGAGAGGTGAAAACTCTTACAAAGGAGAGGTGAAAACTATACATAAAACCCAAAGAGTCTATGTGGCTTATTCCAAACATGAA
Source organism: Prunus padus (assembly GCA_024362665.1). NCBI lineage: Eukaryota > Viridiplantae > Streptophyta > Magnoliopsida > Rosales > Rosaceae > Prunus > Prunus padus. The sequence goes on along the minus strand of JANFAM010000007.1, from coordinate 15,753,631 downwards.
GAAACCGCAAAAAGAATGATGGTAGAGATCTGACACTGAAACGCATGTGGAGATTCGATGTCGAGACGCATCTGCCTATGATGCGTGGAGGAAATTATAACAAAACGAAGACAAATAGAGGAAACATTATGTCACTAAAAATGGGGGAAGATATGAGAAAGGAGGAAGGGAAAGGGGGAGGAAGAACAATGACTTCCTCCCCCTCAAAGTGAAAACGGCTGTAGAGTGTTTTTTGAGAGAGAGGGGGCTAGGGTTTTCGGGAAGAGTAATGCTACACTTACCACATTTTTATCCCACATTTTTATGCCACATGATGTGGCATGTCCATATCATATGCCACATCAATTAAATCAATGAAGTGTATTTTAATAAAGAAAGTTTAATTAACTTTTTTTTTAAGTGTTAATAAATCATAAAGGAAAGAAAATGTGAAATAATTTTAATTGATGTGGCTGTCTACCTCATCTGCCACATAAGATGGTATGAGAATGTGGTATACAAATGTGGTAAGAGTAGCATTATTCTTTAAGGAATGTAGTTATCTCAATTAAATTGGATTAATGTAGGAGCACATCTGCTCTAGCGAACTTGATTTATTAATCTAATTTTGGTTATCAAAGTTTGTGCATCTGGGTTGGGCTTACTTATAATAACCCATTTGGTTCTCATTGTTCTTATAGTGGGCTTGTCTTTTTGTCAAAATAAAAGTAGCCCATAAGTGAAAATGAACTTTAAAAAAAGCCCATTATTGAAACAGACCTAGGCACTAGTCCATAGTGAAACTAGAACAGTGTTTCTTGTAATTAGGGCACTGAACTTAACATCATCTTCTTCACCAGTTAGCCGCCTCTTCATCGCAGAGCAACTGAGATTTGCAGCTGCTGCAAGCGCAAGTAAGTTCTTTTCTTCTTTCTTCTCCTTTCATCTCCCTCCTTCTCCTTCTCGGGATCGAATCGGGATCGGGATCCCTCCCTGGTGGCGTATCGGTGCTACATAGTGTTTATATTAGTAGTGTCTGCAGTTCGTTCATGTATTACTTAGTAGTCAGATTGATTAATTTCGTACATCTTGTTGTTCCTTGGCAGGTTGAAAGTCTTAGAAACATACAAACCCTTTGTTCAAGATGAGGTATATGATCAATTTGGTATGTCAAAATTGTAATTGTCCTTAGCTTTTTACTGAAACACTAACAATGTTTCTTTTTTGTTTTGTGTTTATTTCCTCTCTGTTTCCAGCCGGCCAATGGAGGAAGAAGTAAGTTATTCCGCTCTTGAGCTAATTGATTTAGTGCATTTTTATCATAACTCTCCTTGCATCTTTAAATGTTATGGTTTTATCTGAGAGATTGAGTAAAATGTGCTGTCCTGAATTTGGATATGGAATTTGCAACTTTGAACTAGTGGCAGTTTAGCAATATCTCATAGTTACCCCTCTGTGATTGTATTGAATGGTACTCCAATTGTAACTTTAAAAAAATTTGTATGCTTTTTTATCGTCAGTATTTTGATGGTATTTCATGGAAAGAATCTAAGTTCAAAAGACTGTTGCTTATCAGTTAGTCATTTTTTGTTTAATGCAGCAGAACACCAATAATTATCAAAGAGTAATTCTGTTATGCCTCCTATGTTTGCGTGATTCTTTTTTATGGTCTTCTGATAGACCGCCAAACATTCACTAATTTCCTGTTCCTGCGAGACAAAACCATCGGGACCAAATGTTTGAGAGTGATCTCTCTTGGTATATGACAGGGTCGAATGTGATTATCTTTTGCTTCTCTTTCTGAAACCCTTTATTTGGTCATATTCTCACCATGAAACCCTAAGTCAGCATATTTATTATTATTGTTATCATCAATTTGTGAAGATTCTCATCCAACCTGAATGCTGCAGGTTACCAAGAACGAGGAAGAGGAATTTAATACCGGACCACTCTCTGTTCTTATGATGAGTGTCAAGAATAATACTCAGGTAATGCTTTCTTATAATTTTATAGTTCTCTGTCCATAAAGGCTTTACATATCAAGACTTATTCAAATTGGTTCTCATTGTGCAAACAGGTGCTCATCAACTGTCGTAACAACAGAAAGCTTCTTGGACGTGTGAGAGCATTTGACAGGCATTGCAACATGGTTCTGGAAAATGTCAGGGAGATGTGGACTGAGGTATTTCCCACCATGGGGTTTTCTCGTGTTTTGTTTTCGTTTGTGTTGGTAGATCATCATCAATCATCAACGTTCTTTTAACTCACGATTTTTGTGTTATCTTTCATTTGTCTATGCAGGTGCCAAAGACTGGAAAAGGCAAGAAAAAAGCCCAACCGGTTAACAAGGATAGATTCATCAGCAAGATGTTTCTCCGTGGGGATTCAGTTATCATTGTTCTTAGGAATCCTAAGTGAGAGGTGTATTGTATGTAGCTTTGACAATTCCAATGACTTGTAGAAGTAGAGTCCATGCTGAAGATTTATGTACTAAGGTCGGGAGTTTTTATGTGCACTTTTTTAGAGCAACTTTCAAGTACTGTATATTTCTTGAGCAAAACTTCACTCATTTGGATTTGTTTGTGAATTTTAGTTGACAGGTATTAATTGCACTTTTAGAGTAACTTTCCGGTGTCATATAGTTCTTGAGCAAAACGTGACTCGTTTGAATCTGTTTGTGAATTTCATGACAAGTATTTGCACTTTACCATGTGCAAGCCGTGGTCTCTTTTTGGAGGGTTAAAACTGGCTGGTGGCCTTGTGTTAGGGTTTCATCTACAATATGAATTCACCTTGAATGCGAACATGATCGAGTGGCCTGACATTGATATTTACCCTGATAGGGAAGGGCGGATTTGTTGATCTAACGGCTACAATTGCGTTTATAATTCACTCAATAAAGAAAAAACCTTTGTGTTACATCAAATGTTCCTTAAATTGGAAGAGATCAGCTTCTTTGAGCCATGAAACTAATTCCATATGATTTCTTCTTTACCTAGCAACTCATCATATCTGGATCATCATCTCCTGCTTTAGATTTGTATCACGTCAAGTATCAAAAGGCCCTTGTGATCACCAATCAGGCAACTCTGCTATCCAAATGATGAACAGCCTCCGAATCCACATTTTATGAAATTCCTGAGTTGCCACACCTCTTGAACCATTAAATAAAAGATTAAATATCCATTTGTTTGGTTTATTTATTCCCATGCTTGTAAAATTAAATCTTCCCACTTGCCTCTTGGCTTCTTCCAACAACATCACCATCAACTTAAATCGGTGCCATCTTTATTCATTAGAATTTAGGGGACTGGCTTTCCCCTGGGACAAAAATGCCCTTATTCAACACTATATCTTAATCAATCATATCATATTATTATGGGGTTGGACTTGGAGATGTTAGGTAGATCCTAGATGATTAGTAATAATGACTGCTAAACCAAAATTCCTAAAGATGCTTTTCTACATAATTCCAAACCCCACCACACCAAAACAGACGTAAATTAGGCTATTTAACCAAAGCATTGTACTTCCCTATTGCACCCGAGTTTCATCATTCACTCTTTACATTAACATAATTTAGAATTTCACTGTCATTTGTGAAAGAAAAAAGAAAAAAAACCACTGCACCAAACTTTTTTCACAATAACATAAAATAGAAATGAAAAAAAAAACAATAAAAAAACATTCAAAACCAGAGGTGATTTTTATCCTCAACCCGACACGTGTACTTACTGATATACATACATACAGTAAGTTATTGGGTTGCAGCCAAATTCTAGTCCTACTTGGCTCCTTTTACAGCTTGGAACGAAGAAGCTCTGGACTCCGTGCCTAACTGCCACTGAGAAACGAAGCTCCAAATTCAAAACTGGTGTTTGGGTTTTGGTGCACACTTCTTAATTCTTATCCTCATTGAGTAATATCGTTATTCTCGATGGGAAAAGGCGGGGGCTGTGTCCCAAGCAAGAAGAAGGTCCCCTCCAGCGCCGCCAATCCTGACGGCTCACACCCAAACGCCTCGCGAAACGCGCCGCCGATCCCCACGGACGACAATCCCAATTCCACCACTCCCAGCCGAAACGACCACGTCTCCGCCGAATCGCATCCGAATTCGCACCCGGCCCCGAAATTGAGGATATTCATAGTGTTCTACTCGATGTACGGACACGTGGAGGATTTGGCGAGGAGGATGAAGAAGGGCGTTGACGGCGTGGACGGCGTTGAGGGGTTGCTTTATCGGGTGCCCGAGACGCTGCCAAGTGAGGTGCTGGAGGCTATGAAGGCGCCGCCGAAGGACACCGAAAATTCCGGAGATTTCGGCGGCGGAGTTGGCGGCGGCGGACGGGGTTTTGTTTGGGTTTCCGACGAGGTACGGGAGCATGGCGGCGCAGATGAAGGCTTTTTTCGACTCGACGGGGCAGTTGTGGAAGGAACAAAGCCTCGCTGGGAAGCCTGCTGGGTTTTTTGTCAGTACTGGAACTCAAGGAGGCGGCCAAGAAACCACTGCGTAAGCTTTTGCCTCAATTCGTAATTGTTTATCTTCTATTATTTTAGAAGCTGTGAATTTGAAGTGGGAATTGAGTAATTTAGTTGGTTCTGTATTGGTCTGCAAAAATTGGTTTTTTATGCTTGTTAATGTGTGTATCTAGTCTTGAAGATCAGTGGAGATTATTGTTGCCCAAATGAAGCATTATGAGTTTTAGCTACACAATTGACATGACTTTTCTAAGTTCTATGCATGCTAGTGTGTGATTGTGCAGAGATTGTTGTTTAATTTTAACGCAGATCATAAAGCGTGGGTCTTTAAGGTGGCAGTATTTGCAATATGAATTAGAAGAAATGACATTAAAGACCCAAGCTTTAAGGTCACATTATTTCCAATATGAAGTAGAAGAAATGGCATGTCCTTGTGCTTCAGGGTTAATGTGCTTGAAGTTGTGAGGTTCACCGTGCAAATATGTTTGAGAGTAAAATGGTACATATAGGATGTATGTATGTGTTTCATTTTCGCAAAATAATGAAAAAAGAGTCTGAAGTGGAAGTACCTTGTAATGTGATCGTCTCCCCTTTCTGTGGTGTACTAAGATCATATCCATCATTCAAATAAAATCATTGAAATTGTTATGGATAAAAGTCTGTAAATGTTCATATAAATGAATGAGAAAATTTGTTGAGACTTATGTTCTGCTATTTATTGCAGTTGGACGGCAATCACACAATTGGCACATCATGGAATGCTGTTTGTTCCCATTGGGTATACTTTTGGAGCTGGCATGTTTAAGATGGACTCTGTACGAGGGGGTTCTCCGTATGGTGCTGGTGTTTTTGCTGGTGATGGCACAAGAGGGCCGAGTGAAACTGAGTTGGCGCTTGCAGAGCATCAGGGGAAGTATATGGCAGCAGTAGTCAAGAAGCTTGCCCCAGCTTGATGATGATGATTTTCTGATTTCAGCATCTTTCTTTACCATCATTTTTCTCTTCTGTTTGTCGATCAAAATATATCCCCTCCTGTGATTGGTGTTGGCATTTTCTTGTTACCTATGCCCAGTGTTAGTTCTTTCATTTATCTTCCCTTCCAGTTCTCATCTGTTCAGAAAGCTGTAAATGTTTTCAATTTGTTCTGCCTGATTTTGTCAAATAATTTGTGAATCTGTGGGTGTCTTATTTTGCGTGTCATTTTGTATACTTTATGCACTTAGGACTTGATATATTAATAATAAAATTCATTCTGTTTTAATTTTGTTCAAGCCTATGCTTTGTTGATCTTTTCTTACCATTGGTGCTGATGAGTTTGGTTGAGAACAGGAAGTCCTCCTATTGCTCTGTTCTATGAAATTGTGCTATTGATTGATGAAAAGGTTGACATGGGGAAAAGCATTATCAGGAACTCAGTTGCGGAGACATCTGCTCTTGTTGATCTAATTATGTTTTGGTTTATCAATTCAGAGTTGATCTTTACAGTTACATTGTTATATAAGGATACAAACCTACAAAAAAGAAAGTGTTAAACATATGGTATAAAATAAAAAAATTAATTCTATTTGGTAGAACACCAAACACAATACAAGTTGTTCGACCTTAAGCACAATACCAAAACGTTCAATATTAATTAATCCAACCTAGAACACTGCCAACGGGGTCTAATTTAGTGAAAAAGGACATTGACTTGCAGACAAGAGGTTTCAGGTTTGAACTCTCATGGTATCTCGATTGTGTACGTATGTGAGAAATCTCCCTTCTCCGTAGTTTAGATTATCGCTCGTTCTAAAAAATATATCCAACCTAGTATACTATAGTATAGTACTAGATTTCAGTTTAACCTATAAATGGTGGCTTTAGCTATCACTACCACATAATTATAAGAACTGTCTGCCATTTGCAAGGGACTTGTAGGTGATCAGTAGTTAAGAGCATTCGATTCCCCTATCTCTCATAGAGCATTCGATTCTCCTATCTCTCAAGCTAGCTTGTATTTTCCGAAAGTTTATAATAATTATGGTTTTCTCTTTTGTTTTATATTTTATAATAATTATTAATAATTATCGTAAAGTTTTATAGATATAAGAATCTAATTCGTGGTGTCAAAGAATTTAACAACTTTGTTCATTAAAAAAAAAAGAATTTAACAACTTTACGCACTATGTTGGCGTGAATTGACCTTTTTAACCCTACTGAGTATAATTTATAGGGGTGGGTCCAGTTCTCATCTCACACCGGAATTGAAATCGGCACTATTCCACCGGTCCGGTTCTAACCAGTTTTTTATTTTTTTAAAATACAAATGATAATAATTAAGTTATTTTTTGAATTTGAAAATTAACAAATGATCCAATTCATACAATAGGTAATGTTTTGAAGTTGAACTTAGAAAAATATTAATTATAACATTAAAAATATAGCATTGGATTTAAAAAATCTGTATTAAAAAAAAAACCCACAACCGGCTAGTGCGGTGTGGCGTGAAACCGAAATCTGTTCGGTCTGATTCTAGTCCAATTTGTTGATTATTTTGGTCAACCAATTTTTTTTTGATTTTTTTTTCTTCCGGTCCGATTTGATGTTTCGATTTTCCGTTCCGGATGCCCACCCTATTAATTTACAACTACTGAGGGGTCACGACAAGGTTACTTTCGGAAACTCAGAGCCACAAGACTCTTAACGAGTATCAACATCTTTTTTAAGTTGTTGCTTCTCTCAAACTCCATTTCCATTTACAGTCACTCTCTTCGATTCTTCAAAGACTCCAATTCTTGGCCGAGAAGAGCGATGGCGGACACTCTCAGTGCTCTCAGGTCTTTAATGGCGTCTCACTCTCCTCCTCTTGATGCCTTAGTCGTCCCTTCCGAAGATTATCACCAGGTCTTCATCTGTAAATCATATGCTTGATGTTTCGTTCAAATCTTGCATCTGAAAATTTTCAACTGTAAATTTATCAGTTTCATTGATCATCATAACTGTTATTTCAATTTCTTATAATTTTTCAGAAATCGAATCAGAATTATCCAATCTCATTCATCTCTAATTTTCCTATGAGAAATAGTAAATTTTGATTATAGTGTGATTTATGTTCTAATGCAGAGTGAGTATGTATCTGCACGAGACAAAAGGCGTGAATTTGTTTCAGGCTTCACTGGGAGTGCTGGTCGGTGTTTTTTTTCTTTATTCTTTATGTAATTTTACGATGATTCTATTTGAATTTGATTAGTTCTAAAGAGAATTTTGAAATACATTTTCATAACTGAATTGTATTTCGAATCTTGTTCAGGTTTGGCACTTGTAACAAAGAATGAAGCACGGCTTTGGACGGATGGTCGTTACTTTCTGCAGGCAACGCAACAACTTAGCGACCAGTGGCAGCTTATGCGAATGGGAGAAGACCCTGCTGTAGATATCTGGATGGCAGATGTGAGTCCTTGGTTTGGTTCTTTGGCTAACTCCTTTAATTATTTTCAATGTTGAAGATTCACTAAACCATCAAATTTTCTAAGAGATAGCTTTGCACAAAAATGCTTTGTTTCTGTACAGGTGTTAATTTATGAGTTGCTTCTTGCTAAATTGCTTAGTAGCAACTTTGCATTTTTTTATTTGTCTGTTTACAAGTTCTTGGTATATTAAGTGGATTCTTTTGATTTGTTTATGTTAGAATCTCCCCAGAGATTCAGCCATTGGTATCGATCCTTGGTGTGTGTCGATAGACACTGCACAAAAATGGGAGCTTGCTTTTTCCAAAAAACATCAGAAGTTGGTTCAGACGTCCACAAATTTGGTAGACGAAGTTTGGAAAAATCAGCCCCCTGCGGAAATTAATCCTGTCATTGTACATCCTTTAGAATATGCTGGTCGTTCTGTTGCCGATAAGTTGAAGGAGTTGAGAGAAAGACTCATACAAGAGAATGCTCGTGGTATAATCATCTCAGCACTTGATGAGGTTAGTTGGTTTGGTTTGTTGCTTTATATCTTTGCTCAATCTTGTTATTATGACTTCCAGAACTTCGTTGAACATGGCCTGTTCCTCATGTTTTTATTCTATTTGGTTTTTGTCATGCAGTATCTGAATCTAATTGCTACTCTGCAGGTTGCTTGGTTGTATAATATTCGTGGGAGTGATGTTTCCTATAGTCCGGTTGTTCATGCATTTGCTTTAGTAACATCCAACTCAGCTTTCTTTTATGTGGACAAAAGGAAGGTTTCTTCTGAGGTCAGTTAAATCATATATATCTATTTTCATTATGTTGTCAAGAACCTTCGTACGGTGGTGAATAATGGTTTTAAATTTATCACGCCACTGGTAATAATAGATGTATTTACTAAAACTTTTGGCCTTGACCAATTTATGCATCTGATTACTGATACCAGTAGTTAAACCCCTGGAGCAAAGTTATGCTTCCCTTCATTTTTGTGTTTTTTTCCTTTTTTTCCATTTTATAAGGCAAGTGTGAGCTTGGGAAGTTAATCAGTTTAGATTTATCTGAGAAATTTGCCCGATATGTAGGTAAACACTTACTTGGAAGAAAATGGGATTGAAGTTCGGGACTATAAATCAGTGAGCTCAGATGTCGCCTTGCTTGCATCTAATCAGCTGAAACCTTCATTCAAGGGAACTGAGATTACAGGAACTGGTACAAACAAAGCAGAAGATAAAAATGACAACCTGATATGGGCTGACCCTGGTTCATGCTGTTATACTTTGTATTCAAAACTAAACCCTGAAAAAGTTATCTTACAGCAGTCGCCTTTGGCCCTTGCGAAAGCTTTAAAGGTAGGATGCTGTCCTTCCCATCTACTGGAGATAGTATTGTTCCGGTTTGTTGTGAGTGATGTTTTTTCTTATTCTATTCATTATTTTTATATCAACTTATTTCTCTCCAATTTTAGAACCCCATCGAGTTGGAAGGGTTAAAGAAAGCTCATATCCGCGATGGTGCCGCAGTTGTGCAATATCTTGTCTGGTTGGATAAGCAGGTAGATTGTGACACCTATGGTTTCTTTACATTTCTAAACAATAAGTATATATGCTTATAATTTTCTAAAGGTGTTTTCCTTATTTTTATGCATTTAGTTTCCTAATTTTGCGACAATATGAAAGGCCTGAACTAATGCCTGAGCTTGTATAAAAAATGCAGGCGCAGGAGATATATGGTGCTTCTGGTTTCTTTTCAGAGGGGGAGGGAACAGATAAGAAAAAACACTCGTAAGTGTGCTTTTCCTGGTTTAATTTCAGACCTCGCACCATGTGGATGAGATGTATCGTGGTCTTGATTAAGCACAATTTACAATGTTATTAAGATGTGAAAAATCAGACAAGTTGTAGTTAGATGTGCCATATCAGACAAGTAGTGGTATGATGTAACCTTGAATACTATGATGATAAGATGCATAGTAAGTTTCATATGGTAGATTTTTACTGCATGTCGCACAAAGAACTGTTTGTGTTCTATTGCGGTCAATGATCATCCATCTTCTCTGAACATTCTGACAGTTGATGCCTGAGTTGTTCTATGTTTAATTTAATACTTTAGTTGCTGAATATATGCTCTGTGGAACAAGTTTTACACGCTATTGTATCATATATTGGCGTGTTGATTGAACTGAATGAACCATGGCAGGAAAACTGCAAAGCTAACTGAGGTGACTGCAAGTGATAAGCTGGAGGGCTTTCGAGCATCAAAAGAGGTAGTGTGAACTTTTAATATGAAAATCCCATGTGATGGATGATAAACTGGATATGACTTTGTTTTGCATGTGTGTATTCCCCTTATATAATTTTTCTTGGATCCTAGATGTTCATTGCATTTGATTTCTTTCTAATTTGGTATATTTGCAATCATGGTTTCTAACTGTAAAACATTTTCAGCTTAACTTCTGGGTTGCACTGCAACATGTCAGGAATACTTGAAAATTACAGGGTTCCCAGGAACACTTTAAAAAAGCTTGCAGCAGTTGGTTAGAGAAAAATGAAATATTAGTGAAATTTACTGATTACATGTATACTTGTATGCTTTTCTAAGCTTTGCTACATCCATGTATGTTTAGGTTGTTTGACATACTTGCAATCTTCTTTTCTGTTATATTTGCAGAACTTTAGAGGTTTAAGTTTCCCTACTATTTCGTCAGTTGGCCCAAATGCAGCAATTATCCATTATTCACCACTAGCAGAAACTTGTGCTGAGTTTGATCCAGACAGCATCTATCTTTTTGACTCTGGAGCACAGGTTTGTCAACTATCATGGAAAATTTGGTTGATAGAAATGACCGACAAATTTCATTCGTTTATTTAGTCATGATGCTTCAGTTTTTCTAATTGGTAATATTGATGGCATGGTTGCAGTATCTTGATGGAACAACTGATATAACACGAACGGTTCATTTTGGAAAACCTTCAGCTCATGAGAAAGCATGCTATACGGCTGTAAGTGCTTTTTGTTGCTCTCCTTTAGGACATCTTTGTTTATTTGGTAGTTGCACTTAGACTAATTTCAACATTGCTAATTTCAACATTGTTGTTCCAAGTTCCAACTTTGTTTTCATATGCTTTGGATTGTCAAATTCTTGTACTGGTTCATTCATGCATTCTGCTACTCACAATTCATCGTGATCCACTACAGTATATGACCACCATAACCACCATTGTACCCACACCCACCCTGACCTTCTGTACCATTCATAGTTTACTACTGCTACCTACTTCTTGTGGCTTTTAGAGCCTTGTTCGCACTACCTTCCTCATGCTTGTTACTACCACTGCAGACATTGCAGTTTACCATGGCACAAAATCACCACCCAAAGAAGCAGTACTATTGTAATGATCATTAACATATTGGTTTCTTCTCTGTCAAAGAAACCTCTAAGACTTGGTCAATAAAAATCTTAGGGTTGCTTAATTGGACCTTAGAAATATTATTTTCTTACGTTAATAGAATCCACATATAAATTTGATTATTGAGGAAAATGAGAGATGTGAATAACACTTTTCTCGTGGGTATTTGAAATCCATCCTTTTCCTAAATTACCAAATTTATGTGTGGAGTCCTCAAATCCAAATCTCTCAGTTTGTATCTTTCCATCTAATTGGACCCTTAGTTTCAGTTGATAATCAAAGTTATTATTATCCATAAACTGGATCTTATTAATTCCAATTGATTGGGATAGCCCTTTTCTGAGTGGAGTTTCAGGCTTTCAAAATGGGATTTCATTCTTTTCAGATCTTTTATTTTTCTTCGTTTTTATTTATTAGATGAATTTAGGTTCACAATGGTTGAATCCTTTACTGTCTACATATGTAGACTGTTATTCCCAAGTCCCTTCAAGCCAATCCTCATGTCATGGTCTTATGAAGTTGCTTGATGTACTGCATTTTGTGCAGGTTCTTAAGGGTCATATAGCTCTCGGGAATGCCCGATTTCCTAATGGAACCAATGGTATTCATGCTTTTGTCTTTTTATTTCTTTCACATTTAAATGAGATGTTTCATGTGTAGTTTTCTAAATTTGTCTGAACTGAAATACATTTTAAATCTGTTTGCTTTTTACAGGTCATGCACTTGACATTCTTGCTCGAGTTCCTTTGTGGAAGAGTGGTCTTGATTATCGACATGGCACTGGTCATGGGATTGGGTCTTATCTAAATGTTCATGAAGGTATCTAGGAATTACAACTTCTCATCCTTCATCTCTAATGTATAGTTTAGTCTGAGCTAATGAATGAATTTTCATTTCTTCCTTCCATTTGTACTGGTTGAGCAGGACCACATTTAATTAGTTTCAGACCGCATGCTCGAAATGTCCCACTGCAAGCTTCCATGACTGTAACAGATGGTTAGTATCACCATATACATATTTTTTTTGTTAGTCTTGTATAATAACTTTTTCAAACTCAACAAAGCAGTAATTCCTCATACTAGAGGATATAGCCATGTGGGTCATCCTTTTTTTGTTTTGTTTTTTGGACTCTATCTAAACTGTATCTTATCTTGTAGCTCATGCATTGTGTTTTCAGATAAACACTGGGTAGACTTTGCCATTCTTGTTTCCTTTAGAATCTGTGCTCTAGTGTTCGTGGTTTTTGAACTTATTGCTCTTTATGCATAGCTCTTTGAGTCAACAACTTTATTACTCATACATTTTAGGGCATGATTGGTCTATAAATTGTTTCAGGTAGCCATGACTGTAAATTATTAGGAGCTTCTTGAATGGGACTATTTGACTTGTAGTTACCATTTACAGTGACTGACTGTAAAACTGCACTTTTCAGAACCTGGATATTACGAGGATGGGAATTTTGGAATAAGATTGGAGAACGTGCTTATAATCAACGAAGCTGATACAAAATTCAACTTTGGTGACAAGGGTTACTTGCAATTTGAGCACATAACATGGGTAAGCTTGTTGTTGAATAGCTAAATTAGCTTGCAATTGGAGCGCATAATATAGCTACGTTAGCTTGAAGTGCTTGCTATTGTGCTTGTTTCTGAATGGAGCCTTGTAGTTCAGTGTGACAGTATCGGTCTAGCCATGTTTTTAATGCTTAATTTGTTAGCCGTGTTCTTGATGCTGCGCACACTGCCCGGCATTTACGATTATAACAACCCTTTTCCTAGACCCACTTTATGAATTATGCAGTAGGTGGATCTCTTTTCAACTTGATATTGTTTAAGCAAATTTTCCAGAGAGAGATTATAGGTTGAGCTAATCCCTCTGTATTTGATGTTTCATAATCTGTCCAGGCACCATATCAGAGAAAGTTGATGGACTTGAGTCTTTTAGCACCTGAAGAGTTGGAATGGCTCAACACCTACCATTCCAAATGCAGGGATATTCTGGCCCCACACGTGGATGAATCTGAGAAGGCATGGCTGAAGAAAGCCACTGAACCCATAAGTGCTTGAGAGCTTGTGAGCTTTCTGAATGTGCATATCGACTCGAAAATGAATAAAAATTGCACACTCTATGTAGTCTCAAGATCAGCAGTCACTCTGGTTTTATACCTTCTTTTAGATATCCTTCGTTGTGTTTGAACATAAAAGTATTCAATAATGCATTCCTACTTCGCATTGATGAATTTCTCTGGAGTATAATGAATGTTTAAAACTGAATGTTTATTATTTGCAGAAATGGAAATGAAAAAAATAGAACATTTACTAGATGAATTATTCAATCTAGGACAAGACTCCATTAGTGAGGTGGCACACCATTGATTAAGTAATTATTAGGTGTGAAGGTCACATTGCCATGTGGAAAGTCAAGTCATTAGCGGCTTATCATGTAGATTATAGTCTGAATTGAACCTTCCGGTTAGTTTCTTGGATCAGTGGTTGGCTCACATCACGTTGTTTGTCGGCTGGCTAGTTTCTTGTCCAGTCGTGTGTTTGTCGCTTCTTGGCTAGGGTTTTATTTTCTCTTGTCACATTGCCATGGCTGGCATTGCGTGCCCGTCTTTCTCTTGCTTTGGCAATTCAGAAGACGTTTAGTTTGTCAACATCTGAAATCTGTGCAAGTCCGTGATTATTATCTTAAGGTGTCGAGCTGTCAAATGATATCAATTAGCAAACCTTAAGCCAGTAAATCGTGGTCACTTGTCATGAAATCCGACGAGGCTACGAGGATCACGCTTCCAAAAGTCTTCAAATCGACTTGACGGAAAGATAATATTAATTCTTGTCCTTTTTTTTAAAATGTAAAATTATATTGTATATTATGATGAATTAATTGTGAGTAATCCTGAAGCGGTTATAACTTATATTTTCTCGTCATACATATACATACATATATATATAGGCTTAATATCACAAAAGGTCCCTAAGGTTTACGAAACTATCAGATTGCATCCTTAACATTTTTTTGTGTCATTCGTGGTCCTCGAGGTTAGTATGTGTGATCACGAATGGTCCCTGCCGTTAGGTTCCGTTAAAAATTCCGTTAGTTTGCTGAGGTGGCATATATATATATCACAAAACATTCCTGAGGTTCACGCACCCTATCACAAATGGTCCCTGCGAAATTTTTTTTATTTTTTCATTTAAAATTCATAAAATTTTGGTTCTCATTTTTAAATTTTATAAATTTTAAATTATTTAAAAATATATATTGTATTTTAAATACATGTGACACTATATTATTGGAGATGTGGGCTCCACATATATGCCAAATCAACAAACTAATGGAGATTTTAAAAATAATTTAAAATTCATAAAATTTAACAATGAAAAAACCAAAGGTTTAGGGTTCATAAATGGTTCTCAAGGTTAAAATCCTTCTGTAAATGGTTTTTTTCATTTTTAAAATTTAAATTATTTTTTAAAAACTTCATTAATTTGTTGATGTGTCATATATGTGGAGCCCACGTCTTCAAAAATATAGTGTCATGTGTATTTAAAATATAAAATATATTTTTAAATAATTTAAAAAAGAAAACCAAAATTTTATGAATTTTAAATGAAAAAAAAAATTCGCATGGACCATTTGTGATAGGTGCGTGAACCTTAGGGATGTTTTGTGATATATATATATGCCACGTCAACAAACTAATGGAATTTTTGACAGAATCTAACGGCAGGGACCATTTGTGATCACACATACTAACCTCGAGGACTACGAATGACACAAAAAAACATTAAGGATGCAATCTGATAGTTTCGTAAACCTTAGGGACCTTTTGTGATATTAAGCCTATATATATATATATTAAGGGATCTCTTAAATAATTTTATTTGAGGTACACACTTTAGGGTTTCCTACGAATTTTTTTTCACCAATCCAAACCATCTATTTTTTAACTATACATTCATGGATCATCCTTATAAAAAAAATTAGACAAATCAGAAACCGTTTCGACATTCAATTGTATCCTACAAAATCAAAGAACACGGTTCTTCAAAAAAGTACTAAAATTCCAATAACTCAATTGAGTGGTCAAATGATATCGTATTCAAGTATTTTTGTAGAGATGATCTTTGAATGATCATCTAAAAAAATAGACGGTTTGGATTAGTGAAATACAATGTAGAGTGGGACCTACAAAGGTGTCTCTCAAATAAGCTTATTTAAAAGATTCCTCAATGGAAGCTATATATATATATATATATATATATATATATATAGGCTATAGCCACATTATGTGCCAGTTATCACCTAATAATAATAATTAATGTAAACATGTGGACTTCATTTACCACACTCTAATCAGAAAATGTGATTTCTTTAATATTACTCATTCATTTCCCTCAACGTCGCTTCTATATAATTTATTTTTAAAAACAAATTTACTCTCAATATTACGAATGTGATGAGATTCAAGTGATATTAATTAGGTGACATTTCTAAGAGTACATCTCTAGAGTTTATATGCTAAGTAACAAATCCAAAACGATCGTTAAAACAATAAATTGAGGAAACAACAAGAGTAACATGAGTATCAATCCATGCAAGTAAATATTAATAATAATATATACACGTACACAACTTCATTATTAAAACATGATAAATTATATAATGCTAAAACAACTCCATAAACAAATCACAACACATGACAACGGAACAAACATCTTCTTGATCAAGCGGCCGGAAACATGCACGCATGTGTTCATGGATCTATCACTTTCCCCCGTTGGCAAATTTTTTGGCAATTTTAGGTGGCCTAAAATTCCATAGCATTTGCTAGGAAGAACAGACAATGAGATAAAGAACTATTGGAGAACAAGGGTGCAAAAACAAGCACACCAGCTCAATATAGAGTCCAACAGCAAGAGGTTTCTTGATGCGGTTCGATATTTCTGGATGCCAACGTTGCTTCAAAAGATGGAGCAAGCTTCTTCTTCTTCTTACTTGGCAACAACCTTGAGTTGTCAGAGCTCTGCATCCCCTTCTCTGTCACCTAATTGCTCTGTTCCCTCTTCTATTTCACTTAGAACTTTTGTTTTTGTTAACAGATCAGGTACTTTTCCTTATGTTTTTTTTTGTCAAGATGTACTTTTGTGTTAGTTGAATGAAATTATTCAGTTTAAGCAAAAAAAAAAGTACATTAGCAAATTCTCAATAACAAAAAAAAACTGCATCAGCAAATTTTTTATTTATTTCATTGTATACTTAGGGGCCTCATTTAATTTATGGCACTGAGCCACCAAAATGTCAGGGCCGGCCTTGATCACAAGCCAGCCAAAAGCTGGTAAAACCCCAAGGGAGGGGATTAAAGGAGGGGAGGGACTAGGGGCAGAGGAGATGGGAGGAGAGAGGATTAGGGAGAGAGGAAGGGGAGGAAGGGAGGCCACCAACCCAAAAGGAAGTGGAGGTTGTTTTTGTTTTTGTTTTTTGTTTTTTTTAATTATTTTTATTTTTATATATAAATATTTATTTAAATACTTATATATGTGTTGTTGATCAATGAGACATGTTTTGTTTTTTATCTTGGCTTTATATCACAAAACGTCCCTAAGGTTTACGAAACTATCAGATTGCATCCTTAATGTTTTTTTGTGTCATTCATGGTCCTCGAGGTTAGTATGTATGATCACGAATGGTCCCTGCCGTTAGGTTTCGTTAAAAACTCCGTTAGTTTGCTGACGTGGCATATATATATATATATATCACAAAACATCCCTGAGGTTCACGCACCTATCACAAATGGTCCTTACGAATTTTTTTTATTTTTTTCATTTTTAAATTTTATGAATTTTAAATTATTTAAAAATATATATTGTATTTTAAATACACGTGACACTATATTATTGGAGATTTGGGCTCCACATATATGCCACATCAACAAACTAATAGCGTTTTTTAAAAATAATTTAAAATTCATAAAATTTAAAAATGAAAAAACCAAGGGTTTAGGGTTCATAAATGTTCCTCAAGGTTAAAATCCTTATATAAATGGTTTTTTTAATTTTAAATTATTTTTTAAAAACTTCATTAGTTTGTTGATGTGACATATATGTGGAGCCCACATCTTCAAAAATATAGTGTCACGTGTATTTAAAATACAAAATATATTTTTAAATAATTTAAAAAAGAAAGCCAAAAATTTATGAATTTTAAATGAAAAAAAAATTTCGCAATGACCATTTGTGATAGGTGCGTGAACCTTAGGGATGTTTTGTGATATATGTATATGCCACGTCAGCAAACTAACGGAGTTTTTGACGGAACCTAACGGCAGGGACCATTCGTGATCACACATACTAACCTCGAGGACCAAGAATGACACAAAAAAACATTAAGGATGCAATCTGATAGTTTCGTAAACCTTAGGGATGTTTTGTGATATAAACCCTTTTATCTTTAATGCATAAATTGATCCACTAGATAGGGTTACTTGGGATGCGTACAATCCCTTGGTCTTTAGGGATTTTTTTTTTTGTTTAAATTTTTTTGCCAAATAAAAGACAGGGACAACCACCAAGAGGACACCAAATTAGAGACAGCAAATCGGCACGGAGATGTAAAGGGTAATATTATAGGAAAACGGAAATAAAGATAATTAAGGAAAAAAGAAGATTGCTCTTTGGTTTCCTACAAAAATCTAAGGACATTCTAGGGTTTTTATCTATTGAATCGAAGCACATCCACATCCACCTTTACCACTACCGCTACAACTACCACCACCACCACCACCACCACATCCATATCCACCTCACCATCACATCCACCTCCACCTCTACCACCACCACTACCCTCCCCTGCACCGCACCACCACCACCACCACCACCAATACCCTCCCCGCACCGCACCACCACCACCACCAATACCCTCTCCCCGCACCGCACCACCACCATCACCACATAGTTAGCACATAACACTTTCAACATCATGTCTATTTTAGTCATTATTCACAGTTACAACAATTTTATATTAAAATTTACAAAACGGTTTTGACACCGTTTCTTATCAACACTTTAAGAATATTATTTATCTAACATGGAATTGCTTTACTTTACAATGGATTATTTTCAAAGCACAACAGAATTAGCTTTTTAAAAAGTTATAGTAACCTCAAACGCCTAAGGTTTTTTTTGTAAGTGAGGAGGAGGCATAATAATCATGTCAGATCCCATATGTCTTCTCAATGCATATGAGACCAAAAGCATAAGTGATGCAGGTTAATTAATGAATTAAAAGTAATTTGGAGAAAAGTAAAACGAAAGGCATCAAAGTGGACCGTGCTTAAAACCATGACTCTTGTTGACTTTTTCCATATTAAATTGAACATATTTTCTTCTTTTCTACACCACCTAATTTGTCTGATTAATGACTATTATTATGAACTGGTTGTAAAGGGGAAAACAAGCAACTTATAATTTGAATGTGTTTATTTTTATCCACATGATCAAAGCCCACTTGAATTGGTATACTCAAGACAAATTTCGAAGATCAAATTGTCTTCTTCCTGCCTACAAATCCACTTTCGTATTATTATTTCAGTGTAACATCACTTTCTGGAGAAATAAAATATTAGTAAAATGATGCATCAGTGAGGGCCCATGAAAAAAAAAATAGAATTGTGGAGGGCCCATGAAACAAAGAAAAGTAGCTTAACAGGAAAAGTAGAGACTTTGAAAAGTTTTTAATCCCTCATTCAATTGTGGAGGGCTCCAGCCTCCAGGCTTCATCACTTATTCAGTTGTCAGTCTGGGTCTCACAAAACTAAATAATAGCGGGTCAATGGGAATCTGGGACAATATCTTTACATGATAATTTTGGCAATGGACTACGTGAGGTGTTATCTGCCTACCCACTTTACCATCTCATGTCATGCTTACCAGAAACTCTTCCCAGACTTTTGTTGTATTTGCTACAAAGCTACAAAGCTACAAAATGCTGATATTGAAGAAAATTAGAACAAAAGAACAATTCTTCCTCACCAGAAACAAGAGTACAGAACATAAATTAACAACAACCATAACGCTAACCAAACCAGTCATCAACTTGTGCAAGTACGAATTATTTTTTCACTTAATTTGCATAGAATCAAGAGAGCCACATTATTGGATCCATCAAAATACTATTACTGTAGATAATAAAAATAACAAGCGTGACACATAACGGAAGCACATATAAAGGGAAATCGAACAATAACTCTAAAATAACAAGGCCGAAATTCACCGGCGTTCTAGAATCCACCAATGAATAGAGAAAAGTCTCTGAATTTTATTAATAATATGAATAAACTGACAAATACAACGTCATGATGACTTCAATAGAAAACCAAAAAAACACTAAAACCATAGGAAACCCTAGTTTTCATAATATTCCTTAAACTTAATTAAAAAGAAAAGAAATCCTAATAGACTACTTATTCTTGAAATATTAAATAAAATAAAATATGAATCTTACAACAATACATAATACTTCAAACTTGCTCAAGCAATCCGAAAATCCCAACAATACATCTTCCTTCTTTTTCTAGCCATAATTGATACTTAATCGAAACTTTCCTTTCTTACACAATTTCTTTCTATCTTCGAACCACTTTATTTATTTAATATTTCCCACCAGAATTAACGCATATCTTGTCCTACACATCACATGCAGAATTAATGCTCATTTAGTTGTACTTGCCACTTGAGACAGTGCATTATATGAAGAACCAACTTGGCTCAAAGCTTTGAATGCACTCAGTTTTAGCTCGCTGACCTTATCCCTTATTGCAAACCCATCTTCCTCAACCATTATCTTTCTCACCATTCTCTTTATCTCCTCCCTTTCAACCACTCCCTTCCATGGAGGAACTTTAGACCTCACGGCCACGCCAAGCTCATCACTCAACAACGTGGCGTTCATCCTCTGCTCTGCGTAGAGAGGCCACACGATCATCGGCACTCCATTGATGATGCTCTCTAGGGTTGAATTCCATCCGCAGTGTGAGAAAAACCCTCCTATTGATGGATGGCTTAAGATGTCCACTTGGGGAGCCCAAATAGGCACAACCAGCCCAATCTCTCGGGTTCGGGTCAAGAACCCTTCGGGCAAATAGCTCGATGGGTCATCATCTCCTTTTCCTGATGAAGAAAGGTATTGAGTGTTAATGTTCATGAAAATATGAGCATCTAAAATAGTTGATGATATATTTACAAAATTAGAGATGACCTGAAGTGAAAAAAGCAGCATCTGCGCATTTTGAGGTGGGTGGTCGAACAACCCAAATGAATCTTTGCTGGCTCAGCTCCAAACCCCACGCCATCTCTGTCATTTGCTCATAGGTCAAAGTTCCCCCGCTGCCTAATGACACAAATATCACAGACTCACTGGGTTGCTTGTCCAGCCAATTAAACAAGTCTCCGTCCCTTAAACCGGTTGCACCGGCTGATTGGGCCGATCTCGTCAAAGGTCCAATAGGATAAACCGGCACCTTAAGCACTCCAGCCAAGAGGCTCTCATCTTTGAATGCATCCAATGTTTTGGGCTGCAAATCCTTCCAGATATTGAGCAAAATTCCATCACTCCTTGGCATTTCACCCCCAATCCGTAAGTATTCCAAATACTGTTGGTCGGCCCGGTTCAGCATCGGGTCACACACTTCTTCAGGCTGAACAAGACTGCAACCCGGGATCCTCAGCGGTTCAGTCTGATCCACGTACTCTCCTTCCACTTCCTTATCAAGAATTGGCACGTAGGCAGTCAACGCTAAGAACCATGCATTGCAAGCAATGTAAACGTACTTGGGAACCCCAAGCTCGTCGCCAATGGGGAGAGATTCAGTGCCAAAGAGGTCCACGATAAGGATGGTGGGACGAGGAGAGTCCTCGGCCAGAATTGCCGACCGAAAAGCAGGTCGTATTTCTCGCATCATGACTGAGAGGATCGTAACGATACCGGCGTCGGGGTCAAGCATGCCGGAAATGTCCGGCAGTGGGAGTTCAATGATATCACAGAATTTCGGGCTCATGGCTGCCTTGAGGAGCTCGGATTCGGCCTTGGAAGTATTCGACTGGACGGCGAAGATGGTGACGGTGACGTTGTGGTGGTTGACAAGTCGTTTTGCGAGCTCAATGACAGGGATGAGATGGCCCATGCCAGGGCTGCAGAGGATGGCAGCATGTGGCTTTGAGATCATGGTGATCGTAAATGTAACTGAGAGAAGAGGCAGATATATATGTGTCCAAGAACAGATAGAGCAATGGCTTACTGTAATAGCTGGACTTTTGCTTTTTGAGGGAAAGTGTAGTACTGGTAGCTGGGCTTTAAGTAGTGGAAGGGACTTACAATTTTGGGTATCAATTTATTTAAATTATTTTATAAATCGATAATATATATCAGATATTGTAATTAAATTAAACTAATAAACGTGTGAAGTACGTAGCTTACTTTGAGTTATTGTCATGCTGATTTGAGGAGGATTTGGTGGCACCTAGTGATTAGCTGTGCCAAATGGATTAGTGAAGATGATGAATCAATGGAACTAAATTATTATTTTTTTCTTTATTGGTAAGGGGAATTAGATGATAATCTAATTACGTAATGACATTACTTTTCTCTTTCTTTCTTCTTCTTTTTCTTTAAAATAATATGGCAATACTTTTTTTATGCCAAAGAAATTCGTTGCGAATTGACTGACAGATTTATGAGGTATACATGAATATGAGGCGGAGGATAAGTGAATGGTTTTTTTAGAGGAAGTCAGAGATGTCATTCCACTGAAATTAGCGTGTACAAAAGGACATGGAAAAGTAGTATCGTTGAAACATTCTCCAAGAAAACCACACGTACCAACAATACGACAATAGCAACCTTCTCTCTAATTTTTTTTTTTGAACATTCTTTATTATCTTCATAACATGTGTCAATTTCTACACTAATAACAATGTTATTAATACATTATACATTATTTTTAGTGTAGAAATTGACACATGTCATGAAAATAATAGAGAATGTCCAACTTTGTGGTTTTTTGTGTGTCTCCCGATTCTAACCCATACATATATATATCACATATATCAAAAATCATGTTGCGCAAATAACCCATTAGTGTAGTTGTTTAAAGTATTTACTCGCTCAGATAAGGTTCTGGGTTCGAGTTCTAGTATCTGTGTAGTGTGTGAGTTTAGTATGCTATCACCCCTCTCAATAGGAAATGTCCTAAAAAAAACCATATTGCATATTCATTACAATCATAATTGTTCTCAACAAGGTTTATATTTTGAAATTGGTGTATAATAGCCTTGCCATTTGAAAATACTTGTAGGATGACTTAAAATGCCTAGAGGAGGGTGATTAGGCCAATTAAAGATTATAACCAATAAACAAAAAATAAACTCTGGCAGCAGGATTGATATGACTTATCAATCCTGAAACGTGCTGAACGTAAAATAAAGGAAGACGCAGAGAATTATTTTACATGGTAAAACCCCACCTCTGGGGAAAATCCACGGGACTCCTCAGTCCAACTCAAATCCACTATAGAACGATGATTACAAGAAGTACTCACACATTTATCCTAGACACCTTCTAGATAATGTTTACCGACTTCTTCGTAACTCAACTTCTGTCACGGGATGATCTTCGACACTCCTTATGTTGAACGCAATACTGGTCACGATTGCTTCAAGCTCGCCGGAGTAAAACCAACTCTCCTTGTGTTGAATCCGATACTGATCACAATCAATTCAAGCTCGCCGGAGGAAAACCACCACCACAGTCTTGATGCCCTCAACCATATGAGTCACCGAACAATGCAAATGAATGCAATATGAATGATTAAAGTATCCTAAACCCTAAACCCTAAACCCTAAACCCTATTTGATAAATCACCAAGTAAACATGAAACACTTGATAATTTATCTCAAATATGCACAGCAGCTTTCATAGGGATTTTAGATGCTCAAACAAAATATTGGAAAGCCGTCCGTGTGAAAAGCAAGACACATCTATTATACAAAACTGGTTCTCTCTCGTCAGATAGTAACCTGAGAGTGCACAAACTCTCATCAATCATCTCTCCCTAGTTTGATCCAATATGGGCACTGGTCAAAGACGTCAAAGCATGACCACAAATCCTATTGAATTATAACTATCAATTGTAATCCAATATGGACTCTAGTAAAGACAAAACAAGAAACCACCAATTAATTTACGGGCATGACCACAAATCCTATTGAATTATAACTATCAATTGTAATCCAGTATGGACTCTAGTAAAGACAAAACAAGAAACCACCAATTAATTTACGGGCATGACCACAAATCCTATTGAATTATAACTATCAATTGTAATCCAATATGGACTCTAGTGAAGACAAAACAAGAAACCACCAATTAATTTTCGTCAGCTTTTGCAAGCTCGTTATTATCAATACAAGACTTGATTTAAATATGGACTCTTAATATGAAAGACGTCCAACATGGACTATTTGATTTGAATCACTTTGGATTCACAATACTGACGCCAACTAATGCAAGAGAGGAAAACCTGGCTTACTTCCACTACAAATTAATTAGACCAACTAACAATATTGTTTCTTAATTTGTTAACTCCTTTACCTAAATAATATGGCTGATTTTTAACGTGCAAGTTAACATAGGAAAAGATAATATTTTACCTTAAATCAAAATAGAGTTCAACTAAGAGAGTAATCTCAAGAAATAAATCTAATCCTATTAAAAATAGGATTAACATAGTGAAGATAGGAATCCTATAATGAATTCATGATTATGTCATGATTTACCTTAAATCAGTTTCTCATATCGATCAAGTCAGGCTTCGAAACTCCGGTATTGAATGTGTTGCGCAGTCCTGGCCCTGCCCAGGGGCAGTCAGTGCGACTGCCCTGGGCCCATTATTGAAGGGGCCTCAAATTTTTTTATTATAATAAGTGTTATATTATATTATTATAAATTGATTTAATATTTTTTATAATTTTTAGGAATAGAATATTGAGATGAATATGAAATTTTGAAACAAAGGATCCATGACGAGAGTTTTAAAAGAAATTCTTTGATATTGGCTTGACTTGCATTCTTGAAATTCTTTGACTAACTGGCATGGTATACATAGTTGGACATTTGTTTTCATTATTTAGGAATATGAAAGACATTGCTCAAAGTCTAAAAATATTTTCGAATAAATACTTTCTCAAAAAATCCAATGCTTAGTTGATAAAACATGAAGTATACTAGTATTAGTGATTAATGTGTGTAGGGCACATTTTAGATTTTCGCCCTGGGTCTTTGAAAACTCAGGACCGGCCCTGGTGTTGCGCCAAAACTTCCAGCAATCCATATTCACCCACTAATTCCCAACCTATGCTAGAGTCTAGGAAATGACAATACAATTTTCATACTAACACCATTTATACTATTTCTCAATATATGCAACCAATCAATCATTCGACCATTACCTCGAGCTTTGATTTTCTTTTGAAAAATCTTTCAATAACTGAAAAACATATATGAATTAGATTTAAATTGAAATAAGTACATCTTCTAAAACTTATTAATCGAAACAAATTGGGCAATCAATTCAAAGTAATCAAATCAATAGAGAATCATATATATATATGAGTCAGGATCGGGGAACACACAAAAAACCACATATTTATACACACTTTTTTAATACTTAGATAATTCACCATCCAATGGCTCAAAATGCATATGATATTATTTAAAAAGAAAAACAATACTCTTTTATTACTTTTCTCGGAAACATAAGTCAACTACATAATTACTTTTTCCAACTCTCTCTCTCCTCTTTAATTACATTCTTGAAAACACACAGACATTTTTTTTCATCTAAACTCTTCGGTACTATAGCTAGGCTTTCACAAAACTCATCACTTTTATTCTTCTCTTCAACTACTCTTTTTGACATGCAATTATCTTAGGCTTTGGTTTTTTTTTTTCGGTTACTAGCTTTTTTTTTTTTTATGAATGGGTTACTAGCTAGCTAGTGATTACTTTTTTTTTTTTTCCGTTTCTCTTCAATAATCTCTCTACTCTTTTGGCAAAAAATAATAATAATAATAAAATCTCTCTATTCTGCTTTCCTGTACTTCTTTTTTGTTTCGATCAATCAAACCTTTTACTGATTCTTCCATTTTGTAGTTTTATTTCATTTATCTTCGCCTTTTTAATTTTTAAATTTTGTAATTTCTCATCTCACTTTTTCATGATTGTTTTTCTTTTTGTTTCTTTACAATGTCTTTCAATCTCACTCCAATGCTCTCCCTTTTCTCCTTATTTTAGGCTCTTCTAATGAACTTATTCGTTCACCAAAACGCAATATATATATATTTATAGTTGAAACCATGTTTTTTTCAACCATATTCATCAAAGTTGACAGGATTAATAAACATATAAATTGCATACATTAGGAAAGTCAAACGATGTTAAAAATTCCATTTCTCATTCCAGAAACAACACTAGAGCTTGATATATGCAACAATCCATCAGTCATTAACAAAAAGTAATCGTTCACAACATTCTTCTTTCTTTTTCAGCATGGAATTTTCCACAACAGTTAAAAGTGCAAAAATACTCAATACTCAAAGAATCAGTAGTCCCAACAACCATAAAATACTCCACGAAAATATCCAATACAACCCTTCAATCATAACTCAAACCATTCAGTATCTCTCCAACCATCTGCATATGAAGAAATCAAACCAAATTCAGTCATAACTCAAAGAAAGAAATCAAACCAAGTTCAGTCATAACTCAAAGAATAATTATATTACATAATGGAAATAAGAAATATGCATATTGGTTCTCATATTCAAAGAATAAATATAATTCATAGTATTTGACAACCACTACGAGAAAAATGGCTTTTCACGACAGTCAAAATGTGTCGCGAAAAGTGAAAAAAGCGTCGTAAAACACCATTCACGACGGCATTGCGACGCTTTTGGACGCGTCGCAATAAAAGGCGTCGTAAATAATTCGGGTCTTTTTACGACGCTTTAAAGCCGTCGTAATATCTATTTGCGTCAGTCTTGCGACGGCAAACTAGTGTCGTAATAAACTCCCGTTGGATGTAAATTGGGGTTTTACGACAGTTTTTGCAACGCTAGTTCCTGTCGCAAAAGGTCATAATGAAATGACTTTTCAATCCAAATTATATATATATTTTATTTAATATTGTAAAACGATGTATCTTAACGTACATGCCCATTCACAATGCTAATGGGATGATTGTTTCAATTGGCATATAAACTATGATATAGCAGTCAAATTTACATTAAAAGCTTATGCTCAATGGTACTATATCATCATCAAAGCCAACATGAACTTCATTCATGTAATTGAAAGTATTGTTCAATACATTCACTTTACAGAACCAAAAATTATAAATCTAAAATCTTAACTCATTATGTATAAAAAAAAATACTATCTCCCGATACAATGAAAATATTACAAATTCAAGTAGCCAAATAAATAGACTCCAAAATAGTGTATTAGTCTTGTACTTGGCCTAATTCTTTACCCCACCCTGAAAAACAATCACAAAACCATCAATAAAATGAACGGGAAACATAAAGCAATATGCTAATATGAAAAACAATTACAAAGTCATTATTGTAAACAAAAAAAGAACAAACCTACAACATAATTAACTCGAATAATAGAAAGCAATATGCCAATTTGGGGTAGAGATTTGTTCTTTTCTTTTTTCTTTTTGGATTGCATAACGATAATCAATCTTATAGGCTTTGAATATCAAACAAAAAAGTGCAAGGAAAGCAGCCAAAAGCTTAGACCAGCTTCAAGATTTGGCAAATAATACCACTTCCAATGTAGCATGATCATTTTTAACATGCAGTTCATAATATATATATATTCCTCATGCATCACTAAAATAAATAAATAAATCTCCAACCATTCACCAAAATGAAATAAATACAAAAAGCTTATACCTTGTCGGCAAGGGGATCCAGGTAGGAGCCAACAACAGAATTGATCATCATCCTCCTAGCCATGTATCCATCCAACTACACAATGCAAGGACAAATGAAAATTTCATTGCAGAAGAATAACATTCATCATTAAAGCTTAAATTGATGTCTAGTAAAAGAAAGGCTTGGTAATAACTACCCAATCAGTGACCCCAGAGATAGCCAACCCCACCATTGCAGAAGAATACCATTCATTTGCGATCATCCTGTAGGAACCATACTCTAAGCAGCAAAGTTAGCAAAAATTCCTTGAATCCATCCAGTAGAGCGGACCCTTAAAATCCTTTCACAGTATCGTCTTAGTTCTGAATCAGTAACATCTTCTTCCAATTTTTGAGTAAGGCGGCGCATGGCACTGGGGTTAAGGTGGCATATAAAGAGGTCGAGCAAACTTTCATAATCCACTATAACTTCAAAGGTTTATTTTGCACTATCAAACCGACCAAACCTACAATTTCATCTTACGTTATATAAAAAAAAGTTGCTTCAATGCAAAAACAAGTAACATGAGAGCCATTTTTTCCAGAAAATAACAAGAGAATCATCAATTCATCAGTTCTTCAGTAATAAGCTGAACCTGGATAGAGCAATTTGAAGAAATAATAATAATAAAGCCTTAAATGCCATTTGACAGTAGCATAACTCATGAAAAGGGATGTCAACTTTAAGCTCAAGATAAATTCAAGTACATAGGCATTCACTTGCAATAGAATTCTTATCCAACGTCTTTAAGACTGTAAATTGTGTAGTAAAAGAAAGGCTTAGTAATACTAATAACTACCCAATCAGTTGCCCCAGAGATAGCCAACCCCACCATTGCAGAAGAATACCACTAATTTGCGATCATCCTGTAGACCAGTTACAAATTCAATTCTCAAACTTGAACACGAAACTAAAAAAGTTCAGAGCATATAGGCAGCAATTAAAAATTGAAATGAAGCCAAAATAAATTTAGAGATATTGCTCTATTTTAATAACAAAATGTGTACCATCCAAGCAAAGGACCTGAGACCATCTGACTTATGGAGATCAAATTGGGCAAATTTACGAAATCATCACTGGCCTCTTTCAACCTGACACCACGATCCAATATGGTCGGAGCAGGCGAGAGGACCTGACCTCAAATGGGAGCGGGAAGCTCGGTCTCCTCCGTAGGAGATTCAAGCTTAAGGAAGCTTGATCTTTCTGGGAACGACGCCGTACCTGCACACACAGAGAGGAGCCCATATGCAGAAACCCAGAAAATCAAACACTAAGTAAATAAAAAACATAATATGAAAGTTTTGAAAATTTGAAAATATATTACCTTTGAAATAGATCTCAGATCTTAGGGTTTGGAGTGTTCTAGCAATAGGGGATTTTGGGGGTTTCCAACTGAGAGAACGGCGGGAGGGCTGACACCGGTATGAAGTGAGAGAGAGAGAGAGAGAGAGAGAGAGAGAGAGAGAGAGCAAGACAAAGATGGAGTTTGAGAGGAGAGAAACTTGAGAGGGCAGAGAAAGAGAGAGGAGTTCGAGAAAGATGGAGGGGGAATAGTGAAAATTATAGAAAAATAAAGTAGGGAACCCAGATAAAAAGGCTGATAAAGAGATGGAGAGGAGGAGATGAGAGGGATTTTAGCCGACCAAGGAGGAGAGGAGAGGAGAGGGAGAAAGAGATAGCTGATCTCATCATCTCTGCGATTTTTGATTTTGGGTAATTTATTTTGGGGCTAAGGGTTACCAGCAGGGAAACGAATAAAAAAGGCGCACTTCTTGAAACACTTTTTTGATCAGGTAAGATACGACGGCAATTAAGTGCCGTCGCATATGTAGGTCAATCCAAAACTATTTGCGACATTACCTGCGACGTTACTTTATTGGAGTGTCGTAAATATTATAGCGCTAATAACCAGCGCAAAATTTTTAATGCATTTGCGAGGGCCGTGTCCTCTGTCGCAAATGTTTGTCGCAAATGGCCATTTTTCTTGTAGTGAACCTTTATGAAATTTCTTATGATGATTCATCAATTAAATTGACACATCTATCTAATTTTATGTGTTTGAAATTACCTCAATTATTCTTCATCATTAGCATCTGTGTCCCAATCCAAATCTTGTGCTTCATCATTCTCTAAAACTTCCAGACACAAAATAAAAAGTAAGAAGAAGCACATATGTTATTTCAAGTAAGAAAAGCATAATAAGAAACTACATATTTAAATCAAATGTTAGATCACTTACATTGGTACTTACTTGACTCAATATTTTTTCTATTCGGATTTGATGGACAGTTTCGTTTGTCATGACGTGCGTACTTATGACATAAATTACACTTTCTTTTCTTCTTGTTTAAAGCTAACTCAATACCACTTTTCAGTCTCCCAGTGGTACTACCCTTTTCTTTCCCCTTCCCATCTTTTTCCTGCCTTTAGTTTGTGAGATGTTTGGATCCAAAAGTAACATTTGAGATGGCTCTTTAACATTCACATCATTTTTTTCCTGGGAAACATTGAAGGGAGGCATAGACATAGACAGTTTGGAAAGCTTTTTCGATAACTCTTTTTGACATGCAATTATCTTAGGCTTTGGTAAATATGATTTCTCGTATTCGAACTTCAGTTAAGAGACAAAAAGGTTTTTGGATTCGTAATAATTTCTGGCTTCTTCTAATGTCTCAAAAGCCATTCCCAAATATGGTGTTTTTAATTCTTCACCATTTTGTTCTTGGATTTCATCTATGGCCTAAATAAAATTTCAAACCCCACAAGAACATATTTGTATCACAATTAGATTGAAAAATATTGAAACAACAAATAAATATAAGGACCCATATAAATATACTAAGAATGAAGTATATAAGGACCCATATAAATATACTGAGCATCTTCATTCTAGAGTCACAGAGCATGTGCAAATAGTTTAACTATGTTTCTACGTCATGCTTGGGAATTTTTTTTTAATTTTTTTATATTTATATAATTATTCATTCGTTGCTCCAGGCTAATTGATTGTTTTTTCCATCTCACTGATTTATACTTTAAGAATACCACTAATTTACACTAAACACATAATGGTTCTGACCTGATGAAGATGAGGGCTAGAGGTGCGTGAGGACTCCACAGTTAATGGTGAAGAAGCTTCCGACATTGCAATGGTTTCACTTTTTCGACAAGTCCAACAAGAAATGATGAAGAAACTTAAGGAAGATATGAAGACATAAGAGAATAAGAGTTTGAGAGAGCTGTTTGTGGAAGGAAGAAATATGTGCAAGGAAGAGCAATAGAAACGAAGATGCACACACAAGGAGAGAGAAATTGAAGTAATGATTGCTGTATGTTTTCAAAAGGTAAAAATAGAATATTGATTTTTAATTAAAAAACAATAATGACAAATGCATTGTGAGTTGGAAAAGAGCGTAATTAAAGAGGAGAGAGAGTTGGAAAAGGTAATAATGTAGTTGACTTATGCTTTCGAGAAAAGTAATGAAAGAATATGGTTTTTCTTTTTAAATAATATCATATGCATTTTGAGCCATTGGATGGTGAATTATTTAAGGGTTAAAAAAGTGTGTATAAATATGTGGTTTTTTGTGTGTTCCCCGATCCTGACCCTATATATATATATAACATAAAATTAAAATTTGACCAACACAAGTTCACAATTACAACAAAGGAATAGACAAATACATACTAAGCAAGAAAAATTGCAACGAATAGACAAATATATACTATGTTGTCATAGAATATATTAAAATGCATAAAAGCATAGTACTTGTTTTTTTAATACTAAAAGTTGAGTGGAGAACTGGGAGCACACTGGTCCAAATGTGCCTCCGCACCCGCACGAACACCATTGCAACAAAGGAATAGACAAATACATGCTAAGCAAGAAAAATTGCAATAAATAGATAAATACATATTATGTTGTATCATAGAATATATTAAAATGCATAAAATCACAGTACTTGTTTTTTTAATACTAAAAGTTGAGTGGAGGTCTGGGAGCACACTGGTTCCAATATGTCTCCGCCCCCGCATGAACATCATTACAATTAGCAAATGACGCGATACGACCCGTTTCACCAGTTAAGATTTTTTTAAAAAAAAAAATTTGAAAGAAAATAACATATTCAAAAAAGAAAAAGCACTAACGCACGTACAACACACAAACCTAAATGGACTTGGCGGGCCAGGGCGTCCATGGCCTAGATGAGTCGGCCCTTTTTTTTATAACTTTTTATACAACATTAAAATATTAACTTAATTCATAACATGCTACATATTATATTATTTAAATTAAGTATACAATAAAGTTAGAGAGTGCACTTAGACGTGGGTTGTAGTTCAATGCCTTTTATAAATTTTTGTTATAAATTTTTAAACAACATTTAAAATTAAAAAAAGAACAACTTAATTCATAACATTAAAAGAATATTAACTATTAAATTGATCTAATAAATTTTAATATGTTCACGTCTGAAAAAGTTCAGATATTTTCCAATGAAGTGTTAATTAGCCCACGTCTCATTCTAAGTATTATGAACTGTGTGAACCAAAGTTAATCACAGGTTGAACTCCCACCCAACTTCAAAAGGTCAAATCCTCAAAGTGCTAGTGAAGTTGAGTTGGCATAAATTTGAAATGTAAATTTAGGCATTAGTCGGTCGATCTCTTATCAAGTTTTGATTTGAGAGTTACACGAGTTATGCGTCTTCTGCGTCTGATTCCATGGGTACATGGAAAAAAGAAAGAGGAAAAACTGTGGAGGTTCGCTGGTGGGGGTGGCGGTGGCAGTGGGTTGCTAAGGTTTCTTGCTGTCAGAAAAAATATAAATAAAAACCAGAGAAAAATTAACTATTGTAGAGAAGCTCTTATTGTTTGCTGTCAATGATTGCACTTTAATTTAGTCTGTTGTGAACTATTTTGGTTCTCAATTTCTGTTCTTTGAGCTATTGGTATGGAGTAAAGCTTGGGGCAAAATTTTAGAGAGAACTCAGAAAGGCACGGGGAAGAAGAGTGATCTTTTGCTGCTCTCTTTTTTTTCGTCGAAGGTCTTTTGCTGCTCTTCATTTTCTCAGTTGGGTGTAAATTTCGGCGCATGGAGATGGTGGAGATGAAATGTTTTTGGTGGGAAAGAGATGGGTCTACCTGTTGTTTTCTCAAACAGCGGTGCAGCAAAAGAGTTT
The DNA here is from genome assembly GCA_024362665.1 of Prunus padus. Taxonomy (NCBI): domain Eukaryota; kingdom Viridiplantae; phylum Streptophyta; class Magnoliopsida; order Rosales; family Rosaceae; genus Prunus; species Prunus padus. Next base: position 15,721,109 of record JANFAM010000007.1, on the reverse strand, counting down.
TTACCAAAAATAGTCAAAATTTATTCGTTTTAAAAAAAACTTTCAAAAATAGTAAAAAATTCACTTAAATAGACTAAAATTCTCTCAAAACTAAAACTCACGTAAACCTAAAAAAAGAAAAAATTGCAATCTTTGTTTTCCTTTGATTTCCAACATATAAACTCCCCTATGTAAAACAAAGTCTGTGCCCCTCCTCCATTTTGAGAATCGGTGGCGCTTTCACACCCACCATGGGTGTTTTGTCCCTGAGCCTTGTCTCAGATCTGGATTGTAATCCCTTTCATTTTTAATGAAATGAATTACCTTGACCCAAAAAAAAAACTCCCCTATGTTTCCATCAATGTTATATCATTGGAGGACTTGAACCATGGAGCTTCCATACAGTCCCCCAAGCCTATATATCTTTCACCGAGTTGCATAGCAGTACAATTGCTGGTACAAGCGTAAGTCATTTGAATCACGATCACAATATGTTTACTCAAAGTCCTGTGTTTCATGATGCGCTTCTAATTACTTTCCTGTTCCAAACTTTTGCTAATTCAGTGCCAATTTGCACTTCAACATTGAGAAGATGGATCTCTGACTCTATGAGTGCCTCGTGCGGTGTGCGCGCCAATACGACCACAAGAGTTTTTATTGGGCTTGGCAAAAGAGTTCTTCAGTATGGGCTCTAGACTTCATGATCTCAAGGCCTCCAGCAGCTACAAAGATCCACTGATCAGTCCGAATTTGGTCATAAGATCAGAATGCCTATTCAGCCTACCAACCAAGGTACAAGTTTTTTTTGTTTTTTTGGGTCTGAAAGGTCCAAGCTCATTGATGATACTTCAGGTGAAAATATTTAAAAGATTCTATAGGCTCTCTTTTGAGTTCACATATCATCCAAAAAAAACATCAGCCATGTAATGTGTAAAAGATTATATAGGCTCTCTTTTGGGAATGGGATGATCAAATTCGCAGAGTGAAACACTTTTGATTTGGTTTTGCGTGGTACAAAGTATTTACTCACATCACAGGGCTGGATCATTTATAGCAGAGACTTGTGCTCAGCTTGGATCGGCTCTCATTATGGGTCGCACATGCATAAATGGTTAGAAATCGCTCACTCTCATATGAGCGACTGACCCAAGCACGACTATTTGATAAAGGCTGGCGTAAACTGACCCGAAAGAAATTAGAAGCTCTACTCTTTATCAATGTCAGGTTTTATTTTTGGGTTGGTTACTGACACTTGTTGTCCTGCTATTCCTCTAACTGGGTTTTCTTTATATGAATAAAACTTTTTATTTTTGTCAATATTTATATGAATAAAACTCGCTGGGTGCAAATGATGGAAATGAATAGATTCATATCGATTATTGAACTGCGGGGCTGCTTTGAGATCCACCAATAATTGGGAAGCAAAGTTATTGAATTGGTTGGTACACTGAGACATCAGGCGTGGCTTAGGTCACATGGGATTCAAAAGATACGCATATCACATGGCAAAGGGCCCTCTAGGAGGTTTCGTTCTAAGATGCTTTTTTGACCCACACACAACTCACAAGAAGGCAACAAACTACAGGGAAGCTCAGTATGACTTGCATATGAATGGACAAGAAATCAAAACCGTCAGGCACAAGGACGTGGCCCTACAGAGGAAAATCACATTCAAACTTATTGCAGATCTCATCAGCCCCTACTGTCCTCCCAATTATGGTTCATTGTTTCTCTGAAAGACTGAAAGAAACACCTAGCTTTCAAAACCCTCAGTTTAAAATATCCAAAACGAGCTTAATTAGAAACACCTAGCTTTTAAAAGCCCCGGTTAAAAATATCCGAAACGAGCTTAATTAGAAACACCTAACTCCTGGTTCGTGTTATGAAGATCTAATAAGAACTTTAGACATGGAATGAAAGATTGATGTCATGAATTGCTAATACAGTACTTGAAGGTAAAAAGAAAGAGACTATTTTCTGACAAGATAGATCTAATAATAACTACCTTAAACAAATTTGAGAATGTGATTCTCCAATAGTGTCTACAAATGAGTATGTGCTCCAGAGAAGATGCATCTATGTGCTTCAAGCTGGAGAGACTATATCCCACTGATGACAACTTAATTAGGGGCCTATGACCAATGAAGAACTGAAGAAGATATTTCATACATATAACTGAGAGAAGATGGCACCCCCAAATTTAACTTGCTTGTGTCTTTCCTCTCCGCATGAAAGATTTCAGAATTTAAGGCCTTCTGTGAAGTGTGCTCAAAACATTGCTCTTTAACCAACAAATTCGATAGGGGATTTGATTCTGTAACAGCCCCAGGAGAAAGTAAACTGTACATTTAACGAAATACATGATGCACCAAATAAGATTTTGAAGTCTCCCAATTGTAGCAGAAATCGAAGTAGACACCAAGCAATGCTACTCAGCTGCAAAGATAACCAATTACCCCTGAGAAATGCACAGTGAAATCCAGATAACATCTTAAGATCTTCCCTCCTGGTTATACACATTCTCAAGCTAAACCATCCTGTGGAAGCTTAAACATGGTTCTTCCCATTTCCAAGTGTAAGCTCCAGATCATCCACCCCTACCTCATGTATTCTCTCACCCTCCCAAGCTTTCAGTGTGCCACTCTCAAACTCGAATTCTGAGCCTCGTCCCCTCTCTGTAGTGTTCCCCCAGGCCATTCCCCCATGCCCATTCATAGTGTTCTGCAGAACACTCTGCTCAGCCACTGGTTTCATAAGATTAAATGTGGGTGAAGGTGGAGCTACTGATGGTGCCCCTGTCTGGAAACTGACCCAACGACCGGAGTCCACAGTGGAAGCATCGGACTCATCACATTCTGGTATTGTGGCAGGTGTAAGATGGTGGCGACGTGTAGGGCTTGAAGGGGCAGAGGCTGCGAAAAGAGGGTGGCGCAAGGAGTTTAGACAGCCATTAGTAAGGGAGTCCCAGTCAGGTTTTCGCTTTGAACCTCTAGAGGTTGGAGAAGAAAGAGGTGGAGTTACAGGTGCACTATTAGATATTCTAAGAGGAGGAAGATTTGTAGGAATGGAAGCTATGTTACGCAGGAACGGAAGAAGGTAAGAGGAGGGGTTTCCATCGAAACGAGTTGGGCTTGGGAAGGAAGAGGAGGATGGACTGGCATGGTAGGATGGTACGGGACTTGGGAAAGCTGAGGATTGTGGGCTTTGTTGAATAGAGGAACATGCACTCATATTTGTTGGAGTGCCTGCAATTTCCATTGGAGATGGCTTGCATCCCTGTATCCAAAATAGACATTTAAAATAAACATTACACAAGTACAATAAGAATGAAGAAATGGATTAACAGAAAGCTAAATAATAATCAAAAGTCTGTTTTGGAAAATCAGGGTCTTTTGTTCAAATAACAATTGGATTTCAACATATTAGTATATGAAGCAGGGTAAATTGATGACCTGCTGGATACAGATCTCACCCACAATTCAAAAACAAAATTGCATGACCAAATCACAACCTTTTCATCCTTAACTATCAACAAATCATAACAAATGCATATCCCTTTTTTTTAAAAGTAACAAAATCTAGTGAGAGACGAAAGGGGAAAATACCGTTTCATTACAGTCCAGATCCTAGCTCATAGCAATACCAGAACAGAGAAACAGATATGTAACATGCCTGTGCTATTATTCAATTACTGAGATAACAAAAATCAAAGGGGGGGTTTTGTATTTAGTGGAACAGATTAATTTGAGAAAAAATATAAAAATCTTTAAAACAATTAAAAATTGCTCAATTCTTCTCCAATGATGATCCAAGATCAAAACCCAACAGGGATATTAGCAAGAAGGCAAGGATTTACAGGTTCAACATGATGTGCATGCGGATCTATGAACACGAACAGCAAAACCCAATCTAAAAAAGAGCTGATTCAGCTGAATCTGAATAACAAGGACAAGAAATCCAAACCTTGCGGTATGTGGTGCCATCTTCTTCAACGACCCAGCCAGCTTCAGCACAGAGAGCTTTCAAGACCTCGTTGTTGTCGCAGTGCTTAGGAAGCTTGTAGCTGCCCTGGGCTCTGAGACCAGAGTATATCTTAGCAGCAATGGCTCTTCTCCTCCTCTCCCTCCTCTTGTTGTTCTCCCTCTCTTTCCATGTTGGTAACCTCCCCGACGACCCACCCCCTGTCATTTTAGCTTTTCCTGGTCAGGTCACCCACCTGCTTACCCTTTGAGCTTTCTCTCTCTGGACTCTCAGTTTTCTTGTGGGAAAGAGAGAGAGAGAGAGAGAGAGAGAGAGAGAGAGAGAGAGAGAAGGTGTGGTGTGTTGTGTTGCAGTGGGAAGAGAAGAGAAGAGAAGAGGGGCACTATTTTTCTGCCTCTCTCACGAGGAAAGTGCTTTCTTTATTCGAAGAGAGTATTATTTTATGAAGAGGATAAATGCAACTCCCATTCTTTTTTTTCTCTCTCTCTCTTTTTTTCTTTGCGCGATCTGTCTCTTCCCTCCCCATTCACACATATCATGCAAATTGCAATCTATCTGCCCATGAGATTTCTGAGACACAAATAAGGGTAATTAGGTTTTGACACCTTGCTTAGAGTTTAGAGATGAAAATGGGGTTTAATTTCTCCTAGAATATAAAACTTGTTGTGAGGCTTAACAATTTAAGCTCGAACATTGGTATTTATGTTCACTCAAAATACATGGTGTGTCAATGGAAGAAAAAAAAGGTAAGAATGTAAGTGGTAAACTCAAATGTCATAAGTTTGTAGATTTTCACGAGCGACTTATAAGTATTTATTTATTTTATTTTTTATTATAAATGGAGGGTTGGGGGTTGGGGGTTTCGGCTTAGGACATCATCCAATATTGGGGGGAGAAGTATTACTAGACTAAGAGCTAGTTGGTGTATTCAAATTTACTTAAGACATACGATTTGTGGATGACTACAAGTATTTGGGACTAATCTAAATATTTGGTGATGTGAGTTTTTACTTTTTTTAAGACATTGTTTGTTTCCTTGTGCAAAATATGGTTTGACACATATCATATGCAAAAATAATTTCTCAAAAACACAAAAGAAGAGTTTATACACATATGTTAAACTCTGATTTGCAAGATAGTATGAGTTCATGAATGAAGCAAATAGTTTCCAATAAAATCATAAAAATGGAAAAATAAAAAGGGGACATGTTAAGATCCAGCAAATCACAGCCGCACAAAAATAAGACCAGTCAAATGTTAGTGTTCATTCGGGGCTAGAAAACACACTGTATACCTTCCTACCGTATCAGATAACACTGTCGTTCCATTTTCTAAAACCGGGCAGGTGATTATGGCCGACTCCATTATTGACGGATGGTTTCAATGATATTAGCAAACTGAGGTAGATTTGTTAGGCACTACTAGGGTTTCTATTCTCCAACTGTTTTGTGCACCTCTATTTTTTCTTTTTCTTTTATTTAATTCCTTGAGATCTTATGCATAATAAAAAGCGTCTACTAATACTAACATAAAATGCAATCTTATAATTTTAGCTCCGTCTATGGAAAAGCATCTCTACTCTTTGAAGGGTTAATCGATTTAATTAAGTAGCCTATTTTCTTTGCATAAAGCGATTAGAAGAAATTATTACAACTCTCAAACAGTACATCGCTAATAAAATCAAGAGGTTTCTCAAACTCAGGCCTAAAAATTACAACAATACCAATTAGAATGGATGTGTGCTACCGCGCGCACAGGATTATGTTTTTCACTAATTGATGATTAGAAGATGCTCTGTATCTCTCTCTCTCTCTAACTCCGGTATTTGGGGTTGCTCTGACGTGATGTTCAGTTTGAACGGTACAGATACGGACAAACAAAGAGCTCAGAATTCAGAACAAAAAAAGTGTAGGGCCCACGCTCTTGATGGCCTCCAAATCATGTTGGACTGGATGGTACTTTTGCAGTGTCAGTCGGCTCCACACGTGCGACACAAAACCCTATATACAAAGAAAATTCAAGCAACCCCACTTACCACCCCATCCGTCTACACGGACCACTACCACCTTTGACGTGTCCACCATTGGCTCTACACGTGAATGTGGCTCCCATCCCACCACCTTTTTTCTTTTTTTTTCTTTTTTTGTAATTTTTCCTCCAATATTTGATTGACGTGAATCTTTTAATAAATTTATGCTACTATATTTTTTTAATTATAGGATTTAAAAGACAACTTGTTCCATCACATTAACTAAGTTAGAAAATTTTAGTTAAGAATCAATTTCAGACAATCAACAATTATACTTTTTCACGGGAGAAAAAGTAGAATATATATTTTTGATTGTCTACAAATTAGCAAGAATCATAAACTAGAAAGAAGCAAAATAGACAACAGCACTGAATGGCCATTCAACGAATGGTCAATTGTTGTTGCTCAACTATTTCGAAATACGTGCAACAAATGCATAAGAACAACAAGTAAGCTTTTAATATGCATTAATATTTGAATGGTATTATTAATTAACTCTTAAATCTCAATTAATTACAAGGAGCACGTGCGGATCCAGCTAAGGTTTTTGAGAGGGAAAGGGACCGACCGACCGCCAAGCTAAGCTGGCCAAGTCAAGTCGTGAGGCGTGAAGGCAACAAGACTTGGCACACGTACGGGGGACAGAGAGCCGTGCGGTGCCGTTTTGGCGGGGACCAATGCCCGTGTATCTTCGTTTTCCTAGAAAGTACGTAATCTTCTGATTGGTCTTCTTCATTGGTTCAAGAGACCACGTGGGGGTCCATTAAGCCCAACCATTTCCCAATTAATTATAATTAAACACTTTTATAATCCAGTCTTAATTATTCCAAAGTGCAATTCTGCTTTCATAATTATATCCATAATTTTTCCCTAACTTCAATGCACAAGCTGACCTGTACTCTGTCATCATGATTCATACGTTCGTATGCAATATGCATATAACTTTTTTATTTTTATTTTTAAATTTGTAATGGCTTCAAATTAATCATTTTGACAAAATAATAATTTCGTTAAATTATTGTTCCAAAAACATTGTTCATGCATTGCCTATACAGAGTGCAAAGCTTAATCATTTTGATGTGGTCTTTGCTAATCCGACAATGACGTCGGACAAGAGCCCCACGTGCTCTTTGCCTTTAGTATTATTGCAAACCACCCACTGTTTTTAATTTTCTTAAAAAACAATTACGTGCAGCATAATATGATAGAGTCCCTATTATTATAGAATAATGCCTTCAGTATTTTTTATTTATAAAAAAAGGGAAACAGAAGAAAGTCTGGGTAAGAATAGTTACCCTGCACCCGAGTTCATGTGTTCAAATCTCCGTGAGTCTAGCGCTTGTGTCAAAAAGACAGAAGAAAATCTTGATTAAGTTTCAATTCGATTTTGGCCCAAATGTGATATAACAGTCTGAAATTTTAGAGAATGGCCCATCTCGAATGGGCCAATAAATATCCATCTAACAAATAAGCCCACATGCCGTATTTTAAGTATTCCCTTATTTAATGCTAAAAACACTCTAAACAGGCCCGAAATCATGGTTACACGTCAGAAGTGCACTCAAAATTAAATAAATAAAAGACAAAAAAAGAGACGCAGCCGTCTGTGCAGGTTCCACGTCAGTCTTGGATCATCGTATCCAACGGACGAAATCGAACCCCGCCTTGTGCATGAAGTCAATAAACAATAATAATTGGAGGCGCGCATGTTTTGAAAACGACCATAAATAAAGATATCATGACTCATATAATCAAATAAATTCCGATAATTCCGATTGTAAATAACTCGATAACATGACGACAATCTTTGAATATTCGTTTGGAAATTTGGTGACGAGACCGTGGGAGGTCAGACCCTCATATTGTGTTGTTGGCTTAAGGAAAGTTGGGTTGTGTCTCAGATCCGCCATAGATGCAGAGGACTTGTCCTTCCCGGTTTCTTTGGGCTGGTGGGTTCTTAACTCTTTCTTTGGTTCGGGTTTATGGGCCTTAAACGGGGCTTCACATACCCATCTACTTCTTCTCGATCGAAACGTGGTTTTTTCACAAGTTTGCAAGCCATGAGGTGAGTTACAGTCACCATCGTTTCTTTGATTCTTCCCATGTTGCCGTTCCTCAGTTTCTGGAAGTGTTTTTTTCCTTTTCTGGGATTCAGGGGTCATGCATATATATATATGTCTGTTTTGTCAGTGGCTCAGTGTGTTTGTTTGTATAAAAAATTATTTTGGTAGAAAAATTTGCTTGTGCTATTGGGTTCTTGATGTCTGAAGCAATTGCCTTTCCCTTTTTACTTTTAAGTGTCAATTTTTATTGATAGTTTTGAAAAGTTTGGAATTTTCTCTTGTGTATATGACTTGGCATCTTTTTCTTTCTTCTTTTTACTATAAATTGGTTCATTCTCATGGCTTTGTTGCTTTTGAATTGATTGGTTATGGAAAGTGTATTGCTGAGTTTTCAGATTGAGAGTTAATTAATTGATTGGTCCCTCTTCCTCTAAGGCTATTCAAAGCAGCTGACTTGGTGTACCCTTTTAGGAAAATCTTCAAAGCAATCAAAATATCTGTAGCAATAATTTTTTTTTTCCTCACAATGTGGCTAAGGTCCTATCTGTGGTGTTACTAATTTCTCAAACTGTACATTGTTTCAAAGTTACATGTCCAAATATCAACCATTAAAGGGATTGTCAACACATGATAGTCTATAGAGATGATTAATTAATATGATTGTTTCGGAAAACCATCCTGCATATTTCTGATCCACTTTGAAATTTGGATTGAATAGAATTTCTGATGTATATGCTTGTGTGGCTGATGAAAGTTTACTCAAGAATTATGCTTTCCATGTAGCTGCTTTCTATATCCTTTGTTCATATGTATCCCTTTCTTTCACAGAACGAGAAAGATATTTGGGATTTCTCTGTCCCTCATTCTTATCAACTTTGCTGCTATAATGGAGCGTGCCGATGAAAATCTCCTCCCCTCAGTTTACAAAGAAGTGAGTGAGGCTTTCAATGCTGGGCCATCTGACCTGGGCTATCTCACTTTCATTAGGAACTTTGTGCAGGGAATGGCATCACCCCTTGCAGGTGTACTAGTTATTAATTATGATCGCCCTACAGTTCTGGCAATGGGGACTTTTTGCTGGGCCTTGTCAACTGCTGCAGTTGGTGCAAGCCGGCTTTTCGCTCAAGTAGCGTTCTGGAGAGCAGTGAATGGTTTTGGATTGGCAATTGTTATACCAGCACTTCAGTCTTTTATTGCTGATAGCTATAAGGATGGAGTGAGAGGGGCTGGATTTGGGATGGTGAGCCTTGTTGGTTCCTTGGGTGGCATTGGAGGTGGTGTTCTGGCCACACTTATGGCTGGTGAACAATACTGGAATGTACCAGGATGGCGCTGTGCTTTCATTCTGATGGCATCACTAAGTTCACTAATTGGGTTCCTTGTTCTCTTGTTTGTGGTTGACCCAGGAAAAACAGTTAATTTCACTCATGGTACTGACCATAGTTCTGATAGGTACGGGGCAATTATTTCATCATAAATTTTATATTTGTTGTCTATTATATCAGCTTTCAAATTCTTTAAAAAGTTGTAGATGTGGTGACTTTGGTTTGTGAATGGAGAAAGAGTTCATCAATATATGGTGATTTGGTTACCTTATGCTGCAGGGAAGATTTGATAATTAAGGGCCCTACAAGTGCAGCATCAGTTTGGCTCGAGTCTTGGACGGCCATGAAGGCAGTTGTTAAAGTGCAAACGTTCCAAATAATTGTTTTGCAGGGTATTGTTGGTTCACTACCATGGACTGCCATGGTGTTCTTCACTATGTGGTTTGAATTGATCGGTAAGCACTACCGCAAATTCCATACTTCAATGAAACAATTGCTGATTATCCTTTCTGCCCTCCTTTTTGTTTTCTGAGCTTCGAAATTTCAAACTTCTATTTTCATGACATATGATGTCCTCTAATTCGATTTTGCAGGTTTTGATCACAACAGCACAGCAGCCCTCCTTAGTCTTTTTGCTGTTGGCTGTGCTATGGGTTCTCTTCTTGGAGGACTAATAGCAGATCGAATGTCACGAATCTACCCGCACTCAGGCCGCATCATGTGTGCTCAGTTCAGCGCCTTCATGGGCATCCCCTTCTCATGGTTCTTACTTAAAGTCATCCCACAGTCAGTAAGCAGCTATTACACCTTTGCTGTCACCCTCTTGCTGATGGGTCTCACTATCAGCTGGAATGCTACTGCTGCAAATGGTCCTATGTTTGCTGAGGTTGTCCCCGTCAAACACCGAACCATGATTTACGCCTTTGATCGTGCCTTCGAAGGATCGTTCTCTTCCTTTGCAGCTCCCTTGGTCGGAATTCTTTCAGAGAAGATGTTTGGTTACGATGCAAAATCAGTGGATCCGATTAAAGGGTCTACCCGGGAGGCCTTTGCATTATCTCAAGGGCTTCTTTCAATGATGGCTGTTCCATTTGGCTTGTGTTGCTTGTTTTATACGCCATTGTATTTGTTTTTTAGGAAGGACCGTGAAAATGCTAGAATGGCCAGTCTGAAAGAGGAAGAGATGAGGTGAGAAGTCATTCTTGGTTTGAAGGAGCAATCAATGATATGAAAAGTGAGAAGTATTATGTGGCTTCTCCAAGCCTACGGCATTTCTGGAGATTCTGGTCTTCCAAGTCTTCTCCTACTAAGAGCCTTCAGCTGCAATATGGTGACTAGTTTGAGAAGCCACGCTTTAATTTCGATACTAAAAGATTTCTGATACCAAAGCTAATTTTGTTTGCACACTAAATTTTGTGATTCTTTAATGGTTAGGCCACTTTTTGGAGTGATTATGTTCAATGGAACCAATGTCTTACATATTTGGAATGGTTTAGCATGCCATGAATAGTTCATGACACATCTGAAAGGCTCATCAGGAAAGAATCAAACTTACTTTTGTATGAGAGAGAGAGAGAGAGAGAGAGATGCATTGTGTCCAACCTATCCTTATTACACATAAAGATACAAAGCATCCCAAAAGTTACAGTGACATGCATTTTAAAGCGCCCAACTCCATTGATGAAACTAAAAGAAAGAAAAAAAGGAAAAAAAAGAACAAAGAAAATGCAATCTGCGAACAAATATTACAATCCCACTTGCATTTCAAGCATTGATAATATGTCAATTGACACTTTGGTGCTACCAATAGCTATATGCACCTTGGGAAGAGGGTTTGCCCCACATACCCACCAGCCATAGCCCTTCTTACATTAGACTCGAACATCTTAGGATTATCTCTCAACACTGCAGCTGCATCGTGATTTAGGGGATCTTCATAATTTGGTTCCTGCAAACAAAATTAAAGAGAAAAATAAGCAACATTCAGATGCCAAATGGTAACAAATCACAGAGGACTATCAAGATAGTACCGTGAAAAGATGATACAATCCATAGATGACAGTGTTTATATTAAGGACAGGTTTCCAATCTTCTCGTAGGATGTTGAGGCAGACATTCCCTTCCAAGTCAATATTAGGATGGTAGACCTGTCAGTGGGTTGTACGATGTAGAGACAATGGATCATATAAGCGATCAAATAAAAGAGAAGACATGATTTAAGTTAAACAAGAAACGGTGAAACATATATGATGCACAAGTCTACCTTGGTCTTACACTTGACTTTTGGTGCCTCATGTGGATAGATAGGGGCAACTTGGAAAGTAAACGAAAATGTACCACCTCTGTAACAACAAATGGAAGACAACTTAGAAAACTAATCATTATGCTAATTTTACACGAGGTTTAAAAATATATATATTTCTGCTAAGAAACAACAATATGATAACCCTCAACACCATTGCTTGTGTTCGTGTTGACTTCATTACATAGAAAACAATGGCTGCAGTGTCTTGCAATTGAAAATGCTCGCACACAAGTATATTTGTAGACATATTTGTGTGAGTGATATGCACGTGTATGTGTGTGTGGAAAACAAAAAAGTAGCCCAGTTTCTCTGACAAAGGATACGTGTCTAAAATTAGTATGTGCAGTTGTGACAAAAGCTTTGTTTGAAGAAACTTTTGCACACAAAGAGTAGAAAAAATCCTTACGAGTAAAAGCCTTCATCTGGTCGAATTGTAACCTCAAAGTTCATCAGCTCATCCTTGCCATTAGGAAAAGAAATGTTACAAGATTTTGGTAGATTCAGCTCAGATATATCTGCATCAGATGCCACAACAAGTATTTTTTTTTTAAATGAATGGATGGTCAAATTTAGTGAAACAATAAAACTCCACACATAGTCCAAAAAACCAGTAAAAATAATTCAGCAAGAGAAGCAGTTTAAAACCTGCCTCCTTAACCAAATTATAGCATTTTTGGATAATGACTTACTGTAGCACCAATGTTTAAATATGCAATCAAGAATGCTAAAAATTTCAATTGGATAATGACTCTGTACTCAGCATAAACTTATCTCAACTTGATATATCAACTTGAGGTACACAAAGATACACATTAAGCAGTCCAGGGGGTTAATCCATTTGCTAAAAACTGTTATTTTCTAAATTTTCTTCAAAGCACCACCAACCTGAGAACCCTTTATATAATTCTTATTGCGTAACCAAGGGCCAAGAAGGATGTTCTATATCATCATTCAAAAACCACTCAACCCAAAAAGCAATACAACTGTCAAATATTATAGAAACCATCTAACTGGTCTGATCCATATTGCTTTAAACAATCAACAAACTCTTTCTGGAATCGGAAATGAAGGGCATGCAAAAGCTAGAAGAATATTGAAAAAGTAAGAGCTTCAAATAAATCAAAGGATATGATCATTAGAGAGAAGGAAAACCTTTATGAAGACGTAATTCCCCAGCAGATTGCTTCTTAACATGTGCTGCTCCATTGGCATTTTCAGCAAGTTCTCTCTGCTTCTCCTTTACTTTGAATAGCCTAATCATATCTCCTGAAAATAAAATAGAAAACAATTATCCTAAAGGTCCTAAAGGGGTTATATTTTTGTGCTAATAACAACAATCACACTGGTAGCTTGAAAACAAAAAAAGATCGTGAGACAAAGAATCTGTGACATGGAAAAACAATGACATAGAATCTCCACACACAAGTAGACCAAAGTAAGGGGTGAATCAATCTAAACAGAACTATAGAAGATATGCCAAGCAGGCCAATTTTTTCTTGTGGAACATGAAGTCAACAATAATCAAAATCAAATTTAGTACACACCAACAAAAAAAAAATTAAGAAACCTCAATATTCACTGGTGAATGATCCTTTAATTCATCTTCTTTGCTTTTCTTTTTGTTTTTGGTTTCTTTTTTCTTTTGAGGCCCTATCAGGCTAAATGGCAATACAATTGTCCATTCACTGACAGCTTTATACTCAAAATCATGAAATTAAAGATGATATTCTCCAACAAATTACAATCTCCTCTTTAATCACCATAACAATAATCTCAAAGTGATCAAACAGTAACAAAATCCTCACAATAGTAATGCCTTTTCAAATTAAGACAAGTCCATCATATAAAAAGAAGAAATAAAATATGAAGTCATATTAACAAGAAAAGGAGAAGTGAAGCCACTAAGAAATTTCTTAAACAGTTACAGGGAGACAAAAAAAAATCAAATCTTGCTCAAAAAGCTAAAACCCAATAAACCCCCCAAGTTTACAAACACAATTATCCAATCAGATGCCAAAACCCAAGTGGTAGACTAATAAATCATACAAAAGTAACAAAAAACAAAATACGGGTTAGGGCAGAAAAAAGTTCAGTCCTTTAAGCACATGAATGGAATTCCTGGAAAATCTAACAAGGCAAAGGAAAGAAATAGACTTGGAGACAGATACATATACATTTATAAGTATATATTAATATTACGATGTGTAGATGCTGACCTGGTTGAGAAGAAGCTTTGCAAAGGAGAGGGTGTGGTGGGTGAGTAGGAAAGTGAGGAAAGAGAGACAGATTTGGAAATAGAACGACCTGTCGTTTTGGGGAACTTAGCCAATTCAGCGTCTCTGGGGTTTATGCCTTGATTTATTGGGATAGAGAGATGCGTCGGTGTGGGGACAAACTAGTCGTGCTGCTTTATTTGTACGCTATTTCTTATCTGAGAGAGATAAGGAAACAAGTTTGAAACTCGGCAATGCTTACTTGTCATGTTTAGAATTAGACTTTTTTGTTGTTGTTGTTTTTATTTTTTTTTTAAAGGAAACTTGTTGAAGCCAGGGATGAAGGCCCAATTGGTAAAATTAGTCTTCCAAAAATCAAGCTTGAAATAAACTACTTGGAATTACGTAATTAAAATATGTATAAACGTTGTGGGCTTGTAGCTTCAATGGTAGAATGTAACTTTTACATTAGGTCAAGATACTAACATCTTCTTACCCCTTACTTTCGTGGTAGAATGATGAATTATCTCTTCTTATTGATGTACCATACTAATTCAGTTCAGTTTATGCTTAATTGTGAAGCTTTATTAAATTCTTTCGTATCAGTTTTCACGGTATACTTGTAACTATTTGAGCTACACGCCATCTACGTACTAGTTTTCACTATAGTAATACACTTTTCTTTTTTATCTAATCACCATTATTTATGATATAATCAAATCCCGTTTCCTTCAAACCTATACTTGTATATATAAATGGTTTCCAAAATATTCAAAAATATTATTTTGTAGGTAGTGAAGTAAAAGGTAGTGAAGTAAAATTCGCTCGTGGGTGCATTCCACACTGGAAATGAACCCAACACACCGCGGATCAACGAACGAAGTCCTTGCGCCAAAACCCGTCTTCAACGGTCAGTACCCATCTCTGCAAAACCCTAACCACCACAGAGCTCAGAGAACAGAGACCAACAATGCCGAGCCTCTCCGTCTTCGTCACCCTAATCTCTCTCCTCCCCTTGTTCTGCCACTCATTCTCTCCCGAAGCCCCAACCAGTCGGAGCCTCCTAGTCCTCCTCGACGACCTCTCTCTCCAATCCTCTCACTCCATCTTCTTCCACTCTCTCATCTCCCGCGGCTTCGTTCTCGACTTCAAGCTCGCCGACGACCCCACCCTCTCGCTCCAGCGCTATAACCAGTACTTGTACGACGGCCTCGTTCTCTTCTCTCCTACCGCCCACCGTAAGTTCATCAATCAGAAACTCCTAAGAATGACACATTTTGGTTAATTCCTTGATTTGCAATGAAATCTGATTTTTTTTTTTTTTTTTTTTTTTGGGTTTTAAGAGTTTGGAGGAGCTCTGGATTTTCAGGCCGTGCTTGATTTCGTTGACTCTGGGCACGACTTGATCTTGGCAGCTGGTGCCTCTGCATCTGATTTGGTTCGCAGTATTGCAAGGCAATGCGGGGTCGATTTCGATGAGGTTTGCTGTATTATTCATAGTTTGGTCAATTTAGATGAATGGAAAGTAGAAAGTAATGTCATTGATGAATATGGTTTTGATTTGGTGCAGGATCCATCAGCTATGGTTATCGACCACACCAATTACGCAGTGTTGGGGACCCAAGGGGACCATACATTGATTGCCAGCGATGACTTTATTCAATCTGATGTGATTCTGGGAAAGAATAAGATCGAGGTCAGTTTAAGTTTCATAAACATATTTTCTTACTAGATAATTTGTTGCTACATTTGCCCACATTGCTTAAATCTAACGTGGTAAATGTGTTGCTAGTTATAAACTTCTTACTCTCTGATTTCAGTACTTTGCATTGTGTTTTAGATTATTATTCAATATCATTACGCAAAAATGGTATCGATCACTTCAATGTTCACATTTTAAAATGTCTTATATATAATCATTCTATGCGACAGGGCCCTGTACTTTTCAAAGGGATTGCACATTCGTTAAGTGCTTCTAATAGCTTGGTAAGCTCCAATCTGCATTTGAAGTTCTGAACTCTTTTGCTTCTGACCTCTTCAGTGGGTTTTAAAATGGCGTTGAGATAACAGATTATTTCTTTCTGTGGTCTATGGTATAATCGTAGGTTTTAAAAGTTCTTTCAGCATCTCCTTCAGCATATTCTGCCAACCCAAATGCCAAATTGTCCTATCCTCCATCACTAACTGGATCTGCTATTTCATTAGTTTCTGTTCTGCAAGTAAGTTCTTTCTGTGGTCTGGAAACAATATTTGTCAATTATATGAACTTGATGGAGTCATTTTGAAATCTTAAATTGCAGGCTAGAAACAATGCTCGGATTTTGATCTCAGGCTCTATAGATATGTTTAGCAACCAGTATGTATCTAATTGGTTATATGGATTCCTTTATCACTGGTGGTTTCTCTGTCCTTAATTGTTTTTCGTTTATTGGATTTACTTCTGATTTCTGCTTGTGATTCAGATTGTTCAAATCAGCTGTGCAGAAGGCTGGGAGCTCAAAGAAGTGAGTAAAAACTTTAAATTGCTGCTTTTCATTACTTATCCCATTATCTTTTGGTTATATGCTGCCTTCATACTTATTACCTACATATAGTTGAACACACAGCAAACCTACTTGCATTTAGATTCTTTTTAAAGAAAGACAGAATCTATGTAATCTTAAGTGCTGAAGACTCCGGGAAGGTTCCATTGAATACTTTTGTAATCTCTCTTTTATTCTCATGGACTCATATGTAACCTGTCCTTTTGTTTGTGCTGAAAATGGTTTGATACTCATTCCAAAGTGGCTTGATCAAGGCAAAAAATTCACATTATCCTGAAACTTTTGATGACAGATATGAAAAGTCTGGTAATGAACAGTTTGTGACTGAACTTAGCAAATGGATCTTCCATGAAAGGGGACATCTAAAGGTGAGGTTCATTATATATCGTGAACTATTACTAGTATTTATGGTTTGCATTAGTTTTGAGCTCTAAAAGTTAAATGAGGCTTTGAATCTGTGATATTAGTATATTACAGTTATCAATGCATTTACTTCCAATTTATACTTGATATGTTTAGGTATTTGTTTATCATTTATCCTTGTGCATTGTCTTTGCTGTGTTAATTCATGACCTTTATTTTCAGGCTGTCAATGTTAGACACCACAAAGTTGGAGAAACTGATGAACCTGCAATCTATAGAATTACTGATGATCTGGTAATGCCTCAACACAGCTATCATCTATATACATATATGTATGTATATTTGCTGAATTTCTAAACAGAGGGAATGCACTGGAATCATTTAGTCTTTTGTATTTGCAGGATTATTCCATTGAGATATACGAGTGGTCTGGAAAGAGCTGGGAACCATATGTGGCTGGTGATGTTCAAGTGCAGTTCTTCATGATGAGCCCTTATGTGCTAAAAACTCTGGCAACTGATCAGAAGGTATTCTTATCCCAAGACCATGTTTGGACTTGATTTACCAAATCTAGAACATCTTTGTTTACATGCATATTTGATTTTTCAGGGACTGTACCATACGTCATTCAAGGTCCCAGACGTTTATGGGGTTTTCCAGTTTAAGGTTGAGTATAACAGGCTTGGGTACACTAGCTTATCCCTTTCCAAACAGGTCAGCTTTTGGTTTAGACTCCTTTCATTAACAAAGCAGTTTGATTGTTGTTATAGCTTTATAAATTTTATGATCTGTTCTTCCACTACTAACTTGATCATATTGTATGAGAGCTCTAGTTTCCATTACTAATTGTTTACCCCAAAAAAAGAGAGTAAATCAATGACTGTAAATTTGTGAGCTCCCATGAAAGAAGGATCAAATAGTTGGGCAGTTAAATGGCAATTGTCTGATATAATAAGATAATATGATGTCAAAAACATAGCAGTTCGAAACTGTCCATTGTTTGTTGTGGGGGTAGTTATGGTGCTCAACTGCTAATTAGGGAAACCTTATAAGATTTTAAAACTAGTCTATTCTTGTTATAACAAGATTGTTCTTCTCATGTTACCTCTATGGAAAATTCAAATTTCAGATCCCTGTACGGCCTTTCCGGCATAATGAATATGAACGATTTATAACCACCGCTTTCCCGTATTATGGAGCTTCGTTCACTGCAGTACTCTCTCTCTCTCTCTCTCTCTCTCTCTCTCTCTCTCTCTCTCTCTCTCTCTCCTCCCTCTTGTGATCTTATCTGTCGATAAATCTGCACTTAACTCTCGATAAATGTTTGTTTGGTTTCACTTTTTGCAGATGGCTGGGTTTTTTATCTTTCAGCATTGCCTTCATGTACTACAAGTAAAATGCTGATACACGAGAAAACTTTGCATTGACCATACCTCTAAATTACTTGCCTTAGTTTTCTTGTTAACATTGTTTTGATTTGAGAGACTTCTGATAGCTAATGGCATAATACTGACCTTGTAACTACAAATTGGCGTTATCCCAAAAATGTTGTTTGCATTGCAGCTGCTGCCTGGCCGGCCACTTGGTCGTTCGGTGCACAAGCCAAAAAATAGACAAGCATCCACAAATTTAGCAGGTGTCGACTCAAATCTGACTTTTTGGGGTCAAAAGTCACATCAATTTTCTTAAATTATACAGAGGCATTATCGTCAAGTCCTTTGAACGTGGACATTTTCAACTTTGGAAAAATTAAAAATCAAATAGTAAACAATCAATGTTATGGTTTATATGAATTTTCATTTAAAAAAGGAAAAAATCTTGGTATTTTAATTTCATTATGTGAATGAATTATCAATCATGGGGTCGGATGCATGCATGCAGGAAAGAAATGGGAAAGTGACCTCTCACTCACTGTAACATTACAAGGGACAACTACTCATTATTTTTTTTAATTCTAAAATATATTTTTATTTTAAAAAAAAAAACCTCTTGCAGTCGTTGAAGCACGTAGTCTAGTAATAATGAAGGAAAAAAAAGGTATCTGTGTTGTTTTGGTACGTGGAATGGAAACGCGCACACAAAACCACATGTACATGGAAAGTTTGTATGTAAATCATTAAAATGCCGATTGTCACAGAGCCTTGCAATTCCACCCAATCCAAAACCCTATCCTTGCCACCTAGGGCTCCTCCCCCCACTTGATTGGTTGGCCTCTGTATTGCTCTTACCACTTCCCCCCTACCACCCTTCTCACACTCTCTAGACTGCCACTCTTTCTTTCTCTCTTTGCAATTCCAAAATGGGAATGTGAGCTCGCAAAATTGGAAGGAGCTATTAAGACCTATGATGACTCTCAAAACTGTCTTCACCCTCCACACCAATATAACACTGTAAATCCGTCCACCCATCCCCACCATTGCGGAAATTTCAGAACAAAGCAACCATCTTTGAGCAAATTGGATTGAACCCAAAAAACCCAAAAAAAAAAAAATTCCAGAAAGATGAGCTGCTTGAATCTGAGCACATGGGTTCAAATCCAAACCTGCTCAATGTTCAACCAAGCAGGCAGATCCAGATCCCAAACTTTCAGCCTCGTCCACCCACTCAAGACCAACATGCCCGTTTCATTTGCACCCCCAAAACGACGTCGGTCCACCACCCCTTTCTCCGTCTCTGCAATTCTCACCAAGCAACAGACCCTCAAAGAAGAAGAATCAGCAAACCCCAGTTTTAATTTCAAGTCCTACATGCTCCAAACTGCCGACTCGGTCAACCAAGCCTTAGACGCCGCCGTTCCGCTCCGAGACCCGGCCATGATCCACGAGGCCATGCGCTACTCTCTGTTGGCCGGAGGCAAGCGGGTCCGGCCGGTCCTCTGCCTCGCCGCCTGCGAGCTCGTCGGTGGGTCCCATTCGCAGGCCATGCCGGCGGCGTGCGCCGTCGAGATGATCCACACCATGTCGTTGATCCACGACGACTTGCCGTGTATGGACAACGACGACCTCCGCCGCGGAAAACCCACAAACCACAAGGTCTTCGGGGAGGACGTCGCCGTTTTGGCCGGCGACGCCCTCTTGGCCTTCGCTTTCGAGCACATCGCCGTGAACACTGTCGGCGTCTCGCCTCAGAGAATCATCAGAGCAGTTGAGGAACTGGCGAAGTCAATCGGGGCTGAAGGGCTCGTGGCGGGTCAAGTGGTGGATTTAAACTCAGAGGGCTTGGCCGATGTGGGGCTGGAGCAGCTCGAATATATCCACCTCCACAAAACCGCAGCTTTGCTCGAGTGTGCGGTGGTTCTGGGCTCCATTTTGGGAGGCGGGTCGGATTCAGAAACCGAAAAGCTCCGGACTTTTGCGAGGTACATTGGGTTGCTGTTTCAGGTCGTCGACGACATTCTTGATGTGACCAAGTCTTCACAGGAATTGGGCAAAACGGCAGGGAAGGACTTGTTGGCTGATAAGGTCACGTACCCCAAGCTATTGGGGATTGAGAAATCTAGGGAGTTTGCTGAGAAGCTCATTAAAGACGCCAAGGAACAGCTCTCTGGTTTCGATCTTGAAAAGGCTGCGCCTTTAATTGCTCTGGCTAATTACATTGCTCACAGGGAAAACTAAAGAACCCTTTTGTTGTAATTTTAGAGTTGTTTGTTTTTCAGAATTAAAATCTCTGAAAGTTATTTCTTTTCTTTTTTTTTATAAAAGGTAGAGCTTAGTATTTAATTCATGTTGTGTGGGAGAAAAAGGATGAGTGTAGCAGGTGAGATTTGTGTCACGGTTAGCATCATCTACCACAGGGTTGGGTCAAAATTATACAATTTTTTTTTTCTTTTTTTGCATGAATCTGTGTACTATTTTTTCTTTTTTCAATCTGAAATTGGTATTTGGGTATCTTCTTGGTACAAGGTAGTTGCAATGAGTATCCGATGGACGGCATCGTCTTGGTTCAACAAATTAAATTGCAATGATTGCTGCAGACGCTGGTTTAGTGTTTCCGTTTTTCAGTACAAGGTTGCTTGCTACTCTGCTGTTGCTGAATTTTGCGATTTCAATTGTACCCGCAAACTTTTGGTAGAGTGTTACGGATTTCAACTTTGGGGCTCGATGGTTATGATTCTTGGGCCAGTCCATGCTGATGGTGTATCCATAAGCCATAAAATTTCCATTTATTTTCTATGGGTCATTTATTTGTCCAACCAGGACTTGCCTAAGGTGCTTGAGCAGGTTCATCACCTTGATTGAGTACACTGAATGTTTTCTTTTTGGGTCAAATGTACACTGAATGTTTGAGTACATGGAGTCTAAATAAGAATGGAATACATGGAAATAATTAGAGGATCAAATAGGAAGAATCTGAAATTGGTAAGGAATGTAATTGGTATTATTCATTGTTTTGGAGAAGCAACATTCCATAAGAACATCCATCCTTTTTTTTTTCTTTTTGCTAACTTACTTTAAGTCTAAGCCATGCAATGAATCACATTTGGTGCACATAACTCACTATCCACGGTATGTTGAAATAAGAATTGAATGTCAACTTTCAAATTGGATCAAGTTGAAGGATTAAAATGGATTAGTCATGCAAAGGGCCCACTAGTGTAGTAGTTTGGAGCAATTGCTCCTTCTATGAAAAGCCTTGGGTTGGAGTCCTAGTATTCGTATAGTATGTGAGTTTAGTATATTATTGCCCCTCTAAATAGGAAAGGTCCTTAAAAAAAAGGGTTATATGCCGATTTACCCCCCAAACTTATACCATATGTTCGATTTACCCCCCAAACTTTTTTTTTGGAAAATTAAGGATATGAACTAAATTTTATTGCCAATTTACCTCCTACTATGTAAATCTCCATTTTATATAAGGGCAAATTGGTCATTTTATATGTTAAAATAATTAAAACCATTAAAATAATTAAAATATCATTTTTAAAAATAATGGGGCCCACCCACTTCTCCTTCATCCCCTCCCCCACCCGACCCGACCCTCATTCTCTCCCTCTCTTCCTTTCTTCCTCTCTCTCTCACCCTCTGTTTTTCCCTCTACCCACACCACCCCAAGCCACCCCCAGACCAATCCCCACCAACATAGCCCTCTCCCCCACCCCTCCCCCTCCCTCTCCCTCCTTCTATTTTTTTCACCCCCACACAGCCACCCCACCCCCACGCCACCAAACCCACCCACTTCTCCTTCATCCCCCTCCCCACCCGATCCCTCATTCTCTCCCTCTCTTCCTCTTTGCCTTTCTTCCTCTCTCAACCTCTGTTTTATGATGGCATGATGGGTTTGAGATGAGGGGAATCTGAAATTGGTTGAGTTTACAGGATGGGCTATTTGCAGGAGAGAGAGAGAGAGAGAGAGAGAGAGAGAGAGAGAAATGAAGAAGAAAAGAAGAACCAGAAAAAAATAAGGAAGGTTAAGGGAGGAAAAGAAGAAGAAGAAAAGAAGAGGAAAAGGAAAAGAAGAAAAGAAGAGCCACGTTCGTGACTGGCACGGAAAAGAAAAGAAGAAAAGGAAGAAAAGGAGAAAAGAAGAAAAGAAGAAAAGAAGAAAAAAAGAAAAAAAGGAAGAAAGAAACATTATTTTATTTTTAACATATGAAATGACCAATTTACCCTCATATTTAACCTCAAATTAGACAGTAGGGGGTAAATTGGCAATAAAATTTAGTTCATATCCTTAATTTTCCAAAAAAAAAGTTTGGGGGGTAAATCTAACATATGGTATAAGTTTGGGGGGTAAATCGGCATATAACCCTAAAAAAAATTGGATTAGTCATGAAGAAAACTATCCCCTCAAATCCCCATAAAATGGTAGAATTCAAAGAGATAAGTTTCTAATTCATCTTCTACCTTTAACTTGGACAATATTTGGAAGTTGAGCTCTATTCCGTCTTCAACATGCCTTGAATATAGTGAGTTATCTAATAGAATCCAATCCTAGGCACCAACCATGTCCTATAATTTTGTTTGGAAAAGGAATGTTGATTAGACTAGATTAGTAAAGCATTGTCCTGCCTTTGATGTAGTGTGTGATTGGATTAGTGTCCAATTCAATTCTAATAATTCAGTCATATTTGTGTTGGTTGTAAAACATTTTTAAGAAGTTCATTTGAATATTAAACATGCATTTAATTTAATTAATCACAGCGGAAGTATATGGGGGTTGTTTAAATTCAAAAATAAAACTTCGTCCAAGTATCTTAAGCCATGAACATTGATATGTTTTCATAAAATGAAAGTACAAGAGAAAAGGAAAAGTTCTAATTACCCTTGAAGCTATAATATGAAAAGTTGTGTTTTGGTCTTCTCTTGATGACTTTCCTTTATTGATCTCTTCTTTGATCTTTCTCCTCCTTGTGAGCCACAAAAGGGTATGGCATCTAAGTCTCCACACCAATGAAACTTTGAGATGAGAGGGAAGAATCTTGGAAATTCAAGGATGCTAGTGCAAGATCCCCAAGACTTGGTTTCAATTTAAACCCCTTGAAAGATTAAAGTGTTTCACTCTTGAAAACTCTCTTTTTTCTCTCTTCGATCTCCCAAACCTATTTTGGTTGATGTTGGATTGTGTTTGTGTGTTAATAAGCTTATTGAAACAATTTCCATACACACTTATGTATTTTCGGCCAAACCCCTTTGAGCTTTCAATTTTGGGTCTTATAACACTTAAATCATAGTATTTAGGTGTCTTAAGCCTTTGGGCTTGTTACCCAACCATTTGGGCTTCCCGTTAACTATTACCGAGACCCAAATACACTTTTACACATAGTAAATCATCCGCATCAAATCGATAATATTTATTTCCACAATGTCATATTTATTTCTCAAAGTTAACTATTTAAGGTGTGCGATCCATTAGGTTCTAATTAGTAAGGCAGTGGGAAAATATTAGAACTCTTTCTAATCAACTTGAATTAAAACCCCTTTTTAATTCTTCCTTTATATGGATCGATCACAATCAATCATAGGACTTCCACGAGCCAAGAGTGATATCTAGTAATATATTAAGGCTACCCAAACTAACCAGAATAGTTGAAGAATTTATTCAGTTGGAATTGCAATGCAATACGGTCATTCTCCAATACAATGTTTCAAATCATAATATTAGGGTACATATTGATTATGTCAAACCCCTTAATATGATTAACCTCATGTGATTCCATAGAACATGATTAAGAATCACTTTCTAAATCATGCTCAAGTACTTCGGCCGAAGATTCACTGAATCATATCTTGAAACATTCTCCTTCTTTATCAGAGGTAGAGATTCCTTATTATACATTCAAATGTCCATATGATGAATTAAGAAATCCCAATAACACATAAGGAAAATCTTTTATGACTTGCCCTTGCGAGCTATCAAAGATTAATAACGCATCACAAGGCAACCATGATGCCTCAGGTCTAAGGACTAATTTGCATTATTGCAACTATGAGTTCTCGTTTGACATGTACATAAAACTTCATACGAGAACTTCGGTTGATCGGGTTCAGTGTACTCATTTACTAATGAGCACCCACATACTTGTATTAGTGTCAACTACACAAAATGGTTTAAGACTAATCATCCTCCTAATTGAGCATACATAGTATGTGCTAATCTTGACGGTTTATCAATGCCCATTTGATAATCCTATGATTTGGAACATTTGGGATACTGCAATTAGAGATTAAAAGTCTCCCTAATCTAATCTTCTTTAAATTACTTTATTTCTTATTTAGCATACCCTGGACATTTGTTTCTTTACACGAGACAAAAAATAACAAAATAAACTTGTCCTTTATTTATCATATACGAAATATATTATAAGGATATTACATCAAATGTATTGACTCTTAGGGCATATTTCTAACAATTTTTATAGGATATATGGATCCATGTTTTATTTTTTTCGCTTAAGAATTTATGGTTAAATGAAATTATCCAATAATTTTAACAGGACAATCCAGTTCGATGTCTATAATGAGGCACACATAACACACTAACATGACATGACATATCCCACCATACCACACATAACATAACACTACATTTACTTTCTAGAAATAATTGATGGGGAGGGAGGGAGGAAGGAACTATTTCCAGGGGTGGGCGCGATCCGGTTCGGTTTCAAGCTCACATCGAAATTGGTACTATTCATCCGGTCAAATTGAAGTTGACTTGGAAAAATATTAATTATAAAATTAAAAATATAGCATTAGATTTTACAAAATATGTAAAAAAATATGATTTAGATAGCAAACCTTCGGCTAAACTTCAAGAATTAAAAAATATAGCATTGTTGACTTTTTAGTCAACCGATTTTTTTCTTTCGGTCCGATTCAGTCCGGTCCGGATGCCCACCCCTAATTTCCACAGCCTATAATGCTGGATGATATTGACTTTGATTCCTATCATACGTAAGATTAAGACATGCATTTTGTCTCTCCTGGAAGTCAAAGAACCTTCCTGACTTATCAACTTGCGGACCACAGAAGTCATGGTCAAAGCCATCAAGAGTCGACATGCCTTGTACCCGTACATGTATTTTAATTTGATACATCTCTCACTTTTATTTTATCCCAAGACACACGTCTTCATTCATAAAATCCTCAACTCTTACTTCCTACTTAGCTTCTTTTCTATGCTAATTTCTACAAATTCCATCACAAAAACTACCTAAGGCTACCTCCAACAACGTTAATGTCTGCCACTCTCATTGCGTCATTGCCATTCCCACATATACACTTCCATTAAGCCATAACTCATAAACTTTGTTTCAACAAATATCCAACAAATTTCCAGTAGTTTTCTTTCTTTTTTAGAACTAAAAAAAAAAACTTTTCTCTATACGTACTATTTCATTAGTGAGATGGAAACCCCCAGAGTTTAACTGAATCTTTATTTATTTTTATGGTCTGACTGGATCAATAGAATCCATTGGTGCTGAAAGAGAAGTCAGAATTGTTTGGTGAAATGGCATTGGTTAGACTTAGACTTCAGAAAATAATTTGACCCTCTCAACCTTTCAATATGGGAATTTTCAATTAAAGCCAGTAACCATTTACCATTGCATCGCATGTGAGCTACTTGATTGACAAGCCACGGAAAAAAAAAAAAAAAAAAGTCCACACAAATATTCGTCTCACTTTTCGGCCTTTTGCTTTTATTTCTTTTCAGATTTTATAGCGCGTTTACTAACCCGTAATCGGAATGAGAATGAGGAATTCAATTCCGATTACGAATTATACCCGTGTTTACTAAAATCGGGAGGGATCAAAAGTGCGTGGAGCCCACACAAAAAATGGAATTCATTCCAAGATTTGGGTGATTTGGATTCCCTACATTGATGAGGTATTTGGATTCCGGGTTTAGGGAGTAATCGGAATGCTAATTTTTTTCCTTTTATGCCCTCACTTACTTTCATTATTTCCAAGATTATCCTTTATCATAGAAATAAAAACAAAATCATTTTTAGTGTTAAGGATTAACTAATAGAAATACTTATATTTATAAATAAATAAATAATACTTAGTAGAAATATTTACATTTATAAAAAAAATACTTAATAGAAATACTTAAATTTATAAAAATAAAACTAAACAAAATCATTTTTGTGTGTCTATAAATAAAAAAGCAATTTAATTTTTTCTTACTATTATATACTATATCAAATTTTATTTAAAAAAAGTATATAAAATATTTGATTTGGGATAAGGGCATTTTAGTAATCATACTGATTTATATTCAAATTCTGCTGAATTAGTAAACAACTTTATAGAATTCTATTCCGATTCCAGACAATTTTAGTAAACAACTTCAATAGGAATCTGATTATGATTCCGCATCATTTCAATTCCTCCTCAATTCAATTCATCCTCAATTCAATTCTTCTCAATTTGATTACGGATTACTAAACATGTTTTGTTCCTTAAAGACACATTTGTTATAAGCGGAGTCGAATCTTGTACTGGGTAGGGAAGCTAGTATTCTTCGTTATTGACGCCATGGTCTGCTCACCGCTTTCCCATTTCCTCTCACTTTCCTCTCCCTTTCCGTCTCTGTAACTTATCTCATTAAATCACCTTAAACCCTTCATTTCCAAACCAAATATCTTCTCTCATCCCCTTTTATTTAGTTTATTGGTGGTTGTGTAAGCGTTCGTCTTTATCATATCTTTTGTATTGCTCAGGATCATTGACTTCTGGGTTGTGTCAAGACTTGGCCTTTGGCTGGTTGTGTAGCTTGGATTCTGGGAATCTTGCGCTTTGTGGACGATTGTAGTGAGAGTAAAGTTCCATCTTATCTTTGACTTCAAGCTGAGTTGCAGGTAATCTGATCTTATTAAGTTAAGTGCTACAGTTAGCAAAATCATGAAGTTTCACATTTTGATTACAGAAATTTCATGTGGGCTTTACCTTACCGAGTGAAATATAGCTCGTGGGTGGTTAGGATCTAACCAAAGTCCAAGTCTTTGGGTCATTTTTGGTTCTTCAACCTACTCATCGACTGGATTTGACTGGATTTTGTAACTTTCCCAGTATTTCTTTGCATTGAGAGGACTTGGTTAGCTGCATTTTCAAGGCTTTGCTAGATTTAAGATCTTTTGAGCTTCTTCCAAATTCATTCAAGATAAGAAAGAGGAAAAGGGAATTATCTTTTTTTGTTAGTTAGCCATAGTTTGTTTGTCAGGAAATATCTGGACGCAAATTATGGGAGCAAAATCCAGTAAAAACAAGGGTGTTGATGGCCAAGCACAATCATCATCACCACCACCACCACCACCACCATCCCTTGAAATCAATACCAATTCCCAGGACACAGCCGATTTGACCTCGTACGAGGCAGCCTGTAAACATGACCCGGCCTTACAATCATTTGATGCCACTCTCCGACAGCGCACTAGCCGTGTCATCACCTCACTTTCCACTGGACTCGAAGTTCGGTCCCTATCTCTTGACTCACTCAAAGAGGTTACTGATTGCTTGCTTGAAATGAACCAGGAAGTGATCAAAGTCATTCTAGAATGCAAGAAGGATATATGGAACAGTAAAGAAATGTTCTCTCTTGTGGAGGAATACTTTGAGAACAGTCTTCAAACATTGGACTTCTGTACTGCCCTTGAGCAATGTCTCAAGCGCGCGCTGAATAACCAGCTGATTATTCAAGCTGCAGTTAGACAGTTTCAGGAAGAAGTAGAAGCTGGAGCTGAAGGGAAGAGGTGTGAGAGGACCTTACAAGAATTGAGGGCATTTAAGGCAGCTGGGGACCCTTTCACGGACGAATTCTTTATACTGTTTCAGTCAGTTTATAAGCAACATGCATCGATGTTTGAGAAACTGCAACTTCGTAAGAGAAAACTTGATAAGAAGTTGAAATCAGTCAAAGCTTGGAGGAGAGTGTCAACTGTTATTTTTGTTGCCAGTTTCGTCTCTGTATTGGTTTTTTCTGTGGTGGCAGCTGCTATTGCTGCACCACCACTTGTAACAGCCTTGGCAGGAGCATTGGCTGTTCCAATAGGTTCAATTGGAAAGTGGTGTAATTTGCTTTGGAATCGTTATGAGAGGACACTGAAAGGGCAGAGGGAGATAATCAGCTCAATGCAGATTGAGACTTATGTTACAATGAAGGACCTGGACAACATCCGGGTGCTTGTTGACAAATGGGAAATTCAGATTGAGTCACTGTTGCAGACTGCTGGTTTTGCTCTTAGAGAAGAGGACACTGTGAAGCTAGTGATAGATGAGATCAAGAAAAAGCTGGAAATGTTTGTGGAAACCATTGATAATTTAAGCCAACATGCTGATAAGTGTAGCCGGAATATAAGGAGGGCGAGGACGGTGATTTTGCAGAGAATAATTAGGCATCCCAACAAATGAGTAGCCTTTTGGTATGTTTTTCTGATCAGTGTTCTCTGGCTGGTTGCCTATTAGTGAAACATAAGCACCCAGCTAAAGCAACTCTTCACCTTGGGTCAGTGTCTTTGATTTGGCCTTTGTTAGAAGAAAAAAGAAGGTAGATTTAATTGTTTCCACTGGTTGAAAGAGTTCATTGTTAAGCAGGATTATACTAAATGTGTTTACATTTTCAGAGTATGCTTCAATCAAAAGGATTACTTACTTGTTTTGACTTTGACTGTTTCATCTGGTTTCTTATTGCAAAATGTTCTAGAATTTTTTGCTTTCTTTGCTGCTTAATGCTGTTATAGAGAAACATGATTGGATGATAATGAAGGTAACTGCCGCACTCCAGTAGGTAGTTGGTCATACATTGGAAGGTGAGTCTAGGAAAAGTGTTGTGTATTTCTGCAAAAGAAAGAGCATTCCTGTGGATGGAAATTAGTCAGGAAGGTGTCCTATTCCAATGGTGAATCGCTGATGTATAGTCATTGCGAGGAGGATGCAATAGATATAGATTTTGGTGTAAAGTTCACCATTTACCTAAGTGTTTCATTTTGATCCTTATGTTTGTAATTTGAACAAAATTAACCTTGTAGTTGTGAAATGGTTTAAATTTGGTGTTTCCAATTCTATCCATTTAATGCCATTGATCGAAAAGTGGACGTGTACCCAGCACATGAATGAAGGATAAATCAATGTTGTTTTCATGTTTTTTTGGGGGGTTGAAACAGAAAGTAGTGGGAAACAATGGGCACGTCATGTTTTTTTTCTTCATTTTATATGGGCAAGGACCTCTTCATTTTTGCTGATCCAGTGGCCAAAAATAAAGGGCACTTTTGTTTCCAGTGTCATGCATTGTAGGTGGTTTTTGCATCCCCTGAATCTGTTGGATGGGTATAGCAGACCTTTTCTTGCTGATGCTATTCTGTTTCTGTGATGAATTGATGTTGTTTGCTAGCTGTTGATGGTGGAAGTTATGTTGTCTGTAATTGATGTTGTTTGCTAATTATATAGTTTGTGTGTGAGCGCATTGCGCTCCCCTCTCACAAGAGTGGTGGCTTCACTGTTATGTAGTTGATCCCGCCACACTCCTGTCTTGTGAGAGGGAGATAGCATGTGCCTGGCACGCAAAAAATTTCTTTCATTTATATGGAATCTCAGCAAGTGTTAGATCTTTCGAGTTTTCTGACCTCCCCATGCTCCATTTCTGAACTAGAACTTTTTGGACTTTGAAGCCCGCTTTCTTCACTTTGTGTTTAAGAATATTTGTCCACATCGGTGTCCACATATTTTGATATATTTCTTTTACTTGCTTCTCTATGATATAGAGATCGTTCATCTTCAGTCTGATATGTATGGGACGGCCTCATGGATCCAACGGCTGAAGACATACAAAGTATGAAGTGTGGAATATGAAAGGGCTCAGTCAAGAGGCTGAGAAAGGCATGCATTCTTGATAGGAAGAAAATTGTTTCATGATTTTTGCGTCAGTTGTTTTTTATCTGGTTTATTGTATGAAATTTTTGAGTATACTCAACTGTTACATTGTGAAATGATGTAAAAACATGAAAACGTGAACGTATTTCTTTAATTACTATCTTGGCAACATCTTGAGATGATATGATTTGTTGGGTTGGGAGTGTTGCAGAAAATGAGGGATTGGTAGGCATACACTAGATATATGCTCATGAGTCTTTGGCAGCAATATTGAAATTAAGAACTCTTCTTCTACTACGTTACATTTTTAAGCCCTAAAACTGGAGTCTTGATCCTGGTCAAAGGCCAAAAGTCACAATGTCATCATGCTGTATGATTGTACCAGCTCAAGATGGTACTTGATTCTCATCAAAACAGTAAATGATACTGATCACTCATGATCAAGATTTACTAAGTTGAGTGGATCAGCTTTACCATGAGTTTGAGACGAGATGTAAACTCACGAATGTTTTGAGTTAGAATTCTCTCCATTGTTAAGTTTATTTGTTATGTGTCGTGGTGGTTTGTGGTTTGAGAGTGATTGTATGTATCCGAACTTTATTCTTATAAAGTATTGTACTGGATGAAAGATTATGTTACCCAAAAAATTGTAACATTGTTTTACTGAAAAACTTGCAAAAAAAAAAAAAAGGAATTGTTTACTGAAAAAATTTCAGCATTTTTTTTTGTCAAGAAAATGACTCGTATATTCTTGACCCATTTTCACAAATTTGCTACAGTAGAAATCAGTTCTCATCTGACTATCAGCGGCGATACAAAAAAGCGCGAGGACTGAACGCATAGCTTCTATGCGCGGTTTCTATAACCTCCATGGATTTCTCAAACACCTCGCAGCTTTCACGGCCATCCATGATCATCAATTTCCAAAGAGTTCCATCAAATCCATCCATTCACTCAACCGAATCAAACAAAACGAACCCAGTAAGCCAATTACCAGAAAGAGCACCAAGAAGCACTTCAAATCCAGTAAAAAGCAAGAAGATGCAGACCCAAAAGTTTACATGAGAGAAACCATAGGAAACATATACAAAATTCTCAAATATTCAACATGGGATTCTGCTGAGGACCAATTACAGAGGCTGCCCATAAGATGGGACTCTTACACTGTGAGCCAGGTGCTCAAAACCCATCCCCCAATGGAAAAAGCCTGGCTTTTTTTCAACTGGGTTGCTGGGATTCGAGGGTTTAAGCACGACCACTTCACGTACACAACAATGCTGGACATTTTTGGAGAGGCGGGGAGGGTTTCGTCCATGACCCATGTTTTCAAGCAAATGCAAGAGAAGGACATAAGGATTGATGCTGTTACTTACACTTCGCTGATGCATTGGCTTTCTAGTGCTGGGGATGTTAATGGGGCTGTGAAGGTTTGGGAGGAGATGAGAGCTCAGGGCTGTGTTCCTACTGTTGTTTCTTACACTGCTTATATGAAGGTCCTGTTTAATGATAACAGAGTGAAGGAGGCTACTGATGTTTACAAGGAAATGCTTCAATCTGGGTGCTCTCCAACTTGTCATACCTACACTGTCTTAATGGAATACCTCATTGGTTCAGGTGAGCCCAACTCAACTTTGCATACCTAGTGCCATCCATTTGTTTGTTGTAATGTCTGAATGGGCCATTTTTAAATTGTTTGATGTTGGCCATGTTTTATATGTTAGGTGAAGCAAATATACACTGCAAGTTACCACTTTTGTTCATTGGGTTGCACTAATTTCTCTTCCCACTGGCTGTTCTTTGTCAACAGAACCTAAGACTTTTTGTTTTTGGTTGTGTCCTCTCAATGATTTTTGCTATAATTTGAAGTTGTTTTGATTTGACTGTCGGTAATCTTTGTGATTGGTTTCCTTTTCCCTCCCAGTGTTGCAGATGATGTGTAAGCAACGTGCAAACATATTTCTTTGCTTAATCGTATTAAGGAAAGATATCATGTTTCATTAACTTGTATATTAATATTAATGATTCCGAAATGGACTCGTCTTGAATAATTTCTATGCATAATGCACTTTTCGTGGGATCTTGGGCAAACTGGTTCTTTTTTTTTTTTACTATGTTCCTCTCCTGCCTCTCCAAAACTTAAGATAATCAAATTACTCTATTTATGTTGGGTTTTCAACTTTTCAGGCAAATGCAAAGAGGCACTTGAGATTTTTGGTAAAATGCAAGATGCTGGAGTACAACCTGATAAAGCGGCTTGCAATATTTTAATTGAGAATTTGTGCAAAGTGGGAGAGACATGGACAATGAATCAAGTCCTTTGGTTTATGAAAGAACATCGCCTTGCGCTTCGTTACCCTGTATTTCTAGAGGCACTCAGAACTTTAAAAATCGCTGGGGAGAGTGATTCCCTCCTCAGGCAAGTTCATCCTCACTTTTCTATTGAATCTGGGAATCAGGAGACAGGTGAGCTTAGAGCAACTGCTGCTGATGCTCCTTCAACAATGGATGAAGGGCTTGTACTGATTCTCTTAAAAAAGGAAAATCTTGTTGCCATAGACCACTTATTTGCTGGAAATGAAGATAAGAATATAAAATTGAATTCTGCAATCATCTCAACCATCATTGAGGTAAATTGTGGACATTGCAGACCAGATGGTGCTTTGCTGGCTTTTGAATATAGTGTGAAAATGGGTATCGCCGTTGAGAGATATGCCTATCTTTCTTTGATAGGAGCTTTGATCAGATCAAATTCATTTCCAAAGGTGGTAGAGATTATTGAGGAGATGATTAGGGCTGGGTATTCTCCTGGAACATACCTAAGTGCACTTCTAATATATAGGCTTGGGCGTGCTAGAAGGACCAATTGTGCTGCAAAAGTCTTTAATTTATTGCCTGATGATCACAAGTGCACTACAACTTACACTGCCTTGATGGGTGTTTACTTCTCTGCTGGTAGTGCTGATAGAGGACTTAAAATTTTTGATACGATGCAAGGGGAAGGGTTTCTTCCTTTCTTGGGAACATACAATGTTCTCTTAGCCGGTCTCCAAAAACTTGGTAGAGTTCGTGAAGCTGAAATGTATGGGAAGGAAAAGAAGAGTCTGCAGAGTGATGGTCAGTCTCAGAATGCTGTCCCCATTGATCAGAAGATCTGTGACTTTGTATTTGCTGGGGATGTGGTCTCTTGATGCTATTTGGCACCCATGAGATTCCCCACATTGATCGTGCTGCAATGCAATGCAATGCATTGCTGCTTAAGATAATATGTTCTAGATAGGGAAGCACTTCTCCTGCCAAGCTGAAGGTTATGCTGTTGGTGTTGACGTGGGCTAGGGTTTATCGTTATTTAGACGTGATGTGGTTCACACAGTCTGAGTTCCCTTGATGGGTACTTAACTTATAGGTAGGTGAAGACTTAAGGCGTTGTAAACATGCTTAAATAAATAATTTATCATTGCTGACACCATTAATGATATGTACAATGGACCAAGCTTAAAAAGACCTTTGTACAAAAACTCCTCCCATTTCACTTTCCTGTAATATTTTCAGTTGTGCGTCCGACATTTTTGTCATGCTTCGAAGGTTTTCTTGATTGATCTATATGTTTACTGCTTACACAGACAGACACGATAGAAGCTGCAATGTCTCTCACTCCCTGTGTGGTGTGGGTGTGTAAAGAATATCAGTAGGGTGGAATGAAGGCAAAGCCAAAAAAGAAAAAGACAGAAATGAGATTTAGAACAAGAGGTCAATCATGCCAAGTGACCCATAAAACCAGCACTGCTTGCTGGCTTTGTTTGCTTATACTTCGGCAAAACCTGCGAGAATAAACATGTATTGCCGGGAATATATGCTATCTTTAGACAATTTAGAAAAATGCATGGCCTCTCAATCATTGCTTTTCCTAGTCGATAAGGCAATCCTCAATTATTACTAATCTTAGGAGGCTCATGAGGTTCCTTGCATACTTTTATATTCAACTTACATGGTCAAGTGCAAATGAGAGAAAAGAATAAAGCATTATGTACTCAAAGATTGGATTCTTTTAAAATAATGGGTTGCTGTTGTTTGCCTTGCCTCAATTTTCTTAAGCATTTGTCAACCACACCAGTCTATTTCATGATCAATTTCATGACTACAATTCATTCAGTAAAAGGGTCTGTTATATTCTCAATAAATATCAGATTGAGATCTACATATATGACAAGGAATTTAGATTTTTTGTTATAATCCAAAAGTACTACAAATTTTCATTTGGGTCCATATCAAGCCAAGAATCTCATTATCCATCCAAACTTATTTGAATTGTCCAAGATCAAACCAGATTGAAGAGAGTTCTATGCGGCTCATGACTCATGTGCAGCTCAGAATTGGTAGATAGCTTTGTGTCAACAATTTATTTGTTGGGAAAAGAAAAAGTCTGAGATTAATTTAGGTACAGAAAATAATTAACAGCTGTTAGGTCTAGTGGGCAAACATGATTACGAACTTTGATGAAGCTAATCAAACTTTTTTTATTTTTTTGAATAAACTAACCAAATATTTTAGTAGCAATTTATTTGGTCACACACGCAATTGCATGGTTTGAGTGAGTGATGATGATAAGAATGTAAAGATTAAAATAAACAGCTTTTTATGCAACTCGTGGTTAATGATATGCAATTGCATAATTTAATTCGTATTGACTCAATACATATATGATATATGTCATTGTTTTTCTTGGATTATTAGGCACAGGTATTAGTTAGTAGTGTAATTGAGATTAATTATCAAAATTAATTAAAATGGTTTTCATAAATCGTGCAGAGTATATAATGCACCGTACGCCTAGTCATTTGAATGAGGATTTGGATGGACGCATTGCAGTTTAATATGCAACATTCGAGCTTTGACCATGGAAATTCGAATGGTTTATTTGGATGGAGCCAAGCGCATGTTGATAATGTGATTAATGTGCAAACAAAAAAATAGTTAAAAAATTTACAACAAACCAAAGGAAACGAATTTAAGAATGCTACCATTTGTTGGAGTGGAAAATTTTGATCCTTCAATAAGTAATTTTATATTAAATGTTGAGAAGTCGGACACCATTTTCCACTGACACCAATGATGGAGGAGGGGGTACCGGTAAGAAAACACTTTGACGCCCAAGTCAGTATGAGTTCAAGAAATTGCATGAGAATTGAGAAATACTACCGTACTTGTTCTTTTCTTTTTCCTCTCTCAGGATGTTGGGTTAATTGGCCTTTTATAGGTCGTGGAGTCTCGGGCTCCGAGTCCCATATTCCTCATTTATCTACATGTTCCAAGATAGTGGATAACAAGTTGCTTGATTGTCTCCACTCCCCCAAGTTTAGGATGCATGGATAAGTGGCTTACTGCTTGAGGAGTAATTTTCGCTCCCACATCATTTGCAGATAACCAAATGAGCAAAACACGATATGGTCAAACTTAACATAGGAATTTGAATTGACTGAGTTATATTTACCGAACCCAATGATAAAGGATAAAATTCCACAATTTGAAAAGCATTATTTTGTGCGATGATATCACCACATATTTTTCAATCATCATTCACCTCCTAAGAATTGAAGTCAAATTTCTCGGAACGTTTGATTAATGCTCATATAATTTTTCAAAAGGACAGCTCATATAATTGAGCGGTTGGGACTCATATAATTATATCATACCTATCATATTTATTTTTTTAAAAAAAGTTTAAAATTAATGTAAGTTTGTTGGGATTTAAAATCAGCATCTTTAATCAACCAAATAATACGACTTATCGCATTACTAATCACCAACTTAATCCTAGTACACCTTTCAAACAACAACCTCAACTTAAATTCATTGCCAAAAACCTACCATTATCATGCCACCTCTATCTCTCTCGTTTTTGTTTTTTGTTTTTGTTTTTAAACAAAGGCTATGACCCCAAAAAAAGAAAAAGATATGAACAAAAGGCTTGGTCCTTAAATGCCCATTTGGCGCCACGTTTGCGTGAACGTTTGTTAATATTCTTTGTACCTGTTCTAATATCACCAGAAAATATGAGCTGTGCCATCCAACTTTCTCGCGCAGAGGAAAGAGTAGTTCACAATCGCATGCGGCCGACCCTATTATTATCTCATGCCGCTCAAGGATAACGATACGTATATACTCGCCACGTGTCGATTACGTTACTCCAGCACACGAAGTCCACCTGAACATAAGTCAACTTCAAGCAGCTAACTCAACTTTCATCTAATCGTACAGTAGGCAGTTGAAATTGTTACGTTGCGGTGAGCTTGACCGCACACGTGGACGGTGATGGGCTCACCAACTTAAATGATCTTTTCTCTCGTGAGACCGGCCCCGCGTCCCCGCCTACGAGAAATTGTAAATGCGAGATAACCCCGTGAGCGAGAACTAATAAAACGAATATGCCCGAACGTAAGGCATATGTTCATTTGTAGATCGTTGAGAACCGTGCAACGCGGAATTTCTCCCTCCTTTCTGTTTGTAAATATCGCGAGGGATTTCAAAATATCGTGGTCGTCCTTTTAATTGGGACACCTATATAAAGGAACAGAGGCCTCCATTGTTGATGCGCTCAAAACCACTACAAAGGTTTCAAGCTCTCTCTCTCTCTCCTAATCAAACAGAAAGCCTCGGCGATTCTCGCTCTTTGATTTATATGATGGCGTTCAAGAAAACCCTAGCCCAGCGCCTGTTCAACATCTCCAAGATCTCGCCCCAAACCCTCCGAAACTGCCGGATTTCTTCGTCGGCGGTTCATACCCGACCGGCTCCCAAGCCACGGGAAACAAGCATCGCACCCGACCCGGGAGACAATGTCATTTTCCGCCGCTTCCTCCACAAGAGATCGTCGCCGGCGACGTCCCAGAGGCCGGAGATGTGGTCCTTGCCGACTGGAGGAAACCTGATGGAGAAGCTCAGGGTCATGGCCATTGGCCCTGACCGAATCCGATTGGACTGTTTGGCTCCGCCTGAGCCCGAGCAGGAGCGCTCTCCGGCGGTGGGGTCAGGATTGACGGCGGAAGAAACCAGGAAGTTGCTTAGAGTGGCCCAGTTAGAGGCTGTGAAATCGAAGCTTCGAGAAGTCCAGAAAAGCTGGGTATCGTATCCGGAGTTTGTTCGGATATGCAAGGAGGTTTGTTCGGATCCGGATCTTGGTCTCGGGTTCGCCAAATCGTTGGACGAAAACGGGTCCGTCATCGTCTTGGGAAACGCCGTTTGCTTGAGGCCTGAGCAGGTTAATTTCTGATTCATTAATCTTAATTTTATTTCGTTATTTGCTTAATTACAAATTTAAATTCAAATTACCATTTTTGTTTTCGTGTTGGTTTTATATTTGTTTGGTGTTTCAGATAATTATTGATGGTCTTGGTCTGTTGGCCGAGACGAGAGGGTAGAAATAAAATTACGAGATTTTCCCATTTTAGTGATTGTTTGTTTCTTTTCTTTTCCTTTTTTTGTGATTTGGGAAATTCCGAAAACTGATATTATTTTATGATTATTTTGTTTGTTTTCTTCGACAGGCCAAATCTAAAACGTGAAAAGGGTTCCACGTTTCAGTTTCTACCGTGGCAGATTTTAATGTTCATGGGATTTAAATCCCTTTTCATACACTGTTTGAGAGGAGACTACAGTGAATTAAAAACAAAGAAAAAAAGCAGAAGACATTTTTATTTACAGAAAAAAAAAGGAAGTAAATTTAATACCTAAAAGATTGGGATAATTAATTACTTGCCAAGTAAAGTGGAAATGGGAGAAATGAGGAGAGAGGGGATGTTTTCAGTCAAATGAAGAAAAAAAAAAGGGTGGGTTTGATACCTTGGCAAAAGGGTTGGGTTTGCTTTTTCTCTTTTGCTGAGAATACCTCACAGATATAATTCTTGGATTTGTTTTAGTTGCTAACATGCACCTTCTATGGCATCTCTTTTTATTGAATTTGCACCTATCTTTTGCTCTGCTTGCATAACTCATTACTTATATTTTCCCTATTTCTTCAACAAAAAATAAGTCTTTTCTTTTGTTGTTTTTAAAAGAATTGGCAGGTAGCAGAGCAAAAGCTTTTGTGTTATCTTCGTGATTATAGTTTTAAGCTATTTTTTGAGTCCAAAATTTTGATGATCTTAGGGCCAAGTTGTTGTTGGTTGTATGTGTTATATAGTTTGAGCATAAAAGTCCAAAGATTGATGGAAGATGTTAGCTTTCTTAGGCTGAGCCTGCTTTACCCAAACGTTTCAAACTGTTTGATTACTGCAGGTAGCCAAAGCCATCCAGGAACTGATTCCAATTCCAGGAGCAGCAGCAGCCAACCCAAACGACCCAAGAATCAGGGAATTCGAGGACATGGAGAGGCAGAAGTTCGAAATCGACAGGAAAGCCGAGTCCCTGGTTCAGAGGGAGCTCTGGTGTGGGCTTGGATATCTTGTTGTCCAAACAGCCGGGTTCATGAGGCTCACCTTCTGGGAACTCTCATGGGACGTCATGGAACCTATTTGCTTCTACGTTACTTCAATGTACTTCATGGCTGGCTATGCCTTCTTCCTCAGGACCTCGAAAGAGCCCTCTTTCGAGGGATTTTTCCAGAGCAGGTTTCACGCGAAGCAGAAGCGCCTCATGAAGCTTCAGAACTTCGATGAGGGAAGGTACAATGAGCTCAGAAAAGCTTGTTATCCTTACTCGCCATCGTCTTCTTCGGAACTGCCCGCATCAACTGCTTTTGACGGGCCAAAGAGTGTGCAGTTTGGTTCAATACATAGTTAAAATTACAGAGAAGAAGCAAACAAAAACAAAAATAACAATATGATTGAAAATGAAATCCCAATTTTGTTTTAACCCCTCTTTCTCCCCCACTGATTTAACTTTAGAATTTAGTCTCCGGCTTTCTGTAAACAATGATGTGGAGAGTGTAGGTTTGTAGTTTTATGATATCAATTTACCCCCCCCAAAAAAAAAAGAAGTCACTCTGATTCACAACTAGTCTATGTTCATCAATGAAATTGTTGTAAAAACCTTTTACTACATCTGTCTTTACCTGAGTAAGATAGAAGACGAAAGATAAAGAGCTGGAAATCACCAGACAACTTAACATAAAGAAAAGTGTTTTAAAAAAAACCTAAAGTGTCACTTTTTCTGTGGTGAATTTGCAAGCACTTGGATTTTTATAATAAAAATGTTATTGGTAAAAAAAAAAGTTTATATATGAGACTTCCGAAAAGAGATTCACTGTATATGAATAAACTATGTGTTATGTAGTTTCCAAGTTAGTGGCCTCTGAGATTACCTCGTAGTCGTTCAAATGAATCGGCTGCATGTGCTTCTAATAAATGGGTTTTTTTATAAAAAAAACAGAAACAAAATTCCAAATTTTGGAGTCTCAATTTGCAGCAATTTCAGCACGCCAATAGAGATTAGCTGCCACCCAATTCAAGGCTTCAAACCATGTTAAACAAAAAATGTAGAGCAATGCTATTCATAATCGCTCAAAAGCGATTGCGTCTGGACTTGCTAGACATCTGTCAAAACACTTGGTAGAAATATTGTATATTATTTCAATAGCTAACTTGGGAGCGCATGCACTTTGACAGGTGTCTAGCGAGTCCAGACGCAATCGCTTTTGAGCGATTGTGAATAGCATTGCTCAAAAATGTATCACAATCACATAGTTCCCTTTTAAATTTATTATAAATTGAATATTCACCGTCTAATATGATAT
Organism: Prunus padus; assembly: GCA_024362665.1. Lineage (NCBI taxonomy): Eukaryota > Viridiplantae > Streptophyta > Magnoliopsida > Rosales > Rosaceae > Prunus > Prunus padus. The sequence continues at coordinate 15,681,271 of JANFAM010000007.1, read as the reverse complement.
CAGAATTAATTATTTATTTGTCACCTAGTATGAATTGTTCATGTATTAGACCTAAAAGATGTTGACTTTCTACCCTCAATACCAATTGCTTTTAGATGGGATAATGACATTCGAATAATCTCTCTTCTAAACAAACCTAATGACATGAGCAAATGAGTTGAAGGGCAGTTTGTGCACCACATACAACAAAAGTGGAATTGGTTTTGAAATCCTCGAAATTTTGGGTTCTTGGTTCATACATGACCATGGCAGGTTTCAATTGGACAGGCCAAGTCTTCAATCTCTTTTCACACCCACTTTGGCCTTGTTATACTTATTAGGTCTTTGGTATGGGATGGCATCACTTTGGGACCATGCGAATGCATTGTCTGACGTGCCCATTCAGTCCCCAAGACACGTGTCAGGTCAAGGTTCATGGGTTCTCATCTTGATCTTGATGAAGAAAAAAGAAAAGAGCAGACCGCCAAGAAACCTCCAAGAAGCTGGGGCTCTATTGATCATGGTGTTAGTGGTCTGTATGGTAGGTGACAAAGTTTTGGACCCATTCACTTTGTTAATGTAACATGCATCCAAACCCACCTCAATCCTATCCAATTCTTGGCCTTGTACCAATTTTAATATTGTGATGCATTGCCTGCCACCGACCTAATGTTGCCTTGCCTGCCATATGATTCTTCAGTTTATTCCCTTCTGTTTGATTTTAAAATGGGATGGGGATTTTGGGATAATGGAATAGAATCATGGTTATGTTTACATGATCTATCCATAGTTGTCATGACATAGGCATAGGGCTGGCTGTGTAAGTTATGTTAGGTCTTCTTTTTCCAATTAGTCCCTTAGTTTATTATTGGTATTTGTGTAGGATTTAAAATATTTGGTTCATTATACGTAACGACTCATTCTTCTTTAAGACACAGTTCTATACGTGTACATAAGTTTTTAAAATTGTATTTTTATTGAGTCATTTTTTGAATATGTAAGTCAGATTGCAATTTGCATAATGTAGCCAAAGAGCAATTTGTCTGCGATTTCCTATACGATTGTGATCCTTTTGTTTGTATTATTCTTTTTCTTCACACTATACACATTGAAATTATGTTGAGCCAACCCTGAGGCTAAGATAGAAGTAAGAAATTGTTTATGTGGTTGTGGTTGTGGTTGGGCCAACCAAAGTTTCCGCGTGACGCACAAGTAATGGTGATGGTGATGTATCCTTAAATCATTGAGTCAATTTCGTACCAAGTTGACAATCATTTTCGTTGGGGTCTCTTTTGGGGTCTCTCTTTTGAATCATTCTTTGTTTGGGAGTTGAGAGGTTGTGCTGGCCCAGCTCTGCACTGCTCTTTGGTGCTTGTTTTGTGAGTGCAAGGATGGTCTTCCGTTGCCCACACTACTCTAATGATAACTCTGTTTTTCGCCCCCTTTCGTGGGTTTGGCCTGTTGGAATGAATTGACTCCTTGACCAAAAAACAGACACGACACCATTCAAAGTGTCAAGTGGGTTAAATTGACCAACCAAAATTTGAAATACATCACCAAGAATCAACATGACCAAGAGTTCTTGGTTTTAGATGTCACTTAAAAGACTGGATTTCAGCCCATTTTTCAAAGCATGTGTATGGATGCCCAGTCCAACCTAGTCACATTTAGGCCCATCATTTACTGAAGATGTTTTATAGAAGGTCTAAGAGCAAACCCTTAACATATTTGATGTGAGTCAGGTCAATTAACCGAATCAGAGTGTTCGTTATTTTGTAACCCGAGTTTGATCCTCTTCTTCCGTATATTATATTAAGAGCATCCATAATGGTCATATGTAAAAGGGAGTATATATCATATTTACACCCATCACGTCCTGAAAGTGTGCAATTACATTTTTTTACATCTTTTGCCGGTGAGACCCACATGAAAAAAAGGGAGAGATAAATTATGATTTTCTACATATGTATGTTTATGTTGTTTGTAGGTCAAATCATATGTTCTCCAAATTTAATTTTTGTAGGTCTATTTATTTGGAAAAATAAAATATACCTAACAAACACAAAATTAATTTTAAAAAATTAATACGAAAAAAAGCACAAAAAAGCAAATATACATATTTGAATTTACATCTTACTCATTGAAGCAATCTTGTGGATATGTAAAAGAGATATCAAAGTGGTTTTACACCTCCTTCTATGAATGCTCTAACTAAGAGTACTTTAGTTGAAGAAGAAAAAGTAAACCTTTAAAGTCCTGATCAAGTCCAAACTGACCTTGAATAAAAATTGATTTAGAACTGATCAAATGCTTGCATAATTCACACGTAAAGAGAAGTAGCTAGGGTATTGCATTAATACCCGTTAAAAGGCGAATAGCATGGTAAGCTTTGAGACGATTTGTTATGATCCAACCAAACGTTTGCTACATGAACGCAATATGCTCTCATGATAATCATTAATTTACAAAAGCTTATACAACAAATATGACCCAACATACCTTAAAGCCCACTTAAAAACAGAATTAGGGCATTTTTGCACAATTTCTTTTACTCAAAATCTATGACAAATTGTTGGATGGGTCCATATTGAATTTCAAGACATGCCTCTTATGAGGTACCAAATCCCTAACGTCCTCATCAAATTAACCTAAACTCGTGTAGTGTTGCAATGCAATCAATTGAAATTTATGGTATAAAAGCAATATTCTACTTAATCTAATTTAAACTATGCAGAAGGGGGAATTGAACTCGGTTTAGAATGAGACGCACATCCGCTCTAGCCAACTTGACTAGGCTCATATCTATAAATTGTATTAATGGGACCAAAAGCAAAACAAAAAACAAAAAAGAAATGCATGCAATATACAACTATCATTGGCTTTTGATTGACTCAGATATTCCTTTATAGATGCCAAAGCAGCCAAACCATTGAACCAATATTATTGTAATAAGTTGATACAACAACGGAGGACATCATCCGTCTTGGATCGGAGACTGGTAAATTAAGATCCTTTCACTAATTTACAAAACAAAATAATCACACAACATCAATGTAAAGTATTTCCTCTCTCCGGCCTTATTTATTTATTTTTTAAACAACTATTGACCGCCCACGAGATTTTAACAAAGTGAAAATTGAGAGCCGCTAAATCAAATCAAATGGTTATTTGAGACTTTATGACGCATTATCCTAACATCAATGCTTTTCGATACAATGCTTTTCGATACGAGAGTAGAATCATTCTTACCATAAACTGAACCATTTTAGACACAACCTGGCAAATGATATGATCATATATACAACCTCAGCATTCTATTTAGTTACAAATCCTACTTACATATCACAAACAATCAAAATACCAAAAAGTAATATAAAGTGGCCAATACTTTTATGAATTCCCATCAAAAGATTTTACTGATCAATCATGAGAAACAAAATCATTATCAGGTATCAAAAAAGAAAAAGAAAAATCTACTGAGAGAACTGAACTTACCTGACCCCACGTTTTTATACACACACCAAAAACCCTCATCTTTTACTTTTACCTCCATTGTAAATGTATACATTATTTTTTATTTATTTTTCTTTATCAAAAGTAAATGTATACATAATTAACTTAACTTTCTTGACCCTTTTACAAAAGTCTAAAAAGGCAAGCCCCAACCCCAACCCCAACCCCACCCCCACCAAACCTATCATACACTCTAACCCACACTATCAAAGCTCCTTGCCCTTCCTGTTCTTCCTTCCCAACCCAGAAGAACAAGACCCACCACCAGCCACAGACTTAACCTCGCCGCCACCGCCGCCGCAGGTCCTTCCCTTTTTATCAAAACCCAGATGAATTCTGACGTAAAAATTCAAAAAGGCCAAGAGAATCACCCCATTCAACACCGAATTGAACACCCATACCCCGATCCCATTGCACCCGCCTCTCATGAAATGTAGCATCAGAACGCCGACGTGGCACGCGACGTTGCAGCCCAGCAGCGCAATCTGGCAGTTCACGACCACCGGGAAGCAGGCGCTCGGCAGACCCACCGCCGTCCAGAACCTGTAGCCGTACACCACCGAGTACACGAGCGTCGTCAACAGAATTGCCAGAACCTGGATCGACTGAGAGAACTCCAACCACAGGAACGATATCACGGTCAAGATCGAGTGGTTGAAGAGCTGGAAAGGGACGAGCTTACGACGTCGTAGGATCGTGAAGAATGTGCGGAGCATGTGGGGGAATCTGGAGAGGTAGTACATGTACGACCAGAAGAAGACCCGACCCGACGGGCGGGTCCCGAGCGGGAAGCATAGGAGCCACTGGAAAGGAGTTTTAGAGCGGCGCCAGAACCACCGGGTCTCGCGGATTTCGGCGGCGGAGGAGAGGGTGATGCCGGCGAAGATGGTGAAGGAGATTAGGGCCATGGCGAGGCTGTGGACGGCGGGTATGGGCCCGAGCGGGACAGGTCGACCTGACCGGTTTACGAGGAGGAGGGTGAAGTGGAGGAACAGGGAGAGGGTGAGGTAGACGGCGATGGCGGTGAAGAGGAAGGACCACGTGGAACCCCAGGAATGGGCGTGGCTCCAGCGGAAGCCGACGATGGATGGGTGCTCCGAGAGCCAGAATGTTAGGGTCTGGATCACGGGTTGACCCGACATTTGTTCTGCCGGGTTGGAGACGGAGCAGACGGTGGAGGTGACGTGGCACGTCGTTTTTTGGGACGGGAAACGACGGGAAACGGCCCTTCACGCTGTGGCGGGTGGGTCTGGAGGCTCTGTCTCACATGGAGTCATTCATTCAGTCGTTCACTCACATTTTTCTGGTTTTTTTAATTATTTTTTAATTTGGAAATTTTGGGTTGGGGAATTTTAGGGGTTGTTTTAGTTTCTTGAGAGAGAGACGAGAGGCAGTTTAGGGTTATTAAATTAAGGGATGGAAATGAATCAAATGACTGGCGGGCATGAAGCCAAGAAGTAGTGTTGGAAACATTGCAGTTTTGGAGGACACGTGGACGGGTTTGGTTGGACATGTGTGTGGATGTGTTGTGGGTACGGGGCTCCGAGGTGTGCGAAGGACTAAACTAAGTCTTGGTTTTGTTGATAACTTACCCTAGTAAGCATTCATAACTTACCCTATTTTTCTTTTGATTAATGGATGAGAGGGGGGGGATTCGAATTTTAAAGCTAGATGATAAGAAGTATGTGTACATGATCTGCTCGTAATCATGTCAAACATAATGTACATTCTTTTTGTGTTTTTTTTTTCCTTTTAATAAAAAGCGATATTGAAAGAGAGGAAAATTAAAGGGTTATTGACTTCAATGGTCCTCCAATTATTGCTCCAGTATCATTTTGGTCCATCAACTAAATTTTCGACTTCAATGGTTCTTCAACTCTTTTTTTGTAACCAAAACGGTCCTAAAGTCAAAGTCTGTCAATTATTCTGTAAAATTCAGGGGCAAAATCTACTTTTTGGACCAAACCATCTAAAAACAGAAAAAAAAAAAATTTAAAAAAGTAAACCCAAAACAGACAAACCCAGCCTTAACCCCAAAACAAACAAACCCAACATTACCCAACCCCACCTCTCCAACCCCGCAACCTCCCCTCACCCTCACCCTCATCTCCAACCTCGCAACCTCCCCCCCTCTCCCAAAACGCAGAGAAAAGAAAAGGAGTTAGAAGAAACCATACCAAGCCCTTGTCATGTTCGAGATTGGCGTCTTGGGCGTTGTCATAGATGGACGAAACGACGCCGAAGAGGTCGGGAGGGAGAGGGAGGTTGCGAGACACGAGGTTGAGGGCACAGATCAGAGTCTTGGTCTTGTGGATGTGGTCGAGGCTCTCAAGCTGAGCCACTTGTATATTTCTCTCCATTTCCTCATCTGGGTTTTGTCCCCAGATCATCAACAGCCCATAAATCTCTCTCTCCATTTTCATTTTTTTTTTCTGTTTTTAGATGGTTGAATTTTTTTCTTATTCTGTTTTTAGATTGTTTGGTCCAAAAAAACGATTTTGTCCCTGGATTTCACATAACAATTGACAGACTTTGACAGTAGTACCGTTTTGGTTACAAAAAAAGAATTGAAGGACCATTAAAGTCGAAAATTTAGTTAATAGACCAAAATGATACTGGAACAATAGTTGGGGGATCATTGAAGTTAATAACCCAAAATTAAAACATAAACTGTGAGTAAATTTCATACAAGTAGTGCAAAAACATGTATTAAAATCATACTAGTTTGTGGGACACGTTTTGGTCATTACTAGTACATAGACCCCATCCAGCAGAAGAAAAGTCATCCACCACATTTTGTTGGTGTGGCAGCATTCGGAAAAATGATCCGATTAGACACTGAAAGATGTGCACATATTATATACGATGTTACTAACTTTTTCATCCTCAAGGTCATACTAGTTCTCAATTACACATTGAGACGAGACGTGCTATATCGGCCGCTTATGTCCTTTATACGGGTACTTATAATGCATCAACGGTTAGAATTCGTGGACGCAGTGCCATGTTGGATGGATTGCACAATTTTGTGGGTGGAGAAGTTAATGCGGGTGCCTTTTATCCGTTTCTTAATTTGTGGGATTTATATGACAAATTGGCAGGTGGAGTGGAGGATATGTATAGATTTGGGAAGTTGGAAACAACAGCATCTTTGCTGAAGATACCCCTAAAGGAGAGCAGTAGATAGATACTTTTAATAAAGAAATAGCATATGGCCTACTTTCCTAAGTTGCAATCAATTTGTTTGTCACTCAAAAGTTTGAATGTGACGAATGGCATGGGGTCCTCTACTCTCTTGTAATAAGTGACGTAGTCGTAATCAGATAATGACTCTAAGGCCATATCCATTCTTTCATGAATTAAGAAAATGTATCTTATTGTTGATATTTGTAGCCTGGCTAATGTACAAAGAAGAAGGTGCTTCAAAGGCATTATTATTTGGTAAATTACGTACATTTAGGTTGAGCATGTTGCCTCACCTGTATTTTTATATGGACTCAAGTTATAGTGCTGAGGTTTTCTCTCCGTAGAGAAAGACTAAAGTAGTTTTGATTTATAATCCGATAACATAATGATTTTTCTATTTGCATGTAATACCGAATCAAACTGCTTATAGTGGTTTGGTTTGGTTTGGCTAGTTTGAACTGTTCGGACAGCTTTTACGCACTTATATGCATCATAGTAACTTATTCTATGATTTAATACTATTGATCAAGATGTTACATTCTAGGAAAAAAAAAACTATATATTCTTTGAATGCACTGCTCATGGATACTCTTTGCAGCCGTGACTGATCATTCTGGGCCATCATGTGGAGGCAATGAAGCTTGAAAAGGAGATGCCAAAACTTTAACATTACAGAAGATGTAGATTCCTTGATGTGGAAATTTGGGTCAAACCATATTAATATTGCTCACTCCTATGGGTGATACTTTCGCTTTTTAGGTAGTACATGTGCTGAATCCACAAAGAAATTTGGTTTGGGCTACAAGTGATCTTGGAGGAAGTCTAAAAGGCTAAATGTGGCCCTTAAAATTTGGCAAATTTTATTTTTAGTCCATGATTAGAGATTGATTTTGTATGTTTTGAGGGCTACATATGGCCTATCACCTATGGCACATAGTTGGAGATGACCTTATATTTGTTAAGTTTCAGAGAGACGGGCCAACGGCCCACTACTAGCAACACCGATATTGTCCCCAACTTAACTACCTACAAAATCCAGTAGGTGTGAGGTTTTATCACAAAAGACCTCGGTAATATTAGTAGTAGAACTATTCATTATATATTGTATTTTATTTAGTCAAGTTTCCGATGTGGGACTTATATTCTTCAACAATATTTTGATCATGCTCGACTCCATTAGTAGTCCCACTCTTACCAGTGTGATGTCGTATACGACAAATGCACAGAAGAACCACTCCCCCTCAATCTAAGTTAGGCAAAAAGATCAATACGAAAAAAATGTTGCTTTTAGGCCAAACCATATACTTCGAATCAAGGAATAAAATATCGATGATATCGGAAATATCGGTAGTTCAAAAATACGGAAATTTCGATGGAAATATCGGGATATTATCGATATTTGATCAACGTCAATATTATCGATATTTTGGTTCGTGGATATCTAAAATATCGATGGTATCGGAAATATCGGTAGTCAAAAATACGGAAATTTCGTGGAAATATCGAGGATATTATGAATATTTTATTCCTTGCTTCGAATAAGTACCACTCAAATTCCTGATGAAAACTGGGAGTAAAGAAAAAATGGTAAAGTTGATTAGATTGTGACAGCCACAAAGTTGGTTTGTATAAAGATGTCAAGTTGGCTTCAAAAAGTAAGGAAAAAGATGGTCTTGGGTCTTGGCCTAACCAAATTTCAAACGTCCAGTAATGGCTGCGTCTTGCGAATTGGTAGTTGATATTTGAGATGACAGATTTTTCTTCAGTCATTTGCTTTTCTTTAGCAGTTTCAGGCTTTCACCTTCTGTGTAATGAGATTGATAGAGGTTCATAAGGTTAGGGCCCAACCCAAGAAAGAACCATCTCAATTCCCATGCCATGCATAACATGAAGAAACATTTAAAAAAAATAAAATAATTTACACATAGCCCTACTCAATTAAAGAGGTGGAAGGAAGGGACTAATTGGGTTAGCAACTGGTGTATGTTGACTATCACAATTTGGCCCCAAACCAAACTAGTCTAATGTCGGCCCAAAAAAGGAGAAAGGCCTTTTCTTTCTTTTTGAGGTATTAAGAGCATTTTACATGGATATGATAAATTTAACATGATATTTTTAGTATGTAGAAAACATAATTGAGACTCGTTCCAGCCGAAATGTTAAATTCCATATGGAATAACATTTCTCCATTTGTGATGTTTTTTTTTATTATGTTCAATTATTGTGCCTAAAAAGTAATAAACAAATCAACACTAATATAATAGTATAATATTTTAATTTAACATGGCAGGTATCTTGTTGAGTTTTCAAATTTTTGGAATTGGAGAAGTCATTTTTTGAATCTCTAAAAGGAACCAATTCCAAGTATTAATTTTCTAAAAAATATATTTCAGTTTTAATAAAAAAAATTCAACGTACTTCTAATAAATAAAAGCACTTCCAATACTAATGTTTATTTCAACAACTGAACAAAAAAAAATAAGTAATATTTAATTGTCCTTTTCTTTTTCCACATAAAATTATTTTTTATTTTTATTTTTCCTGCAAGCAAAATTATTTTGTTTTTTTTCTTACACAAGCAAAATTTAAAGAGGAAATTTAAACACAGAACCTCGGATGCGCGGTGTAAACTACAAACCCCTTGCAAGATTCATCATTTTGTTGATTTGGACATTGGTTTTAACTGCTAACGGGCCGGGCTTGTAAAATCCTTTAGAAATACCGGTAGGCCCGTAGAGGATAAAATATCATAGGAAACCCAATCACCATCAAACGCCATAAAGCGTCCGATTCCGACCCAAAAACGCCATCGAACCGTCGGATGAAATCCGCAGTTTGGTGGGAAATAGAATAGACGCACGTAATTTTAATAGGGGCAGCCCGCCAGCGTGGAAGACGACAAAAAGGCAAAATTGGTAAAAGCCCTGGAATCTTCTTCTTGCCACAATAGAGAGTTTCTCGGTCGCGTCCTCCTAATATTAGAAGAACTAGATTTTTCCTTTCCAGTAAACACTTCATCTTTTGCCTCTCTCTCTCTTTCGTAACGAGACCCAATCAAATTTTACACACTAAAAGGTAAATTTTTTTTTTCTTTCTTTCTGTAATTTATATTCAACCAGTTGTTTTATTACCTGGATTTGATTATTATTCTTCCCTTTTCCTATTTGGGTTTGAATGATTTCTAGGGTTTTTTGTTTCTTGGATTTTATATACTGAATAAATTTGCTCAACTTTTCTGATCTGTGTGGTCCTTTTGCTTAAGTTTTTGTTCTTTTCTCTGATCTGACTGGTTATAATTTAGTGAGTCGGTTTGGGTTCTGAATATTTTTATGATCTTATATTTCTCCAGATTTTGTATGTTTATTTGATGTGAATTGTTTCTGGGGGGAGATCTAATCTTGCTCAGGGATTCAGTTTAGGGTTTTCATCGATTTCATTCCAAATGATATATATTTGGTGTTTTTCTCAATTTTTTTTTCTTGGAAATTGAATAGTTCATATGTTTGTGCTTAATTTATTTATTGGTTTGTGATAGTTTGAGCATCTCTCTGAACAATCTGAATATGCTCTGTATCTGTATGTATTTTATGTGTTCCATCTGTATCTGAATCTGTTTTCATGTGGTAATAATAATCGATTTCTATGATGAATGAAAAAAAGTGATATTTCCATAAACTACAGGCATTTGCTGTTTGAAGTTTTTTGGGTACTGAGATGGCAAGTGGTTTTGGGGAATCAACAAGCGTGCCACCCCAAAGCCCGTCTTGCTCGGGCAATAATGCCAATGATGTGGGCGATTTTGAATGCAATATCTGCTTTGACTTAGCCCAAGACCCAATCATAACCCTTTGTGGTCACCTCTTCTGCTGGCCTTGCCTGTACAGATGGCTCCACCATCACTCGCATTCCCAAGAATGCCCGGTTTGCAAGGCCCTCGTACAAGAGGAGAAGTTGGTTCCTCTTTATGGTAGGGGCAAGATGCAAACTGATCCAAGATCAAAGTCATATCCAGGCATAAATATTCCAAATCGCCCAGCTGGGCAGAGGCCGCAAACTGCCCCTCCTCCGGAGACCAATCGGTTTACCAATTATGGCTTTGGATTCATGGGGGGTTTTGTACCAATGGCAACTGCGAGGATTGGTAACTTCACATTGGCCACTGCATTTGGTGGTCTGATACCATCGTTGCTTAACATTCATTATCATGGGTTCCCGGATGCTACTGTGTATGGAACAACTTCGGGTTTCCCTTATGGGTTCAGTTCAATTCACGGGGGCCATGCTCACGGATTCCCTCAGCCGGCAAGTCAAAGGCAGCAGGTTGACAATGTATTGAAGAATCTTTTTTTGTTAATTGGTGTCTTTGTGATCCTTGCGCTGATTTGTTGGTAAAATGATTTGCCGTTTTAAACTTTGAAGCCAATGTGTTTGTTTAGTGTTGCTGCTCTTATATGTGTAAATACATTAGCTTAATTTCTACTCGAGAAGATTGACCTGTTAGTACTTTTGGTCAATTCTGTTAGCTGTAATAAACATCTGCAACAGACATAAAAATATCATAATAAATGGCTTGCAGTTGCAGTCTCTCTCTCTCTCTCTCTCTCTCTCTCTCTCTCTCTCTGTGTTGTGAATATGATTGTTGTGGGTTCTTTTACTTCGAAATTAGATATGTCCTATGTATATCCACCGACATGAATGCGGGAACGTTTTACTTCCTTGGTGTATTTGTTAACTACTTGTGGTATTTTACCATGTGCAACAGCCATAAAATTTCATAATAAATGGTTGCAGCCTCTCTCTCTGGTGAACTTGATTGTTGTGTGATTTTGACTTGTTTTGGGATTTTAGGACTTCAAAGTTAGCTGTAGAGTGAGAGTGAGGCCTGCTAGGTAGGAACTGGAAAAACCTTGTTGGATGGTCCATAGGTCCATTCTGTTTTTGAGTGTAGATTTGATTTTGCTGAAGCCATGACCTTTGTCAGTTGAATTAATATTTTTTAGACAAGTACTGATTACTCACCTCTACTTAGTCCTACTATTGGCCCTTACCTGTTGACATATGGTTGATGAGATTTGTCTGTTTTGTTGATACTGGTGGGCGATAGAGATTTCTTATGTTTTGGCTGTTGTTAGTGTTCCTGCTTCTGAACTCAAACATTCTTATGGAATGATGTTGTTCCTGTACATTTCAGTCCATTTCCAATTCCAGTTTCAAAGGATCTCCCAGTAAAGAAGATGGTTAAATTTAGGGTTGTTTCTGCAGCATAAGATCAAAATTCTTTTTGTTCTTGTTCTCTCATCTCTTTGGTTTTACCCCTCTTCTACAAAGAAGACTAGCATAACAGGGCCTTACTCTGCACGATAGCTCATGGGAGAAAGAATAGAGAAAATAGAATCATATTCTTGTGGTACACTCCCGGCGTGACTTTGTGAAGTTGTGTCCTTAGGTAGTGGGACAAGCAATGTTGTTTATATTCCTTTGCTTTTTGAACTGATTTGAATGATGTGAGAGCCACACTTTGCTTGGCCACACAAAGGGAAAGTATCAAGCATCTTTAATAATCTCCTTTTTCTACTTTTAGAGCAACTCCACCCCAAAGGGCAAGGGCAAGGGCAGCCACTATTCACATGAATAGTGGCAGCCTTTGCATTTGTAGCTTCACCCCAAAAAGGCAAGGGCAATTACTATTCATTTTAATTATTTTTCCCTATTTTTTATGCTCAAACAATTAATTTGGATAACATTTTTTGTTGCCACGTGTCATTATTTATTATAAAATTATCATATCAAATTTCGGATAAAATTTTATGTATGAGATTAATAATAATAAAATTGCTAGGTATGTATAAAAAAATATTTATGAATTTATTGGAATTTTTCAGATTTTTTTAAATAAAAAAATTTGGTTGCTGGCGTCATCAGTAAATGCAAGCTAACCCAGGCAAGCCCACAGGCAAATCTTGCCCTTGGGCCTGCCCAGGTTGGTGGGCCAAGCCCTTGTCAGGGCCTGCCTTCATGCGCTGCAAAAAATTTTGAGGCAAAAGGGGGCCTTTTGCATGCCCCCCCTTCGGCGCTGGAGACGCTCTTAAATGATGTGAGAGCCACTTAGCGTCATTTTCAATTCAATTCGGTTAGTAGGTGAAATGGTTTCTTTTTTTTTTACTGTATTTCGGATGGATGACGGGGAAAGAAAACTAGTTAATCTTCATGTTAACTAAAAAGAAAATTACGTTTAACTAGCTCTTCATCTATTGGTACTGTTCGTTGCTCAATGCTGGAAGAGGTGCAATGCAAGTAGAGAAAGCATATGCGTTTGGCTAAAAAACAAACAAAAGCAAGCATATGTTAATGTTGGGCGTTGTAGTACGGATATTGTGTGCTTAAGACATCCATGTGATGCTTGGTAGCCAAATAATTATGAACATCATTTTTTCCTGTATGTTGTTTTGCAATGATGAATGGGTTATGAAAATAACAGGGGACAGGATGATAATTCAAATCTCCATTATAACCCCTTTGATTTCATCTTACTGGCAGTGGCTCCACAGAGCAAATGATATAATGTTCCTTTCCTTGGCTCTTTGAGGTTTGCTACCCAACCTTTGTGATTGGGGGACCCTACTAGCCCCGAGGGTAAGGGTCGTGCTTTGTGTGACTTCACCACCAAGATCAAGGTTTAGGTGAACAGCCTAACACCACTATGCCTCACCTGAGAAGGTTTCAATTAAGCAACCAATCATTTTAATGCCCTACTTAGTTACAAGCTCACACTACTAGGCTCGACCTTTTCCTTAGATCTTTAGTTGTTGAAAATTGTGATAAGTTATGCTGCATCCACTAAATTTTTGATAACCTTATAAGTTTGATGTTGCCCTAGAATTTTTAACCAAATAAAAAACTTTGGAATTGATTGGTTTGATTGAAAATTGAAAACTAAAACCAATATCTTTCCTTCTATCTTTTTTTCAATAATGAGCCTATACATCTCATTTGTGTTGTGACTTTTTCCTTTAAAATAAGTGAAAGCACCTCTGTCAAACGAACACATAAGTGAAAAGTACGTACGAACCAATCATTGAGAGAAGGTTACTATGAAAAACAGACGTGGATCCAATTGTTGCCATCGATCTACCAAACAAACCGCGTTGGTGAGTTGGTCTAATACTATGAGTGTATGACTATCTAACTAATGAATATTTGATTGCTTAGTCTACTTATTAAATGAATATTTATCGTCTTTTATATAATGTAGAGGAGATGAAAATCGAATTCGGATACAAGAGGACGGAAACAAGGCCTTTGGACAACTAGCTAACTCATATTTGTCATCTTCCTTTTCTTCAACTCCCTCCAACCTCAGTTTTGTTGTGTTAGGCTTAATTAAAGTCCTTGGTGTACGGTTTCTTTGCATGCTTCAAACTTTTCAATGACCTTTGAGTTTTAGGCATGTTTCCACAAGTTGACCAACCTAGGTCATACTTGGTCTGCCAAACCATTTGAGCTAAAACAACTTATTTTGTTAAACAAGAGTGAAAAACACAGAGATTTTCTTCCTTTCATGATCTCATATGATTAAATAATTGAGGGCTTGTTTGGCTATACCATTGAAAACCAATTTTCAAATCATCAAATCAGTGGCCGCCAGAACACAAACTTGCTACCAGACGAATTTTTCTTTCATTGTTTTTTACAGTGGTGTAATTGAACAACGAAAGCTGTTTTAGAATGCCAAAGGGCAGAGACAGAGAAAGTAAAACTCAGCCATCCATTTGTGCAGGCCTTGAAAATGATGGGGGAGGTCCCCATGGGGAAGTGATTGGGCCCATGAGACGGCTGGGATTTCACTGGGCTTTTGTCTTTTAGGTTAATAAACAATCAAAATCCATTGTCTTAACGTAGTTTCTGACCCCTTCGAACAAAAAAAAAGAAAAAAGAAGAGTAGTTTCTGACCCAATATATACAAAAACGCGTTTTCAAGTCCTGGACAACTAGCAACATTAGAAGTAATTTTTAGGTGTTAAAATTACGTCGTGTGAACGTATGCGAATTCATTAGGCGTAGAATATATGGAATATTTCCAATACAGCCCATGTGTCATAAAAAATAAGGCAGTAAATTGGATTGTAATTCCACATGTTTTAAGTTTAGTGGATGGTACACCAGCCACATAGTATACCCGAAACATTTAAAAATTTCTCCAACATTAGCGTTGCTGCATGCTTTTTCAGACAAAGGAGGGTTGCCAATTGGCCATTGGACTGACTTTCTGGTAACCCTTTTTGCCTTCCCCCGCCGTGGCCCCACCTTTTGTAGCCCTGGGCCCCACCGTTTGTGTCGGTGACACTACTCCACAGTCATCCTGACTGGAGACACATGCCCTAGGAAACAAATCATCTGTAAAATAAAACTCTATAGAAAAGTCAAGAAGCAAAATGTGAACCCTACAAGTTAAACTTCCATTTTGTTCAATAGAAGATGTTCTCTCGTTTCAAATTACATTGTTATTCTAAGATAAAGATTTAATTTTCATCTCGCTCATGTTAAAATTGGACTTTGATTTTGGTTATTTAGACCATTCAAGAAGGCCATGATATAGGTTAAGTGATTAAGAATAGTTACCCATGTACCGAATTTGTGTTTGCCGACGAGGGTTGGTTCAGTTGGTAAGGTCCCTACACTGTGTGTAGCCGCACCAGTGTTCGAGTCATGCTGCTAGCAGTTTTCGTTGGTGCGCAATCTGTAATTCCTACATAAATCCATACCGATGGCAGTTGGCAGTTGGGTGCCACACGCAAGTCATTCCGGCTCGAGGTTGTGGATCTGCCATGGCGTTGGTGGTGAGAGTAGCCAATCTCCCCATAAACTTTTCTTTAATCAAAAAAAAAAGAAAAAAAATCATGTGTTTGAATTCCGCTTTTCTCAATATCTCTTTATTTTAAAAAAATTATTTTTTAAAAAACTGTTACAATACAAATCCTAATAATTTGAAAGTGTTTTGTGAGCTTGTCATGCAGCTGTCGCACATGGCTCGTGGTTTGTATAAAAATGGGAAAAGCTCAAATAATGGAAGGAGCTTCTCCATGTTTTCTGTTAAAGGGCAAATGACTTATAATTGCAGGGCATGTGATCAGCACATGCCATTAATGATATAGTCGCGGCTGTATTTTCAATGGAATACTTTAGTTTAATTTAGCATGTAATGTAACAGATTTTTTAGAAAAACAATTTCTATAGTTGTTCATTTCCTTTCTTTCATGGTATTTTGCTGTTACCGACAAACCAATAACAGAGAAATATATTTAGGTTAGATCTTGCTATTTTCTTCAATCTATTAGCATAAGAGCAAGACGACTTTTTGCATTAAAAAAAATATTAATTTGGAAAGTGTAACTTCGATGACTTAAGCGAATTAATCCCAGATTTTTATACTAGGCTAATCTCTATTATGCATAGTGATTATAAAATATTACAGTAATACGGTCACGTGGTACATCTTGTAACTAATTCACCTCAAATTACATGTCCAAAACTTTCCGCACAGCTTGTAAACATAATTTCAAAAAGACTTAATTTAAATGGTGTTATATATATATATATTAGATATAATTTAAAGTGTGATTTCCATCGAGTTAATTAACAAGGTTGGATGCTAAAGTTGATGAAGAAAGTCAAATGAGAAATGTTCAAAAAGATGGGAACAACTTAATCATTCATTTGCTTTTAGCTAATTAGTAATGAATTAAAATAAAAGGGAAAAAGATCCGAACAAAATTATACACTTTCTACTATTTTCTAGTTTCGCTGTCCAAATCCATTTTCAGAAAACAATCAACCAGGCAGCCGAGTTTTCCCTCTCAGTGAAGATCATCAGTCCAGATGTCATTTTTGGCTCCTACTGGCAACTCTCTTGCTGTACTGTAGTTAATTATCCTTTGAAGTTAAAAGCTAAAAAAAAATATCAGGTCGTACAATTTAATGAGGTGGCTGAGAATATGAACACAAATTTTTTCCAAGTGCCCCCATCATTGAGACAGACATGAATTGTTTGTGTGGGGCTTCGCATTAAGTGTTTTCCCTCCAATACCCGGAACAAAGACAAAGATCATAAGAATTTATACAGCTCAAAATTCAAATGGTGCTCTCTCCCCCTTTTGCTTTAGTAATTTTAGGTCCAAATTTGATTTATTTAACACTTAATGATGATTAGGGGATCAAGAAGGATTCGAGGACCTTTTTGCTGTTATAACTTGTAAATACAGGGGTAACGCCACCACCAACGTTCGAATTACGTAAAACTAGCACTTATTAGGCATGTTTTGTGAGCTTGATTGAATAAAATTCATAATTCTAGTCAAATATTTAGTAACTTAAAAGAATAATCTTAGAGCATCTACAATCATGCTCTATATTTTTTAGTTAAAATTTAGTTAAAAACATATAAAAGCTATTTTAGGAGCTCTCTATAAAATTTTAACTCCAATCATACTCTCTAGTTTAAGGAGTGATAAATGCTATAACTCTTTTTAATTGGTCCATCTCTATAAAAAAATATAAAAAATAATTAGCATTAATTAAAAGTTTTAAATACTCATAAAATAAAGCAAAATTAAATTATAGGGAGCCACGAGTTTTTTTTCTCTCCCCAGAAGTCTCCCTGTTTTAGGAGGTAGATAGGGAGCATGGTTGAAGTTGCATTTTTTCAATTTCTCCCTAAAATTTATCTAAGGAGGTGGTTTAGGGAGTCCATTGTGGATGCTCTTACTACTGTCAAATGTAGTAAGATTATAAATCTCATAAAAAAGATTGGGTTAAGTAGGATTGAATTATGTCTAATCATGCGTTGGATTAACTAGCGTTATATTCTCCAATTCAATATAATCCCATTAATGCTATACATTTTTACCTCATAATCCAGTCCAATCATAATCCCGAAAACATTGCCTATAAGTAATAAAGGTAATTTTGTCAATAGATATAGTACTTTTTTTTTTCTTAATTTAACCCAAAAAATAGTTTTGTGAATATTGTCAATGTGCAAGGATAAGTATTGGGATGTTTAATGAAGTTCTTTATAATATTATTAATTTTTTGGTGATAAAAATGTTACTGATATAGAAAAATATAAAGTTACTAAGCTGGTGTGTATTTATTAATGAATGTATTAACAGCAATAACTGATACCAAATTAAGCATGAAGCATGATGAGTGATACAACGAGAATCAAATTAACGATAAGGATAGAAAAAAAGAAAACAAAAGGAAGGCCTTTTCTTGTTGGGGAGTTGATATATATAACGTTGCATAGAAGCACAGACGACGTCGCTGTGGTTGGAATTTTCCCTGAAGTGGATATGTCACCTAGCTAGGTTTATGAACAAGAGATCAAAGTTTTTCTCAATTCATCATACAACCATAATAATCTGAAAAAATTTATGCAATATTTTGCTTAAAAACTAGTCCAGCTCAGGGTTGTGATGTCCTAGTCACTTTACTTCTGTTACCAAATATATATATATTAGGTTTTCAATTATTTGGTAAAAAACCACATACAAGGAAGAAAAGATAATCCCATTGTTTTCTTGGTGAAGAAATAAATATAGAGTCATTGCCAAATTTTCTCTCTGACTCCATTTTATTTGTCATGTTCTTTGTCTTTTGAATACGACCCTTGACTTGCCTTTCCCAGCAGCTCAGTTTTGAAACCAACGTTGGTTCTAAGCCACGCAGAAATCGCAGAACTGTCTTCTCTTCTCTCCATCCAAACACTCTAAACACAAACACACACAACTCTCTCTCTCTCTCTCTCTCTCTCTCTCTCTCTCTCTCTCTCTCTCTCTCTCTCTCTCTCTCTCTCTCTCTCTCATCAAAAACCAAACCTCTCTCTCCAAAACCTGATAAGTTTTCTTAACATGCTCGCTTTCCTTATCAACTTGATTTTACTCTTTGCTAGTAGCACCAATGCGGCCACCGCGGCTTCTTCTGGGAGACTCAAGGAAGCGCTCGCCACCTCGACACCTCAAAGATTCAAAGAAGCGCCCAAGTTCTACAACTCCGCCACCTGTCCCGCCCTCAACACCCACGAGCATTCCTCCACCGTCTGCTCCGACGTGGCAGTGCACGTGGCAATGACCCTCGACGCCGCCTACCTCCGCGGCTCAATGGCCGCCATTCTCTCGGTCCTCCAGCACTCCTCCTGCCCCGAGAACATCATCTTCCACTTCGTCTCCTCCTCCTCCTCCTCCAATTCACAAGCTCTAACTCAAACCATCGCCACCTCATTCCCCTACCTGAAATTCAGAGTTTACCCCTTCAACGACTCGGCCGTGTCGGGGCTCATTTCCACCTCGATCCGCTCCGCGCTCGACTGCCCGCTCAACTACGCCCGCAACTACCTGGCCAATCTCCTCCCGACATGTGTACGCCGAGTCGTCTACCTCGACTCGGACCTCATCCTCGTCGACGACATATCCAAGCTGGCGTCGACCCCACTGGAGCCCACCCAAGTCCTCGCCGCACCGGAATACTGCAACGCCAACTTCACCTCCTACTTTACGCCGTTGTTTTGGGCCAACCCGACCCTCTCCCTCACGTTCGAGAACCGCCGGGCCTGCTACTTCAACACCGGCGTCATGGTCATCGATCTGGACAAGTGGCGGGCGGGCGGGTACACGGATCGGATCGTGGAGTGGATGGAGCTCCAGAAGCGGATGCGGATCTACGAGCTAGGGTCGCTGCCGCCGTTCCTCCTGGTCTTCGCCGGAAACATCGCCGCCGTTGACCACCAGTGGAACCAGCACGGCCTCGGCGGGGACAACTTTCGCGGGTTGTGCCGGGATTTGCACCCTGGTCCGGTGAGCCTGCTCCATTGGAGCGGGAAGGGGAAGCCGTGGGTGCGGCTCGACGCCAACCGGCCATGCCCGTTGGATGCTCTGTGGGCCCCATATGATCTGTTACAGACACCCTTCGCGCTGGAGGCTTAGTTGGGGTCATCATCAAATTCAATTAATTAACGCTATAATAAGAAAGAAAAAAGAAAAAAATTTCCTTTTTTTTTTGGGACTCTGGAAAGTTTTAGGTGGTGAGTAAAACTTCATCGATCTGTCGGAGTTTGTTGTACATTATACAGAGGCATTAACATATTTTAATTTTACAACCATATATTTCCTTTTCTATTTTGCCTGCTCGAATTCAATACAATTTTTGTTTTTCCTTTTCGGGTTTTATGTATAATAATGCTGATTTTGAATTGGTCTGAACCCATAATTTTATTTTACACAAATTCTCGAAGCTTGTAGTTCAAGTGCTTAATAGCAATTCATGCATCTAAATTCTGTGTTCGAATCTCCCCTCCCTAATATCGCATGTATATTTAAAAAAAGAAACATACCTCAAAAGCAGTGGAAAAAAAAGAGATTGTGTTGGACAATTGTAATATGGATTACCACGTAGCAGTCCATTTGGAAACTTTAGCATGCAAACAGACATAAAACTAGATTACGATCTTCTTCTTGCTTGCTTTATTTTCTGGTGCTCTTTTACCTTTAAGCACTGGTTTGAATTTCTTCTCTTTTTCTCTGCTTTAACCATCATAAGTCGCATTGAAGCTTTAGATATGATTGGTCCGTCAGTGTGTGGTTGATTAATCTCAGGTCAGATGCCAAAGATGAAATGCAGATGCAAAGATAATTAATACGTTAAGTGCAATTATTTTTCTTTGATACTTTTTTATTGTTTTTTTTTTTTGGTTTTGAGAGAGTGGTGGGAAGTTTGAGTGAATTGAAAGCGCCATATGCAGCCAATCTGTTGACGGTGAAGTACAGCTAAACTAGAAACAAAATGTTGGTCAATTATTTATTGTTGTTATGTCATGTTTGAGATGGGGATGGTGTGTCGTCATGCTTACAACTAATAAATATTGCATTTTACATGTCTCTGTCATTAATCTCATTGCAAGTACGTACCCTCTAATCGTCTTTGAAGAAGAAGGATGGGTTACTTGGTTGGTGACTTTCATATTTATGTGCAGAAAACTCGCATAATCCTCACGGCTTTTGCTCCCAAAAAAAAAAGTTGATATAATGTCCCATTAAATTGACTCTTCTCCTCCCTCATTTGAAGAACATGGCGTAGAGTTGACCTAAAATATGTTTTCCACCCTTTTACCATAAGCTAAACCTAGAAGATATCTAGAGATTGCTAGAATTCTAGTCTGAACAAATTCAAACCAGTTTGAACCTGCAAAATTCCTGCACATCTTGTCGCTGCTTTAATGCACTTTATTTATTTATTATTTTTGGCTGCTTTAAAATGCTAAAATACAAATATGGGTGACCTGCATACTTACTGTTTATAACGCCAGGTCAGGTTCATACTGTGGAAGTGAACCAGTATATGTATATAAAGTAAAGGAGATCTACTTTTGTCCTCTTGTTTTTGTTCCTTGCTCCATTATTGATTCCAAACTACTTACTTTGAAGAAGAAAAGAAGGTTTGGAGATAGAATTTTGACAGTGACGACTCTGCCTCTTTTTTGGATATTTGGAAGGAGATCTACTTGGTTTCAGTTTCAGACACCCAAATAATTATAATTCTTTCTAGGCGAAAAAAGAAGTGATTTGAACTTGAGATTTCTTCCAACATTGGATGGAAAGAGAAATAACACTGCTAAATTAATAAACTCAGACTTACGTAATAGTAGAAGTAGAACATTATTACATCATTCTCACGTGAGTGAATCAAGCAAACGATGTGATGGTGAAAATATGGGCATGTTCTTAATTCCGGGAGCAATCTAAGGCCCCTGTGAAGGAGAAATTAATTAGCCTGGATGGAGAACCAAGTGTGCCTCCAGTTTCTCCGGCTGCGGGATCTTAGGCTTTCATTTCTCTTCTTGGAGATGCAGCCATGCACGGGGCTATTAATTGCGTCCACTTTATTGGGATTAACTAATAATGTTTAATTAGTCAGTTTGAATCATATTGTTAGATATAATTAAACTAATTAACTATACATTAATTAAATATTGTAGCAAATTACCTGTGTAGTGGTTTGGAGCATGCTCCTCACAGGAAGGTCTTGGATTCGAGTTTTAGCATCAGTGTAGTGTGTGTAAGTTTAGTATATTATCGATCATCTCAATAGGAAAAGTCCTAAAAAAAATAAAAAAAATAAATAAATATTGTAGATTCTCAAGTTTAGTCAGCTTATAAAAGGGTTTTTTTAAAATCTTTCTCTACATATAAAACCACAACCTAACGGGGGAAGTTTATGTGAATTACAATGTCAATTATTGTCAGGTGCAGACAGTGAAAGACTGTAAGATTGAGTGAATATTAATCAACATTGGATGGTTTAACAGAACATGGAGGAATTTTTAAGCTTCTATATATGCATTTGAACACATGAAACACAGACAACATAACTACCAGTCACATGAAGCACCAAAATTATTAATTTTTGTTGTTGCCATCGTTAGGAAGGGGGAAGAGGGAAACTCACACCACGTACGGGTACTATAGGAGTTTGAAGTTCTTGAATCCAGGACCACGTGGGAGCACACTAAAGACTTGCACCAATCCAATTAACAACCGATTGGTGAAGCACCAAATATCGAATCTTGTATCTGCTCCTCCTAACCTTATATCCCATCAGTCATGGAGGAGTTCATATATAATTTGAATAAACTCTTGGATTGTTATGTCTACCATGTAGCTAATAAGACCCTTTTTCTTTTTCCTTCATTGATAATCTAACTTACAAGCAACCCAAAATCATATGCTCAGCCCCTTTGAGAACATAACATGGACTTAGTCCTTAAGATGGCATTCATTTAAACGAGGGATACTAAAATAAATGGATGGAAATTGAGAGGTATAGGTTAAGGATTATAGGAAAGCTTATACAGAAGGGCCAAGAAGAATGGGGTTGAGGGTTGAAAACGAAATCAAGATTCAGATTTCAGCCCAGTTGGACACATTGGCAAGCTTCATCATGGGGCTGAACCCACTTACAGGTCTGGGTCAAGCCTTGATCCACCTAGTTAGGGTCGCTCACGATCCACTGGATGGCCCATACAAAAGCTGAATGGGCTTAATGATGATTCTGACCCTCAGAAGCTACAAGGATGAGCGTGTTCTAATTTCGCCTGGCTGCAAAAGGAACTAATGTAACACCATGGATGTAGTAGATTGGTTCGGTTTGGGCATCAAACCTAGTAGCATAGCTGAACCAGATTGGCTCATTCTCTTCATAAGCAATTAAACAAATACTGGTCGAGTATGATTCACAAGCAGTGGTAAATAACTTAAAGAATGGTGAGGAAGAGTCATTGACATATCAGATGGGCATCTCATTGATGATATTAAGAGGAGTTTGCAACAATTTGATGATGTTATTGTTTCTTTCAGTCCAAGAGGGTGCAATCAAGTAGCTCATATTCTAGCAAAGCATGCACTTAATTATAATTCTATTGCAACTTGGATTGAAGAGATTCCCGTTATGGCTGGAGCCAATTGTACAAGATGATACTATTGTATCCTCTTAATTGTTATCAATGAATTCCGGTTTCACAAAAAGACAAAAATAATAACCAAATCATTTTGGTGTAGATATGCTTGGAGGGCCATTGTCACCAGGTTGCCTACTTGATGATTTACAGTTCCTTTATCCTGGGAGGTGTCTTTGGCCTTCCTGTGAATTTGCTTGATGTATTTTTCAGTTTCCTTCTCCTGGGAGGTGGCTTTGGCCTCCCTATGACTTGCTTGTATTGCTCTGGGGTTTTCCCCTGCCCCCTGCATGTTTTCTTGCTCTTCTGTTTAGTTGTTCTCTCTGCCTTTTTGGCTTTGTTTCAATGAAGCAATATTCAGACAAAAAAAAAAGATATGCTTGGAGGGCAGGCTGGGCTAACGCCCCAAAATTTCCAAAACAAAAACCTACATATCTTTAGTAGCCCGATCCAAAATTAAAACAAATAAAAGAAACCCTACATGTCTTTTGCCCAACTGACTTCTTCGTATCTCTCCTTTTCTCTATCTGTTCTTCCATTCTTCTAATTCTCTCCTATTCTCTTATTTTCTCCTCTTGGTTTCTCGTAAATACATGCATGCATCTTTAATTTTAGTTTTAATTTAAAATTGAATATTCTAGAGTTTAGTTACGGCTTTGATTTTAAGAATTTTGTTGAATTTGATGGTTTTGTGGGTTACATTTTAGATTTGAATAGTGTTATTGTATTTGTGGTTTTTGTTAAGTTTTTATTTATGCAGAGATGCATTTGAGGGGTAAGGTTCATTCATTATGTCTCTCTGACTATATATACGTGTATTTTTAAAAAATATTTATTAATGAAATTCACACGTGTCATCAATTTTAGTATGTAAGTTTTGTTCAGCCCAGTGGCGGAGCCAGAAATTCTATCAAGGAGGGTCAATTTTAAATAGCCTTATAATTACAATACACTTAATTTTTATAGATTAACATATTTAAGAATTCATTATAATGATTAAATTTCAATAACACAAATTTAATATCTTAGTAAGTATAACCCAAATTATAGCAACCTAAAAATAATGAAACAATTTCAAAAGTTGATTTTAGATAGAATGAGAAAATCAAATAAAATCCATGGCTCATACATATAAATGACATATGAAGACATGAAAACAAATATAGATCATGATCATGTTCATTGTAGACAATTTACATTTGTGAGAAATGTCAACAGTAAGTATAGCTATAAAACAACTTGAATATATCATAGATAAATATAAGGTTTTTAAAATATTGAGAAAGGTCAAATGACCCTTGTGGGCCTTAATTGGCTCCGCCAATGGTTTAGCCGACTTTTAAATCCTAAATACACCACTTTGGATTTGATTTATTTGGCCGATATGAACGATTTCAAATGTTTTTGGCCCACCCCTACTAGCTACAATATTGTCTTATGGTAAAGCTCCAAATAGATAGCCAACGTGCGTAATGGGTTCTAATCAACTAGTGCATGATAAGAGGTTCAATTGTCTATCCAATACATATAAGATTACACAAGAGAAATTAATTTCCAAGGCTCCAAGCGGGTACATCTGCCTAATCAATTCCATCTATCCAAATGGACAAAACCAAAATAGGATATAAAGTTTTTCTTTTCCGGAAAATAGGATATAAAGTTGAACCACTTATAACAGCACAAATATAAACTTCCATCGGTAGACGTACTATAGCTTTCCCTTTGTCAAATCTCTTATAAGATCACCTTTGAACAAGCCAAAAAAAGGTGATGAAAATGGATTTTCCACGGGAAAGAAAAAGAGCAATCATCAATCTAAGACCACAGCCGCATAAATATATATAAACTTGTACTATTAATCCACAGCTTGACATTGACTAATGGCTCTCAGTACTTCTCACTATACCTAACTCGTGAGTTCATCAAAAAAAGATTGAAAAAAGGATCTAAAAACAATTGAAATACAAATTATGATCATTCGACTCGAACAAGACGAGCAAGCCCAAGCATTACTAATAGCAAAAGGAGATACAAAAGGTCAATATTGTGGTCTCTAGATTTTGATTTTGCAGCAGCATACATGCATCCTTGCAATGCACATTCAAGAAACCACAGCCTTGTTTGCTTCCTTGTAGTATGTGTAGTTTTCTCCACCTCTTGTGGTCCTCTTCCTCAAATGTTTGTAATATACGTACTGCAATATTATCTGTTGTTATGTTTGTTAAGCCGTAACATTAAAACCTTATATCATATTTACTTATCATATTATTGACGACAACCTCACACAAAGTGATCGGTAAACCTAGTAAGAAAAAGGATACAAATAAGTCGAGTCCCACGCAAACTACCGCATCGAGCAACCATGGCATATTGGCTTTGATGCTGTCCCATTCTGTGGTTCTTACAAGTATGCTGCAATATTCAAACAAATTAATAACAAATTAAGCCTGAGAAAATTGGACCAAGCTAGACAAACACTCAACAGCACAAATAGATCGAAAGATGGTAAAGTAGATAGATTTTTGTAACCTTCCGACATAAGTGACGTTTGCGACGAGTGCAAAGACGAACATTAGAGGATTCAAACCCTGCATATATAAAAGTAAAAGTTATAAAATTACTGCAATGGCTGTTGTTAAAAGTCCAGATTATTATACACTCAACATATTATATATGATTTGAAAGCAAGCTAAGGATAAAATGATTACCTCCACAGTTCCTCTTTTAATCTGGCCAATGTAAATCACACAATAATTAAGTTAGAAAATCTCCAAACAAAATCGTAAACAGGGAATTAGAAATGAAACTTTGAAAGTGACAGAGATATGACTGATTAAAATATACTAATTGAGAAAAAATATCTCCTTACTATATATTTATGTTGTTTGTTCCTATCTGATTTAACGGCTAAGAATCAAACAAGTTTTTATCTAACAATGCTATAATAAGAGGATATAAACTAAACTATAAAATACGTTCATACATTTAACCAAATCTGGGGGAGTCGACCGCCCATGTATATTGCAGCCATTAGCCACCCCAACCATTGCCCAAAAGCACTATGTTCCATTGAGTGTTCCTGCATATATATAGGGTACCCTAGTATTAACCCTAATTAGTACTTTGATTAATATACATAAATGTGATTAATTAGTCACCAATCAAACCTGCAAGAGTTTCCTCCCGGTAATTCCTATGTATACTTGTGTCAAGGCCTTCGTTTGTGATGGCAAGTTAAGCGATGTAGCTAGAAATGTTCCATAACCAGCTACCTGGAATTGCACACGATAATGGTGAAAATTACAAAAGGAGTTAGTGAAGGAAACACTTGTGATTAGTTATTAATTACATATGATTTTGAAAAGAATAGTATACGTACAAGAACCCCTTATTCTCTTAACTTTTTGTTACTAAATGATGTCGTACGCAACATTACAGTTCTTTATTCGTTATAAAAATAACGGGATGTGACAAAGTAAGAGGCGGAATTTAAGCCTGTGGATTGATGTTGCACATTCCAAACCTT
The DNA here is from genome assembly GCA_024362665.1 of Prunus padus. NCBI lineage: Eukaryota > Viridiplantae > Streptophyta > Magnoliopsida > Rosales > Rosaceae > Prunus > Prunus padus. The sequence goes on along the minus strand of JANFAM010000007.1, from coordinate 15,654,563 downwards.
AATTAGAACAAAAAGGTGAACAATTTTGGCAAAGTAGATATTGATCAAAGTGTGGTAGTTGTTAAGGCTCACCGATCTTGGGATTGGCCTAGGCTGGGTAACAGATGTCTTGGATGTAACTGGAGCTGACTCGTCCTCAGAAGATGAGTCACTATATGCTGCCATTGTAGAAGGACCACTTCTAGCTGCCCTCATGTAGGTCCGAAAGGGCGGCGTACCGCTGCCCGCCAACGATCTTGCTGACCTGTGAAAATGAACAAAAACTCGTTTTATCATCATGACCAAGTTAAGATGATTTGTCATCAGAAATTAATATGAAAATTACATCTTGCTATAATTGTACCCAAAAAACTATGTAGCAGTTGTAGGAGATGGAGGAGTACGTACGTATAGTAGAACTCTTTTCTTGGAGTGGGTTTGGGTGAAGCACTTGGTATTGGAATGCCTGAATCAGCCAACTTTGGATTCAATGGTCTTTTATTCTCTTCCTCAACCTATACAAGTTAAGGTAAAACATATATTAAATTGATCACTAATTAGCCTCACGTACTATCTAGCTAGTTTACTCTTAATTACACATAATAACAATTAATTATTCTCTAAATAATTGATAGATTGAAAGGACCAAGTACTTAAAGAAAATGAAAGTTTTTACCTCTTGGGTCGATGTGACTTTTCCACATTTACACCATGTATAGATGTAGTCATAGTACACGCTCTGTAACACTAATACAATAGTGCTTGTTGTGTAGAGCTGTTTATATAAATAACAAGGACAAAAAAAGTGTTACATACGATAAATTAATCATAAAATTAAAGTAACTAAAGTGATTAATTAATCATAAAATTAAATTAATTAAAGTGATTAATTAGTATCCCTACCTTCATGCCTAGTCACTCCCTTAATTGACGGGCAGATTTTGGACAAAGTTACCAAACAAAATAAATATAGGTCCTATATTGTTCACGCGTTATAATATAAGTGGATATTTGTTGATATTATTTCCTAAAAGGGAGAAGTATCAATCATGTCGTCCACTCATATTATAACGCATAAACAAGTTATACCACGTGACTGTACTACACTGTAATTACTCCTACAGTAGATTTAAAGTGTCATATATTGTAATTGTAGTGCTATCATTTCTTGTAACAGGATGCAATTACAAAGAGAACTAGCTAGTGTTTATATTTTAATCCATTGCCGTGCTTCATAGAAACATAACCCAAAATTAGAAAGGTGCAATTACCAGAGCTGTGTACAACTGGGTCGGCAACTGCATCCAAAAATGGCATAAAATTAGAACACTGAGAAAGTTGGCAGGAAAAAAAGAAAAATTCTGACAATATATATAAGATGGAGACCAGCCATGCTCATAGAAATATAAAGATAGTGGTTTAACCAGAGCCAACCACACACTCTGATGCTTCTCTGGACCACCGGGCTAACAAACAAAGAAACTATGGCAGTATGGCTTAACTCACCGTTGCTGGTTCCAGAAGACAACCCATTAGATTAAACACGTCCCTACATGAACCCAAAAGACAGAACAACAAGAAAGAAAATTAAAAAAAAAGTTACTAAAGGAGAGATTCGAAATTGGGTTCCCTTTCAACAACGAGAAGAGAAATACTACTAAACTATAGTTGGTAAGGGAAACGAACCCGGCAACCCAAGTAAGGAGAAAAGCAAGAGAGACTCCATGGCTGGACTTGGTGTGAAAGTTGGTGATGATTTGAGGGATTTCAGCGACTCCCCAACACACTAAGCTGACCAGCCCAAAAGCAAATGATATGTCATCGTTGAGATTGCAAAGGCAATCCTTGAAATATTTCTCCACCCAACGCACACAGGGTTTGTTTTCAGCTACACAGTAAGAGAGTGGCATTCTCTCTCTCTGCCTCTAACTGGCTGTTGAGTTTTTGTTTGTGCTCTTTCAGATTATGAAGGTGGTTGTTATGCAGAGAGAGAGAGAGAGAGAGAGAGAGTCGAGAAGTAAATGACACAACAATACAGAAGTTCTGAATCATATAGGCCTATAGTATCTCTCTAGTCTTGTCTTTTCTTGGGTCAACTTGTAAATATTGTAGACGGGGCAAAGCTGAACATGTGGTACGCCTAGTATCTCTCAGAGGTTTGTGTGTCTGTGTGCCTGTTGGTTCAAGGAAAAAATAAAACATATTTATCTACACGTAGAGGGCAATGTGTGGTAGGTAAGCATATTCTTCACCATAATGCTTTTTTCATCCCCTAGGAAAAATTAATATTAATAAAGAAGAGGAAAGTATACTGGAAAAGTTTACACTGAGAAAGCGTTTCTAGATGATCATCACAAGCGTTTCTTTTTTAAGTGTCTGCTTCAAATGGGCAAAAACATATAGTAATACTGTACAAAAGTTTTTTTTTTTCTTTCTTTCTGAAAACCATCACTACAAAAAAAAGTGGCAACAGTCACTATTATTTGGTGACATTTGCTTTGGTGACTAAAGCCTTTAGTCACACAAAAATTTCAAAAAAAGTGACTAATGCTACCAATAGTCACCAAAAAAGATGACTAAGGGCTTTAGTCACCAACAAATTAATGAAGGTGACATTTGATTACATTTGCTAAGGTGACTAAAGCCTTTAGTCACACTAAAATTTATAAAAAGGTAACTAATGCTACCAACAGTCACCAAATTCTTAGTTAGTGACAAATGGGTGACTATTGTGACTTTTTTTTTTTGTAATGCATCTTCATATGTAAATCAATGACTTTCTTTGTGTTTCTAACTAACAATAATCTAACTTTTTGTTTAGTAGTATTTCTTTTATTGATGGGAGTACTAAAAGTTTCAATAACAAGAAAAATATTAGGGAAGTCATATCTTCAACTCCTTAATATTGTTTCTCTATGGAGCGATTTTAAATTTTTTTCGCCAAAGAAATCAAGAATCTTTGAGTCATACTATCTTCATACAATCTCATGCGTCGAGTTATCTTTAATAAAGAAAGGGGGAATCAAACTTAGAATCTCGAGTACATAAATAAATACTCTTAACCAATTAAGTTACAAGTCTCTTACATTACCTTTAGTAATTTGGATTAAGCTCAATGGATGACCAACCTCAATGCGAATCTTTTTCATGCATATGCCTCCCCTCATGCTTGCGTAGCTAGCTATATAGCCGACACGATTTGGGCGCTCAACATAACTCATTACTAATAAAGTTTAATAATGCAGATGGGGACAAAGATGTCATGAACATGTCAACATTCTTCAATAAAAGTCACTTGGTATTTATATTTTGCTTTCTCTTTTTCGTTTCACCGCTTACGGGTCTCTATTACATATATTTTAGGTTTTTTAATTCTAATGGTCCTTAAATTTTGACCCGATTCGTATTTTGGTTTTTTAATTTCCAAAATTGTTTATGTGGTTCTTCAACTTCACTTTCATTAGGATAAATGATCCTACCATTAATTTTGTTATTTTTTCTATTAAATGCATAAATAAAAATGAAACAGATTAAGTGCACATAGCTAGCATTTGGTTAAAACAACAATGAAAATGATTGTTTTATTTCTACCCTCTTTTCTTTCCTTCATCTCTCTCTCTCTCTCCCTCTCTCTCTCTATTGTTTTTTTTATAGTAAATTTCGCTTTTCCCCTTGAAATTAATTTTTCCTTACATCCAGCCCATCATCTTATTTTTCTATAAATAAAACCCAATTTTTTAAGTTAAAAACCCATGACTAGGATACAACTAAGCAACTTACCTAATTAAGCTCAAATTTTGAATTATTGCACCTTTTGGATTCCAAAAGTACCCCTAATTACCATTTACGTTGAATTTAGAAACATTTCTCTTCATGAAATCTGGTTGTAATTGATGTAGGTATTAATTTGGAAAGTTTTTTAATTTTAATATTAAATTTCATATTTAAAGTGTCAATAGATGGATTTAATGAAAACAATATGTTTGTTATTTTCCTTTTAAGAATTTTACGTGATTTAAGAAAATAATCTACTTACCTTTTATGAATAATAGTCGTGAACATACTAATGGTTTTCATTTTTATTTTTCCGAACATACTAATACCGTGAGCATATCTTGTTGTCTTGAAAATATAATATACCTATTATTTATTTTTTATGAACAAAAAATTACTTTATTATCTTATGTATAAAAGAATATACCTATTATTTAATGTACCTAGGATGTTTTTGTGAATATCGTACCTATTATCTTTTATGGATAATATACCTATTAATTTTATCTATAAAATAATAGGTATACTATTTTTTTATTGTACCTTTAAAAAAATAATGTACCTATTATGTGATTGATTTAAATAGAAAATTTATTTATTTTCCTTTTCTTTTATGAAGGATAATATACGTATTAATTTTTTCAATGTACCTATTATTTTTATGAATAATAATATACCTATTATCGTTTATGGACAATAATTTACCTATTATCTTCTCCTATGAGTAATGAAATGTTAGCGTACTTATTTTTTTTTCTATGACATTGTAGCTATTATAATATATTATATATATATATAATTGAAGGATATTAGGTAAATATATATATAATTGGTAGGTATAAAAAAAAATCATATATCTGAGCTATAGGAGGTTAGGAGGGAGTCTTTGAACTAATTTGATTGTAGTCCATTATTACATGAGTGCAAACATAAATGTGCAGTGAGAGGTATTATTTAGTTGCATTAAATTAGGGGCTGAAAAATAGTCAACCACCAAATAAAGATCTTGTGGCATGATTTGTAAATAACTCAACTTACATGGACACGTTGTCATCCAATTTTAAAAATGAGTTTTACTTAAACATTGTATTATTGGTGGATTATCGTCTATGATTTTTGAGTTATAAGGGTCTATCTTAGTATGACCCTTTTTTTTATTTCCCCTCTTGCATGGAAATATATGATTACAAATTGAGGGCTATTGCATGATCCAAGATTCATATATTATTTGTTTTCTTCTTTAATCTAATATGCTTTAAAGATGAAATCATCCAATAGGAATCTAATATTCATGCTCGGGTTTGATTTATTTAAGCCAAGCTGTGATCTTGGCGTTGCACCAATTCGTATCATGGTATCAAACAAAGATCTTGAATTTCCTACTCCTCTTCCTTGCAAGTTGCAGCTACTTTACAATTACGATATATATACTTTATGGTATAAAAAGAAATAATTTAACTTATATTGTTATTATATAACGTATAAAATAGATGATTGGACGATGGCTTTGGGAGATGGAAGCAAATTATTTAAGTACTGATCTTGTCACTCATAAAATCGATGGTTTAATTTTGTTTAAAAATATTTGTACTTTGAACATCTAAATCCGTGCCCCATGTTGTTGCCAACCACGAACATTACTCTCTCTCTGTGTCTCTCTCTCATATTTTTGTTGCAATTGTGCAACTCCTAGTTCACTTCGTTATAATAAACGAGTATTGTTCTATATTGAAAAATTAAGAGATCTAACCTGAGTTTATAAGGAGTTGGACTACTCTCCACATTACCAATTGATTTTGGGATGAAATCCAACTTTCTTCATACTATACATAAGTCATATAATCATAATTTTTATATCCTAAATCACCATTTAAAGATTATTTTTACAAAGAATCAATCCACCTATCGAACATCGTTTAATCATTCACATGAAGAAAGTGATTAATTAGTATGATGATACTTTAAGAGTTTTCTTAACTTAGCACCGACAACACATGCATGCATTTGAATTTTGAAGCAGCTAGCGCAGCCACAAAATAACAAGCATTGTGAACCAAACCCACCATGAAGACCAAATTCAAATGCATAATACAGACAAAACAAACCAACATCAAGGTTTTCTAAAATCATCCAGGTTCATCCTTGCTTCACCTAAAAGCAAACATCTAAAATTAATCTGGTTCGTACGACTAAGTTTATGATACGGAGGGGCATGGATGTTAATTCTGACAAGTCTGGGTCCCTTTGCAGTGTGTCATCAATGGCAATAAGTCGGTAACAGCTTTTCCTTTTATTTTTCATCATTTCGTTTTCCATTGCATAAACAAAATTAGCAGAGAAGAAGATAACGAAAGGAAGGAAAAATAAATAAATAAATAAAACAGCTGTGAAGAAGATGAGAATAACAAGTACAACCCTTTAAATCTGATCCCTTTACACGAAATCAAAACGACAAAACACACGGCGACGGTTCGCTGAACTTGGCTATTAAACATATCGCACACGTGTGTCAATGTCACTTCGTGCTTATCGTAATTTCCCTACTATGTTTTTTTTTTCTTTTGTTGGTCAGAATCGATAACGTTTGAGGTTTTTTATTTTATATTTCCTTTCTCTTGCATGACTAAGGAGGCGTCTCTGAATTTTTAAGGTAAAGTGATATAAAACGAATTGAACCATATATATCGAGAGAACGTACAAGTTGAAAGGGATGTAGAGAGTAACGTTTGCGTTTTTTCCTTCCTCTCTTACTTGGCCAACTTGGGTTTGATTTTGTAGGAAAAGGTCTCTTGTAGCTAGCGGCAACTGGTGCTGCTTGAATACGATCGATATGAATGAATGAATTAAATTAATTCGAGGTTAAGACGGCAAAAGGGTTTTTATATAACGTTTATTATTAAGGTCCTGTTTGGATTGTTTTTGGGCCAAAAACCGACTTCATTTTAAAATTAAGCAGTTTAAAGTGTTTGACAAAAATAAAATATCTCGATTATTTTAAAAGCAATGGCCTTTTGACAGTAACTTTTAAAAGTAGACTATGTGTTGCTTTTCAAAAGAAGCAGAGATAACCCTTTAATGAGTTTTTTAAATTCCCAAAATACCATCATTAATTTTTTAAAATGACACCACCTCCACCACCACCTTCACCACCTCCACCGCCTCCGCCACCACCACCACCTCCACCTCCACAACCGCCACCCCCACCACCACCACTTCCACAACCACCACAATCTTCACCTCCATCTCTTTCACCACCTCACTACCACCACATAATTAGCGCATAACCCTTTTAACATTATATCTATTTGAGTCATTATTCACAGTTACAACAGTTTTATATTAAAATTTACCAAACGGTTTTGACACTGCTTTTTGTACTAACAACACTTTAAAAAACTTATTTATCAAACATGAAATTGCTTCACTTTACAACTAATTATTTTTAAAGCACAACATAAGTAACTTTTTTTTAAAAATGACAGCAATCCTAAACTAGTCCTAAGAAATATGACATTGTGTTTAGTCCACATCAAGTAATAATAGCATAAACTTTGTCTAAGTCTCTTTCTAATTGCATTTCTGCATATATATCCCAGGTGGAGCCTGCCTGATAATCATTTTTATTTTGGTAGCTATTGTCCTTATGCATGTCTCCCACAGGTCAACTTTGGAGTTTTTGCTACTCCATTAACATGCGTTATCCCTTCATGTCATTGTCTTCTGTTTTTTTGGTAAATATCATTACTTTTTCATTTTACCAAGTTGAAGAAACTTATAATATACATTTCCTTTCAATTTCGATCATAATCTTAAGCTCTTGTTTGTTTTCCACTGTGCTGAAATTAAATTTATTCAAATATAGATTTTCAGGTTTTGACTTGGTCGCTTATGTTGTGAATCTCCACAAATCAAAATAAGCTTAGTGAAGCATGGTTCAACTCTCGATTTGATTTTTCCAAAACGTCGATCGACCGAACCGAATCTACAATAGCAAAAATCATTAACTATATTAGAAGTTGGAGTCATGAGATTTCAAACTCGACCTCCATCTCATATACTCAACATTTCACCACTACACCAACTGCTTCGTTATTTAATTAACATATTATTAATGCATTTAAGAGATATCATTCGGATATAATTTAAAAAATCTTTAATTGTTAGGGTTTCCTAAAAGCACCTTAACACTAGCTACTTTAAAACCCTAAGCCGCTTCTTCTTCCTCATCTCTGCGTCTTCTCTTTCTCTCTCTCTCTCTCCTCTATTTTGCTATCGACGAACCGTTCTGATCGAAACAATCAATTCAATTGATAATCGGTAAACGTTGGTGGCAATTCCGCTTGTAGCATTCCAGCCACTATCAGTTCGGTCCTACTCACATAAATAAGAACCACACTATACATGAACACATGAGAAAAAAAAAAAAAAAAGGCAAAAAAACCATGGTGGCTTCAAAAGCAATAAACAAGCCAACAAGGTTTAGTCCAATGGAAAAATGCATTGACTTGCAGACCAGTGGTCTCAAGTTCGAACTCCATAACACCTTAGTAGTGTGTTAAAAACCCCCCCTCCCATTATAGTTTAAACTATCGCGTGTATTAAAAAAGCAATAAACAAAAATAATATTCAATAAGTTAATTTCTGCAAAACCATAAAATACATCTCTTAAATAGAGAAAATACCCTAAGGTCCTAAACCCATGCTCATGTATTAAATTGCCATTTCGAAATGGGTAAGGGCCATGGGCTTCAAACAAATTCTTCAAGGTTATTTGGGTAAGGCCCATGGGCTAGGCATCCAAAGCCTTACAGAAGGCCAGGCCATAATCTTCGAATCCACAAACGCATCAAAAACACACACATGTATAATGTTTTTCAGCCATTAATTAAGACAATGGATTGACAATGAAAGAGATATTGTTTAGCTAGCTGTACCATTATTGGAGGCATATATATGGCTCGAATATATGGCAATGGATTGACAATGAAGGCAATGTTTTCTATCTCAATGTTGATAGACTTGTCTTAGATTTGCTCATGGGTTGAATTAATTGTGAAAATCTAACAAATTTAGGCCAATACTATTTTTCTGACTATTGAAATCATCTGAAGGTCAAAACAGGCCCAATTAAGTCTTTGTTTACACAAAATAATTTTGGTAGCTATTGTCATAAGCTCGACGAGTGTTATGGTATTATTCTTTCCTTTTTTCGTTTGACCTACAAAATTATTAGGTCCAAAACATCATTTTCATCATCACCATTTTCTCTTCAAAATTTCCTCACTTTACCATAATTAATCACAACTGCCAGACCCACCCACCCTCACGCACATTCTATCAATTTCCTTTCAATTTTTTCCTTGGAATCCATAATAGGAGAGATAACTCAGCAGTACTGGATTTGTTTACTTTTATTTTATTTACCAAAAACAGATTTACCTGCTAGAATGATAGAGGACTAACTGAGAGAATTTTGAAGACACAAGAAAAGAGTTCAAAAAAAGAGATTGAGGAGTTAGAGAGAAGTGGGCTGTGGAGTATAGCCTAAACAAACTTTTTGTCAAATTGTGTGTTAGGCCAGTTAGTTAGGTAGGGCAGTGAGTCCGTCTCCTTGCACTCAAGTTCGAGTCCCCCTCTCCTTAGATTAGATTAATTTAAAGTATAAATGTTTCTTTTGTCTAATTAACTTCTAATCAAATTTTGTACTTACACAAACAAATTGATATTATGTTTTGTTTTGTATTGAATTGGGTCCAAAATCTTAAACTAATTAGTTTGGGAGCCCTCTCTTATTTTGTGGTCATAGGACACAGTCTTTGTAAGAGAAACTTGCATTCTCTGATTTCATTGCTCCTATATCTCATGTAAGGAGAGAGATAGAAAAGCGAATGGAGCGGGGGTAAAGGAAATATTTTTCTTACATGACACATGAGTCTAGGATCAAACTTAGCTTTGCTTTGAGTAAAGCTACAACAAGTGTTGATAATATACAAATATCACAAATTTATGTTTATGCTATGTGGAACATAATAACTTTTAGGTACCTTAGGCCATCTCTAGTCATGGGCTATTTCCCAAATATAGCCCTAAAATAATGCAAAACCCATCTCCAGTCATGGGCAAAACAAAATTTTGGCCAAATTTAGAGGGCCACATTTGGCCCTTTAGCCCTCCAACCGGGTCACATTTAGCCTAGCTTTGGCCTAGGCCAAATTTTTTTTGTGGGCCCCATGCATGTGCTTTTCATATTGCACATTAAAATCCATCTACTTTTTTGTGGGCCCCATGCTTCTCAAAACAATAAAATATGAATGATCCTAAAATATAGCCCTGCATGGCTGGAGATGGAAAATTTTAGCCTTGCACTATTCTTTAATAAAAAAATATTTTGGAGGGCTAAATTTGTAGCCCTGGAGTACATTTAGCCCTATGACTGGAGATGGCCTTATGTCGACTTTAAGGTCAAAAGCTATACATCCAATTGAAAACTCCATCAACCTTACTAACACTGAAATTAAGGCCAAGAGTGAAGGATATTACCAACATAAAACATTTTTAGTTTTGTTTGTTTTTGGTATAACTTGAGCCACCAGTTTCATAGGCCCCATGGAAATTAAAGTGTATGGGAACCATCCAAATGTCAGTGAACAATCAATTCTTTTTGGGGCCTATAGGAAGTTTCCATGCACCTTCCTCCCCAAGTCCTCTCCACCTAAAAAGTCTCAGCAATGTATTGTTTTCCTCACCACCCCCCACCCCTGCAATTTCACTGCAGGTCCCAATACTTCAAAAGCTTCAATTATGCTCAAATAAATCAAACCTCTCATTTTTCTTTTTCTGCCTATATAAGACGTGACACACTTGTACATTGTTTCTTGCACAGAAAACGCCAACTCTCTAGTTCTAATAATTTCTCTCCACCAATGGCAACAACAACCGACAGTAGGGCAATCTCCAAACCCTCCAAATGGTTCTCTAACAAAAGTCTCAAGCTCAGCTTCCCTGGTCGAAGATCATCCAAATCTAGCCCTAAATCTCCTCTGTCCCCGACCAGTGCTCCAGTTGGGCCAATCAGTCCAAGATGGACAAGCAGGGAAGATGAGCTTAGAGAAGTTTTCCGCTATTTCGATGGAGATGGCGATGGAAAAATATCAGCCTCCGAGCTCAGAGCCTATTTTGGGTCCATAGGCGAGTACATGTCGCATGAAGAGGCTGAGGCTGTGATCAAAGATCTTGATGCAGATGGAGACAGCCTGTTAGACTTTGAAGACTTTCTGCAGCTGATGAGCAGAGGAGGAGGAGACGACGAGGACTTGAAGAAGGCCTTCGAGGTGTTTGAATTGGAGAAGGGGGTCATAACCCCTAGAAGCTTGCAGAGGATGCTGCATAGGCTTGGTGACACCAAGTCATATCATGAGTGTGTCACCATGATTCAAGTTTTTGATACTGATGGCAATGGGGTGGTTGATTTTAATGAGTTTCATCGAATGATGGCTTAACTTAATTAAGTTCATGGTTGATGATTTAATAATGTCTAATTAGTCGTAAATATGTATATGCATGTGATTCTCATGACCTTTCTTCATGGAATTGGAACATATTTTTATATTCATGTTGCAATACTTGAACTGAGATTTGCCCTTTTTTTTTAGTGGTAAGAGTTTGAGTTGAGCACAAACATAATGAGAGCTCAAGCAAAACTGTAAACCGAATCGCGAAGAAACATACACACACTTAAGACACTATACATACGTAAACAAAATCACTAATTGAGAGCATCGACCTAGCCTTTATAATCTGAACCCATTAAAAAGTCAATTAGATCCACACTTTGATAAACACGTTAATCCATATTCCTAGGAAAACCACATGGGACAAATTCTAGGGTAGAAAAGATGACTAGTAAGAGCATCCACAATCATGCTCCCTATTTTTTAGTTAAAATTTAGCTAAAAACACAGAAAAGTTATTTTAGGAGTTCTCTATAAAATTTGAACTCCAATCATACTCCCTAGTTTAGGGAGTCATAAATACTATAGTTATTTTTAAATTCAATATGATTGGTCCATCTTTATAAAAAAAAATATATAAAAAATAGTTAACATTAATTAAAAATTTAAACTATGCATAAAACAAAGCAACATTAAATTATAAAGAGCTACTAGGAGTCTGATACGATTTTTACCAACTACGCAAATAGGGTTAAAATCACATAAAATACTTGCAAGAATACAAGGCTATTGTAATATAGATGCTCATGCAAGGTCGTTCTCCTCAAGGACTATTTAGCAATTTATGTAAAAACAATTTCCAATTAACTACTTAAATTAAAAGTTGAGAAAGATGATTCTGAGTTTGTTATGGCTAAGAACGAATTTTAATTAAAAACAATTACGATTAAAGAAAAGAGTTTTAGATACCAATTTATAAAAGCACTAGGGTTCCACCATCACCTAGCAATCCTATGAATTTTTACCAATTACTTATGATTTGCACATGCTACTTTGAAGGTTAGGTTTTCCTAATTTATATTCTACTTGGAACCTCCAACATAGAACGTATATCTAATATGCAACCCGTCCGGACGTTCGGATCAAATCTGAACATGAAAGACTTATTACGTTTTGTGAAAACCCTTTGAAAAACCACGCAACCCTTAAGACGTGATGTTCATCTTAAGTGAAATTAAAATTATTAATCACAAGAAGCCAGCGTCAATTTCAGGGAACCTTCTGACCAAAATTGCTCAAATTACTTTTCTAAATATCCTAACGGTGATCAGGCATCAAGACAAGTAGATAGTTTAAAACAGTGATTAACAATTCAAAGTATGCATGCAATCAATCATAAGCAATTAATAAAAATTACATATTCATGCTAAGGTTCAAGGCTTCACCCTAGCAAAAGGGAATTAGTTACACATATTCATAATTGAAATCATAGAAAATATTCATAAGAAGAAAAAGAATGATAACATCTTGAAGTAGCAAATCTCCAAAACCCTAGCAATAGCTCTCCTCAATGTCACGTTCAAGAAGCCAAAAAAAATCTCTAAAATTGTTGTGAAAAAGAACTTAAATACCTCCTAAAACCTAGCTGCCCAATACATCTTTTCTATCCCCACAAGGAAACTAATTAAAATAAAATAATACTATGACATAAAGTCCAAATTGGACTAGGAGAATCTGCATTTAAACTGCCCAACCACGTTTTGGTCTCAAATCCCCTCCAAATCAGGCCCAAGATAGCTTGTTTTAAAGATAAAAGCGTTATGAACACTTCTCCAAAAGGCCATGAACCCATCCGAGGTCATTTTGGGCTCCAAAACGCAATAAAAGCCCAAAAGTCACTATTCCAACACCGCGCACTGCTCTTTTATTTTGTTGCCAGAAACTAACCGCTTGGTAGAAAAATCTGAAATTTTGATATGATTAAGCTAAGTGACTCACGAACGTCCTCCAATTAGAATTACTCCAAAATTTGTCCATTTGATTATGTTTTGCTCCAAATGACGTCGAAAATCCTATATTGGAAATATAATTCAAAGTATCAAAATTCTTCCAAAATATACTAAGAATAGGGTTAAATATATAATATAAAATATGCCCATCAGAGTCATTTCTCTCTCCTCAGATTTAGGAGCTCCTAGAGGTCTTCCTATTTTAGGAGGTGGATAGGGAGCATGGTTGGAGATGTATTTTTCCAATTCCTTCCTAAAATTTATCTAAGGATGTGGTTTAGGAAGCCCATTGTAGATGCTCTAATATCATATTTGGTTTCAATATATTAAATCTGAAATTAATTAATAAACTTAAATTGGCTCATAAATTTCTTACATGAACAGGACGAAGGTAGTTCTAAAGTTTTCAATGATACTTGCAGACAAAACGTGATGTGGGTTTGCTTTGTTTTCAAGGAAGCTTGAGCTTTTGTTGCAACATTGATATATGTACATATATTGCAACTTTAGGAGGAGCATACATTCAGATTTGAAGAGCCCCATGATGCCATCTGTAAAATGCTTAAAGCTGAAGCAAAGTTATGAGGATCTGAGGAAAAGTAAAGGAAAAGAAAATTGATATATAAGCTTTATAGACCAGGAAACAACCTTTAGTTTTCTTTTTGTGACATAATTATTGAAGCTAGCTACCAGGAAAGTAGAGTCAATCCGTGACAATCATAAACATCACAGTGCACTCAAAACTATGTGAAATTAAAATTTAAAACCTGGACAGAGAAACCCACAGTAAACAAATTTCTTATTCCTCTAAATCATACCAATTTCGTTTCCATATATATTTTCTTCCTCTCTTCTTCTACTCCTCATAGGCTAATACAATGTTGGTAAGTTCAAAGTGGAAGGTGGAGATGCATGCCACAGCACAATTTGAATTAGATTTATGGCTTAGAAAATTCAATAAGATTAGTCGTCGGGTAATGCTAGGCTTACCACATTTATACCACATCTCTAATACAGGTGGAGCCCATCAATACAAGTGGAGCCCACATCTCTATTAGATATGTGGTATAAATGTGGTAAACCTAGCATTTTCCTTCTTTTTTCATGGTCTATTATGTATCGATGAATGGATGACTATGTCTTGGGAGTTGTGGGGCTGAAGTCCACTCTAGTCCAAGTGTACTTTTGTCTTTGAATTTATTTTTATTCGAATGTATAGGTCAAATTCACACTTAGATAAAAATAAACATTATTGAAGTCTATGGGCATGTTTGGGAGTGACTTTAGAAAGGCTAGAATCATTTATGGGGGAAACACTTACCAAGTGCTTCTCCGTATAAAAACTTTAAATGATTTTAAGCGATTCTGGGGAGAAGCACCTCCCATGTGCTTCTTCATAAAATCACTTAGGGCCAGTTTAACATTTCTATGATGTGAAAATAATCGATGTCTGATTTGCTGTGAGAGAAATCAGCTGTGAAAGAAAGCTGTTTGGCGTTTAATAAAATTTTTGTTAAAAGTGATGGTACAATAATCAGTTTTTGAGTGTTTGGTAAATTTTTGTGTGAAAATGCTGTGAGTTGTGTATAATGACTAAAAAGAATATTATGGTGAAATAACTCTTCTATGCAAGTGTTTAAAATTCTCCACTTAAATAATGAAATTATTTAGGGGACTGGTCTTTGGTTTGAAATGGAGCATTTAATTAAAAGGCATCATTTTTATTTTATTTTTACTCAAGTTGTTGTTATCTTTGTAGTATGAAATGAAATGGGTTGGGTTTCACTCTCTCGAGTCTTCTCTAATAAGAAATAAGAAATTGGTTCTTATTTAAATAATCGAATTATGGGGTCCCTATTGGTTTTTGGGTTACCTTTAAGAAAAGCAAATTGTTTCTTGTTCAATGCAAAAACCTTTACCATTCCATAGTGGTTAAAGCTTTTTCTTCATCAGTAAGATAGAAATAAAGGATTAATGAGTCATGGATGCTTTGTCTTACGCCTTTCCAATTATTCTATCTTCCAGTTGTCATTGCCGAATCAGTAATCTGAAGGAAGATCACAAGGTATGTTTTTGGGGTTTCTCCAGAGAATGAGTGATTGTGAATCAGTATTTCTAGGGTTTAAAGGAAGAATGCTAAGTGGAAGAGAATGCGAAGAGGGAGCTCTGATGAACGTGGAAGAGAACAATGGGAAGGAGAAGACTGAAACAAGGAAAAGAGAAACGCGAGCGGGAAATAGATGAGGTTATTTTCGAAATTTTGAAATTTTCATTAAAGTCCAGAGCGCTCTTCAAACTGATTATCGCATAATAAAAAATGAAAGCAGCTCATTAGCTGCTTTCCCTAATTGTTTTCTCTCTGCAAAGGACCCACTAGTGTAGTGGTTTGGAGTATTTACTCCCGCAGACAAGGTCCTGGGTTCGATTCCTAGCATCTCTGTAGTGTGTGTGAGTTTAGTATGCTATCGTCCCTCTCAATAAGAAAGATCTTTAAAAAAAATTGCTTTCTCTCACAACAGTTATTTACAAAAAGTTATTTTTTTTTATCTTTTACCAAACAGACTTATAGTCCCAAATAATCAATGTTAAATGTGCACTTAAAACCACTTATAAAGTGATTATATAGAGAAGTGATTTTCAATGAAAGTGATTATTGACCTATTTATAATCACTTCCAAATGAGCCCTAATTCACTAGAAAAATAATGTACCGAATTAAAAGGCTTCTAAAATGAGGGCCAGCCATGAAACACGAGGCCCAAAAAGTGAAAACCCATTAGGGAGGGCCATTTTCAAGGGAATCAAAGTTCTGCTTTCGCTTTACGCACAACTGTACGAGGAAGCAAAGACGAAAACATGGCCCCCAGGCGGGCCCAGCACGTGTAGCTTTCGTTAGGTGGAAACACACAAGGGGGGCTACTAAAAAATAAAAGAATTTCCAACCTTCCATTCCATTCCAGCCCCCACTCCCCAGTCGTAGTCTTGTGGTAGAGAAAGAAACCATGAAGAAATAATGGCGAAAAAGAATTGAAGGCTGGGAATTTGGAGAAGATGGGTTTTGCTGAATTGGTGGCTGCGACTGTTGCATATGAAGCAGAAGCAGAAGCAGAAGCAGGATCAAGCGCCAGCAGGGCTCGTGCCAGCTTTCAATGGGGTGGAACCATCTTTGCCTTGTTAGTCACTTCACTATTCAATTTCACCTTTTTTTTCCTGCTTTCTTATTTTATTTTTGGTTTAGGTTGGTTTACTTGGATTGGATGCATATGGTGGTGGAAAGAATGGCTACATCTGCATTTTTTAAATTATATTGATTTTGTATTCTGTATTGGGTTAACAGTAAAACATGAGAGAACCCCCATTTTGAACTCAAATAATTTATCTTGGCAAGCCGTGAAATTCTCAATGATGACCAAAGCAAAGTCATTTCCTTTCTTCCTATTATATTTCAATTAAATTTATTATTAATCTCTTGTGAATGGTCCCTGAACCACGACTGCTTTGGTTTTCGTCTAATGTCCATGGTTGTCACTGTTGTTTTGTCATCAATGATTATGAGTATGATATGATTGGTCTGTGAAGGATGTTTTAGCACTTGTGGAACAGCAATCCGTGTTTTGTGTTCTTTTTTTGTCTATTAATCAGTTTTGTGTTTCACTATAAAAATTTCAAAACTTCAGATCTCTGGGGCAAGACTGCTAGGACATAATTATGTTGTATGTGAATGCTACTGGGGCATAGCATATGTTTTTGGCTTTGTTTATGAGTATGTTAAGTTGTTTGACTTGATATTCTCTCAATGAAGATGAAGATCACCTCTTCTCGGTGACATATGTGGCTAACTGCAGAACCACATGCTTCTTTTGTCTTCAGGAGCCTTTAGATATATTACATTCGAATTGATTCTCACTACTCACGTGTTGGTGCTCTGTTTTCAACCTGTCTCTTACTGTGGTTTTTTTGCCCTATCCTACATTGTGTACAGAATTTTGTTAATCTTGAACCGAGTAGGGCGGAGGTCAGCCATGCAAAGTAGCCTTCTTGTACTGTTCTTATTTACAAGCTTCCCGACGGTGTTATTCAAAATTTTGAGGTGGTTCTTGCCAATTCCTTTTTAATTTCATATATTACGCCCACATGTCCACTAAACTTACACATCAAAGTATGCAGGGGACAATTTGGTTGTTGGGTTTCCTTCCTTGCTGTTGCTGCAAACCTCATCTTTCCTCGAACTTTTCCAGGTAATTTTTTTTATATCCTCTTGAGTCTCACTTATGTCTACAGATTGTGTTGTTATTTTAGATTTCGGTTTCTGATGATTATGTACGTGTGCAGTTTCTCGGTTTCTCCTATTTGTCGTCCCACCTACTTTGGTGGCAAAGGGACTGCGCGATAGCATCGTGGGCTGCATCTTTTGTCTAATGATTGGAGTTTTGCTCCTTGTAACAGAGATTAGAGGAATTGGAGGTTTTAGTAACTGTCGCTGTAATTTTCATTGCTTTGCTTATTGTCTCTGTATTGCATTTCTCTTCTTCTTTACAATATTGTATCTATGCTCAGAAACTTGGTAGAAAAAGGAGGAGAAAACATGCCTTCTAGATCAGGAAATGTAATTACAGATTATTCTTGGCCTGTGATGGACTCAGAGATGTTAATGAAAATTCCACCTATATTAACCAAGATTTTTAGTTTCTATAGTTTTGATTTTGTCCTAGGAGTTGGGTGAACTGGATTGAAAGGCCATAAGCTGCAACATTCTTGAGACACAGGGCAAGAACTCTGATGCTAATCAAAGGTGTTCTTAATGTTTCTCTCTGATAACTGAAATATATTAATGAGCCTCATAAAATATTTATCACTAATCCCACTGAAAAGGATGTTAGAGTTGTTGAAGTTTGGATTAGCAAGAGAGCTCAAAGTGAAGGAAGAGAGTGAGAGAGCTAAGAAGAGAAAAATCTGGATTTTGGAAATGTTCTCAGATGCAATCTGCTGAGCATAGCAGAGATCACACCTTTTGTATTTTCGAATATTCTCATTACATCAGCTCAACCAATCAAATACATCAGCCAATGTGGATATGACACATGGCAGCTCAAAGGCTAAGAGCCGTTGGAAAATAACGGACTTCTCTACACCTTACACTTGGCATATTAGCTCAAGTCACTCAACTAAACATATTAGCTTAATCAACTAATCAGAAATTAGCTAGGCAGTTTACATTTCAACAAGAGTTGCGGGTCTTTCAAGCACCATTAGTTGACATGTTTGGTGTGGAAAATGACTAACGAAAGCAACAGTAGTTGAAAAACTTCTGATTTCAAACTTCTCGGTGGGGAAAAACTTGCCTATACCGAGGTGTGTACCCAAATCTCTCTATCTCCTCTTGTGGCTTATCATGTGAGGAGAGTGATAGAGAGAAAAAAGGGCATACACTCCGTTACATGCAACTTCTTCTCCTCAACGGGACTGCTCGAATTGTTTATCTAGCCTACAATATAATAAGCGTATTTGACAGGGTAATGCAGTCTTAAAGACATGACTGTAAACTTGAGGTTTATAAATTGCGAAACTGATCTTACTGTTTCAACTTCAAGACCAAACCTTTTGCAGATGACTTAAGGATCTTAATCAATACCGATACGTGTCGAAGATTAGTATTATAATACAAACCCAACCTCGTTAATAAGAATAGAAAAATCTTTTTATTAATTGAAGATAAACTCCGCTTACAGATCATATCTTCTTTCTGACATAGATATCATGTTTTGTTAATACAAGTTGAACCCTGATAATGGGGAGGCTGGTCAACCAAGACAACTATTAAGAAAAATTCAACTATACAATCTTCTTCAATCCACCCTGCTTGGTATAAGTCAGTGCCAATAATTCAACACAAAAATAATTACCAGGAAATTTCATGGTAGAAACGTCCGTTTCAAGGGACCCATAAAAACATTGGAATATATTCCAACTAAAGTCTCAATCTTTTTTTCTTGCCAGAGCACACCTTTCAATTCCAAGAAAAATGAGTTTCCTCTCTCTCATCTTATCTGCCATCATTCTCACCACTTTCTGTTGCTGTTCTTTGATTGTTGCTCAGCAGCCTTATGAGGGCCAGGCGTTTACAGATTGTTACAACACAAACACTTACTCAAAATCTGTTCTTGGGTACAGCTGCAATGGAGTGAACAAAAGTTGCCAAAGTTACCTCACCTTCAGATCCCAGCCTCCTTACAACAGTGTTTCTGCAATCTCTGCTATGTCGGCTTCTGACCCGTCTCAGATTGCAGAGATAAATTCGGTTTCCGAGACTGCAACATTTGAAACAAACAAGTTGGTGATTGTTCCAATCACATGCTCCTGCTCAGGTGATTTCTATCAGCTAAACACATCTCATGTTGTCATGCATGGTGATACATATTTTATAATTGCAAATAACACTTTTCAAGGCCTCTCAACATGTCAAGCTTTGATGAACCAGAATACTAATCTCACTACAAAAGAGTTGTATTCTGGTACTAGACTTAGTGTTCCCCTTAGATGTGCTTGTCCCACAAAGAATCAAACTGATGTGGGGACCAAGTATCTTTTGACTTACGTAATCGCTCAAGGGGATTATGTTTCAAAGATTAGTGCTAGATTTGATTCGGATACCGGAAGAACTCTTGAAGCTAATGGGCTTTCTGAGCAAGTCTCTACCATTAATACCTTCTCCACACTTTTAGTTCCTTTGCAAAACCCTCCATCTAGTTCTCAGACCATAGAGCCACCCTCATCATCACCATCACCTCCGGCCCCACCTTCAACTTCCTCTAATAACTCAACGAAAAAATGGGTTTATGCCTTTGTTGGGGCTCTTGGAGGAGGTGCTTTTGTGTTGCTCATAGGCATCATTATCTTCTGCACATTCTTTCGCATAAGCAGAGTTACGAAGGGTTTCAATTCAATTATTGTCTCGGAGAGCCTTGAGGCACTTGAGAAACCACTAGAGAAAAAGGAGGAAGAAGGATCTCAGGACTTCTTAGAGGCTCTATCTGGCATAGCTCAATCCCTCAAAGTTTACAAATTTGAGGAACTGCAACGCGCAACAGATGACTTTAGCTCCACTTATTTGATTAAGGGGTCTGTGTATCGTGGAAACATCAATGGGGATTTGGCAGCCATCAAGAAAATGAATGGAGATGTGTCCACAGAGATAAATTTACTAAACAAAACCAGCCATTCTAATCTCATTTGCCTGTCAGGAGTTTGCTTTCATGATGGACATTGGTATCTAATCTATGAGTATGCTGTCAATGGACCCTTGAGTGATTGGATCTATTACAGCAACAATGATGGGAAATTTCTGAATTGGACACAAAGAATACAGATTCTGTTGGATGTGGCCTCAGGGCTTAATTATCTCCACAGCTTCACCACTCCTCCCCATGTCCACAAGGATATAAAAAGCAGTAACATTCTTCTTGACAGTGACTTCAGGGGCAAGATTGCAAACCTTGGTCTAGCAAGGTCAACCGAAGCGCCGGAAGGTGAGGTTCCTTTGACAAATCACATTGTTGGAACAATAGGATACATGGCTCCTGAGTACTTGGAGAATGGTTTGATCTCCACAAAGCTTGATGTCTATGCATTTGGGGCTCTCATGCTAGAAATACTCACTGGAAAAGAGGTTGCTGTGCTTTATGAGGAAAATAGACAATTGTCTGATGTCTTAAACTCTGTGCTGAACGACGAAGATGGACCGCAGAGTTTGAGGCACTTCATCGATCCTTCTATGCAAGAGAGTTATCCTCCGGAACTTGCTCTTTTTCTGATCAGATTGATCCATAGTTGCTTAAATAAAAACCCAGCAGCTCGCCCAGCAATGGAGGAGATGGTACAGTTTCTCTCAAGAACTATGAGCAATTCACTCAGTTGGGCATTGTCAAGCAACATCTCAGGCTACCAAGGTACAGAGGGATTTCTTGATGGTAGAGAAATTGGGACAGGATCTCAATCAACTACTTAGTTTAGTCAACTTAGATTGTATTGTAATTTACTGCTTGTTTTGTTCTTTTAGAAATACGGCAGTTAAGATTCGTCCGATACTTCCTGTTCCTCATTATTCTAAAGAAATAAGGTAATTTGTTGCATTGTACATCTGGTTATAGTCCATTAAACAATGTACTATGTGCAGAATTATCTATTAAGAACATAATTAATTATTGACGCGTAAGAAGTTGATCATGGCTTATGGGTATGCAGCAGTAATCATATAAAGACAAAACTTGGGGTAAATATTCTAGAAGAGATAAAGGAAGGAGTGACAGGAACTTTTTTATCAAGAAAAATGATCCGTTTCTTGCAGACTATATGAATTATGGAGTTGGTTATACCTTGAAGCTTACGTTAAAGACCTCACCATAGATATTTTTTTTAAAAACAACCAGGTCTATGGCATTCATTTCTCTTATTAGAGAATTATTTCTAGAAGGGGTTTTTTATTTATAAATCAAATAGAGTTGGCCAAGTCAAGAGTGCTACAAAGCATTGATTCCTCCTATAGTCCTACCCTAAACTCCCTTAGTTAATGAAGCATTGCTTCTTTAAATAAGATTAAAATCAAATATAAGTTAAACTTGGGCCCCAACCTGGGTTGGTTTTCTGGGAAAATTCCCACCTGATAAGCCTAGTTAGGCAACATAACTACAAAAACCTATTATTCAAAACAATATGTACGCGGTAATGCTGATGTTGCAGAAATTATATGGACAAAGACTTCTTTCGCATCTTCAAGACTTGAAGTTTCTCCTCTGCCAAAAGTCCTCTCACAGAAAGAAACTTGATCATGGATTGCTCTATACTCAGGTTCTTACTTTTGCTGTTAATCACTCCAAAACTCAAAGCTCAACAAAGTTATGCAGAAAACTCAGCTCTTGATTGTGCTGACAGTGATGACAGAGGATCACTCCCAACTTTTCTTTACACCTGCAATGGTGAAAAGAAATCCTGCAAGGCTTTCTTGATTTTTCAATCTCAACCCCCTTACAATTCAGTCTCTGCCATATCAAACCTTACCGCTTCAGACCCGTCTGAGCTTGCCCGAATCAACAACGTCTCAGATCCTACACTCTCGCTGCCTCAAAACAAAGAGGTGATTGTTCCTGTAGCCTGTTCTTGTTCAGGTGAGTACTATGAGGCTAAAGCCTCTTATCTTATTTCCAGTATTGATGACACCTACTTTACGATAGCAACTGATACATATCAGAATATGTCTACTTGTAATGCTCTCATGCACGAAAACAATTATAGTGCATTAAGCTTGCAACCTGGTTTTGAGTTACAGGTACCACTTAGATGTGCTTGTCCCACAAGCAATCAAACTTTCAATGGTACAAAATTTCTGTTGACTTACTTGGTCAGCTGGGGCGAATCTGTCCCTGTAGTTAGTAAGAGATTTAATGTAAGTGCCAAGAGTGTAGCTTATGCAAATGGGTTTACAGAAGATGATCCTCTTTTGTATGCATTAACACCAATTCTCGTTCCACTGTCAGTAGAGCCTTCAAGCTCTCAAACCATTATTCACTACCCACCAGGGCCCCCACCACGCCTTTCTCTTCCAGTTACTCCGATTCATGGAAACAGAAGGTCAAAGAAAGCATATGTTTGGATTGGAATGGGAATTCTTGTGCTAGTTCTTTGTTTGGCTATCTTTGTGGTGTTTCTTTATCACCAGAAAAAGGTTTCTCAAAAGAATATACAAGGAAAAAAGAAATGGGTCTTGCGCGAAAGTTTCTTTGTTACCGTTGCTGAAGAAGTTGATGTTGGGTTGAAAGTCTTCGAATACGAAGAATTGAAAGGTGCTACAGAGGATTTCAGCAACAAGAACTGCTTAGGTGGCTCTGTCTATCGTGGGTTTCTCGATGGAAAAGTACTAGCCATAAAGCGGATGAGCAAAGATGCAAGTGAGGAGGTGAAATTACTGAAAAAGATCAACCACTTCAATCTGATCAGCCTTTTCGGTGCATGTGAACATTGTGAGGATTTCTATCTTGTGTATGAGTTCATGGAGAATGGTTCCTTAAGAGATTGGCTCAAGAAAGAAAGTTGTCCAGAAGTTCCGAGTTGGAATCATAGGGTTCAGATAGCTTTGGACATTGCCGATGGGCTCCACTATCTGCACAACTTCATCTATCCTGCTTATGTGCACAAGGGTATTAGCAGCACCAATGTTTTGCTCAACGAAGATTTACGGGCAAAGATAGCAAATTTCAGTCTCGCAAGATCAGCAGAGAAGGAAGCAAATAGGAATTCATCTACACGGTATGCCCAGGTATCAAAAGGTTATTTGGCACCGGAATATATAGAACATGGATTGGTGACACCTGCAATTGATGTATATGCCTTTGGGGTTGTTCTGCTGGAATTGGTAACAGGAAAAGAAGCTGTGTTCTTGCAGGATGGTGTAGAAGTGCTTCTTTCAGAAGCAGTATTTACAACAATGGGAGGAGGAAATGCAGAAGCAGTATTTACGTTAATGGGAGGAGGAAATGCAGAAGCTCACCCTGATAGGCTAATAGACCCTAATTTCAATGCGGAGCATTGCATGGAGTTTGCAGTACGAATGATAAAGCTAAGTCTAGCCTGCTTGGCTGAAGAGCCAGAAAGCAGACCAAGAATCCATCAAGTACTCTCATCCTTGATAAAAATACAATTAGATACAGAAAAAGCAAAATATTTTTGTAAAACAATAGTCTAGTAGCAACAGTATGTATCGCTCAAAGTACTGTTCTTCTGTATCATGAATGTGTAACCATTGCATGACATGAAAAATTGTTTTGTTGTCAACTATTATTGCCATTAAGTTAAAACAACAACCTCCTATTTCCATCAAAGTTGAGAAAATAAAAGAAAAAGAAAAGACAGAAAACTTTTACATAAATTATTGAAAGAATAGAAACACACAGACATTAAGTACCTCAAAATCTAGAGATGACTTATAAATCATAGTACTTTCTCCCAGCCTAAATCAGCGAGTTTCGACTGGAATGACTACTTCCACAATGCTATCTGTTTTAAACTTTGAAGTTGAAAATTTATGCGTTGTCTTAGGGGATGACTGAGCTAGTACAGAGAGGTTCAAAACGACTTCAGCCAAACTTGGCCTTGCCTGAGCATTTTCTTGTGTGCGTGTCGTGGCAAGGGCTGCCAAACTCAGGGCACCATCAAGAGGATAACAGTTCTCCAATTTTGGAACTATTCATTTTTGTAACCTTTCAGCGCTCTTCTCTTCAACCTGCAACACCTCCCTTAAATCTTTGTACAACATAACCACTTCACCAGTTTCTTTTGTTTCCATGGCCCTCTTTCCTGAATCCTGAAAGCAACTCCAACAGCAAAACACCAAATGCGAAAACATCCACTTTTGGCTAAGACGACGAGTTTGTAACAGGTCTAGCTGTTGAGAATTTGCTAACTTGGCCTTGAAGTTGGAGTCTACGAGGATAGTTCTTGCTCTGACATCCCAGTGAACAATGCTTGGTTGAGTGTGATCATGCATGTAGTGCAGGCCGTTGGCAACGTCAAGTGCTATGTGAATTCTCTGACTCCAAGAGAGGAAGGCCAGAGAGTCTGAAGAAGTTTCAGAGTCAGGGAACAACCAATTTTCAAGTGATCCATTGTCAGCATATTCATAAACCAAGAAGCGATCCCCATCTGCGTCATACGAAATTCCCATCAAATTCACCAGATTCACATGGTTTACCTTCTGCAGGATACTCAGCTCTTCTTTGACATCTTTATTGGTTCTCCTTATGGCTAAAACCTCCCCATACATGGTGGCTTTGTACATTGAATCCCCAATTTTACAGAGTTCATCAAGGTCATTGGTTGCCTCCATAATCATTTCTTTGTCATACATAATTGCCTTCCCTAAATACTGTGAAATCCCAGAAAGTAACTTCTCCTGAGTGGCCTGATCAGTATCATAATCCCTGACCTTGAAAGATTTCTTCCTTTTCTTTAATACTGATCTACGAGTAAAGACCAGCAAGAGAGCCAAAAATCCAATCAGAAGAAGAGATATCTAGACTATTTATAGAATGATCACCTTGTATATGTCATTTACTACATCTTGAAATAATAATAAATCCCAGAACCAAAAAGAAAAAATTACTCTTCAAATTACTATGCATAAATACCCTTTATTGGAAACTTGCCTAAGATACCTAGTCATTGAAAACAGACAGTATGTAATGAATTGTTTTTGAAACAGACAGCAAAGGATTAGTCATTAATCACAAGTGATTAGTTTAATACATGAAAAGATTCCACAATGAAAAATGCATGGCAAGTAGCTTCAGTCTTGGCAATTATTTACACAAACTGGTAAACTCAGTTGGTCAATATCTATAAACAAATGCAGTTCCTGGCTTCATAATATTACCAAAGGGCAAGAGGATGCTCATCATGCTCTTGGTTGTCAAAAGTACTGTAGCTAACTGGAAAGAAGAACCACAATGGTTGAACTTGAAAATGACAACAAGTTATTTGAGTTTTCTGGGTGATAATTGACATGCACCAATGGTTGCAGCCTATATTTTGGTGGGTCTTGCCTTTGATAGGAATCTAAATTAATATAATAAAAAAAACAAAAATATTCACATAATAGTAAGAAAAATTCAAGTACTGATGTCATGATCACTGCACTACAACTATAATCACATGTAAAAAAATAAAATAAAGATAAAAGTGAATAGTAATTGCCCTTTGCCATGGCAACGGGTGGAAACGAACCTTGCCTTTTGCAAAGGCAACTACTATTCACGTGAATAGTAGCTCCCCCCCTCCCCCCTTGCCATGGCAAGAGGCAAATGGGTGGAGTTGTTGTAAGGGCAAGGACAAGGGGGCAAGGCACTATTCATGTGAATAGTGGCAGCCCTTGCATTTTTTGCTCCACCCATGGAAGGCAAGGGCAGGGCAATTACTATTCACTTAAACTGTTTTTTTCCTATTTTTTATACTTAAACAATTAATTTGGATAAGATTTTCAGTTGCCACGTGTCACTATTTATTACAAAAATCTCAAATCAATTTTCGGATAAAATTTTAGGATAAGATTTTCTGTATGATATTTTCACATGGGATTAAATTTATTTATATGTATGAGATTAATAATATTAAAATTGCTATGTGTGTATAAAAAAATGTTTCTGAATTTTTTGGAATTTTTCATATTTATTTTTCAATTTTTTTAAAATTTTTTTATGTTGCTGACGTCATGCTGACATCAGCAGCCTCGAGGCAGCTTGGCAGGCAAGATCTGCCTTTGGGCTTGCCCAGGCCCGTGGGACCCAGGCCTTGCCCTGGCTGGGGCTGCTGCAGTGGAAACGATTTTTGGCCCAAGGGCCCCCTCTTGCCCGCCCCCACTCAGCGCTGGAAGCGCTCTTAGCGAACCCACTAATTGCATATTGTTTTTTCGTTAGTTTCTTGTAATTTAAGTTTTAAAGATATATAAGTAATATAATTATATAAGTGTTACTTTTAACGTCCTAAGAAGGTTTTAACGAGATTACTTTATTCGCGCGGATATTTGTATGCTTTTTTTTATTAATGAATGCAATCTTGCTCTTGCTCTGAAAAAAAGTGTTAATTTTAAATGCCTAAATTTAGTTGGGGATCCGATCGAATTTCGACTTGAGTGATGAGAAATTAAGTTGTTGAAAGAAACTCTTCTGACCTTGCGTGAAAGTTTTCTGGGGTAGGTACAAATATAATTGAGTAACCCCTATGGTCACATCAAACTACCATTTTTTTTCTCATAATATTGATATTACATATTGAATTTAAAACAATCACAGAAATGAAGGTAAAATTGAAATAAATTTAATGTAGTTCCCCATTGTTGTCACGAAAAAGTTTGCATGGTTCAACTCAAAATTGGGAAGACCTTTTAAGCCCCAACAATGTAGGCATATTTTGAGTAAAACATGTCCTAGAGTGGTAGGAAGAAATCTTAAAAAATAACAATAAAAAATGGGGTAATCGTTTTATTAGTCCCTGAAATTAGACCCGATTTGCATTTGAGTACCTCAATTTTCAAAATGGTTCCCGTGGTCCTTTAACTTTAGTTTCGTTTGGACAACTAGTCCCACCGTTACTTCTGTCAATTTTTTCTGTTAAATGCAGGGGCAAAATGGTATTTTTATATTAAAACCAAAAAATGAATAAAAAATCATATCTTTAAAATAACAATAAAAGAAAATCAAATAAAAAACCAACAAAAAAAAATCAAGTTTGGGGGGAGTAGAAATCGAGATAGAGGGGGAGAGAGAGAGAGAGAGTTTAATTTTAATTTTTTTAGTTATTAAATTTTTTTATCATATTTTAATCAATTTTGATAAATAAAAAAAACCATTTTGCCCCTGCATTTAACAGAAAAGTTAACAAAATTGACGGCAGGACCATTTATCCAAACGAAAGTTAAGTTAAGGGACCACGGGAACCATTTTTGAAATTGAGGTACTCAAATGCAAATCGAGTCTAAGTTTAGGGACTAATAAAACGATTAACCCATAAAAAATAGAAAGATAATACTCATGGTGAAAATGAGATTGATATTGAATCTAAAGTCTAAAAAAACAGACCTCAGTGGGAATACCTATAGCCATCTTGTGGCGTTTTCCCTATGGAATATTTGGAAAATGAGATGTAAGGGTGTCTTTGAACCTGACTCTCATCCTAATACACCTTTAGAGATCTGCGTGCTTAGAGATCTGACAGAGTGGAAAGATACAATTAAGGTGACGGCTTCTAAGCCTAGTAAGCAATAGATCTTGGTGAGGTGGCAACCTCCTCCGAGGGCAGATATAAATTAAACACTGATGGTTGTAGATCTGAGAATGGTGCCATTGGAGCTGGGGGCGTTGTCAGAGATTACTCTGGTGCTTGGCTTGGTGGCTTCTCTGCAAACATGGGCTTTGGGCAAGTTCTGCAAGCTGAATTATGGGCTCTTTACCATGGAATTGTTTTGGCGTGCCATAAGGAATGGTTCCCACTTGATATTGAATCTGATTCTCAAATTGCTGTGCAAATGCTTTCTTTAGAGTTGGAGGAAGAGCATCCATATTACAGTGTGGTGACTAGCTGCAAGAAGATGCTTAGGTCCAAAGATTGCAGTATTTCTCATAAATATAGAGAAGGAAATTGCCTTGCGGATAAATTGGCAGCTCTGAGCTCAAAACTAGAATTGGGGTGTAGTTTTTGGGAGGGTGTGCCTGAAGGGTTTGGACATTATCTACTGGAAGATTTGAGTAGGGTTGCTAGACCCAGAAGTTTGTTAATGTAGTTTTGTTTTTGAGCTTCGGCTCCCTTAGAACCAAAAAAAAAAAAATGAGATTGATATCCATTGATAAAACCATAAACAATTTTCGTAGAATTAGTAATTCAAATATCTAAATTTTATTTAATTTTAGTAATAAGATATTTATTAACTGAGTAACGTTCTTTCAGTGTGGAATATGCAAAGAAGAAGACTACATTTGATTATGAAGTTTCAATAATTGTTTTTTTACCATTTTTTGTAACATCCCGAACCAAAATAATATAAATTAATTAATAAATATTAAAATTAAAATTTTATCTGATGAGTTATGGGTAAAATAGTCAATTTTAATTGGGAAAAGAATTTGGGAAATTGAGTTGCACCGTTGCGTTTGGCTCATCGATACAAGTTTGTAGACAGGCGGCACGCTCAATTTTGAGTTGTAACGAAACCGTAAACCTCTGAAAAATGAAAGGACGTAACGGTCATTTTGATAATTGTTTAAAAACTTAAAAACCTGGTCTCTCTCTCTCTCTCTCTCACGTGCGCGACACAGACCCCCTCCCCTCTCTTTCTCTATCGCGATCGGCCATGGTTTCCGACCAAATCACTTGCAAACTACTTCTCTCCTCCTCCTCTACTCAGCCCACCCATATTCCCAGCTTGATTTCGAACAGTGTAACTGTTGGATTGAGGAGAAGTTTCTGGATTTTCCCGACGCCGGCCACGGCATTTCTGGTAACCATTTTTTGTCAATCAAGTTATGCTTTTTCATCATCTCAGTGTGTTCTAGTTGTTTCATTGGGTATTTAGGATCAATTTTGAGGTTTTAGAGATTTCTCAATGCACCCACTTAGGGTTCACTGTGCGGGTTCGATCCGGCTAGTTTTGGTAGGGGTCAAAGAATAAAAAACACTCCCCTAGTTGCCCTGGTCCTATAGGTATAGGTATTATTGGGTAATTTGAGAAATTTCTGTTGCCAGAAATTTCTCAAGACACTCAAATATGCTAGTGCGTGTGGCAGCGCGTGGGCTCATGTGTGGTGGCCCATTTTCATCATAAAATGATCCCCATGTCGTCCCGAGCGCGACGGTATGCTCGAATTTTAATTTGGTATCATAGCTATAGGTTCAATTTCATGTGGATTCCGTACCTTGTGTGCATCCTTAGCTGTGGGCAGCATAATGTATTCCATTACGGAATGAGATCTTTCTACGATGATGACCTCATTAGACATTTTAGGAATGACTTGCAAATCGTTTCCTTTGTTTCGAGGTGAACTTTGACGCCTGGGTTTTAAAGTCGTTTGTGCTGGCTTAAGTCAATGAGTCTTGGTTGACTCAATTCTTGAATAAGAGCGTTTTGGAGAAGTGTTTCAAACCTTAATGAATTATAAAATCTTAGGTACGGAGTGAGTATGAATGTGACTTGTCGGTTTCCATATGAGACCCGGACTTGTCTAATAGGTGTTTGAGAACCAACGGTATGGTACTTGGTGGTGGACGAATAAATCTAGACAAAAAAAAAATATTGAATTCATGAAGTAATGACATAGTAATAAATTGAATTCCTGAAGACTTGCACCATGTGTGCATCTATATTTTGGTGAAGGGTCTGACGTTGTTTTGCTTCTTAACATTGTAAGAAACATCATGATGTCTTGAAAAATTTGTTGAGTTTTGTTTCAATTGTTCTAGTACGTTATTTTAAATTATTAAAGTTGAGGCCGGAGGCCCATTTGTATTTGGGTGTGTGCAATGCATTGTGCGTGCGTGCTAAAGTTTGGGAAATTTAAACTGTGTTGTTACATGTGGATAAAATGGGTAAATGTTCGTTTTTCAGGAGAGACTCTACCGAAATTTCGGTAGAAGTCTTGACCCTTTTTTGTAATTGTGTAGGGGAAGAGGGTTGAAATAGTAAGTGGTCCAGTATTGGTTGGATGCCGGACGGATAACAGAGTTCGGCATGGATTCCAAAGAGGAATTCGGGTTGGGTCCTGTCATTTTCTATTTTCCAAAAAAGAGAAGATTTGTTATTTTTATTCCATTGTTGAACCACCCACGTCTTCTAGTTGTATTGCATAGAAGCTGAAGCCCATGTTGTTCACTGTCAGATCAGCTGAAGCCCATAATCTTTTTATTAAATTTTTTAAGGTCTGGCTCAAAACGGCGTTGTTTTGGCCATGTCATTTTAAAAAATTGAAAACAGAAATCGCACGCGCAATAGCAGCGGAAGGCCTTTCGTCAAACACTATGGGGTCGCCTGAGCACCTCCACATCCAATTTTCGGCAGTCAAAGGGTCACTTGACCTCTCTTGTCCCTCTGTGCGTCCGCCACTGCTTGAAGCATATGTCAAGTAAGTTGACGATTATCTTTAAATTATCACTTTATAAATTTTGTCTTCCTACC
The DNA here is from genome assembly GCA_024362665.1 of Prunus padus. Lineage (NCBI taxonomy): Eukaryota > Viridiplantae > Streptophyta > Magnoliopsida > Rosales > Rosaceae > Prunus > Prunus padus. The sequence goes on along the minus strand of JANFAM010000007.1, from coordinate 15,623,644 downwards.
TTCAGATTCCAAGGAAAGACAAATTCAAATTCTCTCCACAAAATCTCCAAATTCATTAGACACATAGACTCTTAGATGAATTCATTTGGATTTCTAGACATCTTGTTATCCAAAACTATGAAAGTATATAATTATTCCATTTTCACTATGAACTATCTTAAATATAGCCTTTTAATTTCCTCCAATATTTTATCTACCCAGTAAAAGTAACATATATTATTTTAAAAAATATATTAAAGTAGACCATTAATTGCATTCTTATACAACACATGCATTACAATTTATATCAACAACTCTAATTTAAAAAACAGATAATATTTTTTTCGTTGAAAATTTGAACAGTTAATTTGAAACTAGACATCAATACAAATTTCATCTCACTCATAAAAACAAGTTTATATATATGACAGAAAATATTCATTTCTAATGTTGCAGAATAAATGTGTCTGTTAAACTGCAGTTCATAAAAGTTTCGCCTCCATCTAAATTCCATGCCAACCGGAAACAACATGTACGTGAACCCAACGACTGAAAAATAAAATAAAATTGAAATTGAAATTTCCACAAAACATGCTCCCAAACTAATGTCATAAATTACCCCTTAAGATGCAACTATTGACCATCATCAACTAATTACTACAAATGTTGTTACAATTTGTGGAGCCCCCTGATATTTGAGTAGCCCATGGGCCATGGCATGATTAGGTGGCATTAAAATTGATTGGACATCAAAGCCCATGATCAAAAGTCTAAGTGGGAAAATCACCCTGTCCATTTGTCTAATTTGGTCAAACTTCAATGCTACTATTGAGTAGTCCATGTGTCATGGCACATTGAATTTTTTAAACCAAAAAAATAGAAGTTGAAAAATGAACATTTAGTTTAAACGAGTTTATTTAAGAGACCATTTGTGGTGTTCATTTTATATTGTATTTCAAATTCAATTATGTAAACAGTTTATTTTTGGAGTCTTCATTCATACGTCTTTTTTGAGAAAAATTATACAAATCGTAAACTATTAATGTGTGTAGTTTTGATGAAACATATAGACGAACACAATTTTTTCAAAAAATATTATAATGACTAATTTCTAATCAAATGGTCATAAAATTGTTCAATTTTGGTGATTTTTTATGTATAGATGACATATGAATTAAAACTTTGAAAATTAGGCAGTCTTTTTTATTTTGCAAATACAATGCAGAGTGAGTCCACACATGTATCTACACAGGTATTTCTCAAAAAAATTTATTTACAAGTTCCTCTAGTTTAAATCATTTATGTAGGCTGTGATTTGCCATTTTTGGTCTATTTCATCTGAAATTCTTCTTTGTCTGTTAAAATCAGTTCATACCAAAACCCAAATACATCTTTTATGTTAAAAATCTCATGCTACCTAGCTAACTGAAGTTCATTTTCCTCAATTCCCAAAGTAAAAGCACATGCTGAAGTACTTGAGGCCTGCAATGGCATGGCTGAAGTAATTTCATACTTCCATTCTATGTCAAGCAGAATTATTCTGTGAAAATAGTTAAAGGTTCCAGAAAAATTATAGGTTTTTGTTGCTAGATTATGTATTTAACAAATTAGTTAATAGAATGTAGTTCACAAACAACAATCTTAACTAGTGTGCTTCCATAATATGATATTTGCATATAGAAAGAAAGCTATACACTGAATCTCATCATCAACAAACAAAGCTTGAAATTAGCGGAAAAATATACACTCAATTCCATCATTCAGCCCATAAAGGAACTGCAGATTATTTTTCAGTACATGATTATGAATATGTAAATACAAATCTAATTGGAGTAAAAGTTTGTAGCTTCTTTTTCACTGAATCAACGGGCAGTGATCGGATTGATAGTTTGAAGAACTTCTTCTGCTTCCAAAGCGGAAGCCCAAGACCTTTCGAATGTCGATTCGGGAGACGAATGAGTAAGCACAGAGAGGTTGAACACAACTTCTGCCATGCTTGGTCTAGCTGAAGACTTCTCCTGTGTGCAGGCCCTTGCCAAGGCTGTCAAGCTCAAAGCACCATCAATGGGATAGAAGCTCTCCAAATTTGGATCCATCCATTTTCTTAACCTCTCCACTTTTTTCTCTTCAGCTTCCAAAACCCACCTAACATCCTTCCACAACATGATAACCTCTCCATTTTCCCTTGTCTCCATGCCTTTCTTTCCTGAAAGCAAGGCCAACAGAACAACCCCGAAAGCGAAAACGTCCACATTGGGGGTAACATTGTTTGCAGCTGCTCTAGCCATGGAGAAATTTGCTATCTTGGCCTTGAATTTAGAGTCGAGAAGTATGTTACTTGTCCTGATATCCATGTGAACGATGCTCGGTTGCGTGTGTTCGTGCATGTATTGCAGGCCATTTGCGACATCCAGAGCTATGCTTAGCCTCTGATTCCATGTGAGCAAAGCTAAAGAAGTGGAAGTGGATGAAGATTTGGGGTACAACCACTTATCAAGTGAGCCATTTTCGGCATATTCATAAACCAAGAAGCGAAACCCGTCTGCTTCAGACGAGATGCCCATTAGTTTCACCAGATTTGCATGATTTACCTTCTGCAGAATATTTAGTTCCTCTGTGACATCTTCCTTGGTGTTCTTTACAACTAAGACCTGCCCATCAATTATGGCTCTGTATACAGACCCTCCAATCCTGCAGTGCTCGTTGAGATTCATGGTTGCCTCCATAATTGTTTTGATCTCATACACGATTGGCTTTCCTAGATAGCTTGAAACTCCAGGAAGGAGCTTATCCTGTATGAACTTGAGCTCTAATTTTTCGTCACTTTTTCCTTCTTTCATATTGAACCATTCAGCGCTCTCCAGAGATGATCCAGTACCATTCAAAGCCTTCTTTCTCTTATGTTGACGACGACTATAGACCACGAACATCGCGAAAAGGGATGAAACAGCTAGAACACCTCCCAAGCTTATGACTAGAATGAGCCACCACCGCTGCTTGAATATGTTTCTTCCGTGAGGGGGTTTCGGTTGAGCTAGAGCAGGCAATTTTGACACCGGGATCACCACCGGAAGGCCCACAGCAGTGGTGAAGTTCCGGTAATCGTTTGCAGTTACGATATCAAGTGGTGACACATTGAACTTGGAACTCACCCGAAAGGTGTCATCGTTGGGTTGCCATACGTAAGTGATGAGGTGCTTAACTCCATTATCCGAATACATCTTCGATGGGCATTTACAGAACAAAGGAAAGGTTACTTTGACACCAATATGCAAGAGGGTTGGATCCAGAGTGGGATTCATATCTAGCACTGCATGCCAATTGGTGAGATTCTCAAATGAATTTATTGAAACTAAATAGTAGCTATCTCCTTTCTTGATCTCATAGGTGATGTTCGAAAAATAACTGTTTCCAGTGCAACCGCAGGTGATCGGTACGAGTAAGAGTTGGCCTGCAATCAATCTGATCTGCTCAGAGACTAGATTACTGGCCTTGGTAATTGATAAAGAACTGACCCCAAATAGATCAGAAATATTTCCGAGACTCAAAAACTGAGGCTGGGCAAGGTACGACACATACGTGTCGCACGAAGGAGGTGCATCTACCGAGCATGAAAAACTTGTGCTCGAGTTGGATGGTGCTGGTTGAGCTAAAATTTGGGTGGTGAAGAACAGTAGAAGAATACAGAGAGGTTGGGAGCCGAGGAAGGAGATTGCCATTGCTATGACCTTGCTATGATTATGCAGCCTCTCAACCAGTTATTGTAATATTTGCTTACGTGATCTTACTAAAGGTCGATGGAAAAGCCGAAGGGCATTGTAGGGAGAGCTTTCAATCCATATAAAAAATAGGATTAAAAAAATATAATTTATACAAATATCAGGGGACCTGTGTCTCTAGCTTTGAATTGAACGAGTCTCATTTCCTCTCCTCCTTCCATTGGTCGTCATTAAAAACTAGTAGACGCAGATGTCATTTTTATAAGTTAAGGCACAAAATAGATCCAAATACATCTAGGCTTCAAGTAGTTTTCAGTTTCCTGTACTAAAAATTCATTTCTGCTAAGAACTATTCAAATAAGGCAGATTAGTTTAAAACAAACACCCAGCTTTGGACGGCAATTAGTTGTCCCTTCTACCATTTCTATATATAAAGTCAGCGACTCAAAAATCACAAAAACTATTTGAAGGCCCCACGTGAATTGGGATTAATCAAGAGAATATCCCGATTGTTCCTCGCACAAGCAACCGTGCATCATATCATGATATAATCTAAAGAATATGACCTGATAAATGATTGGTAAGGAACAACCATATGCAGCCTGCTTTGAGGCACCTAAACGGTTAGATAGGTGATAGCTTGGCCTGTTGGAAAAAACCAAACTGATGACAGGCATACTTTTAAGTCAAGACAATCACAACAGACAGTTCATTATTTCCAATAAAAAAAGTTTCAAAATCAAGCGACTCACCGTCCAATCAGAATAACCAGAGATTTGCTGCTCAATGGCTGCTAGAGAGATACGCATAACAAGCTCCAAGAGGCGCTCATGGTAGTTGAATGAAAAAGCTGTACTAACGTTTTCAATACAAGCAAATAATACGGTAACCTCTTCATCAATGAGTAACGACATGAGATTGAACTTCACATCAAATGTAAAGAGAAATAAATGCCATTACATAACAATACAAATACAAACATCAAAAAGAGTATCTGTAGTTATACATACTACCCTGAACTCAAGACGTATGACTTCCAGTATTCCGCTACGAAGTAAATCATTGGTCATTGCCAAATCCATCTAAAACTCTATTCACCAGCTGAGGTGAAGCTATTGGAGTAAATAGAAAAAACTTTTGTAAGATCTGCAGAACTCACCGTCCATATGTGACCGTGCAATGTGAGTGGAAGGACATCACTTACTTCCTCACAACTCTCTTCTACAGCGGCAGCCTCTCTCCGCTTGCCTTCCTTCCAAAGACTCTTCACAAGCAACTCTTTTGTGGCGGAGTCAGGCATCAAATTTAAATTCCTCAAGTCTTCAAAAACCCTCCATGCAAGAGCAGCTCTCCCACACTTGCAATATGCTTGGATAAGAACTTTGAACATATAAGCATCAGGCTGGACTCCACTTTGTCTAACCATTGCAAAGAGTTTCTGCACAGTTTTGATGTCCCCATTTAGTGCAAAATGATGCATCAACCCAGAAAATGTCTGGATATTGGGAACAATCCCACATAAGATCATCTCTTCAAGTACATCCAATGCATCAGAATCCCTCCCACACTTAGTCAAAGTTCGTAAGAGAGATGAATACAGAAGCATCAAATTAAAGTTTGATATAGGGCCACATAGGTTTCTATCATCGTGAAAGACCTTCAGAGCAGCGTCAGCTTTCTTTGAGATACCATAATAATCAATGATCAACCTGATAGTGCAGAAGGGCAATCTCAATTGCTCCATCCTCATTTTGTTTATGAGTTGATCAACCAATTCAGAAAGCCCATCGCGCGCCAAAAGGGCCATCATCCTTTGTACTGTGTAAATATCATGAGTAAAACCTGGCTGACAAGCAACCCAACAGAAAAAATTCCAAGCTTTTTCTGCTGATTTAAAATTCCTAAGAATCTTGCATACTAACCTAGTTGTCCACACAAATTTTGCCTCCTCTAATGCTGATACTTCATCAGGGCTCCATTTTTGCAAGGCATTGGCCAAAGCCCTCGGGTCTAACCACGGTTTTAACTGAACCTCATTAACATCATCACCTCCACTAACATCACTAGCATCCTCATCCTCATCATTACTGTCAACACAATAACTTATGTTCTTGATGTCCTCGTTGGGCAACATTTCTCTTAGAAATTCATCAGTCTCTTGAACAAATCCTGCTTCTTGAATTTGTTCCAACGACAAACGCATAGCTCGACCGGGCAATATTCCATCAACCCGCATTTCATTAAGTAAAATCTTAACTTCATCAAACTGTTTGACACCAACACATGCCTCTACCAGAACTGAATACTGGTTCAAAGTCCGCTTCACCCTCATCAATGGCAACGCATTAAAAACCTCCATTGCAGACTGCAACTTTCCAGAACTCACAAGGTGCTCAATCATCACCGTATAAGTTCGACTATTCGGAATCGCCCCTTCTTCAATCATCATATGAAAAACCTTCACGGCCTCAGAGTCTTTACCCATCTGGGCAAAAAGGCGCATCACAATGTTATAAGACTCGGCACAAACACGTTTCTCCGAGCTAACTCTATACTCATCCCATTCTCTAATAACTCCCTCGAGGTCTCCAATCGCAGCTTGCCACTGCATAAGGTTCATGAAGCTGACACGAACGTTTCGAAACTTTCCGGCATGGACTGCTTCAATGAGGAACTTGAGCTCGTCAGCTCGGCGAGACTTGGCGAGCACTGTGGCCAAGGCATGAACGGTGTTCTGGGTATGAACGAAATGTGGGTTCTGCTCGATAAATTGAACGAGGGACAGGGCAGAGTCGGCGGAGGGAGCAGAGCGGAGGGCTTGAGTGACCACAAAAGAGTCGAGAAGACGGTCGCCTGCGAGAGGAGCAAGTGAGTCTGGGGTGTTGGCTCGGAGCCTAAGACGAATTGAATCGATGAGTTTGGCTCGGTGGAGGTAGAGGGAGACCTTGTTGGGAAATGGGTCGCGAGCATAGTGACGAGTTTGCTGCTGGGTTAGGATTTTGATCAGGTTTGTGCTGCGAAAAAGCTGCTTGAAAAGCATGTCAAAACGTCGAACAGTTAGTGTGCATATAGTTATAAGCCATCATCAAACACCGTGCGGCGAGAGAAAATGTATTGGTAGCGTTGTTCTGTTTGGGCAGTTGATGATGGTACATTGGTATGTGACCCCTTGTTAACGTCAACCGTGGATGAGAGATCTCTGAGATATTGTAATCCTGACCGTTGATCCATGTTTATCGAACACAGATCTTCCAACATTATGAGTATACTAATGATTTACCCCCTGAACTTGTACCTCACTTTCAATTGACCCTCTATCCTTTATTTTTATAAAATTAAGGACCCGATCTATTTTTTTTTGCCAATGTCCCCCTCGACGTCAAAATCTGACACTTCCCATCCATTCTGCCGCATGGGTGGAGTAGTGAAATGACAAAAGTACCCTCTAAGTTGACGACATAATGGATGGAAAGTGCCAGATTTTGACGCCGGGGGCACATTGGTGAAAAAAAATAGATCGGGTCCTTAATTTTCTAAATAAAAAAAAAAAGATAGGAGGTCAATTGAATGTGAGGTACAAATTCAGGGGGTAAATCATCGGTATACTCCAACATTGTTGATGGACTACTTTGCCAACGGAAAATGCGCAACAAGTTATTCAACAAAAAATTAATAAAAAGAAATTTATTCAAGCCCAACATGCTAATGTATTGGTCTGTATCAACATAGTCGAGTGAAAAAAGTCATTGATTTGCAGACCAATTATCTCAAGTTCGAACCCCCATAACACATTAGTAATGTGTGTACGAGAAATCCCCCTCTCCCTTATAGTTTATAGTTTAGACTATCAAAATTTGTAAAACTCAGTATTACAAAAGACTTGGCTTGGATTTTATTAGGGACCACGGAAAAATTCTCTTCTTTTTTTTTTGTCCGGAATGGAAAAATTCCCCTTAAGTTTCTACAAACAAAAAGTATAATCTATTAGCTGATAGGTCTTTTTGTTACAATTTCTTCTGAACAGCTTGAAGTAACTATAATGTGATTGTATAATATGTTTTCCAAACTGTTTGGAGATGACAACAACTCACATAGAAGCACGGACCAAAATATTCATAAGATCGACAAAATATCAAGGATATTATCGTTTTTTCGGTCACGGATATTTTGGAACGTATCCATACGCATATCGTATGAATATCGATAATATCGACGAAATATCGATCTCGATAATTTCGCTCAGGCTTCAGCAATATTTTGACAAAATATCGACATTGTAGTAAATCATTATATATAAATGATTATGGTGTGTTTAATCTTCTTTCATTTATCGAAATATCGACGCTATATAATCAACTTAAATCAGTTAAACCCATCATGCAATGCATTTTCTTCTAATTTTTGGTGATAAACTAATAGATAATTAACTAAATAAACATCCTCCAAAGTTTCAATAAAAATTTCCAAGTTTTTCTTACAATTTCCTTGGTTTTTATTTAATTTTTATCGATATCAATAATATCCCGATATTTCCATCGAAATTTCCGTGCTTTTGGACTATTGATATCTCCGATACCATTGATATTTTAGACCTTTCATAGAAGTGAGCATTTCCATTGCCTCTCTCTCTCTCTTATGATGTATATGGATTTTCTGTCCTATAAAATCAATATGGCAAGCCCAAGGTACGGATTTATATGGTAAGAACTCTTTGTATCACTCTACAAGTCAAACCGGAAAGCTTCCTGTCATTCGAATATGATCAAGGGTCCTCCTTAGACCATACTTGAGCACTGCTCCATTTCCTATCCTGAATCCTTCTCCATACGCTGTTGATGAATCCGACTCAATTTGGTGTTTGAAAAAATCACCAAGCTTCTTCTCAAAGTCAGACCGTTTACCCTTCTTAGATGACGCCGAACTAGAAGAGGATGAGGAGGAGGAAGACGTAGATGATGAGGCAACATCACTAACGGATGTAGAATACATCTCAGCGTCCAGCCACATATGGGCCAACACTTGGCAGATACCTTCTTCAACCTCCAGGCTCAGGTTCGGATAGCCTGCCAAAACATTCTATCAGTAAACACAAGGGACCAAAAGGAAATGTTACCAATGTCATAAAAGCAGGAAAGGCACACACCGTTAAGCCTTAGCCATGCATGCATCGTCTCATGAGCCAGAATCGACCCTGTCAGCAACCTGTGTTTATACAAATTTTAGGTCACATACAATTAGAAGCATGATCTATAACCATGGCCAAAGTGGGAGCCAGCGAAATATTACCTAGGAAGGCCATACAATACGAGAATTGCTGTTACTTCACAGCGGCGAATCAGCCTATGAGGCTCAGTTACCATGTCTATCATCCGGTAGCCAGCTCCAATCTTTGGCCTCCGTAAAATCTGTGACATAATAAGAGATATACAATCAATTCTTATCCAATGAACTGATAGCTTCATAAATATAGAGGGCACTTCTACAGCTAAAATTTGAGGGGAACAAATTCTTACAGTGGTAACAGTCTGTTCTTCTGACAAGCAGAGTCCTCTAGTCTCTGGCATGTGATGATGACCCTGGCCACAGTAAAGGAAAAGATCAAATCAACATTAGATTGAAGAAATGCAAAAACACATTGTTTTTCAGAGCTTGTAATGTTAAATCATCAGCATTACATTCTTTTCTCCCTCCATGGCCTCATTTAGAGCTTGTCTCTCAACCAAGAGCATTGGAACTTGCTGCTTCACTTTCATGTTTAAACCTTCGTAAAAATCTTGTATTTCAAGATAAAGGGGTTGGCATTCGTGTGTATCCATAATTGCTGAGTCTAGACACTCCAGACATAGCTTCCGACCATCATCAAGTAACAAATATCTTGTGTCCCTTGGCTGCAAGGTTAGGAGGTAAATCATTAACCAACAGAAAATGAAAATTTGGAACTGCAGACGTTTCTTGGAAAAGCTACAAAAATGTCATGCAGTCAGTGGTTGACGTAAATCTTATATCCTTTTCCATTTTTTCTTCAGGATTTATTGTCTTCTTACAAAGTGGAGGGGTTATGTTTTCATGAACTCACCTCCATTCTTTCACAGCTACAACACCGAGGAGTCCTATCACGTTCATGAGAGGGGCAGTACTTTTGTAGCCAGAAAGGATGTGCCCTATACTCAATAAGACCAGCTGAATTTGTTGGGATCTGTACAGAAAGAACAAAAGTACAGAAGACTCAATGATGTGTATGATGCACAGAGGAATAATTTTAAAAAGGCAGGCCTCACTCTTTCTAACATAAATTGTAGACTGTATGTAAGAAACCTTGATGATGATATTTGCGAAGGAAAAGAAAAAGAACCACAAACATAGAGAAAAATAATATAAAAATTGTTCAACAAATATTTATCAAAAAGATAAATTGTTCAACAAATGCATATGTGTTGCCTTAAACCAGTCCAGCCAGTAGAAAGAACCATCAACAAGGGCATTCACGAAGTTCTGTTGTCTTTGAGGCTAATTCACCAAACCAGTAGAAAAGAGAAACAATGAACTGATTTGAAACTTTCACACCAAAAGAAAAATGAAATAATTATAGCTTATCAGACAGGAGCCTGCTAACTCTGAACAGTTTTATAATCAGCCAGCATTATATGATCATTTCCTAACAGTGCCATCAAACTGGATTCCAGAGGAGGTTAATCGGGTTAAATCATCAGACTCCTACACTCATTAACCGCTCCTGGATGTCCTATTAGCCTACACATTGATCACTAAGTTCCCCTTCTGGTAACGTCTCTGGTAACATCATCAACTAAATACAAGTATTTTAATTACCAAAAAGGAAATGCTTATAGCATTAAAGAACTCAATAAGAAGAGACACTTACAAAATTCTTACAAACATCACATCTTGGGTGATGCTGCTCCTTATAGCAGGATTTGTGGTAAGGGTGATTCCCAGACATAGAATACTGTCACAGATAGGAGATCCAAAAATTAAATGATATTTACAAATCATATAACTCATGGTATTGTTCCCATAAAAAAAAGGTAACTCAGCTGTGCATTCAAGTACTTTGTCAGGCAATTCCAAAGAAAAATCTTACTGGACAAGAACTGGATTTTCACCTCATAATCAGTAATTGGAAGATTGCAAGCACGGCAACGAAAACATTCTGGATGCCAAACAGCACCCCTGCAACTCAAATATCGCCCATGGCCAATCTCCAACTTGCAGCCAGCACATATCCTACTACAAACAACAATTTTTCAGTAAACCTCATAAGGTTTAATTGGCATCTGTGAAATGCAGCTACAGAATTACATGAAATGCAAGAGTCAACTCTCAAGAGGCTTTGTTTTATGTAACTGTCCAATTTGTAATAATCATAATAAAACTCCAAAAAAATTCTTATGCACTCTCTGGTTACTGAAGAGACGTGTATAGCAAAGATGAATATATATCAACTCATTTTTCTGATGCTCACATAAGTTACCATTTGGTACACTTTGTTTTGATTCATACTAAATAGGTTGAAAAGTCATCAGATGGCTTAATATATCTAATTAAGCATGTGAGCTACAGATCTAATCCAAAATTCACTTGTTCTTTATCTTTAGAACCGTATCGTTCACTATTGAACAACGTCTAATCATTTCCAAACTTATTAAGAACTTACAGATAATAGGAATTGGCATATTGCAGTTGTTAGTTTACTCGACTATATTCAAGAGATAGCAAAGTGACAGCATTCACCTGTACCCAGCTGGCATGAAGAATGGAAAAGGTTGAAATATACTGCCATTATCATATCGAGGAGGAGAACCCATGTTCAAACTTTCTTGAAGAGCCCTTGCAAGTTGTTCATCTTCCTCCAATTGAACTTTAGCACTTCGTTCATCTTCCTCATATTGAAATTTGGCAGGTTTTTCATCATCGTCTGACTGAACTTTGGCAGGCTTCTCATCATCATCTGACTGAACTTTGTTAGGTTGTTCATCACTGTCTGATTCAACTTTAGCAGATTGTTCATCATCCTCTGATTCAGATTCATCTTCTGAAAAATATATAGGCAAATGGATAATATGTGACTTATAAATCAAACCCAAGACAACACCCAAAAAATTATGATTATGCCCCTTTAGTGGAGTTATACACAACTTACACTCTATGCTTAATGGAAATTTGTCACAGTTCATTACGGTTTTCAAGAAGCATTTGCACACCTAAAGCATTTTGCACGATATCTCATGTTTAGCACTAGTAGCTAGCTATTAATCCTTGTATGAAAACAGGGGCAATTCCAAGTTATTCAGCAAGTTTATGCACATTGGTGAAACTTACCAACATATGCAAATTACAAATTAGTTTTTGCACATTGGAGAAACTTACCGATTACACTTTTTCCTTTTTGATCTAGTTCTGAAAGGGACAATGCCTTAGCAAATTCTACATCCTCTTCCTGCATTCCAAGTTCCGAATAACAGAGAGTTAGCATACTAGAATAAAACAAAAAATGCTAGCAAGATCAGCATGCACAAACCTTCAGACTTTGAACTATCATGGCTATTTCTATAAATTAACTTTGTGATGGGTAGATATTAATCTACTGAGCATAAAACTAGTCCACCATGTCATTCAATGTGCACGAGGAATAAAAGGAATTTTGTAGAAGTCAAAAGAGTAATTACCACTGAATCACGAGGTTCATCCCACATTCTATCATGCCCATATTTCCGATGAGAGTGCCCTTTATAGCTAGAACCTTTGAGAATCTTAGTCAGCCAACCCATAACAAGAAATGTCATCTGCCACTGAGCTGGCAAACTGTTCCTGCACCCAAAATTCTTTCATTTAGGCAAAGAGAAATCATAACTTCAAATCTGGGAACAACTTCCTGAGAAGGGCAGCAGTTCAATGGACATGCCATGTGAACCAAAAATAGACAAACATGAAAGAAAGAGAGAAATAAATTGTAGCATGCTGTTATACTTCTCAGAAAGTTCATTAAAGTTCATTACAGCATAGAGGTGAAACCACATAACCATTCAACAGACTTGAAACAAATTAATTTACCCTATTCCAATAAACTCAATCCAATGTGAACAAATTAATTTACCTATATTGACTCAAAAAATTAACAGCAAGAAATAAAGAAAACTCTGTATCACCCACCCCAGATGCAAATATCCCCAAGGAGCTTCCTTCCCAAAACCCAATATCATGCAGCAACCAATAATTCAATATCATCAGGCCACATATTTATATCAGAACACACTCCAACCACCCACAGCAAAAATAAAGAACAAAAATTAAAGCAGTTGGAGCATTCCAAATTGATGGTTTCTCAATAAGATGTTGAGAGTAAAATGAAGAAAGATAGAGGTAACAACAGCAATATAATAAAGCCTCAGAAACTCTACCTGAAACAGATTAAGAATCTGCAAAGACAGTAGAATATGATGAATCCCAGATCAGATAAAGTTCCCAATTCCCAAGATGCATAGTCACCATAGGAGACTAAGAGGACCCAAAATGATATTCCCCACCATACCCTTCAGCCCTGCAAATCGCTCAATCTTTCTTTGAACAGAGTCATATAACCATTTTAGTAAAAAGATAAAAGAGAAAAAAAGAGACCAAGTGTGATGGGAAGGGTACTTGAATCCTACTCAAAACTCAGGTCCAATTTTCAAAAGGGTAAATAGAAAATTGGAAATAGTTGAAGGCTGAAGCTTTTTGGGGGCTTTGATCAGAGCGTACTTTAATCTCTACCTTTCCTTAAAGCCCACCAAAAAAGACAGATTCTGAAGATTGAGGGAAATCGGTACCCAGACCCAATTGTGAAGGTTTTGTATATAAGAAAATTGAATTAAAGCTCAAAGCTTTGTGCTTTTCTTTCTACCATGTGGGTCCACTACCAATTCTCCACCATACTCCACTACATGTCAAAAACCCCATAAACCTTTCTGGCTGACAAAGAGTCAAGAGGGTGATGTTTGATCCTCCATTTGGTCCTTCTAGTGACCCCAGTGGATTGTGAAAGTGAAGTGAAAATATTGTCCTCTCTCAATCTTAAGGCTTACCCAAGTGAGCCCCAGAGCCATTGCTACAGAGCCATTGCTATTGCTTCTTAAGCTCTTAAACTCCAACTGTGGCTTTTTGCCACATGCTCATCTCATCTGCCTTCCCAATTTTCATATAGAAATTTCATTCATTAATTCAAAGACCTTTTACCAAACTTTGATTGATAATCAAATACCCTTTTGAAATGAATGAAATTTATTGGCAGTTTACTTGCAATTTTGTTTTCATTAAATGTTATGATGCTTTCTTTCTAGAATTAGATCACTTTCCATTTCAATGCCTTGTCATCTTTAAAGAATTTTTTTTTCCTTGTTTCATGGCTTCACCATGTTGCATGATTAATTTTGAAAATATATATATATATATATATATATATAATTTGGTGGTTGTATGAATCTGAAGCAAAACAGTTTTTTATTTTATAGTTTATAATTTAAGTTGTAATTCATGCACCACTTTACGAAGGAAAATTGTGATGGAATTTTCACTCCATGTGCTGTGAGTGACCAAATAAATCCAAATTTTCTTTCATCACATGTCATTCTTGTGGGCTCACCCAACTAATCTCGATTGTTCCATGATTTTCAACGTCAATAATCAACAAGCAATTCTAATATTAAAACTTTTTTTTTTTCCAAATTCTGATATTAAAACATTTACCAGCTACAATAATCAGGTTACAATATTACTTTTCTGTTAGTAAGTTTTAGATCCCGATGTGTCAAATATAATTTCGTAGCTGTCTTGGCATCTGCACTGACAAGGGATTTAAATATTTTATTTCCTTGGTGATGATAAGCCATGACCTCCATGCAATGGAGCTCAGATTGAGGAAGACCATGCACAGTGACAGAAGAACATGGCATGCAAGTAAATAACATGTCTTCTCCACTTTTAGAGCCATGAGTGTTAATTAGGTAAAGCCATTCATGGATTGATTAGGATTGATTAACAATTTACAATAAAATAACACACATTTCAAACTATGCATAAGAAACTGATTGATGTTGTCCAGGGTTAATTGTAGGCTGGATGATTGAAAATTTAATCTTTAGAAGCCTAGACTAGAAGCTTAACATAGTGGTGGTGACTAATAAAGAAAAGGAAAGGGGACCAAAACAACAAGTTAATTTAAAAACAAGTAATATTGAAGTCCAATATGGAACACCGTATGCTTGAGTTAAAAATTTAACATAATTTTGTGAGGAATTTATTCTTGCATTTGAAGTTCTGTGTTTGAATTCCGCATTCTCCAATATCGCTTGTATAAAAATATATATAATATAATTTTTTGAGAAGTTAGTGTATTAGAACCACTAGAAGAAAAAGTTGTGGATCCAAAATAGATTTGAGTTTTTAAGCTCTCTCTCTAGTAGGTGTACCAGACTGGAGGAGCCAAACATGACTGATTAATTAACCTAATGCCAATTGATGACGTGGCCCACAAGAATCAGTATTGATCTCAGCACCAATTTACCAAACTTTGTTGCTTGCTAGAAGCACCGTTGATCTTTAATATTTCCCAACTATTACAAAGAAACAAAGTATGTGTGGCGTTTTCTCATCTGTCTTTGTGCTGTTAAGATCAACCAATACCCTTCAAATATTATGCTACTCCAAGTTTTAATGGTATTTATCTTCTACTTTCTTAAAGTAGATCATGAGTTTAAATTTCATGAACAAAAGTTTGTTATAGTGTTCAATAAGTTGAAACACTTACCATCATCTATTGAATATTGTAATCATCATAGTATTAGATAGAAACTTCCATACACCCCATGATAAGTGATATAGCAATATGACACGTAAATTTTTCTTGTACTATTATGTTAAAGATGTATGATGAATTCACGTATTATACCCACATTTTCACATTTTATTTAATAAAAATAATATATATTGAAAAATTAAATAAAATTAAATAAAATATTATATAGTGGCTGAACTTTTCAACTTGTATCTTGTCAAAATTTTTCCAAATAAAACACGTACGTATTTTATTCGTACTTTTTCCGTTTTGTATTATACCAACTAGGATCATAACTATGGAAAATACTTACATCTTTCCTTGAACGTATGACTACTTTCTTATTGATCAGAGTTTGACAAGTGTGTATAAATTTTGATTGTGATATTTATAATAAATTCTTTTTGTATATGTTTCAACCCGTAATTTAGAAGAAAAATAAATATCTCTTTTCAAAAAAGGAAGCAAGCATTGTCCCACAACTATTGTCATCATCCATCGTTATGTGTTGTCACTACTATTGTCACTCCCATATTATTCCCGTATGTACCACTGATGTCATTGTCAGCATCAACATCTTCACCACCCTCTAATTCACACATCAATTCTCGCAGGAAGATTATTATTTGTTCTTTCTTCTTTGGGAGTTGATTTTCCCACTCTTATTTTTTTCACTTACATTTAATTTTACTTTTTAATCATTTTTGTTCTTTTTTGTTTTTTCTCTTTCCTATTCTACCCTCATCCTATATTAAAGTTTTGATATGGATACTCAATCAATGAGAGTGAACAAAACCTAGGCTTTTAGATTTCTCCATCATCATTGTAACACAACAATAAAAACCCAGGGTTTTGGATTCCCCTACAGACTTGGAATGCCGAATTATTTCTATGAAAAGAATTCTTTTTCATTTTTTTTTTTTCTTTCTCTTCAATCCCTGGTTGTTTGTACTTTCTAAGAAGGTATCCAAACAAAATAAAGGTATGAAATGATCTCATATGAAACAAAGAGAACTCCATTAATGTGAATTTGAAACCCATAGTCTCAAACTCAATTTCATTTTCTGAAATTCTGAGAACTCAATTCATGTCCACAAGTTCATCAATTTTTTTTCATTCAATATATGTTTTTCAAATGGTTATGAAGAAGAAGAGAGGGAGAAGAACCCTGAAAAAGAAAATGTAAAAATGTGTAGTTAGATGCATTTCTGTTTCTTTGTGGCCACCTAAAATTTGTTTTCTTTAAAAATAAAAATAAACTATGACTGCAAGGTTTATTCATGGGGCATGAGTTTTTGTAGGTGGACCATGTAGTTTTGCCTATACAAATATCTAGTGTTAATTATTTCTTACTCGATTAAAGGAACAAAAAAAATGCAAATGGAGTACAATTTGGAAAATTAAGTATAAAGAAAAAGAAATAATATAAAACTGAAGTAAAAAAAAAAAATGTATGATAAGGGTAGAATAAGAAAGAGAAAAGGGAAGTGAGAAAATCAGCTCCATTCTTCTTTTCATAGAATGGAAACAAAACAAAGACAAAAATATGTTGTCAATTATGGGTGTTCAAATTGGAGAGTCTTGCTATTGGGCCTCGCCCAAAAGATACATTTGAAGATGGCGTATCCCATTCCAAAACCCTTGAATTGAATTTTCAGGCCCTAATCTATGGTGCTATCCAAATTGAAAGTTCAATCAAATTATCGCTTTTTACAACTTCAGAAATTAAATGGTACATGGGTGTTCAAGCGAGAAATTCCTTGCATTGATTTTATATAAAAATACCAAAACATATAAATTGAAGAAGAAAAAAAACCCAAAAAAACAAGATGTATTATTTTTTAATTGGAATGATATGTGAAATACCATTATTAAACTTGCGTTATGATTTTTATTAAACAATTATTATGGTAGTGTTTTAATTTTTAGATTTTGTAAGACTTGTATGGTATATTTGGTCCATTTGAAAAGTCAAATGAACTTTTTCCTAAAATTTGAGTATTTTTGGGCTTTTCTATATTTTTTACAAGTTCAGAAATTAAATGGTACATGAGCTTTCTACGACTGCAAGTTGGTATCCCATATAACGTTGACCCGAAAATTTGAATGTTTTGTTACATTCTTTTTCATTTTACTTCAATTCCTTTTAGGAAAAGGAAAGTTGGGTTGCCGTTTAATAACCTAAATCCTAAAGTGAATGGCATTCCTAGTCGTTTCCTACTCAAATTAGGCAACCACATCTATCTATATAAAGGATAGAGAACTCAGAGCAACCCAAAACAAAAAAGACGCAGAAAATATTTGCTTGCACAAATCACAATGGGAGAGTTGAAAGAAGAGAATATGGAAGTAGCAGCAGCTAGAATGAGCTTCAAGAAGAGCTTTAGTCGCAGTAAAAGTACCAGGTGCATAGACGCTGCCCAAATCAACCCTGCAAATATAAGCTTTGGGAAAATCTACCCTTGCCCTGAAGCAGACAGAGCACTTTTAAAAAGTTTAAGTGTGGTGGATATTAATAGGGAGAGGAACATCGCTCATTCTGCATCTTTGCCTTCTCACTTGTCTACCCCTCGTCATGATTTTGACTACCGTGCTTCAAGACGGATATTCATCGGAAGCTACCCATTCAGTAAGAAAATTGAAAAAACGTCGTCCTTTTCAAAGATAAAGGAGTGGTTACCGTTGTTATTTTCAAGAGAAAAAAGAAAAAAAAGAGTGGTTTAAGTTCAATAGAAAATGAGATTGTCATTTGTAGATGTAATGTTTTTTACACTGTTATTCTTAAATGTAATGTCTTTTTTTCATTAAAATTGAGTTGACTCTGTGATTAAGTAGCAAGACTCTGGCAGACATGGGCTTTTCAAGTCATTTGTATTGCAGGCCCCAATTCACCTAAACCCTAACCCTAACTGGTCTTTCAAATGCTTTTTTCGTTCAAGGAAACGGCCGTACATATTTTGTTGGGTTGGATTCTTGACTCAAGACAAAGGCCATCAGATATGAGACAAAATAAACTCAACAAAAAAAAGCCCAATGTATGGAAGAAGCTTGAGCTTCTTTCGTAAAAAATAAAATAAAAAAATAAAAAATGAAGCTCAAACTTAACACGAATTAATTAGCTATTGGTTTAGTGATATTTATGCGTTTGTTTAATTCCCTTTTCTTTCGTGATTTTAAAAAAATCGTCAACACGACAAACAAACCCTGGAAAGTAAAATTGAAATCCCTCTGTTAGAACTTTGATATCAATTAACCTAGCAATTAATCTCAGTGAATTGAAGTTGTTAATGTGTCTATCAATTCCCATCGTCCAAAAGTTTCACATCAGAACTAGCACCATAACTTCCTTGGAGATTATATTTCTGATTGCATGATTGAGAAATGTGCGCATATCTATATATACACACACACAACACAAAAGTTGAAAAGTTGGACATAAGTGACATAAAACCAACCCCAACCCCAACCCCAAATTGGTCCATTTCTGTCCTGATGTCCATCCAAAAAACTGAAAAAAAAGAAGAAAAAAAAAAAGAGTTTTTGTAGTCTCTCTTTAGTCTTGAACCAAAACAAGACCGACCCAGCAAGGCTACACCCCATCTTCAGCTTCTACCCACTTTTACACATTAAAAAAAAAAATTGAATTAAATTAAATTAAATTTTTTTGAAATTTTGAAAAATAAAAATAACACACTCTGTCTCTCTCCCACACCCATGCTCTATCCCCCCTTACAGCCTGTCACCTCTCTTTTGCAACACGTGTCCTATTTTAAACTCCTTGGACCACTGCTCCCACGTGGCCTTGGCCACCCTTGCCTGCCTTGCCACGTGGACCCCTTTGTCCACCCATAGTGAGGACCACCTTTAGAGAGAGATATATATACACGTACAACATATATATTGGGCAGGCATTTTCATTAATTTTTTTTATAAATATTTTCAGATCACTATAATAATATATGCTTTTAAAAATGTGATTTGCTATGCTGTCTACAGTGTGGACTGTCACTGCTCTATCTCTCTCTCTCTCTCTCAATAATTTCCGGTCGTTTTCTAAATGGGGCCAAGCAAGCCATCATGCCCAAAAGCCCCCATCCAAGCCCAAGGCTGTTGCCTTGCCACCCATAATTTTTATTACTTTTATGTCTTTTCCTTTTCCCTTCTTTTAATCTCTATTTTCATCATTTATATTTCTTCTTCTTCTTCTTTTTTTGTCTTTTAAATTTCAATGACATGCATGTGACATTGTGAGTGAATGAATGAATGGAACAGGAAAGTAAAGACAATTAAAAAAGCTAGGGAGAGAGTAAAATTATTATGATCTTGAAAAGGGTGGAGGGAGGCTCATTTGAGCAACATACCATGAGAATGTTGGTCCCTTTGTGAAGTGACCCACTAGAGAAGGACTTTTGCTGTTTTCTTCTCAAGTCCCAAGTCCCAAGTCCCAAGAAGAACACAAAAGACAACCACCAACCCATCAAGATTCTGAAACACCCCATGTACTAATTGTTTGATTACCTTTTGCTAATCTTTCTTAGTTTCATTTCATCTATTATCTCTAGTCAACACTCTAGAATGAGCTAGCTCTTGGCTTTTTCCCACTAGGACCTGTTAAAATGAACACAAATATTTTAAGTCTTTTTTAGTACAAGCGATAGTCTAAACTACAGGAAAGAAGAATTTTTACACAAACATACACACTATAATACCGTGGGGATTCGAACATTAATCTCGATATACTATTTTATGAATTTTAAAGTTGTGATATATATAGAGGAGCTAGAATATGGTGACATCCAAGCTCACCTTTGTTTCATTCAATTGGAGTCTCTTGCCTCTGCCAAAAAGTAGTGAAGCATATATTTTATTATGGACTATATATTATAGGTTTCCTATCTCTAGTGACTTAGGAAATTATGTGTCCCCATCTGTTCACATTTCAATTTGGTTTTAATTCAATTGTTTTACTCAGTCTACAATCATATCCATTCATCAATAATATTTACTAGCTCGGAAAACTTTTAGGACTATAAAAAGGTGATGATCAACAATTTAATATAGAGGCTCCCCAAGCATTTCTTATGTTGCTCATCTTTCTCTCTCTAAATTTACACTATTTGCTTGTTTCTTTCTCTAAAATAACCCCAAATCTTCAAAAACTTACGTCTGACATGAATGACACCTTTGAAATAGACAGCTTTTGCCACTAATCTAATCTTAATATACGTTTTAACGTTAATTGATTCAACTTATTGGGCCAATGGGAGAAACAACAGACATTAAAAATAGGAATGCCGTGGTTTGGTGGAGTGAGTGAGTCACTAGGCTTAATTTTTAAGCAAAAAATGTCCAAGGGTTTAAGGAGTTAAGGAAAATGTTGGTTGTGGCATAACATCATTAGGTAAGGGTTGCCCCCTTTTTAAAACTTAAATTTCAATAAATTTTGTTTTTGAATGAAAATGAACAAACAAGCAGCTAGGGTACAACTCCAATTTGATTAGACTAATAAATACAAAAATCAGTAGGTTTTTGGTTGGCAACATAGATATTGTGCCTCAACACGGCATGAAGTTCATACATTTATGTGAAACGAAAATAGTATTATTTTTGGTCAATTACGACATATTATGTGTGATAACTTTTTCATATAATAATCTGTAATTGATTGGAAATAACTATTTCCATTTCACACAAATATCTGTCATCTTCATTTGGATACGATTGGTATCTTTGAGTGGTGTACGTCAACTTGCTTAAGCTTCTGTCTGTGTGACCTTCATCCAACTTTTGTCGTGGCTCATTCCATGTACTATTTCACATCACAGGTTTCATGGAGATTTCTTGCACTCCAATGCCTAATTGTGGCACCAAATAATTTTTTTTTCGGATCATAATATAAAAACCCAATTTCAGATAAGATTTGAACGTCACAAAATATCACAATTTGTAAGCATATGTTATACACTCCCGTTATATGTAAGTTTCCCTCGTTCTAATAATAATAGGGTTAGCAAATATGCTTATCCAGTTATATATGGATCAAATATCAGTAGATATGCTGGACATTTTACAGTGTCAAATATAAATCACCGTAAGCTGCAATAAAGGGTTATGTGTTTTCGGTCTCATTGTCAGTGATGTATGTGAGAAACCAGAATATGAACAAAGCTGTGACACGATTTGTACGTAGGGTCCATTATAAATCACAATCGCCTGGAGCTCTATCATCACAGACTTCTGTAGTTTCTGGGAAAATATAAAAAATAAAAAATAAAAACCTGAAAAGGACCCGACTGTATATGGATCATCATTGACTCTGTTAATTTCTTTGATTTGCTAATTAAGCCACTGTTTTCAACCTTCAAAAAGCCTGTATATATCTGTTTAATTACAGCATGATTAATGAAGGTTCCAGAAAGCGAGGTCACCATTTCCTTTGATGCAGATTGCAGGGTGATTTTCAGTATGTCATTGTCCTACATATATAAGACAACTGTAGAAATCTGAATCAGATGATAACAGTGTACCAGTGTCCTAGCTGCCTAGCTAGAGCTAGCTTGTGACCTTTTCAATTCAATTATGGTAATGGAAATACATTTTTATTTTTAATTTGCTGGCTGTTTGGTTCATTTAAAGAAAGAGTGGCGTGGCATCTAATTCTAAAAGAATGTAGCAGTTTTATATGGTATAGATTGTTTAAGTTGGACCGGCATCAATAATCAATTTGCATCACTCATATGTACCTGCAACTTGGTCCTTGTTGACATCACGTAATGCAAAGTACCAATATTGTATCCCTAATTAACTTCGTACCAATAAAAAGAAAAAGAAGATATGAAATGTGAGAGATAAAGTTACAAATTTTACCCTACACCTCTAAATCTAAGTTACTCTTGAAATGACCGTCCAGGTATGTCAAAGCGCAGTTAGTTTGAGATAAATGGATAGTCAATTCATTAGTAACTTATGATAGTAGTCAATTCATTAAGTTTCTCCCCTTCACTTCACTTAGAGACACGAATACGACTTAGGATTGCGATACACCTGTTATGATACTTCACTGTTAAATTTATTAGTAAAACTTAAACATACCCTTAAAAACCGATTAAAAGAGAAAGATACGCATATATTTATATATCGCACATCTCAAAAAGTACCCATGTGACATGAAACTGCGCTAACAGAATATTAGATATATATTAAAATTCTAGCTCATTAAAAGTCCAATAGTCCAAGTGCAAAGAAGGCTGCAAAGTGATGGTGCAAGGATTAAAAGTGATTAATCACATAACCTCGAGAGCCTTGTGGTCAGCAGCCCCAAAACTAGCCCTTTTGCAGTTGCAAGTGCGTTCAAAAGAAAGAAAAAAAAAGGGGGAAAGCATCCTAAAAAAAGAAAGGAATAATTTGATTGCCATCAAAGGGGACAAAGAGAATCGAGGGACCATCAATTATGAATAGTGAATATATGAATAGTCAATCGTCATATGCTATCATACACTTCCTTTTATTTTTAGTGTCCATCTCTTTCTATCTCTCTAGAGAAAAAAAAAAGAGAGTTGAGGGTTGAGGTTAGTATTGTATTTTGCTTTGGATCAATAATATTTCCTTTTGCAATCTCTCTAGCTAATAGTCTTTTCATATACTCGGTCCATTGGGCAAAAGAGACAGTTAGAAATTGGCGTTGACGCTTCCTCGTACATCAATCACCTCATCACTACTTTCTTTACCATCTTTCCTTTTCCTCCTGTAATTCTCTTATTCTCCTCTTGGTGGCTACAACAGTAATTTACACTTTTCTTGCCCAACAAGTACAGTTTTTCTCTTTGGCATCATAGACTTTGTTACCCTACAAATGAAATTATTGGTAAAAATGCTTCTTGATTCAAATATTTCCTGAAAACTTATAAAAGTCAGTAATATTTTATTTTTATCAAAATTTATTGTGATGTTTTGGGGGCCGTCTCCATGTGTGACATCATATACTCAGTACAAGAAAAAATATTAATAATCACTGATATTAGTTGTATAGGATGAGGTGGCTAAAAGCACTATTAGGCTATATTTGGATGGAGGGATTTCAAATTTAAGGATTTGGATGACATTACAAGGTAAAATTGGGAGATTAGACTATTACAATCTATGTATGCTAAGATTTGAAATAACTAGATGTAATACATTTAAAAAGATCTAGCTGCTCTCTCTCTCTTTGTGAGTCCTAAAGGAAAACTCCATAGAGGGGGGAGGAGGAAGAAGCGTCAATGCCCCTCCTCCCCTCATATCTTCTCGTCTTTTCCTTTTAGGTTAGTGAATAAGTCCACTGGAGCGTTTTGAAAAAAAAAAAAAAACCCTTGTGGTAGTTTCTTCTGAGTCATGGTTAGATTGAAGTTCCCCATCACCTCTTTTAGTCTATGTTCTCAATCAAATCATTCTCCAAAAACCCACTCCTTAACGCCGCTCATGTTCTCTAAATTTGATTCTACATCGTCTTTGACGGAGGTTGCTGCAAATAATCCAATTGGTCTTTGGCAAAGTTGTTGTTTTCGTTTATTTGCTCGCTCTTATGCGCAAGTAGATCGCTGGAAATCATATTTTCCCTAGATCTGTTACATATGCTATGGTGGGTGTGGCTGCGATGACGCTTCTTTAGGTGGTGGTGGTAGGGTTCATCTAGGCTCATGGGTGTTTTAGGGTTTTGGTTATGTTGGGTTTGTGGGCTTATGGTTAATTGTGGTTATGTAGGTTAGTAGTTTTAGTGCGGCTTTTGTTCGCCTTAGTTTTGTTTTTAGCATGTTAGTTTGTTGCCCTCTTGAGATTGGTATTTTAGATGTCTTGTTGATGTCGTTGATTGTACCGTTGAAGTTTATCTAATGAAGTTTCTATTTGATTTATAAAAAATATATATATATTATTTTGAAATTACTATATGCAAAGAGTCATTTTGAAATCTGTTTATTTTCTTCATTTTCCTCTTATTCAAATTTTGATATACATGATTATAGTAGTCTAAACAACCAATTTAACCTTATAATGTTATCAAAATTCCTAGATTTCGACCCTCCACTCAAAAATGGACCCCTAATGTCTCATAACACAACGGACATCAATAACTGTGGTTGTTAGCTACTAGCCACTAATAGCGCCTTTTAATAACATAAAAAAGTGACCCATACATGATAATTAATATCTTTTTCCAAAAAAATAGTGACATTTTTGAGTTGCTGCAAAATGAGCCAACGAGAGAGAAAGCTTTCGGCAGTGGAGTTGCTATCTTTGATTGTTAAGTTTCGAAACTGAGCTATTAAAGCAGTAGACATATTAACATACGCTGTCTGTGTTATGATTGGGATGGTTTTGTAAAAAGTTGCAGGGCCACAGCGTAAATAATAATACTCACTATATATAGACTCAAGAAAATTAAATTCTAATAATATAGGGGGGAGCACACAAATGTTATTATTACTTCTTATATGCAAGCTACAAGCTATTTTATATTGATTTTGGTCTTTGGAATTGCAGTTTCAAGTGCAATATCTCACATACATCAAACCTTAGGGCTACATGAAGTGGGCTATACCTAGAATTATGTCACAAGTACTCAAACATTAATTGATTAGTAAGTTAATATGATGTTAACTACCTATTAATTGAGTTTACTCCACCACATGATCCAAATTATTCATTTTTAGGTCATTATTCAAGAATTATCATTTTACTGTGATTAAATAAATAGACGACATAACATAATGAGGTAGACCCAAATGTTCAGTTGGTGTCATATTAACTTACCGGATAGCGCTTGAGCTCTCACAATTGAAACTAATACTCAATCCTTAAACGCTCACAAGTTAGGTCGGGAAATAAATCGGTGCGACACAAACTGCTGAAAGATGTGGGACCAAACACAATTTTTTTGGCCGTAATGCCATCATATCATATGAACCATGTAAGTACAAGATGAACAGTACTCTGATCAGTAGAGGATTTGGATCTTTTATCTATATGGTAGCCATTATTGTCCTTAAGATTAGCCTGAAAATTAGTTGTAGCAGTATTTCTTTATGATATCAGATCTGAAACATCCACTAGCAGTAGGCCGCAATGTCGCAATCTGAATTTGCAATTTGCAATGATATATATATAAAACGGTGACGACGGATGATATCTTTTTCCAGAAAATAGTGACACTTTTCAGTTGCTGCGAATGAATATACACAATGAGGAGAAACAATTCATTTCGAAAACTAATTTTAACATATATTCATATAGATTGTTGCTATCTTTGATTGATAAGTTTGGAATTAGCAACTAAAGCATGTACACATATTAGCACGCACTGTCGGTATTATGATGAGGATGGTTTATGTGTAATAAGTGCTACAATGTATTTTTAACATAATAATTCATATATATATATATATATATATATGCTATTGTGTGCTCAGAAACAAGTACACGCGCAGTAATGGTGAACCAATTGATTTGCCCTACCCTTACAGTGATATATATATATATACGAACAACATTGCAAAGTACTACCTCTTGATCACACTTTTTTAATTCCATTGTGGCAACCGGTTTGGCGAGTTAGATTATATATTTGGATAGGATTTATAATCCTAGTCAAATGTTTGTCGGCTTAAAAACAACATGGATTGAATTATGTCTATTATCCTACTAGGGCCAAATGTAGTAGAATTATGAATCCTACCAAAAGGCTGGGATTAAGTTGGCGAGTAATTGAATTAATTAACTTGAAACTACCTAATCATATGGCCGAGTAATTCAATTTGTACCCTCGTTATACATGTGATTTGCAAGACGATATCAAAACAGTGTCACCTAATTATAAGGCAGTGATCTTCAAAAAAGAATTAATTAATTAAATAGAATATCGCTTGTATCAAAAAAGAATTTTAACTTATTATCATGGGTGCACAATAAAAATAAGTTAATGTTGTTATGAAACAAATCCGAATTCTCGAAGAAAAAAAAAATCTGAATGAACACTGCTAGGTGTTTACAACACCTTGCCTAAATCATCATCGAAATGTCGCAGAGAATTAAGAATGCGGCAAAAACGATCTCCACGTAATGTAGAAAAACATCAAATTGATGATGACAACCCATGCATTGTGGCTCGGCAAACTAGTTAATGTGATAGACAAATTAAATCTTGCTCTCAACAATTTGGAAAATGTGAGCAATATATACTATCACATTGTATAAATATATATATACACATTGATGTGAGCATAGATGATCAACTTGTGTAAGTGAAGAACCTATCAATCTTTTCACCAACATCAAAATAAATGTGCAAAATGAGCTAGCTAGAGAAGCTTGCATGATGAACTTGTTGGGAGGTCCTTGAAGTGAGTGAGGAGGCACACATCACCTAATTTTTGGCCCCATACTATTGAGTAGTTCCAAGGTTTAATTGGAGGAGCTGGTAGAGTGTAGCTGGAGGAGATCCATCAATTGATGCTGGCTTTTCTCCATCATGAAAATCGACTTAGGTGCTTGATGTTGTCATGTTAGTGAGTGCTTGTTGTGGAAAACGGGAGTATAGGTTGTTAGGTTGTTGCTTGAAATAAAATCGAAACCATACTAAAGTCAAAACCAAATTACATTTACAATTCTCTTGCAGAGGATGATTAATTGCCAAGATAAATTGTAGTAGCATTTCTCATAGTTTTTTTTGGTCGAAACTGAATCCATTAGTGCATTACTTCACAGAAAGATTAGAGAAAACACAGAACAAGGGCCCAAACCACACAAGGAGACGGAAGGGTGCCCATCCAACCACAAACAAAAGCTAGAAATCAAAACAAGTAAAGGAGGTAAGAGAAAGATACGCTTGTTAGTCACAAAATAATTTTCGGTTTCGAATGGTTGTTGGGCGACCTAGAGTCTTTAATTGACACTATTGTTGCTTAATATAAAATCGAAGTCTTGCTGCAAAACCAAATAAACACATTCTTTCGTATATACACGATATTCGTCGCTAATTAGTTGCCCTAATTAATTGTAGTAATGGATCCGTTTGCTTATGTTGATCACAAGAGTGTTGCTATTCGAACATGGCATTCTTCCTTTTTCTTTTCAATTTTCAACAAAACTCTTTTCGGATTCGGATTCGATGGTATAGTTGGATGGCCTAGATGTTTTTTCATTGATATTGGTTTTCTTGTAAAGCAAGAACAAAACCCAAAAACAAAGCCAGAGCCAAAACCAAACCCGTCTTCCTCTTACCCTTTACCACATGAACGTGAACTTTAAGAGAACAAAGCAAAGAGAGGGCAAAAGTGGTGCAATCGGCAAACAAACATTAAACATGTAGGAGTAAATATGAAAGTACACGTGCATAGCCGACTTTGGCACGTGACCAGCTTGATGAATAATTGGGCGGGTGTCTTTTTTGTTTAATGTTAAATCAAGCGTGTGAGGATGAGCTAGAGGAAGGAGATGGATTCACGTGACATCACCCCGAAAGACGACAGATGGGAGAAGAAGCTGGTCCTGGTTGGGCTGTCAATTATCAATCCGGCTTGCAGTTGGGAAAGGAAAGTTTTTAATCTTTTTCTTAATGAGTGTTAAGTGAATTATAAGCAGTCTAAATTTTGTAGTAATTAAGAAACTCAGAGAACAAGTTTAGAATTTCCAACACAAGCAACTTGCATTTGAAGGAATAAGCAACAAATTAGCGGAAGGGAAGATTAATTAAAAATTAAAATCAATTTGGGACTAATTGATATATTTCAATTTGTTTATATTTTTTTTCTTTGAGAAATTTTGGGATTGCATTCATAATTCAGTCAAAAAAGCCACTAGCCATAAATGGCCAATACAAACTAGCCACAAGAAAGTCATTACAATAACGGAGCGATCTAATATCAAAATTAAGACAATCTAAGGCTCCTCCACTAACGATCACACAGGATCGAAGAAACTCTAGCATAAGCATCCCAACTAAGAGAGCAAACTTAGAATAATAAAAAATAAATAAAGCTTGAAAAAAATAAGCTATAACAATACAAATAAAACTCTCACAAATGAGAGGCGGAAACTCTCCTAATTTGTTTATAATTAATGATACAATCCCACAATTTTTTTATAAAAAAAATTTGGGTTATCACCAGTATTTGAGGCCATATAAAAACTTCACGGTACTATAAAGTCAATGGATGCTCGTATTTCATTGGATATTCATGAGCTTTTACAAGAAAAAAAAATCAGGGAAATAAATTTTTTAGTGAAAATTATAAGGAATAATAAAATATCAATTTTGGAGGATTACTCTCACTGTCTCACATAAATTATAGATTGTTGTAGTACATGTATAAACAACAACATTGATATTCAAAATCTATGTTCTTCTTTTCTTTTCTTTTTTTTTTTCTTTTTTTCCAAAATGAAGTCAAAGCACAATGAATGAAGAAGGTAGGATGTACTTCTTACTCAAATTCCTGGCATTAGAGGATAACGTCTTTGTATTTTACGTGAGTGGAGTTAGAAGGAGCATATGGGGCATGTTTAGGATTGTTTATAAAAGGAGCTAACGATTTATAACAAGAAAAAGCGATTTTTCACGGTTGCGCGGAAAGTGCTTATGGATTATAAAATATTTTTTTTAATGGCATGTTTACTTGGTATCATAATTATTCAAATTCATTGTTCTCCTATGTTTACTAATCCATGGGTATAATGATTTCAATTCCTTACTTCACTTGCGTTTACTTAACACATGCAGAATAAAAAATGATAAAAGTTCCATGGTAAAATCCATAATCAAATATCCTTAGAATTAGGAATTAGATCAACTAAAAGGAGTAGTTGATCTTATTCCAATACTTTATTCCCAAATTCTAAAGTTCCCCGATTCAGGACTTGAAGAAACATTTTCAAAAGTATATTGATAAAATGATAGCTGTAGCGCTATATGTGCATGCTAAAATATATACACTATTACATTTATTCTTATTGTAATTATATTTATTGTAAAAGCATAAGTACTAGGAAAATACTCTCTAACTAGACGATTCATGTTCTGATATCAAACCTTCAATCTGAATATATCATTATAATAAGTAATTAATCTAGATAGTCAATTTGATCAGTATAATATGTCAAACTGTTTGGAATTTTTTTCTTTTGAAATAAAAATTTAATTACCTATATTGAAAAAGAAAAAGAAAAATTAGCTAGGTGTGTCATTAGCTTTTGGGCCTCTGGGGCACAAGTGCAGTGCTTATCTGCCCAAATTAAAAGGGAAGTGTACTTATCACCTTTAGCATGAAGTGATTAATCAGGTGCATGGGAAAGCATTGGGAACAGAACTCCCAGGTTAAAGGAAACAAAGATATTGGATTTGGTATTTGGTATTTAAATAATAAGGATTTGGTCAGTGAAAGAAAGAAAAAAAAATACCATTAGCCGATCGAAAATACACACGTTTTTGGATGGCAACATCAGAGGAAAAGCATCCTCACAGTCACATGCCAAATTAAAACCGCATGCTTTGCTAAGTTGCTATTTTGAAAGAAATTTATAACTTACTGCTTTTTGGCAGCAGCAGCAGCAACATGCAAACATCTTCAAAATGACCCTAAAACATCTCTCTCCATCAAACAGTTTTATTTTATGTCATTGAATACGTGCCTAAACAAGGACACCTCATAAGACAACCATACAATATTCTTTTCTATGGTGTCGTTCGTTTCTTGAACCTGGAAATTTAAAAATAAAAAAATTGCTCAACAAATTCTTTTAGTTGAGGGAAAAAGAAAGAAACTTGTGGCCATTTAGCACACTTTCTGTATTTTTAGGAGATTGCAACTTCCACTGTGTATTGATCGAGGGTATGAACAAACGTTTTTAGAAACAGTAACTTCAATATCTTGCAAATTAAGAGTTTAACAACATAACATAACATATACGATACCCATAAAGCAGAAAGAGTGAGTGGAATTTGCCATCTTGACATTGCCAATCCCATAAAGCAGTTAAGTGTGATTTTCAGACCCAAATTACCCAACTTCTCTTGAGCCCAACCTTTGGCACGTGCGAGCCACCCTTTGCGTGTACGCTTTCGCTATTTAATAAATCGATCTTCCTCTTGGGCTTCTTGTGTCCCATCTATCTCTTCGCCTCTCTATCTTACTATGGTTGGGTTATTAATCTGCATTGGGCTATCTCCCAAATGACCAAAATGCTCCTACCAACTCAACATTTTTTGGCTACGCAACATAATGATTGGCATGGGTATCATGGTCATTTGGACATATCAGAGGATGGTGGTAGTTTGGATCATTGAGATGACTTTGTACTCACCTTATCTTTATTTTATTCCGCAGTTTGCGTTGGTTTCCAAAAGAACTCCCCATCAAATGACCATAGTAGCCGACATTCAAAAAGGGCATTTTGGTAAATTCACTAACACTCAAGCAAGACTAACCGAGACAACTACACTTTAAAATGCACTTTCACACACACATCCTATATACACCCATGACTTTATCCTTTTTAATGGACGAAAATACCCTCAATCTTTTCAATCTAGGTGAGGGCATTGGGGTCATTTGGAGCAAAAGTTTAATAAATTAAGTTCCTTCCCTTTTTCCAAATTTGTTTGATATGTAATAATATTCATTTTTAAAATTTAAAATGTTTTGGCGAATAGAAGCATTTAATTAAATAAAAATAAAATAAAATAATGGTGTGGAAAAGAGGAGCTTAATCAGAGAAGAAGAATGGCAAAAGCGACCGCTTCTCTTTCTCTTTCTCTTTCTTTCTTTCTTTGTCTTTCTCTCTCTTGAAAGCTTATAGCTGCTGCGTTTGTTTCTTTGGTTTGAGAGAGATATTAGTGAGTGCCCAAAAACCGAAAAGAAAGCCACCATTTTTATTTTATTTTAGTAAACTTGTTTCGTTTGCAGAAGGGTGAAGGTGATTGCAAAAACACTCACTGCAAAGAGCAAAAAAAGAGAAAGAAAAGGAGAGAAAGAGAAAGACAGAGACGACAGAGGGACAACACAGAGTGAGTGAGAGAGAGAGAGAGAGAGAGAGAGAGAGAGAGAGAGAGAGAGAGAGAGAGGAATTCAAGAAGCTTTCACTACCACAGAAGAGGGAAAACGATGTCTGAGAGCTTTACATCCTTTCATACTCTGCAACTCCAAGAGGTATATATATATATATATTAATATATATATATAGTAGATGATGATGAACAAAGCTGAAAATGATAAAAGTATAGATGAAAAGAGAAAACAAAAATTAAAAAGCACACCACCAACAGAGAGTCCTAGGATACTAGACTATAGCTAGCTACCCATTTCATCATTCTCTCTCTCTCTCTCTCCTCTCTCACTTTCTCTCTCTATTTTGTTTTTATTAATTCTTCTCTTATTGCTATAACTAATCAGCTTGATGGATGAGAGTACTCAAGTTACTCTCCATGATGGGTATTGTTTGTTTCTTGCTTGTGTCTGATCGATCCATGCTGAATTGAACAGTAATTGGTGTGGAAGAGAAGGAAGTGGGTTCAAAGGCAACACAAGGTGAAGGAGAGATATGATGAGGAAGAAGATCAAGAGCAGCTTGATGATATGGGCATAGCAACCGTACCGCCACTTCTTCTAACACCACCATCAATCTTCTCAAGCTCATCATCAAAAGGTCATCACCACCACTCAATTATTGATTCAGAAAGCTACTCCAATTCTCCTAATTCTATGTCCCAAGACTATCACCACCAAGGCATCTTCACCTTCTCCAATGGCTTCGAGAGATCGGCTATGACAACCCACCAAGAGCAGCATCAGCAGCAGCAACACCACTTGGCGCAACAGATCCGGAGAGAAAAGCTGAGGGTGCAAGGCTTCGAAACCCCGCCCCCTCCATCATTGGTTGGCCTAGACGAAGAAGAATCCGGAGGCCTTCCGGTGTATGAAACAGCGGGCATGTTGTCCGAGATGTTCAATTACCCTCCAGGTGGCGGCCCTGCTGGGGCCGCCGAACTGCTGGAGCATCCGATGGCTCAGGCCTATCGGATGGCTCGGCAGCAGCAGGAGCCTGTGTCTGGTGCGGCCGAGTGGTACGGAAGCAGAGTGGTGGGGGGTGGATTGGGAGCATTGGGAGATTCAAAAAATCACAATAGCCGAGAAAGTATTCAGCATCATCATCAACAGCAGCATCAGATTTCAACAATTAATGCGGACTCAGCGGCAGCCATGCAGCTTTTTCTAATGAACCCATCACAACCAAGATCGCCTTCTCCTCCTCCTCACACAACTTCTTCCACCCTCCACATGTTGCTTCCAAACCCATCATCCACTACCAACTCACTCCAAGGCTTTGCTACTCCATCTGGAGGAGGGGCTTTTGGTCAATTCACATGGGTTCCTGAGAGTCATCATGGACATGATGGAGGCAATCCCACCGGCGGTGCCGGTGAAATTGGAGGGGTTGTGGAAGGCCAAGGCCTTTCATTATCTCTATCAACTTCATTGCAGCACTTGGAGGCAGCCAAAGCTGAGGAATACAGGATGGGATCAGATAGTGCAGGTGGGTTACTATATTACAACAATCAAGGAGATCATCAAGGCTCAACCAATCAGTACAAGAATTTAGGCTCTCATCATCATCATCATCAACATCATCAAAGCCAGCAGCATCAGCAGCAGGCATTGCACAGTTTGCAGCAAGGAGGGGTTGTGGGAGGACATGTTGGGTTTGGGTCATCGTCAGGATCAGCCTCATCATTTGGAGTTGTGAATGTTTTGAGGAATTCCAAGTATGTGAAGGCAGCCCAAGAACTGTTGGAAGAGTTTTGCAGTGTAGGGAGGGGTCAGCTCAAGAAGAACAAGTTTGGAGGGACTGGTGGTAGGCATAACTCCACAAACCCTAGTTCCAATCCAGCTGGCAGTGGTGGTGGTGGTGCCTCTTCATCTTCATCAAAGGATGTGCCTCCTTTGTCAGCCGCTGAAAGGATTGAACACCAAAGAAGGAAGGTTAAACTATTGTCCATGCTTGATGAGGCATGTAATCTCTCTCTCTCTCTCTCTCTCTCTCTCTCTCTCTCTTCTTCAAGGGTCAAGGGCCTATGTTCTTTTGCTTCTTTATTAAAGACCCCATTATTTTTATCTCCCAAGTCACCGGGACAAACACAGAAAATTCCGGCCACTCACAATGATATTTTTTTATTTTTTTATTTTTCAAAATTTTAAAAAATAGGACGGTAAAACAGGGAAAGAGCCGGCTGGTACGTAATAGGGTTTTCCGTTTCATATAGGATCGAGCTGGTAGCTAGCTAGCCTTTGATTTAAACACTAATTTATAAAAAATGACATTTTATTTCATTGATTGGGTTGAGATCGATTGGTGGTGGGGTGGCAGTGGAGTGTTAAGCTTATAGTACATTTTGGTTTTCATGTTTAAGATCGGGAAAAACGTGAAAAGCTACTACTATGTGCCCAAAAATAAGCAAACCTTATTTTTGATCGGGCCGAGTATGACCACAGCAATCAATCATACATTTTTATAATTAGCTTCACATATTTTGTTCAGGGAAGCCATTGATATTATATCCTAGTTGACCTGTGGCCTGTTTTCTTTTTTCCTTTCCATTTTCTCTCCCTCTTTTTGTTTTTTGTTTATGCACACAAGCTTTTGGCTGTATTGGGTTAGAATATATATATATATATATATATATATATATATATATATATATATGTATATATAGAGTTGCCATTAACAATCATTTCTACCACCCCCTTTGATTTATGCATTTATTCTGTTTCCTTTTAATATCAACACAACCCTCCTCAAGTTTTTTCGAGGCTTTTAATATTCTGAAAGAAGAAGACTCTCTCTCTCTCTCTCTCTCTCTCTCTCTCTCTGTGCTGGTTTTTCTTTCTCCTACCTTACGAGTCATACGACTGTCGCACTCATATTTCTTATGTTTTAATTTTCTCTTACTCGACCTTTCTTGTTTTAGTCACCTTCTGAATCTGATCGTTTTCTTTTGTTACACTTGTAACTACCTTCTCTAATCTAACATGATCTAGACTTCTTATCTGCTTCTACGGTTGCTTTAGTTATCAACATGCTGCCTTCTTTAGTCACAACTCCTTTTTTGTTAGTTGAGAGGAGGAAGAGTAATTAATTAACCATGAAAATTAATCCTCAGATTATGTCACACGCCATACACAATTTAATCATTTCTTTGGGTTTCTTTTATTTATTTTCAGCCATGTAAAATCACATTAACGTTACTTTACCACTAAAAATGTTACTATTAAGAGAACGTGACTAGCTATAGTAACACTAGATTTAAACATGTGGAGCAAAACTTAAACATTGCATTTAATATATGTGCATGGTTGCAGGTGGACCGTAGGTACAACCACTACTGTGAGCAAATGCAAATGGTGGTGAACGCATTCGATCTGGTGATGGGTTTCGGGGCGGCGGTGCCGTACACAGCCCTAGCGCAGAAGGCCATGTCACGGCATTT
This sequence comes from Prunus padus, assembly GCA_024362665.1. Taxonomy (NCBI): domain Eukaryota; kingdom Viridiplantae; phylum Streptophyta; class Magnoliopsida; order Rosales; family Rosaceae; genus Prunus; species Prunus padus. The sequence goes on along the minus strand of JANFAM010000007.1, from coordinate 15,588,609 downwards.
CCGGTGCCTAAAGGATGCGATAATGGCACAGTTGAAGCACAGCTGTGAGCTACTGGGAGAAAAAGATGGTGCGGGGACCTCAGGAATAACAAAAGGAGAAACGCCAAGGCTGAAGATGCTAGAGCAAAGCCTAAGGCAGCAAAGAGCATTTCATCAAATGGGCATGATGGAACAAGAAGCTTGGAGGCCCCAACGAGGCTTGCCCGAACGCTCTGTCAACATCTTGAGGGCCTGGCTTTTTGAGCATTTTCTTCACCCGTGCGTTGCCTTTTACTACTCTCTTTTAGCTTCATTTCCTTCCATCAATATATAATTATGAAAATGACTTTTAACTTACTAATTAGGAAAGTTTCTCTACGTATATACGAAATGTTCTCTTTCTAGACTGTCTGAGGCGCAACATAAAACTCTATGCGACAATATAAGTCTAGCAATAAAGCAAAACTTCGTGATTTATAAGTCTAAATAATGTTAGTCTCTCATGCATGATAGCTAAGTAGCCATGCACTTTATTGCTTACTTGAAGTATACTGTATACACAAGTCCTTTATGATTACTGCTTAAAAGGGGTCGTAATATGCAGTGTTCTTGGGATGTTGTGTGGTCAGCCAATAGCTGTGGAAAAAGAATGCATTAATTAATTAAAGCATGATATCTCTTTTCTCTCTCTCTCTTTGAAAACACATTTTCTTGTATCAAGCCGAGAGAGAGAGAGAGAGAGATTTGTACAGTCCTAGTCTGGCAGCTCTGAGAGGTAGTGATTGATCGGGATTGATATTATTTATATCTTCTCTTAGATTCTCACGCTCATGCAGAGAGCAAAAGGAGAAAGTTTCTCAAACCTATGCAGGCTTAGGGGTACAGAAAGCTTAGACGTATGTCTTTATACGGCTCAGGCGAGGACTCTGATGTCATTTTCTCTTCTGGTCTCTTTCTCAGGTACCCAAGCGATGCTGATAAGCATCTGTTGGCACGACAGACTGGTCTATCGAGAAATCAGGTAATTAGGTTGCATGCATAGATTGTTTCTCTCTCTCTCTCTCTCTCTCTCTCTCTCTCTCTCACACACACACACACTCACATCATATTACATGTTTTTGGCTATATGCCTATGTGCATTAATTTAAAAGGCTATATGTACATATAGACTGTTCTGTTGTGTTAATGAAGAAGAAAGAAGTTATGGGTAGAAAGGCTAGATGGGAGGGAAGGGACCAGAAGTAGGTTCAGAAGAACTTACATGGGTTTGGATTTTATTTCTTTGGGTTTATAAACTTTTCTGCTGAAGAAAGACAATGTGTTTTCTCTGCCCCTTTTTTTCTTCATTTACTTTGGATTCTTTAACTCCTTGACATAAATTCTGATAGCAGTGAATAGCAACCCCACACACACACTAAAAGACCTGTGCCATGCCAAGTACATAACAGATGAGACATGAGAGTTTGCAGCTTTGCTCTCTCTCTCTCTCTCTCTCTCTCTCATATCAAATGACACCTTCCTTCCTACCACACCATACAGTCAATAAGAGCCATTAGTTGAAGAAATCATAAATTTTCCGTACTTCAAGTCATATCAAAAGCTATTCATATTATTAATTAATTATTATCATCCTTGTCAAAAATGTCTTTACATGGTCTTCCAACTTATGTCATTAAACATGCAACCTTCGAGTTATGTTACTATCGTGCCGTTTGCATTGATTTTTGTTTCAAAAATGCTATGCTCACCACATGTGGTGAGCACTACCTCTCTAATAGAGGTGGGCCCCATCTCTCTAATTCAACACAATGAGGCCCACCTCTATTAGAGAGGTGGTGCTCACCACATGTGGTGAGCATAGCATTACTCTGAGAAGTCAAAAATTAATTCTTTATCTCAAAACTAGAACCAAAAAAAAAAATTGGCAGCTCTGAGCTCAAAACTAGAATTGGGGTGTAGTTTTTGGGAGGGTGTGCCTGAAGGGTTTGGACATTATCTACTGAAAGATTTGAGTGGGGTTGCTAGACCCAGAAGTTTGTTAATGTAGTTTTGTTTTTGAGCTTCGGCTACCTTAGAACAAAAAAAAATAAAAAATTCTTTATCTCCCTTCTATTATATATTTCATGTGCGATAAAATTTCATAGATAATGTTCTCTTGTTAGACTGTTCTAGAATTATATGTTAACGATTATTACAAAGATGCATATATATAATATTATTATATTTAGTGAGTCGGGTAGACCATGTTATAATTGTTCTGAAATTGAGAGATCAATTGCATTTATGACATTGATGACCCTATGTGATTTTTTTGTTTTTGATTTTGATTTTGAATGCTGCAGGTCTCAAATTGGTTCATAAATGCTAGGGTTCGATTGTGGAAACCCATGGTGGAAGAGATGTACCAGCAAGAAACCAATGAAGAAGTTGGGGGTGCAGCAGCAGCAGCAGCTGATCATCATCATCAAGATCAGAGAGAACGTAACAACCAAAACCAAAATAGTAGTGGCCTCAATGCACAAACTCCAACGCCTACAACGACAGCTGCCACAACAAAGACAACGACGCCAACAACACCAACGACAACAAATTCGCCAACAGGCAAAAGATCCGAAATCAATGCGTCCGAAAACGACCCTTCACTCATCACAATCAATAGGCAGCAGCAGCAGCTGCAGCACCAGTTGCAACAGCCCATGATGGCCACCACCACCGCAAGCGCGGTGGCGCTGCCTGCATCGCAATGTTTCTCCACCACATCCGCCACCGCAAATGATAGGCTGGCTTCGGAGGACACATGTCGCCGAGGCAGCGTGGTGGCAGCGGATTACGGGACCACCTCGGGTAATGCACATATTGCAGCTCATGATCATCAAAGTAGTAATATCGGGTCTTCTACTACGCTTATAAGCTTTGGGACCACCACGGCAGCTGGTGACGTGTCACTCACTCTAGGGCTTCGCCATGCTGGTGGTGGAAACAATATGCCCGAGAAGAATCCTTCTTCTTTCTCTATTAGGGACTTCGGGGGCTGTTAATTAGCCTCTTAATTAATTAATTAATCAAACTTCTATAGTAGTTATTACGAAAAAAAAACATTTTAAATTAGTTTCTTAATCCTTTTTTCTTTTCGTCACTTTTATATATATATATCCTTCCATTCTATGAAGAAAGATACATGGTGAGACAAAAGTAGCATTAAGTTAGCTAGTTGTATGGGGGGTTCTATTATAATTGTATAGTACATGGTTCTTTTTTTTGTTGTTGGAATTTTTGTATTTTCAAATTCTATGTACTTTAATTAGGTCTTATACCTTAATCGGAGGCATTTACTAGAATAATATATCATGAAAATCATAATTTGAGAGAGGAGGGGAGACTGTTTTGCACTTATATTCATCTTAATTGGGTAATGAGGGAGGGTTATTGTATGTGATCCTATATGTTATTATTTTAAACAATATTAATGAGAAAGCCCTAGAGGTGTTTTTATATTATAAATTTCTCTCTCTCTCTCTCTCTCTCTCTCTCTCTCTCTCTCTCTCTCTCTCTCTCTCTCTCTCTCTCTCTCTCTCTCTCTCTCTCTCTCTCTCTCTCTCTCTCTCCATGAATCCATGATTGAGTATTGAAACTGTACATGCATGTCAATATATATTAATTGTCACCTTGACCAGGTGTGAAGTTGAAGTACTTGAGGACGCTTTCCTTGATTGATTTCCCTTTTAGAGGGATTTATTGCCTAGAATATATCTTGTGCTTTTCCTTTATCTAATTTCCCTTCTCAGCATAGACATAGAGATATTATTGACGGTTGAATTGGTCTATATGATTGGCAAAGAAAGTGAACATTAAGTTTCTGAACATATCGTCATGCAATATTATGGTGGGAGGTGTTGAATTTCAATTTTCGGAGTAGATTGGCTAGATTTTATAGGATCATCACTGTCTATCTTAATTGTCATTATCTTAATCGTGTTTTAGCAAGGTGTTCCTAGATAGATTTTATAGGATCATCATTGTCAATGTTACAATATCAATTGGAGTATCGACAAATTCAGGACCATATATCGACACTCTACTATATCGTACCGAACCATCTTTTCAGTATCCAAAACCAAACAATATGTTCTGTAAGTAGAATAGCAATGGAAGTAAACATTTTATAATGCACACATGAATTAATACATGTAGAGCAACAAGATAATCTTTCAACTAGAACATTGAAAATCAATGTTGTATACGGCGTACGAAGTGCTCGATTTGATTGTTGGTTCAGAAGATTTTCAAAACCTAATATGGTCATCCTAAGATATGTAGAATATGGTAAGTGTTCAATGATGCTTTGGTTTTGTTTATGAAGAATGGTTTAGAGTAGGAAATTAGTTTGCCACCCACAACCTAGCTTACAAAGTTAGCAAATTGTCTTCTTTGGTGGCGGATAGTGCAACATTGTCCTACATTGCAGTAGCTTGTCAATATTTTTGTCTCCAAATGGTGATTGTAGATGTGATATAGATTTGGTAGGTTGTGTTATTTACCTTATAACAAGCACCAGAAAACGGTTGCTTAAGTCCCAAACAAGATTTTGCAAAGCAACAAGTACTTTCCACCTAATGTGTTGCTTTTTCTTTGAGAAAACAAAACTGAAAACAATACGTCCTTCAGTTGGATTTCCTAAGTTGTTGTGCTGCAACGATCAAGTGTCTAATCTAGTGAAGGTAATTATATGACTTTATGTGAGAAAGCTTCACAACAAGAATGAAATTTATATATATGATGCCTCCTTATCATTATATGATATGATAAGAGAGGGGAAAAACCTCATATTAAGGAACTCATCAGTGTCAATGTCTTAGTAGAAGTAATTAGGAAGAGAAATGTTAACATCAGTTGTTATCTCACTGTAAATTCCACCTTCGCAACAAATAAGATCACCCCTTCACCTTAATTTACTAGCTAGCAAGATTATTAGTTCTCTAAATCAACCACATCACTATATATATATATATATATATATGAACTGTGTCTTGTATGTATACCTACACATTAAGCCTCAAGCAGTGATTCTAGTACCTGAAGGTGACGAATCCTATGAGGGGTCTGAAATCTAAACTTAGGAATTGGGTCTTAATTAAAAATAAAACTATGAAAAAGTCTGATGAATATTCTGGATGAAAGTCTATTCATCACAATTAAGTTTTTTTATTTTGATTTTTACTTCCTTGAATGCATGCATGAGCATAAACATAAAGGTTGCTTTCTGGTAGGGGTCCTCATCGCCAGTGAGTCTGTGACATTGTTCATGAACACCTGGACCGACAGAGAGAGAGAGAGAGAGAGAGAGAGAGAGAGAGAGAGAGAGAGAGAGAGAGAGAGAGAGAGAGAGAGAGAGAGAGTGAGGGATAAGCTCAAAGGCCTACCACTTCAACTATACTAGCACTCATTAATTAATAGGGTTTGCATCAACTTCAGAATTGTTTATTTGTCTTGTTCGGTCACATAAATTACAATTTGAATGTGAAACAAACAGACGAAACTTCTATACAGGCTCTTAAATATTTGTTTTTCTTCTTTTTTCAATTAATTAAAGGCCCCATTTTCGCTTCCACATATGAGTACAGCTGCAAAGACTGCAGTTTGCAGGACATCAATGGGTGGACCTAACCCTCTAGCATATAGAGAGGTGCCCCCCTCCCCCCCTTGGATATATAATGCCACCAACCAAAAACTAGGATGTGATCAGTGCCTCTTCATTGGGAAATAGAGATATGGGACACATGATATTAAGTTTGATTTGCTTTGTATGTTTAAGTTGTGAGACTGTAAATTTGGACCATACGTGAGATTTTAATCGGCTGACAACATAAATCTGCTAAGAGAACGTTACTCTGAATCAAACTGATTTGGTAAAGATTTAAGGATTGTGACTTGAAATTTTATGCTACCCAGCCCACATGGGATGGTATATATGGAAAACCATGAAAAATATTTGGTAGCTTTTTATTTTTTGGACGGAAAATATTTGGTAGCTTGAGTGAGCTTTTGATTTAATGTGATAAACCATTTATGATATTAAGCAGGAGGAAGGCTGCAACTTTCATGGCTGCAGACATTATGGTTGTGGATGGGTGTTGGTTTTAAATGTGAATGATATGGTGGCCTGGAAGGCCCTCATCTCCACCACACGGTCCGGTACAGGTGATACGAAAATCACAGAACATTCAATCCTGATCCACCAGTGTTTTGGACCACTGCAATAATGGCCCTTTTCTTATGTGGTTACAACTAGAAGATAAGGAAACGAATCTAATTTCTTCTTCCAGCTTGAATCCAGATGGCAGAAGAACTCGTTTGAATTCGAGTAATTTTTCAGTGTGACCATTTAGTTCGCAATAATTTCTCCAAGCTGTCAATTAAGGACTTGGCTCTAAACAACAAGTTTAGCTTAAACTTAAATTTGAGTTTTTTTTTTTCCTTTTGTCACACTAGAGAAAACCACATCCATGCTAATGAGAAAAGTTAAATACCTATCCACAATGTAATAACTACTGTTCAACATCATACTATGATTCAAAATCTTCACATTGTTACCTTCATTTGAAAAAGTGCTTATAAGATCCCCTTTGTAAGTCCTCAAAGAGGTCTTGGTATGCCCTATTCATAAGATAAGATAGCATGGATCCCGATCCTCTGCATTTAGAGGTTGTGCATTTACCCGCATTTCATAAATTCAAACCATTCTAATAATCTAACGTCTTTAAACATGACACGTCATTAGACTTGGAGTTATTATTATTTTTCCCCAAAACTCATGCACGTTAATGTCAGTTTGAGTGTGTTTCTTTCTCTCTTGGCCCCTGAAATTTTATTCTTCAGTACTGCCTTGATTTGGGATCTTCAATTTTGAATGGTTTTGGGTACTCTCTCCTCTGGGTTTTCTTCACTGCCTTGCTATATAGGGCCTTCAATTTTTAATGGTTGTGGTTCACACCCTCCTAAATGCAGAGATTCGATTATCATTGTATTTTGTTCATAGAATCATAACCACATATATATATGGATAATACATATACCAATTTGACAAACGTCGTTTATAATCAAGGTTGTTTTGATTATATTAGGTTTGTCTGCTCTACCTTGGCTTATAACAACCTAATGTTTTGGAATCAATGACTTAACACCATCAGTGGCTTCACTAAAACCAAAGAAACAAGCATCTGGATAATGATAAATTTTTAAATGTTCCGGCTACACCATGTGGTTGGTGTACCATCCAATAGACTTAGAACATGTAAAATTACTCTCCAATTTATTGCATTATTTTTTATGACACATGGGCAGGCTGCATTGGAAATATTCCATATGTCCTACGTGTAGTGGATGGTACACCAGCCAAGTGTTGTACCAGGAACACCCAAAAATTACTCCTGGATAATTGTGAATGGTTATTCGTTGATGGTATTTGCTCCTAATGGATCACGGTTTCAACACTGAAGGATAACGCTCAAAAATTGATGTTAACGGTTTAACGCGTGAGCTTTGGAAAAAAACAAAAACCTCCAAGTTTAATGATGTGTCATGTTTTAAGTGTTGGCGAGTCCTTACTTAGTTAGGATTTTGATTCCTTACTATGTTAGGATTATTAGTTACTTACCTATTTGTTTAGTCAAATTATAATTGAGATTTATTTTCTATTGTAATTTAGATTTATTTCCTATTTTATTTAGGGTTGTACTTGTATAAATACCTCCATATTGGAGAAGAATAAAATATGAGAATATTTGCTCTACTTTGTTTGACTTGGTATCAAAGCGCTTACATTCTCTTATGACATGTGCTTGCGTTCTCCTTACAATTTAAGTGCTCTCCTCCCCTCCTCTTTAGGGAGGGGAGAGGAAGAGTGAAAAAAGATATGATTATTGATGTTGCCCCATTACTTTGACGTATTCCCATGAAGATATTACCTCTTTCTTAACTCCGACAACCCTTTCTCTTCAGGAGGAGAAGATGATTGAAGAGAAGTTGTGTCTGCGTGAATTAGCTACAGTTGATATGGAGGAACTCTCCTTCACTCGGGCTGTTGTGGTTGTTGCCGTTGCCGAGGCCACTGCTTCCATCGTTAACGTTGTCTTTGCTTGCTTCGCTTTCCGTTGCTATGGTCATTGTTGATGATGTTGCTGTGTTTTGATCCGTCTCTACAACAACAAAAACCCTAATCCTAAACACTACCTATTTCCGCTGCACTATACACCTAGCCTATAATCCTAGCCCATCACCGCCGTCTACCTTGCTACTGTCTTTGCCGCTTACCTTGCTACTTTCGGCACCGTCTACCTTGCTACTACATCTGCCTTACGTACTGCCGTGCTTTTATGTGTTCTGCCTTATCTACCGCCGTGCTCACAAGGCTTCTGTGTTTTGCTTTACCTATTGTCATGCTCACATGGTTTTTGTGTTCTGCCTTACCTATTGCCATGCTCACAGGGTTTCTGTGTTCTGCCTTTATGTGTACTTCTATGTGTTTGTCAGTTGTTTCACTCGTGGTTTATGACAAGGCCTTCTCTACAATTGTTCGATTGGTCAATGTCAAGTATGGTGTTCTATGACTCGCTTGTCAAGTTGGGCATGCGAAATATCTTTGCCCCAACTTGAGGGGGAGTGTTGGCGAGTCCTTACTTAGTTAGAATTTTGGTTCCTTACTATGTTATGATTATTAGTTACTTACCAATTTGTTTAGTCCAATTATAATTGAGATTTATTTTCTATTTTATTTAGGGTTGTACTTATATAAATACTTCCATATTGGAGAAGAATAAAATATGAGAATATTTGCCCTACTTTGTTTGACTTTAAGACGTTTGATTATTAGAATGGTTTGGATTTAATGAAATATGGGTAAATACACAACCTCTAAATGCAGAGGCTTGGGATTCGGAGTAGCCTCCCCTCCCCCTAAATTTTTTTTCATTAAAAAAAAAAGCGCTTATAATTAATTTTGTTCAGAAACTTTATTTATTTATTTCCGTTCTCAGCCTTGTAGTGAAAGTAGAGGCGCTGTCTTTTCCACTTTAGTACCGACCAATTGTATCCTAGTCATACGTAGATGAGGATGAATTTAAGTCTGTAATAAGTTGATTCCATAAAGTTATAGTAACTGATGTAAACTAAGTTTGATGGTTCATGCAATTTCATGATCACTTGCAAAACAAGCACTGGAGCCCCCAAGTCCTATTGGAACTCTAGTTGAAATTTATTGCATTAGATGCAAGAATCAATTCTGCGGGCAATTGAAATTCATTGCACAACAACTACCACTAAACAAAATACAAAACATGTCGGGTTTATAGCTTTAGTGATGAGACCACAAACTTTCACATCCATGAAAAAAATTCGGTTCTCGCTTTCTCTTGAATGTGAAAAAGAAAAAGCCTAAAACATGTTAGCACTATATTGTGACTTATTTGTGACCAAATTTGCTACCCACCTCAAGGACAAACAGAACGTGCACCTCCTATACCTGCATGTGTACCTGAACCATAATGACAAGAAACAATATCTTAAACCATAAACCTATGCATTAAAGCTTGACACATGCATGCGATGGCGAGACCAGAAAATTTTCTAGGAGTGTGCTAATTTTTTTATATATTGGTCTATTACATTAGGAGTGCTAATATTTATTTTATTTTATATAATATATGCTAATTAATACAATGAGCAGTTCTAAAAATAAATATATCATCAATAAATATAAACAATAATTTCTTAATTACTAAAATACATTACTTACCGAATTGCAAATGGAAGAGTCTCTGCTTATTGCTCAATGCTCTATGAAATGGAGTCCTTGCTCTGTGAAATGAACATTCAATCTGCATATATAATATAAGCATATAATCATTGTTTGTTGCTATTATTGGTTGTTGCTCTAAGATTATTGTTACCAATAAGTAAAAAGAAAGAGATAAACCTACTTGAATGTTTTGGAGGAAGAGAGCAGAGGTTTCAGATGAATATTTCCTCTTTCTTTCGAAGCCTGTGTGAAGTTCTTTGTTTATTTTTCTCTGTTTCGAAGTCTCTTTAGTTTTTGGGGTTTATGGTTTGTTAATGTTCTTTGGCTGATTTACTTTATTTTTTTATTTTTTTGCATTTAAGTTTAATGACAACTAATATTTCTCAGTCTTGTCCAACATTAACAAAAAAATATTCGGGATTTACGGCATTAACAAAAAAAAATTCATTTGACCAATAAAGAGATACAACAATGGATGTGCCTTTTATTTTCTTAAAATTTGTTTCTCACTCTTGTCTGGCCTGTCTGGCTTCTTGTCGTGGGCTAAGAAAAAAATAGCAGCTTTGTGTGGTATATTTGTGGGTTAATTTTTAATTATAGTATATTTTATTCATACATTCTAGCCTAAATGAAAACTCAGCACTGGGCTGCTGCAGCATATTTGAGCCCCTTCCTAGTTCCGCCCTTGCATGCATGCAAGAACCATTTGCGTTACACCAAGCCAAAAAGTAATTCTAACTTCTAACGGCCATCCATCACCTATCATAAATTTATGATTGAGCAATTTTATGCAATCTAAATATGGAACTTTGCTCATTTCATGTATGAGAAATTGAAATGAATGAGAAATTCTTGGGTCCGACTGTCGGATCATGTCACACATACGATTACACACACAAGATAACGAAACCCCCTGATTTTGGTCTAAACCGACCCTACGCTGGTCTTATCGCTTTGAGAGTGTGTTGCTGTGTACGGCAGGCGGACACAAGAACTCCTCCTCACCTCATGCAAGCCAGATTAAGTCAGTGGACTCTTGCCTATGGGTGGAAAATGGGGCAATCATTGACCTGGGCTGATATTTGGGACTAACTAGGCTTCTCAACCAGGCCTATATATCTAGCTCAGAATGCCAATTTGAGCTAAAGCCAATAATTCTATAATGAGGACCTTATATATGGCCATTAGATGATGCATTATCTCTTAATTATTGGATTAAATTGGTTAGTCTAATCCAACGGTTAAGAGATATGACATCACCTAAGAGTCATATATAAAGTTCTATCTATAGAATGACTCGAGCTAAAGCAAGCTATGGGCCTGTTCCAGAATATCATAGAACACTCCCAATCCCACTTATAAGTTCCAGACAACATCTTGGAACAAGTTGAGGTGTTACAAATCTTGGTTGAATTGAAAGTAATACTGTTCATCGATTTGAAACCATATAATTTTAGCAAAACTCAGTGCTGATTGGATTGTAGAGTTCGAGATTCAATCCCCAATCCATGTCATGTGAAATAGATCCAAGTATTAAGAAACTATCACAAAATTAAATTCAAATAAAATTAATGACATAGAAGCTGAAATGTAGAAAAGGTGATTCGATCATACGACGTACGAAAAATATGAGCCTTTGGTGATATTATATTTGGAACATTATATTATATGATCATCATGAAGGGCAAAGAGCTTTTGGCTAATCCACTCTGAAGCTAGTAGGCTCACATGAGGCAACAAGTTCAATCAACTCTCCTTTTCAAGAATTTCCACAAGGGACAACAAACCCACATCACATCATCAATACAAAAGCAGTTTCTTACATCACTTAAAAGCCTGGAAATTTCTCAGAAGTTCACCAGTTCACTCTTTTGACTTCACATAAATCTGTCATGTTAGCCTTAAGAAAATGAGAAATCTTTCAAGCCTCTGTTCTCCCACATACTATGGAACACAACACCACTAAATTTAGATACAAACATTACTCTCACTGGTTATTGTATCTCTTTACTCTTAAGATCTACTATGATGTCATTGAGCTATCTGACTGAAGTGAACTGCCTTGCCCTGCCACATAGGGTCTAACGAAAGTTCTCCGCCACCAAACTTCGAAAGCCCTCTGAAGATTTGGGCAGCTATCGCCAGCCTTCAGAAAACTGCCCAACCAAGAAAGCAAAATACTTTGCTGGTCCTCTAGAGGCAGAGTGAGGATTGTCCTACCAATTCCTTCTTCCACAACCTTCCTGTCAAATGACCGGCACCCATGTTGCAGCCAATTGTAGTCATTGATCAATGGCTGTAACCAGGTTTGTAACAACAGTTGGCGGGTATCCTTAGATGGCAGCAGCTCCCCTCTCCCAATGCCAACAAACAGCCTTGCCGTAATACAGCTAACATGGTAACGAGACACAATAGGCAGCTTTGTATGCAAGGATGCCAATTCTTGCTGGCTAGCCCACATTACTCCAAATTCGTCTGCTGCTTGTTTGTCAGCCAAAATCTCTAGCAACCATGAGAGGTTATCAGAAGCCAAAGCTATTTGCTTCACCACAGGTTCTTTGTTGTCGACAGGTTTATCAGCACACTCTGGTTCTGTAGCCTGCTTGAACAGGGACAAAAGCAAATTCAAACAGTTTCTGCATGAGTTATACAGTGTTTCATGGCAGACATCAGCTGAACCTGTAGAGCTTGAGGCACTGTTGTTCTCCTTAAGGAGCTTCAGCACAACGGATTTCATTTCACGCCTGCCTCTCTCCTCATTGCTTGCGAGAACAAGTTCAATTATGTGGGAAAGTGTGTCCTTAGGGGGTTTAGAAATGTCAGAGGAGACTCGTTTCAATACTGGAGTGACCCCAATACCCTCACTCTGGAGTCGCAAGACTGATGAGACTACTTTTTCTTCTTCTTCATCCCCAACCCATGGGACTGCTTCCAAGTATTCTAAACATGACTGCATGCACGAGTTAAAGGCAAGAAGTTCTGCAATCTGAAAAAAGGTGCCACCCAGATTCAGGTTAAGGTTTGATATATCTAAGATCAATTTATGAACTATAGAAGTATAACAGGGGCCAAAATGAAAAAGAAAATACAGGTAGGTTGACAAGAAATAGAAGGCCTATTCAATGACTATATAATGGGATTCTACTTATCTGCATTCAAACCACATTTCAAGTCATCATAACCATTCAATTAAATCTGGTGGTCAGGATCCATCTACATCAGCATAAGAGAAGAGAACTTAAAATACACTGCATATTGATACTGGCCTTTGGCTAAAATGACTTGAAATGCAGCATAATGCACCCTCCTAAACATTGAGGAGTTCAACCCCTATCAATGAGATTAATGAAAAAAGGAAAGTAGTAAAGATGTTCCAAACCTTAAAATCTAATAAGTGTATCTCCATATTCATTCCTACTTTTTTTCAGTCTATTTGTGAGTCACAAGGATATTTACATAAAGAGAATAGCTACAAGCATGCCAAATTGAACCAAAATAATAATAATAATAATAATAATAAATAATAACACAAAAAAGTGCATCACTAGAAATAAATGAATCAAATAATGTGGAAGCACAATAACATGAGAGAAAGTCTTCTACAATCGTTAAACAATAAGCTACACTATTGTAGCTTACATCAACTACAAGTCAGTCGCATACATACTATCCAATGAACAACCTAACCAACATGAGAATTTATAACAAATGTATGTCCAAAACAGGAGGGGTTTGGCCATTCCATTCAAAGGCTAGAGGCTCTAAAAGCGTAATGTCTGAACTACTCTAATACTCATAAAAGCATGAAAAGTATAACAAATGCAAAATATATCACAATACTGAAACAGCAGTTGAAGAAATACTAAATTAATTGATTCATAGTTTTGGCATTAAAGCATAACCAACAACAAAAACAGCATAATTGCAATCCGCAGAGATATGAGATAACTCATGCATTACACAGTTATGCTGATTACCTTCAGAATACGGAGTACACGAGAGACACTCTGTTTCATCAGTCGTTGCCTCATGTCTTTGCAATACATCAATCCAACGGTTTCAACATATATTTCAACATCATCACATTCTTCGATTTCAAGACAGGATGAACCAGACTGTTGTTCAGAAAGCTTATCAGCAAAAAAGTTGCTATGCTCCACTAGAACATTCTTGTGAACGCTCAACTTCACACAAAATCCTTGCTTCCCAAGTAGAACCACCTTCATATCACTAGTTCCAGGTTCACCAAACTCAATTGCAACTTTCCTTGGCAAATTTTCAACTTTGGGCCTCGGGACTCTCTCGGGAACCAGAGATGCACTCACCGTGGGTGGTGCATCAGGCGCCTCAGGACCAAAAGCTCGTTGACCATCATTAATACTCCCTGATCTCGATGGAGTAAAGGCTAGCTTTTTTTCACTAAGTGGTGTTTGTTTCCTCTGAGCTGTTGTCTTGGGTGGTGGTGGTGGTGATGAGGGCTTGGGTTTGTGTAGGGAATTTTGAGCTTTGAGGGTCTTTTGAAACACAACAGGAGAAGGGCAACACCAGAAACCTTCTGGTGTCACGGCAATTGGGACATTTCTAATCTTGGTTTGGCCTTGTTCTACCCTTGTAAGTCTAATTTCAGCCATATTTCACAAGAATTTACAGAAACTGCAGTTAGCGCATTGCTGTGGATCCCAATACAAAGCTTTGGAACCAAAACTCTTTACCGCTTCAAAAGAGTCTGATAACAATATAAACTCATAAGCATAAAAGGCGCAAAGGTGTGATTTTGAGGCTGATCCTAAGAACCCTAAACTGAGAATTCACTTACTCCACAACAAGACTTTCAATTTAGTGAAAATTCAATTTAGTGAAAATTGAAGGAATGTGATACTCAAAGCACCAACCCAGCTAGCAATTTCACTGAAAATAGGAAAATATGTAATCTTTGTAAGAAGAATTGCAGAAAGAGAAAGGTAAATAACACAGTTTTAAAGAGACTGAACTGAACAACTTATATTTGTATAGGCAGAAAAGGCGTTCAAAAGCATAGAAATCACAGATCGACTCCAAGACAAAAACCCACAGAAACCACAAATTAACAAAAAATAGTTGGGTCCTTTTTGTGCCCAATTGCATGAACCTTAAAACACAAAACAGCAAAAAGACTCACCAAGAACTGGGTAATCTGAGAGGCCTCTGAATATTTATCTCCAATCTCTTATTTTTTAAGCCCACGAGTGCCCCTAAAATGATTGAATATGAGCTCTTGGTGTCAGGCATCAAGGGAACCAGTGAACAGATACTTGCAGGGAAGAATCATTAGTGCTAGTGACCCTTTAATTAGTAAAGCAAAGAAAGCCCACATGACCCAAAAAGAAGGTAAAAAATAGAAAAAAAACAAAAAGAAAAAGAAGAAGAAAAGTGGAAAACTACAGAGATCGATGGCTCATGGGTTGTGTTTTTCTACTTCACCAGTTTCTGTCTACCTATGGTCCTATGCTACTTGATCGAGAAAAAAAAAATGGTCCTATGCATTTGATGATGATTATCTGTGTGTGGCTTCAGAATTTACATGTCTTTTGCCTCTGCAAAATATTCTATCTCTACTCTATCTGAAAAACACTTTCTCAGTATCAAACAGACTCAAGCAGGCACGCCTTACGCTTGTCTCTCCTCAGTTTTCTATTATTTTTTTGGTTCTTTTTCTCTGTTCTCTTTTTTTGTCCTGAACTTTTTCTGTGTTCTTTACTATGTTCTTTGTGCTGGCGTTGTTGGAACGTTGCTAGATTTTCTAGGCTTTAAAAAATATAGCAATTTCTAGACTGTTATGTTAAATGATTGAATGTGTATTGACAATCTGACAGTAGTTTAGACTATTTTGTAAAAGATTCTTAGGTAACTTTAATAAAAGTTACTGTTTTTTATTTTGTATATGTTTAAATCAGGAATTTATATATTTATTTTATCGGTACCATTACACCTTAAGTTCTATGTTGATTAATTCACGTGACTAAAAGCATTTATCCTTGCACTCAGACGAAGTATGAACATATTAAAGTTTAACAAGTTGTATATCCAAACAATAGTCTTATTTCTTTTCTGGAGCATCGCTATCCTCTCTGAAGTGGGTCTTGCTATGTCGCGAAATTGAGTTTAGGGACTAAAGGTGAAAGAAAGACATGTTTGCGAAATTGGATGGCTGAGTGAGTGTTACAGGTAGCGGTGTGGATAAAGTTTGGCGGGAATGAAAATGATGGATGCGTCCAATCTACCAATTATTTTTTCTCAAGCATCACAATGTTTGTTGATCTTAGAGAAAACAAAATAACAACAAAATTCATAGATTTGAAAGTATTTTAATTAAAACTTATAGCTCAACATTTATTGAAAATGATATGCAAATATATTACGCATTTTTCAACCAAAAAAAAAAGAGAAAAGGAAGAAAGAATAAAATCAATAAAAAGAGATTGTGTATCACAACGGGGTTTTGAGTTGATGGAGATTGAACTGCCCCACATGACCTTTGCATATATTAATCAAAAATTGATTTGTGAAACCTGGGAAACCCAAGTTTGGCAAATATTAATTCCAGAAAGAGAATTCCAACACAAATACACAAGGTTTATTTATACATGGCAATAATTCACAAAATTGTATAAGAGCTTGAGTTTATAATATATACAGTTCTTCTCTTATGCGGATATCCGGACGTTATTACGGTGCATAAGAGCGGAATCATGAATTTTTCAATGAGTGGGCTAACTAAGGTTATTAGCTTAAAATCTAATGAGAATTTTTTTTTGTACTAACAATTTCTGTAGTTTTTTTTTTTTCTAGAAATAAAAGTATAAATTAAATCATATAAATCATGCTAGTTGTAAACACAAGAAAAAAATGGAATTAGAACCATATTATTCACGAAAGGGTGAATTTTATTTAGAAAAATGCTTCTCTTTTGAAGATACATTAATGGAAAAGGATTAAAATTTATGTTTGAGACAAATTTTGACACCAAATACAAATGTGGAAGACCTTTAACTATGCCTATTGGTGTGGTAGCATATGCAATTGTATATTTATTTATTTATTTATAGTTTAAAATATTAGGCTATATGTGTTTAATTATTATTTTTCCCCAAAACCTTCCATAGGCTACAGCTCAGGGCAGTTCTTGGGCTAGTTCCGCCACTAACCATGCAAATACCATTATAAACATGGAAGAAAGCATGAATGAATGGAGAGTAAAAAATACATGCGTCCACATAGTAATAATAACGTCCGGAAGTATATATATATTTATACGAACTTATAATATATATATATATATATATATATATATAATATAGGTTGCTTACAAAATCAGATTCTGAAGTCAAATTCAATATTCCACGTTGCCATCACATAACGGGACCATATATTAATGCATGCATAAGTTGCATACTTACAATTATAACCTCTTACCAAATCTATGGTTTGATTTGCCTTTTTAAAACAAAACCCGACTTTTATTCTTGATTAAAACCCATTGATTTTGTTTGCATTTATGGATATTAATGAAGGACCATAATTCAAATGTGTCCCATGGGAATGTACCTTTTTTTCTTTATGTTCCATAAGAATGTACCTAGTTTGCTTTAGTTCTTTGCTTTATGTTTGTTGCTATTTGCTTTTGACAAAGAGAGGATATAGATCATAGCATCAAAATCAAGTGGCACAATTTCACATAAGAAAGAATTGGCAAGGAATATCTACATAGTATTGAAAATCTTTTGACTTAATTTTGACCCTTTTATTTCTTTTAGGTTTTGTGCTTGATGAAAAGGAAAAGGAAAAGGCTATGAGAGTGTGTCAACTGTTGTGACTTGTAACATGCAATAATGGAGATCAGAAATGATGGCAGCTAGAATGGAAAGAAAGAGAGTCATACAATTGTACCAAAAAGAAATTCGATGGAAGATGGCCTTGCTGTAAGCTGGGCCCACCATGGAATTGCTTCTCATGTGGTAGGTTTGATCAGTCTTACTGTAAATTGACTAAATTGATCAAGCTAGCAAGTAAGCTATGTTTAGGAGAAGGAGATGAGAGTCTCACCTAATAATACCTAATAAGTTAATATGCTAATGAAGATAGCATAATTACAATTATATCTTAGAAACTGGACCAGAAAATTATTTCACAATGAATAGTTATAACCATTTTGACAATCAATAAATTAACAAATGATCACATGAATCATAACTGCAGAGGTAAAATTAGATGAATAACATTTAAAATATTGAAAGGAGGAAATATGAACTTCTTGAAGGCGTTGACTGTTATTAGTTCAATGATCCTAGCTAGTCTGAAAACCAGCAAGTAATTATCTGCCTTTGAAGATCTGAAGGAACACAAAAACTGAAGAAGAAAAAGAAAAAATGGCTACACCCACCAAGCTGAACACTTTGTGTTCTCTACTTATGGCATCACTGTTTGCTTACTCTGCATCTGTGCAGTTAAATGACTCTGGTACTGTAATCTTGCTGCCCTTTTCTTATTGCAGTGTTCATAAAAATCCAAGCAAACTTAATTTCTCAATTTCTTTCTTTCTTTCTTTCTTTAGATTGGTACTTCTGGTTCTCTCTCTATGGTGGTGCTTGTGTTGTAAATCTGGTGAATTGGGCTATTTCATCCAAAGCAATTAAGCATGCTGCTGAGGGGGCACTATGGCTTGGGATATTTTTGTTTATCAGGGTCATAGCTGAAAACACCTTGGTGGATGGTGTGTCTAGGTTCTGGTCCCTGGATTTAAGTGAGAGAGTTATTAGGGAGAAAATAGGAAGTGGTTTGGTTATAATCTCCATGATTTTGCAGTTGACAGCAACTTCATTAGAAGCTCCCCCGCATAAATTTCCAAGATATGTTGAATATGGTGAGCCAACTTTACCTGCTTCATTTTTCTCTTTATTATTGGGAATTTCCATCAAATTGTTCATTCTACTTAAAGTGTTGTGCTTTTTCAACGGGATTCTAGCCTAATGAAAAAGGGACTCGACTTACAGACAAGTGCTCTCAGGTTTGAATCCCATGATACCTTGATAGTATGTGCCTGAAAAACCCCTCTACTCGTAGTTTAGACTATCAGTTAAATTAAAAAGAAATTTAAAAAAGTTGTCTTTCAGTTTAAAATGTGACTATTAATTGTTTTTAATGATAAGATAATGACCGGTGAAAATTGTAATTTAACAGGAATGGCAATCTTGGTTGGGTTCAGTTATGGACTTCCCTTTGTCTTCTTTGTGGTCCAAAAAGGAAAACTGAAGTTCTGAATCTGATACAACAGAATAATGCGTGAAGCCTGAAAAAAATGGAATCTTTGATTGTGATTTTGTCCGGCATTGTTTGTACAAGAAAAGAACAAGTCTGCCATGATTTTATCTGTTTGTTGTATCAGAAGGCACTGTTTTACGAGAGGTTGCTAATCCTTGTATCAAATCAAAGCCTAAAAGCACAATTTGGCACATTATCTGTGTTTTCTTCCTTGGAAATTGGATTAGCCATGCTTACAAGAGAAAAGTCGTTGCTGTAATTATATATAATTTTCTATTCATTCTAAAGGAATTACTTTCAAAATTTCAAATTTTATCAGCTCATATTCTTATATCAGCACATTGGGAGCAAGTTTAATGGACGATGCTGGGATCCTTGTGCAACAAAAAACCATACTTTCAAAAAAATACGAAGACATAAGATTGGCTATTTAAGCATTCCATCACACTACACGACCTAGGAACTACTACCAGCAAAAAAACCATCTACAGTTTGCTAATCCCGAGCGGCTAAAGGATCAACAAATTTAAAACTAAAAGAAAAAATTTGAAACTTGTCATCCTCGATTCTTCGAAAAACACTAAAAAGGCATAGGTACATTCTACCTGAGGAACAAAACATACAGAGTCTTGCAGCGGATTCTGAGCTGAACAAACCCTTGTGCCACTTCATGACTTGGCTTTCCAGCAAGATCCAAGATCCTCATTATGTAATCAAACAGTTGGATCTTAAATGGCCATGACTGAGAACTCACCATTGACCAATGCAGAGATTATTTTCACTTCACAATCTGCCTTCCCATTATTGAAGTGGGAGCAAGAGTACAGTGTTCATTCAAGGTTTAATAAAGCCGGCCCCGGCATGTGGAAGCTCCACAATGGCATGGATATCCTTCTCCAGGAAGCAGTTTATACCGATAATCATATGTTAGTTCTTCCCCCAAAGCTATCTGCTCATATATGGTAGAATGAGATATCAAGAATAGCATTGTTCACTGTAAGCACACCCATACTTAGTTGCAGAGTGCCATCGTCAATTGTAGATCAAGTGCCATAAATATATCAAAAAACAGGGAAGGATGAACTTCCAATATGTCTTGGCCGATGAGTGGATCACTAGTAAGGATAACTAAGCAACAAACCAAGTAATAACTTTCTAATCATTTCAACAGGGCAAATTATCTTAGGAACTTAATTTTCAACCCCACATCTCATGTCTCATGCACAAAGAAGATCAAGCAAGGAGAAGAAAAGAGAAAGTGCTTACATCTCGATTTGCATAGAGACCAATATGTGCACGCTGACTATCCATGCTTTCCACAAGAACTTGGTGATTCACAAGATTAGGCGAGCAGCTACAAAAGAATAACATATTTCAAGAATAGATCACAAGACACTCAAACATGCCTAATAAATAAAAACAGCACAGAAATCAGAATCAAGTCAACAAAGTTTCATCCACCACTTGGCCAGAGAGAAAGTTTTCCACTGTTCTGTCAAGGGAATATAATGTTTCCTGAACTAGCACATTGGGGCAAATAAACAGAAGGTACAGTCTCAAAGTAAGAGCACATGAGACGCAAGGTGAGCCTCGTTCTTTAACCCCGCAACTTTGCAATCCAAGTTTAAAAGAAAGAGATAGCAATCAATGAATGTAGAAGAAACTGAAGCCCAGACCCAACTCTATCCCATAGCCCTGCCAAACTCCCCAACCTTACCCAGAAGGTTTATGCTGTTCCTTCACATCCAAATCACCCCACAAAAAACAATGCTAACACACAGAATCTTCACAGAACCTGTGTCACCCAAGAAGCAGAAACTCACAACAAACAAGGAAATACAGGAACACCTGAGGACGCAAGTGGCTAAATTCTTCTGTCAGAACTCAGGTCTAGAATGTGAGAGGGGTATTCTTGATCACAGAAAGGAGGGAGGAAAGCTCCCCGACCTCATGGATCTCTTAAGTTCCTATAAAGCCTATAAAGATTGAAGTTCAACCCTAAACAGACTCAACTCGAACCCAAGTGGAAATTTGAGCTTGGGTTGAGTCTATTTGAACCTGAACTCAGGACCCAAATTGAGCTTGGGCCGAGTCTAGTTAAGCTTGTCCTCCCGAATTAAGGAACAGAAAGTTGTTTTGCTAAAGCTTCCTTCCATGGGATTTCTTTTACTAAAGTAGTATGAACAACTTAAAGAATTGGTAGTAATTGGGATAGAACTCAGCCTGCTATTCGATTCATTGTATTACAAAATTGCATAAATTGGAAAGTAACTTAAAAGACCTCCTTCACGGGAAAGGATTTAAAATAAATAAATCACTAAGTCTTACGTTACCTATGATTGATGAATCTTGAAACATTTCCGTAGTTAGTGGAGTCAATTACATAATTGACTTGTCCTTCTACCAATCTGCTCATATCATTAATATGAGCATCAACTTCATATAAATAGCTGCAACCGTTTTTTCCATACCTGATAATTCATAAGGGACAATTTAAAATATAGCATGAAAACTCAAATAAAGTCAGAACGACCTGCATCTATCATAGCAAAACTGAAACCTGTTGCGCCTATCATTTGCCTCAAGCTCATCCAGAACTTCACCAATGTACTCACAAACAAACGTGCCACGCAGGATTGCTTCACCTGCCCTGACTGCCCACCCCTGCAATTTGTAGTGAAGTCAATACAACTCTTCAAAACAATCAAATATCAAAATTTGCCTTTTATCTATCATTTCTATCTGTAGGGAAAAAAAACTACCTTTTTCTCTGTTTTGAAGACTTCCAATTTCACTCTTACTCCATTCTGCAAAACCCTATTAGGACAGGTTCTACTACAGCTGCACATCTGATTGCATTCATAAACGAGGTACCCTTCCTGCAGAGTTTCATGAGAAAAAAGCAACAAGTCAACCTTATGGTCCTTACCAACGAGAAACAGGAGAAAGAAAATTATGTGCAATTCAAGCATATTATGGAGCCCTTCTTGCTTCTTAGATAAAGACTTGCATCTCTTTGTGGGACAGCTCAATGCCACTATCTCCCGACTCCCAGGAACATGTACCAGGTTCTATGCATACATGAATATTGACTGAGAGGGATAAGATATATATATATATAGAGAGAGAGAGAGAGAGAGAGAGAGAGAGAGAGAGAGAGAGAGAGAGAGAGAGAATAAAATGATCATACAGTCAGATCAAAGTAATGCATTTCTATGTGCCTGTCTGTGACAGGATCAACAACAGGACATATATTGCTTGACAGAGTAGAAATAACAGTATGAATCCAGAAACAAACCATTAACCATCTACAAAATGAAATAAAAGTTCCAGACTTCCAACAGTGAAGAGCATACCACCGTCATTTGTGATCAAAGCCGAGAAAATGCCAAAATAAGAGAGATGGGATTGGTGATTAATGTTAGATTTTGATTAGCATTACCTCCAAGATAATTCGACCTTTCCCATCATATGGGAACCTGCCACGCATGGGTTTCCCAAAGATGTCTTTTGCATCATCATAGTCATTATCAAAAAGGTACACATGATCACATGTCTCTGGACAGCACGTAGAATGTGGGCATACACACCCCAATTGCAAACTCTGCAATGAAAAGGAAGAAGAAAAAAATATATATTAAAAGTAAACTAAAAAACGGAGGAAGAATATGCAAAAACAATAATGTGTTGAATCCATTCATTTAAACCCTTTTAGGGTCATGATTAATGTATCATGATAATGTCTGTGTGTGTTAGTGGGTGTGTGTGTGTGTGCATGCGTGTGTGTGTGCGTGTGAGAGAGAGAGAGAGAGAGAGAGAGAGAGAAGAGACAAAGAAATATGGAGATATAACAGCTAAAGGAATATAATTAAAATAAAAATAAAATTCCAAAATCTATGAGGTAGGAAACCACAATTTGCACCTTCACTACAATTTATGATAGTCAGGTGAGAGTGATGCATATTAAACATGTGCTATACATGCAATACTGATATCAAGGTCAGTGATAAGATGATATTAGACCAAACATTGAAATAGCCAAAAGAAAGATACCTCTGTATCAAGTCCAAGGGATTGATGGACCAATGGCTTTACAATATAGGTAAAGCTCTCCCAAGGCATGGAATGCCCAGCATTTTGGTCATTAGAACTACATGCAAGAGCAGGATAAGAATCCAAGTGACCTTCATCTGCTACACAGACCACCGGAACCAATTCCTGTCCAAAGCTTACATCATTACACAAGACAAGAGCCTTCTGGAAGGAAATTTGGCTCAAGTGATGGGCATCAATAATATAGTGGCCTTCATCCATCTCCCACTTATCGTCAAGAGGATCTGATGAAGGTGGAAATTTGTGCCCAACAATACCAATTGGAAGAGGCATCAAGGGAGACAGCAAGCATTCCTTGTAAGCATTGCATCCTTTAGGGCAAATAAAGCCATCTTGATGCCAACCTACCTGAATATTATGCTCACTGCAAAGCTTGGCTGCCTTCAGATACAAATGTTCTGGCAATACTCCATATTTTCCCTCCAGAAAGGCCTTAAGACTGATCTTGCAGCAAGCAGAGCGAGCAACAGATAAAATGTCTAGGTTGCTGGGCCTGCGTTTTGTTTTCTGCATCTCAGAAAACAAAATTCTGGCTACTGCTGAACAATGTGATTCCGCTAATCTACAAAGACTTGCTCCCTCAGTTGCATGACACTGTATATTTATTCCTCCTGCACCAAGTGCCTTCGAAGCTTGAATTCGCTTCTTCATAGTAGCATTTGCTCTATTCCTGATCCTATATGATGCTGCTGCCAAACTTTTTTTTAATCTAGGACGGCTAAGTCTCCCAGATTTTAACCTATAAGCATAATACCGTATCCCCCTCTTTGAAGGCCGAGAACTGACTAAACTTGGCCCCATGTGAGCAGCTTGATGGTGACGACCAAGATCGGGAAGTAAATCAAACTTCAACCCACAAAACCTGCAAACAAACTTTCGGGAACCACTTAAATTCTCAGAGTTATTCTCCACAGAAGCTGAATTGCACAACTCAAGCTTCCTTGGAGAATCATCACCAGCAGACAGAATAGGTTGAGAAGCTTCAGAGAGCCTGAAATCATCAGTATGAACCGCAAGCACATGCAACCATAACTGCTCTGTGTTCCCAAAATGGCTTCTACAAGGAATACACTGGAGAAGCATGCATTGTTCAACAAATTGTACGCGGTGTCTCTCCTGAACATGAGCTTCCAATACTTTCTTATTAGTAAAAGAATCCAGGCAGATGGCACATGCATAACCTCTAAACAGCCATTGTGCTTCCTTTTTATGATAGTCCATCCAGTGAGTTCCAAGTGCTTGGTCGTCCACAAACTCTTGAGAACAAACTTTGCACTTAATGGCTTTTTCACTGCCATGGTTGTCATCCACAGCCCATGACAACAGAGCTTGTTCTTCCATGACAGAGGACAAGGCACCTGTATCTTCATCAGCATTGAATCCCCAAATTCTTCTGAGTCTCTCCTTCTCACTGCAAACCAACTTTGTGAATATTTCCCCAACACCAAAATTTTTAGAAGCTTCAGATAGGGCCCACTGAAATTGAACATCCTTAGGAACAGGATTTCTTAAAGACAGTATACTTTTAAAGAGCTTGTAAAAGAGCTCACATGCTTGATGCAACTGAAACTTTTGCTCCTGTGAGTGACAATCCTTCAAAAGATCTATAAACACTTCTTTTGATATTATCCTACTCTTACCATTTCTTGCACGTTTGAGCCAACTTGGGAGGTGCTTTTCACAATATAATGAATGCCTCTTTGGACTTTCCAGACAAGGGTTGCTGTTATCATGCAAACAAGAGCCTATGCAACGCAGCTCTCCTGAGCTATTACAAGCTTTGGCAGGAGACTCAGACTTCTCAAATAAGCTCTTTCTTTCATAGGAAGCATCACCAGCCATGACTGAGACAGGATCCACTTGTAGAGGACTCTCAACATCTCCAACCAATACTATCTCTCTGCAGTTTATGGTCTCTAAACTAGGAATGGTTTCCTCATACTTTCTCTTAAGTGTATTCTCTGGAAAACTTAAGATGGTTTTCATATCATCTTTTGGTCTATGCTTCTTACAAAATGAGGAGCCATATAAAGATCGATGCTTACATCTAGTTCCAAGGACAGTTGTTCCTTCACACATTGGTGTATCACTAGAGTGAGACCCTTCTGCTTTCGTAGAGTTGCCCATGAAACGAGAGGACAAATGCACACAACAGTAAACATCACCATCATTTGCCCACCTCACGCATTGCCTTCCCTTGGATTCAATATAAGCAATGCACTGTCGATTTTTACTTCCAGGATCAGAAGATTTTACAGCAGCTACTTCATTGACTGGTGTAAATTCCACATCTTTGGTTCGGTTGAACTCAGAATTTCCAGCTTGAACTATGACTTCATCCCATTTATGAGCAACACCACTAGGTGTGTCTGTCTGTGCAGCTATATCTTTCATATCTTCTTCTTTATAGGGCTCTGATGCTAATGTAGCAGCATTTGCAGTGTCTCGATTATTAAAGAATTCAGAGTCAATTTCAATAGCTATAGCCTCATCTGAACCCCTGGATTCCACCTGGGAAGCATGTGCCTCTGCACGACGAACTTCAAGCTTGGGCCTTTTCCTGCCAGTTTGGAGACTTGTGGCCAAGGAACCATCACTACTCTGCTGTTGAAAGTCTACACCATTGGATATGGGATGAGAGGTTGAAAACCATTTCATAACTTCATGCTTCCAAGTTTTCCACTCAGAACCCAATGTAGACTGCAATGGTGCATTCTGGAGAGACTGAACCTCATTCCAGAGAATAGACTCAACCAATTCCTAAACCAGAAAGTAAAGCAACCAAAAGTTTGAGCAAATGACTGTAAAAATTATTTCAAAAGAAAACAGGTCCATCTATAATATAACAAGCACTTGACAGAAATTAATTTTAATCAAAAGAAAAATAACTAAAGCAAGAAGAATGAAGCAACTTCAACTCCATTACAATGAATCTTACTGGTTCAAAGGAAATGAATTACTACCACGTTATAAATACTCTATACCAACGTACAGCATGCAAGGAAACAATATGGCATTTATATAAGGTTTAAAGAAATCACATATAACCTGTTTTTTCATGAAACTATGGCTATCTGATGCATGACAACTTATTATAACACAGCACAACCAGTGAACAATGCCTATAAACGAGCATCCAAATTGTAACATGTACCTCCTTCAGTACTTCAACAGTTGCAGCGCTAGACGCATTCTGACACTGTTGCACCCAAAGGTGATATGACTTTTCTTGCCACTCAGAATTTATGTAGCTCTGTGATATCATCTGCAAAGGAAACAACAATGGCATTACTTAATAACTAATCAGAAGAAAAGGAAAATGTAAAGGAAATT
The DNA here is from genome assembly GCA_024362665.1 of Prunus padus. NCBI lineage: Eukaryota > Viridiplantae > Streptophyta > Magnoliopsida > Rosales > Rosaceae > Prunus > Prunus padus. The sequence goes on along the minus strand of JANFAM010000007.1, from coordinate 15,562,094 downwards.
ACTTATTTATTTCGGAACAAAATATAAGGAAAAAAAAGGAGTTCCAAGTTTTAGTTTAATATAATTAGATTGGTTGAAACCATGCTCGTCTAACATGGGAAGAACACAACAATTCTACAATCTATGCAAAACACTAAATAATGACAATGCCTTGGTTCATATTTAAAATAAGAAAAGAAACAGTTTCTGTCCCTATTGTGACAATTCAAGAATAAATAGATATAGCAGTTTACACTTTGCAGCTTCCGAAGCATATTTCCAAGATCAGAATAGCCATTACAGCGAGAAGCCTCCATAGCAAACTCCTTCCAGACAGCCACATCACGGGCAGTCTCTATCAAAGCCTACACAAGTTTGACATATCTCTAATAAAATGACATCAAGCAGAAGCGGATACTAAAGACAGTAAATTGTGTGCAACAATTAGAGAAAAAGAAAGCTTGAGAGAGAGTATGGGAATCTCATATCAAATCACGTACCTCAGTATGAAATTGGTCAACAACATTCAGCATTCCAACAGCTAACTTTTGCATAATAAACCGACGTGCTACAGTCAAATCTTTTACCAATTTTAGTCCAACTTTATGTGTTTTATAAGCAATAGGATGTGGAAATTCATTGATCGAACGAACAAGTAGCGTGTCTGCCCAAGAATAATTCCTTGTGTGTGGAAAAAATATCACAAAATATTTTTTCCTGTCATGAGTTGGTTTTGCTCTCAAAGTTGATAATGGGCAGTCAGCTCGCGCACATCGAATTCCTGTCTGCCACTTCCCTCTCCACTATACTTGGAAAAACAGAGAAGTACCAAAATAAAATTAAATCAGCAGATGTTAATTTATTCCACGAGTTTCATTGTTTTTATTTTGGTTAAAGAAAATTGGGGAATGGGTATCAGGATCTATAAATCCTCAATTTGTATACATGTACACAACCTAAAAAGAAATTTAATTTATTTACGTCTCCCAACCCAAATTGCTCAAATTGTTAGGATGGAGGCCAACAATTAATTTTTATTCCCAACATTCTAGAGAGCACAACACCGGAAGATCGCAGTTAAGAAGATTTGAACCCAGGACCTTCCGCTTTACCACGTTTAAGTATCTAAACCAAAAGCTAAAGTGATAGGATGTGGGCCTGCAATAATGTTATATTTGAACATTAAGGGGGAAAAGAAGGAAAAGCACAAACAGCCAGTTGGGGGCATCCTAGAACCTGTAAACTTATGGGTAAAGACAATGAGGCTAGCCAAATTGATAGGCAACAGACACAAGAGAAATTGCATAAGAAAAGGTTTAGGTTGTGATAACAAAGTAAAGATTTGAACGTGAAAGAAATAAAAGTTACCTTGACCCACAATGCCACAGATTCATCACTTTCTAGCCATGTAGACTCTGAAAGATATGACTCTCCTTCCCTTCTGTTGTTTGGCAATTCACTTTCCCTGCTATCTACAATCAGATGACCATTGTCAGAGGTTAGGCAAGGTTCTGTGCAGTAATTCTGTTCATTTATGTCATCATCGTCAAAATCATGTGATATACTGGATGACTTTTGGCCCTCCGCTTGACCATCAAGACATGAAGCTCCATTTTGACATCCTTCTGAAGTATGCAATTCATCAACTGCCTCTTGAACTTGACCTTGTCTTACTAGTTGAGGCCCTTCCACATTTGGTAATAAGTCATCTACTCTGCCATCTGCCACATGCACTTGCTTCTCATGTTCAAGGCAGTTGGATCCTCCATCATAGACAGAAGTTGTTGCTGAACTAAGTTGAGGGCAATCAGATTGTCCAACACACTGAACGCTGGAGCAAGGGAGCACTTCCATGATCTTACACTAAAAATAGTGGAGCCGTCTGATGCATATGTTATCACTGATTATTTGCCCACCTACCTCTCTGTTCAAACAAAGGTCCAGTTGATGAAGAGTCAAGTGAATGTATTCTATAACATACCAACTCTCAAAACAAAAAACCTTAAATATACTTCTTATGAACTGATAAAAAATAAAACGCTGCATCAGCCACAATGAGCATATGTGTGCATACATGTGTATATGTAAGTCTACAAATATGATCAGAGGAAAAACCTCTATGACAATGCTGAGAAACTACAATGGTCTCACTTGGACTGACCATATATTGCATAATGAATAGTTACATATCAGGATAGCATTCAAAGAAAGACAGCAATCATGTCACAGAGCAACCAAAAAATTAAGCAGAGGCATGAGGTAGAGGGGCAGAATAAAGAAAATTAGATTTTCCATCTAGATGACAAATGCTATAACTGCAAAAGAACCGCATATTAGGCAAAAACTGCAAAAAAAAACACAGCGCACAATCAATTTGAACCACATATTAGGCAACTGTCTAGCTTAATCCATTTAGGCTCAAGGTTATAGTTTTAAAAAGAAATTACATGAACTTTCAGATATATCAATCCATGCATAGAAGACCGAATAAAGTTGAATCAATAAACTGAACTTAACTGTATCTTGACATGACATTCCATTAGGAAACTAAGTTTGATGTCATATGCTGCATTCATTTTTTATTTAATAATAACTTCATTCAACTAGCAAGCAATCTCCAGAAACTAGCAAACTCTTTTCTTTTTTTTCTTTTTTGCATTTCTTTCTATCTTATCCCATGTTCTTAATTTCAAAAAAACAAAAAAAAGTTACTTAATTGTTATATCTAGTAAAATGGCATAGTATTATATTCTTCTTCTTTAAGATTAAAAGATAAAGAAAGGAAATTTTCACAATAAATATATGATTCTACAATAGTAACAGAAATACCCATCCAAAAAGCTCCAGTTGTCTAAAAAATATATTTTCCAGCAGAAGTATATTCTAGGGGTACAAAAAGAAAACTACGTTCAGATATCCATTTATTATAATTAAAATGAAGTTTGCAAGAAAAAGATTGAATCTTTGCATTAAATATACATAAAACCTTTTACTTCTACAAATATACACATCAAAACAGAGCAAGAGGTACTAAAAATTGGTTACCGATATAATATAACTATAAGGCATTACAATGGTGCTCCTCAAGTCAGAAGCGGTAATACACAACAATCTGCATAGAAAACTATGTGACATAAAATCAACAACCAATGAACCCCAGTTCCTTATAGTACCACAGTTTCTCCAAAATAATCTCACCCAAAATCTAACTGCAAAACACTGCCCATAAACTTGCCTAACACAAGCAGAAAGAAGCTGCATCACACTTTAATTACAGCCAACGAGCTCAGCATGTGAAATTGACAAGAACAAACAAACCCTAATTCACTAAACCCAGTACTTAAAATTGGTTAAAGCCATAGACTTTACCATTAATTGGTAACATTATGATGAAAAACCCTAGATAAATCCGCAACAGACAGCCCCATGTACGGATCGGGAACATGCACAAGTGGGTACAGACAGATCAAAAATGAAACCAAAATGATGTACCAAACATAACATATACATGCTCTTTAAAGAAACAACAAAAAAAAGAACCAATTAAAAAGTACATTCGAAGAAGAAGAAGGTTCAAGTTCGTGCCTTTATTTTCCTACCATGTTTGTGTTTAAAAAGGTGGTGTCAAAATATTGTAGAAGAAGAGGGTTTGGGCTGGCTTGGGTTGGGGTGGTGAGCTGGAATAAGTCAGCAAAAATTGACAGCAAGAGAAAAGAAAAAAAAATGTGACATACATAGATGGGCATGGCATGCCTCAGCCAAAATTACAGAGAGACTAGAGAAGATAAGAGATTAGATACATGCGAGGAGTGGCAGAGTAATGTACCTTACCTTTAAAGAAGGGGGAGTTTTGCTCGAAGATGACCTTTTTCCCAATTGGGTTGTGAGATTGGATGAAAAAAATTTGTGGGTTATGTGTGTGATGGGTTTTCAAGTTGGAACCTTTTGGCGTTGTGCCCTTTTTTTTAATAATGGGTTTGGGTTTTTTGGTAGCTACAACCTATCTATCTCTCTCAATCTGGCAAATCTTGGCTATAGTGATAATAGATGTGCAGGTCCCCGTGGCCTAAAAAACCGAAAAAAAGAAAGAAAATACAAAAGATAGATAGATGGGTAGTTTAATGGTAGGGAATTATGGAGAGATGAGAAGGAGATTAGAGAAACAATGACGTGTGGGGTGGGGTACAATTACAAAGAAGTGGTCTGGTTTTCTTTTGATTATGGTTGGAAAAGAAGACCGACTGAGACTACTGGGTTGTGGGTTTGGGGCTTCCCTTGTTCTAAGTTTTGTGTGTATATGTGAGCTTTTATGAATTAAAAAAGGAAAAACAAATAAAAAAGAAATTTTTGGTATTTTAGAGAGAGAGACTCGGGGTTTTGGGGGTCTGGTAAGCGCGCTTCTATAGGCTGTTTTTCGTAACGTAGCACGCTTGCTTCTTTTACTCTCTTCACAGATTAACAAAAAACAAATTTATTTATTAATATTTCCTTTTGGTTTTTGAGGTCCCTTTGCCAATCTTATCTGCCTGGGTTTTTGAATTTTGCAGATCTTTTTCTTTTTTTTCCTTTTTTATTTTATTTTCTGTTTTGTTTTGTTTCCAAGATTGGATGGGTGAGGTGATGGATGCGAATTCCAGAGTGTTTTTCTTTGGTCGACCCTTCAATCGTTGATTAAAATCAAGAATTTCAAGTGGGTCTCTATTTGTATGCATGAATTTTCTTCTTTTTTTTTATTATTTAAAATGCCACCTTTTTTTTGGTCTTCCTCTCCCTTTGACCTCTCTTTTGTACTGAAATCTTGGTTTTTTTTTTTTGTGGCCTTTTCGGGTTTAAACGATATACGTCTCTCTTTTTTGGGAACGAAATCGAAAATTTGGGTTGTGTACAATTAACCACGATTTATACAAGGATCATGCATATGACAGAAGGGATGCTAATTAGCATTTATATTATATGTTTCCTATTAATTTGAGAAAACGCATATAGTCATGAAGTGATGCCAACACATGAACTAACTAACTCGCTATTTTTTTAGTAATGGATATTTAAATTTAGACATGTTTTTAACATTGGAAAGAAAAATACTACTAAAAAAGTTCACATGAACTATCAATCGTTTTTATTACTCGGGAATTTGTTAATTATTAACAACACGATAACCCCACTTCATTAGGAGATCATAAATAAACAAACTAAATATTGAAATCTCGTTCATACTTCAAATTTATTCAATAAAGTGTACTTCAACACCGAGTTGTGTTACAAATCCATGAAAAGTTATAACACGTCTATAATTAATTAAGATCTAATTATTGAGGGTATACCCTAATAAATTCTACAACCCTCCATTTTCATAGAAGAAAATAACTCGAGATTTACCTAAAAGGCGGGAATTGAAGAGAAGAAATTGATATTTTCATTGTTTGGCAACTTAAACATGAAACTCATTAAATGACGCACGGGAAAAATCATGGAAATTGGGGATCGAGATTCTCGAGTTTAATTTTCGCCAAAAGAGTCGTCATTTTGCAATTCCAATTGAATAGGAATTCGTTTTGACTGTAATTTCTGTCATTTACAAAATTCTACATACATAAATCCAAATACTAAAGTTATTAATTCCCATGAATTTAAATGATAGAGATTTAAATTCCGTCATTTCCTTCATCCAACCAAACGAAGGGCAAGTGTATTAATAACAATACAATAATTTCATCCAAACAGGTGTTATTATTAATATCATAAATTTTGTGTGTGTTTTCAGTTAAGTCAAGTGCGAAGTTCACTTGTTATTGATTGAACTGTGTCGGCTTCCCACGTAACCTCTAACTACACTACAAAGAAGGTACAATCTACAGTGGCTCTGTTTGGTGTGGAAGATAGAAATGAGTGCAGGTACGAACTTTCTTCTTCAATTTCTTGTTTTTGCTTTTCAACTTCTGCAAATAGCTGGTTGCAGCAGGACAAGTTCTGAAGCCTCATCTGACTCCTTGTGGCTGTTGTTTCTTCACTTTATTGTTCCGTTTTGATGTGCGTTGCTTTTTTTTTTATATTCTTTTTGGATCCCTTTATGGCTTTATTCTAAAGCTGGTTCTTGCTTTTTTTGAGTTAACAGGACACAATTCATCAAGAAGCGCTGCACAATATCTAGAGGACGAAAGAAAGACTAGCTGAGATGACGCAAAGCTTAAAACATAAACAAATAAATTTGGGTTGTTATGTCTTTTTCATAACAAAAAAAAAGTTGTGTAGTATAAATCAGATTATCCAACTCTATGTCTTCTTGATTAAATTACACTAAACTTTAGCCACCACATAACAAGGGGGCATTTGGTCACCAAGAAGGCTTATGGCTGCCCATTCAAGTCAAAGCTGCATAAATATACATGAGAGGAGAAAATGCAGCAGCCTGAACGAAATTTAGAAGGATTCGGTAAATGCCGGAAGCTAGGTCAACCCATTCTGCCCTTCAAGATCCTCTTCTTCACTTCAGTTGGTGTTCTGCAGCAATGTGAATGCACATTTTAAATGGTGGTAATAACCTCCAGCATAAAATGAGAGTGAAATATTATGAAGATAGCCTAGTCGCTATCTTTGGCAGCTTAGACGATGGAAGCAATGAAATTAGAATATTAGACCCTGCCTAATTCTAAGTATGAATGAGAAAAAAAAATGAAAGAAAAGGAAGAAAATTAAAATCTTATGATGCATCCAAGAGGAACACCTCCACTGTACATTACCTATTTTTATGGATAAGTTATAACACAGTTAGTGATATTGCTTACAAGAAAAAAGTAGGGAGTAAGAAAAGGCTTACACAACATAGGCGTGGCCTCCCCACCCACTCAGACAATCTTGATCTACTGATGATAGCAATGCTTGAGAAACGATCTCAAAGAATTCCTCTGGTTCCCTAGTGAAATAATTAGAAAATATACTGTTATTACAGTTCCTGCAAATAGTAAGAAAATAAACAGGAGTACCAAATTTAGAAGTAGAAGTAATAGCAGCAATCACCAACCCAATTACGTCTAACTAATTAGCGCATAATAAATTCTACCACGAGTTAAGCGCCAAAAAATCCTGCGAATTATTATTCAAGCACGCAAGGAAGCCAATTGTTTATCTCCATATATGTTTAGTGCACTTGGCTGGTGACAATATAGGACCAAGAAGGTAAAACTTAGGAGATCCCTCAGCTTGTTTTTTCTTGACTTCTATTCTATAGACCCTTTCTCTGCTACTATCAGTAGTGTGATAATAACAAAGACTTAAAAAGTCATGGCCAGTGACAGCATGGATTCAAGTTCTCGAATGTTAATTATATGATTTTCCATAACATCTAAAGTGTATTAAAATGAAAATCTCAAATACGAAAAAAATGTAAGCAGATCAAATAACAAATCTTGACTGCCCAGTGGAAAGAACAAAGCAACAACCATCTCAGGCTTGAACATTGCCTCACAAGCACCATAAAGGGACTCTGATGCAGTGCCAGAAACAACAAAATCTTTGGCTAGTTCCCCGCATACACATAAGACAAATAATACCAATATGAAACGATAGATCGCATAAACATATATAATCAAAATACGAGTAAGCATGCATATGTATTCTACTTAGGATGGTTGAAGAAATTTGTTTGAAGTCCTTAGCATCCCATCCCAGCAGCTCTAAAAATGAGAAAAAGTCGGAAAAGAAAAAACAAACCTACTTGGCTCCAGTAGAATCCATAGTGCAGAAGAATGGCTTATCTTCATCTCCCAATCCAGCAATTACAGGCTGAAGACAGAACACAGAAGTATGGACCAAACGTAAATCACAAAAAGGCATGATTGTACAGACCTCAACATTCAGATTAAGCTAACATATTCAATAGCACCTCATTATCAAATTGCTAAAGAAAATTTCAAACCTTTTCTCATAAAGAATAGCAGAGACGCAAAAGTCTCAGGCTTTATGTCCCTGTCTTCACGAAGCTGGTACAGCTTGTGCCGAAACAAAAGGCTCTGAAACCTTCATCATCAACCCAAAATCACAACCCACAAAGCCAAATTCACAGAACTAAATAAAGTTAATGTCTTTCTATTAAACAAAGTGAGAGGGACATATACATACAGGGTCTAAGCATCGGTGGCGAGACCAGAGAGGCCGATAAAGAGCCTATCGTGAACTCTATGAATTCTCTGGAAATCGGTGGCAATTGTCTGGAGCTGAACACCGAGCCTTCGATCGCTTGCAATGGCGAAGCAGTTCTTGCCCACCATTGCGATCAGGGCACTCCCATTGTACTCGAAGATCTGCACAGCCATTTCAAACAGAAATAAATTCATTTGTATATGTAAAACGCTAAACGCAAATGCGGGTAATGAAATGCAAGCTTCAACCTACCGACATCAGAGATTAGTCTCTGCTGCTTGAATCGCTTTGAGTGAATGGAGAGGGTGATCGCTTTTGCGCAAGAGACTGGCAATACGAGTCACTAAGGCCCTGTTTGAGTTCTTAATCTAAGTACTTTTATTTTAATCTTGATTGAAGCGCTTGTTTAAAGTTTTTTTTTTTGTTTTTTTTTTGTTTTTGTCGAAAAGCATTGCAAGTTTATTAGCTAAAATAGCCACTCTCTCCTCAATTGTGAAGCCACAAGTTCATTAGCTAAATAGCCACAAATCCTTTTTATGGATCCTAGCTCTTAATTTAATCCGTTCCGAAAACTCTTTATGAAATCCTTGCAAGGTTCTACCCATTTGCATCACAAAAAGCTCTATCTCTAATCCTTCACACACAACCATACACGTAATAAGATCGAAGATGGCACGCTCCATGCATTTATTTTCACTTGCCCTCCTCCTCATTCTCCTTCTGGTGATTACCGGTACTTTTCCATTGCCCCTTGCTAATTTGATCTTTCAACCTTACCCCTTAGACCTTAGACCTAATAAAGATACAAAAGCATGTGGATGTGCGGCGCCTGAATGAAAGTGGCAAAAAATGATGCCTTGTGCATGCGTAATCATGAACCATATAGCTCGTATATATGCACGAAAAATGTTCTTTTCAAAACATATTAGAGTACGACCATAATTAGTGTGACTATTTCTTAAATATTGAGGGTTCAGAATCACAGTGTGACAACATAAATTTGACAAAAAAATATTCTTTGTTATACATACTAGAATTCTTTCAAGTGTTTTATGGATGACGTATATTAGTAAAAGACTGAGCCGATGGCAGTTGAGTTGAGAGTAATAAAACAAAGCAGAAGAATCGTGTGACTAAGCATAAGGCATCTAACTAAACATAAGAGTCATCATGCTGCTAAGCCTAATAAGAGCAATAAGCACAAGTAGTGTGAGGTGATGACTCCTTGTCCGGTCTCCAAGCAAGTCTGCGAAACGAGAGGCCATTGCCATGAAATGTGCAGAATGGCGTATGGTATGACTTCAATAGCGGCGAATGTGTTTGAGGCAAATATATGTATGTGCGTTAAAAACGTTTGCTAATCTCCGTGTGGGAGAGCATTTTATAAACTTACCAGCTGGTGCACTGGGTTTATGCCTTCTTTTTTTCTGTTTTCTCTTTCTGGTCTTGTTCTTGTGTGTTAACCGCATGCGATTTCATGTAAAATTCTCATTTGTCAATGAAATCTCTCTATACTCTTCATCTGTAACCACTGCTAAAAAAAAACACTTCTATAACCAAAGCCCAGTGAATGGAGCTATGGGCTATCAGAACAGAAGACCCATCAATGATGCATGGACCAGCCCATTTGGGTAGAAAACTTAGCACAACCAAAAATTTTGAGGCCCAAAAATATTAGAAATCGATTTATTTTCTCCCCTGCTAACAAAAGGAAAGGTAAAGACCCTTTTGGAGTTCCTGTTCGTTATGATATGTAGAGGTTGCAGAAGAGAGGTGGTGCTGGTATTGGACCCCAGTGGTAGATAATAGTAGTTATGTTATTAGTGGCACCTTAAAAGTTCTCATGACCAAAACGTTTTCAAGATATATAGTTTTTATGTTGTTTTTTTTATAAGCATTTTTTATGTTGTTAAAATTGAAAAGTATAATTGGATATGGGTTTTTCTAAGCATAAATTATTTGCATTAAGATCAAGTAGGCAAACCCTTTTGGTGTTAGGACCATCCACCACCTCACAGACAGAGAGAGAGAGAGAGAGAGAGAGACAAAACTAGGAGGGAGAGAGAGATGCCTTTTGCTGGTTATGATTGGCATTGACTCACTTGTCCAAATGTCTTTGGAAAGTTCTCCTTTTCTGTCCCACTTGTGGGATTCTTTACCTTCCCCAACCCAAAACAGAGTTTATTCAACCCAAAAACAAGAAGGAAAAAAGAAAAGAAAAGAAAAAACTTCTTCCCCATTTTTACACAAAATGGTCTCTTTCTCTCCCCTTCTCATAGCTAAGCTAATTTGCTAAAGGACATTTTTTATGTGGATCTAGTTTTTGCCAGCTCGAGGCAACTCACTGATCAGTTCCCACTCAGTGATAGATAATGCATGAGCAGCAGCCTCAGATCAAGAAGCACAGATTCTGCTTCATCTTTACTTCTGTACATTTGGGTACCTCATATTTCTCTACCCAAAAAAAACCTCTGTGAAGTCCTTTTCTTATTTAAGATTACCCATTTTCTTTCAGTTTCAAGGACCAAGCATAAAAATCAATCCATATTTCAAATAGTTTTCCCATGTGAATCATTGCATTGTTCCTTCTTTATATGTAAATATGTAGTGTAGACCCCACAAAGTGGGGCATTGACTAATTGTTGAATGATTGTTGAATGAAAACAGAACTTGCCCATCAGTCAAGAAATTGCTCAAGGGCATTGAATCAGTAGCGAGAGAACATCTGTTTGGTCACAAACAAAATGATGAAGTTCTAATAACAGAACATGTTCTAGATTTTATTTAACGTTTTCATATAAAGAATAGGAAAATATAGTGAAACCAGCCAAAAACAAAGCCAACCTGCTTCAGAAGCTGCAGTTTCCATCTAATTTTATGAGCTTCTTTTGAATTTCAAATGCATTTCACATCCACTTCTAATTTGTCTTCTTTTACCACTCATGCTGCACATCTCTTGCTCTGCATCTTGATATGTGTATGTTGCAGGCTTGCAGCTAGTGTTGTTTATGTCCCCCAAGTTCTTAAAATTTGATTTTAAGCTATATGACAGACGTTTTATCGATTTAAAACCAATGGCAAACCCTTGTCTTAACCTAATCTTGTGTTTGGATTCTTTGGAAAACTAACAACTTTCTGAGAGAGATCTCAGTAGCATGGAACTCTGTGTCCTACTCTCTTTGATCCTTGTAGCAAGGATGTCGTTTCTTGTGGTCCACGACTAAAGAATATCATTAATGCAACTTATAAATCCAAATTTCCATGAAGCATGTCTGTCAGTTTTTGATTTGAAAATTTGAAGATTCTCCTACTCTGCAATTGAATACATAATATATAATTTTTTTTATTGGTTTTCTAATAATTTTGGCTTTGTGAAACAATCCATCTGACTTGTATAAACATTTGATAATAAGATAAAATAGAAGTTTCATTTGTTTATTTATTGGAACCAAAAGCTTCAACCCCTAGTAAATGGAGCTTAAAATGTCAGATGGATCCAAAAGGAACCATATTTTCTGTCTCTACCCTCAACCCCAGATGAAGAACCCCTACGCAAAGATAATATTGAAAAGGATTTCTGATGCTGAATAAACCAAGCCTAATAAGGCATAGCATACTGTATATAAGTCGTTTTCATTTCAACTGATGAGCCTAATGATAGGGGTTGTTTCTTGTGTACTGAAAATTTTAAATTGATGGAGACAAATTTCTGTCTTCTACACGCTTGCGGTTACTAATTAATTAGACATGAAAGTGACTACTAACCATTGATTGATGCAAGTATGCATCATGTGCACATAGACGGTAGATAGAAGCAAAACTCTTGAAAATGCTCGTAACTTTTTATTTTCCTTCTTACCTGATATCTTGCGTTTTGAACTAAGCCCTTATTTTCAGTCTCATAATATACTAGGCTATTCTATGAAGTTATACTAAGATTTACCTTCGTGGAAAGGATAATTCATTCGGATCGACATGAGAGTCCAACTACATTGCATTGCCAGAATCCATGTTGTATATTTGAAATAGGCTATTTTTTGAAGCAAGTAACTTACACTAGGCTTTTGGTTTCTGCAATCTCAATATAAAAGGTACCTAGTAAATAATTCAGTTAAAAAAGGTTTTCTACCATTGAAAAGAAAAGTCTCTCTCATTGCTCAGAGAGCCTCAGACCGAAAAAAGAGTATCTCTCATTGCAGTGAAAAACGAAGCCTTTTCCTTTTATTTTCCCCATTAGGTGAATATCACGACAAAAAGAGAGAGATTGGCCACCTTACCAAGCTGCCATTCATCTTTTTCTTTTGTATTGGACCATTGGAATTGGAAAAGGTCAAGCCCCATATAATGTAAAACATATTTTATTCGGTGGATTCTGTGACAAACGTTAGTCTCCTTGACACTGAAGGACAGTTTGGGCATCAACTGTTTTCTCAAAAGAGATTTAGACAAAGAGAAAGCTCTCAAATCCTCTTGCTTTCAAGCATCCTATGTCTCCTTTATCGCTCATCTTTCATCCCTTTTGATGGGGAAGCTTTGCTTTTCTTCTAAAACCAAAACTTTTGTGACCAAGTCATTATTGGACACAACCCATTTTTGGTTTTTTCTCACAATTGTCTTGGCTCAGATAAATTTCAATCCACAAGCATTATCCCAAATTATGTATTTCTACAATTCCAAGTTATGTGGACTTAGAACTACTTCATCCTAAAACAACATGCCACTGACTTTGCTTGAACTCTTGGGTTGAACTCATAAATCATCTTGTTGCCATGTAATGAATTGACAGATCACCATTCACAAAGAATAATGCTATGTTCCATCTTTCATACACAAGTTTAGATGCACAAAGTCAATGTGAAATTGATTTTTGGAAAATAATGTAAAAGAGGAAACAATTTGATGTGACATTAACAATGTTGGAAGTATGGTTTGTTGTATGCACTTATGCAACACCACAATTTCTTACATAGCATGGAGGATTTGTTTACAAAGTTAATATACGAACTCTATTGTGAATTAAAATACTTTTAACCATTTAATCTACCCACGAGTGATATAGAAATGAATCGAGTAATCTCTTTCTTTATCCAAGAAATGTAATTTTAGTTGCAAACTCCTATTTGTAGCAAAGGCATTGTCATTAATCAGTTTTTTTATTTGTAAATATATAGCAATGGCATGCAATGCTCCATATGTAGCCAGCCCTGCATATCATACCAGTCTTAGACCTATGTGTAGAGCAAAGCAAATAGTATGGGACAAGGGTGGAGGGGCGGTCACCAACTCCCACTTGCTTCACAACAAGAGAAGAGAATGTGGAAATTTGGTATTTGATATTTTATGACAATTAAAAATATGATCTTTAATCACGCACGCTACACATAGACCCAGACTCGGAGCCACTATTTATCGTCGTCTCACTCGTCCTCTGGTTGAGTGAAAGAAAAATTGTCCACTTTTGGACCCTTTGACATTCAGGAGTCTACCTCTTTTCTTCTTCCATTAAAGCCCACGAGCTGGTTTTACTTCTTTTAACGAAAAGCCAAAGCTCCTCCATTTGCAAAAGCTAAACATTTTAACACTCAGTATCGTGAAAGAGAAGCTCACTGGTCAGAAGGGTCGTCTTTTTTGAGTCGTTATTTGTGAACCATTTCAGCTTTGCCATTTTCAGACTCTGTTAGCAGCAAGCAAGTGATCACTTTGTGGCTACTTCCTGGAAGCTCTTGCTTGCTGAAATGCTAGTGGGAAAGTTAAAGCTTTGGAGTCTAATTAAAGGCCTTTGAGAACTATTTGGTCCCTGTTCGTCTGCTGGGTCTTTTATTTTTTTCATCTATCAAATACTCCATCAGGGTCCTCGCTGGCTTTTCTGGAGTGTAATGATAACTATTTTTCCTCTGCTTTCTCTGTTTGGTTTTTTTGTTTCTTTGAGATGTTTTTGCCTCACTGAAATTTACCGTTGTTCGCAGAGATGGGGTTTGGGATGAGCGGTGACGGTAAAATGCTGGGATTGAGAGTGAACCCACAACACAAGCGTTCAAAAAGGTAGCTTTCTAATTACTTTGTTTTTTGTTGACAGCTCATTAAAATTCTTTTGTTAGCTAGCAAATCAGTGTTGTCACATTTCTGCCAGATTTTGGTATTTATACTTGTGATTATTGAACTGGAAAAACTTCTGAGATGGGTTATGGGACAAATGGGAACCTGAGCATTCCCAGCTATACACTTTTTTCCTCAAGTAACAACACTGACAATATCTAGTAACCTCCATTTTGGCCTGTTTCCACTTTGCTAGTTTCATGGAGGGAAGCTTGAATTGTTTTTACATGGTATGAAATTTTCAGCCAAAGAGAGGGATGTTACTTGAGAGAGTTCTTTGATTTATCGAGACCCTTGAATTCAGGTGTTAGCCATGAAGTTTTTCTCTTCTCCTAGCTTTTTGTCCGCCAGATTCTTTGTATTCAATGAGAAATAGAGGGTGTTGAAAGTGAAAACCGTGATGGGATATGGGGGAATTGATGGAATGAGGGACTTAAGATATTATCCTTTCCATTCATTTTGTATTAATTGATTTAAACTCTTGATTTTCGGTTTCTTTCATTCAATTTTTTTCTCTTCTATGCCAAAGGTTTATTTATTCTTTCAATTTTTTATTATATATAAATCTTTACCAACTTCGTTTTCCTGTTAAAGTTTGTAATATGAGAAGTAAGGGATATTGAATGTCAAACTTCTTCTTATTTGAAAAGAACGCCTTGAGATTTGGCTTGTAAATGGACGACAAATCATGTCTGAAGTGTCCTAGATATGGAATGAAAGACGTCAAATGCCATCTTCTTCAATCAATATCTATTAAGTGTTTTTGTTCACGCTTATGCATTGCCAGCTTTCCAGAGAAGAGAGGAGTGGAGGAAGATGATTTGCATAGTTTGTATGAAGCATCAGACCGAGTAAAGCTGGTAAGATAACTACTCCATTTTGCCCTTTCACCTATTTTATTCCATAATCATTATCTTATAATAAGTCTTAATTTAAGATCTTAAGCATAGTGCCAGCCTGAACATTAACATATTGGCCCCTCTATTTTTCTTTTCTTTTCTTTTCTAGATATTTAATCTTAATTATACATGTGTTATAAAGTTAAAATAAAGTTTTAGGACATTTCAGTTAGTACTTATGTCTTTGATTTATAATACCCATTACCATAGGTAGGAATTAAGCTCTGTTAAGCCAAGTTGGATACAAGACTGACGATTATGTTGATGATTCACACACTGAACTCTGAACTTTAGTGTCGAAAAGTAATTTTGCATACTGACTTATGGATTGGATCTAAAACCAGGATATGGGGCAATTCAAGGGCCGCGCTACAACCAAGAAGAAACAATCTCCTACCGTGGAAGTGCACAGCTCTTTAAAGCAAGAGGTGTACCAAACTTATATATCTTTATATATAGGTTCAGGAGATTTTGGATGATTAAACCCAACCCATTTTGTGCAAGCAAGCTCCAGCTTTATCTTTGCTTATTACTGTTTTGTACACAGATTCTACAGCTTGAGAAGAGATTACAAGATCAATTCGATGTCCGCCATGCTTTAGAAAAAGCATTGGGTTATAGATCCTCTATCCTTCACAACACAAATGAAATTGCTATGCCTAAGGTAGCTCCTTTCTGTCTTCATATTCAAATTTTCTTTCTTTAATGTATAGGAAATATTCAACAGGCTACTTGAATCGCTATAAAAAATGTACATGCTCTATTTCTGTATCAGTTTCTATTGCATGCACTGTATTATACCCTATTAAAACATATATTTCTACATTTAAGTTCTAAATAATTGCACTTGTTGTGGAGGTATTTACAATTGTTCCTACACATTTTTCCTAAATTTAATGTCTTAAGTAGCCTTAGTTTGATACCACCAGAGTATACAGCAGATGTTTGCTTTTATCTATTGTATTTGCCAGCAGTGACTAACTTCAGCGCTCTATTTCTTCCCTGATAAAAATTGTTTGTTGAATGCCTTGGCCATAGAATTGTAATGCAAATCTGGTGCTGAGCTTGACATTGGTGTTGATTTGCTTTTGCAGACTGTTTCACCACTATTTGTTTCTGTAATTTTTATTACTTACATTTTGACACTGCTTTTATATGACTCCAGCCAGCCACAGAATTGATTAAGGAGATTGCAGTATTGGAATTGGAAGTTGTTTATTTAGAACAATATCTTCTCTCTTTGTATCGGAAAGCATTTGATGGACAATTGTCCTCTGTTTCCCCATCTAAGAAGGATGAACAACTAAAACCAACTCTAACAACCCCAAGAAGCAGGTTCCTGGAAGTTTCCGAACCTGAAATGCCATCGAAGAGGGAAAATTTAGCAGTTCAATCTGGTGGTCAGTCACTTGAAATTTCATGGAAGGGATCTGATGGAATTGGAGGAGAAGAAAATCTATTCGATTCTGGTGTTCACCGTTGCCACTCCTCACTTTCGCAACGTTCTGCATTCTTATCTAGAACTTCTCCTCCAGAAGAGTGTTTGTCGAAAGCTTTGCGTTCATGTCATTCTCAACCATTAACCATGATGGAGGTAATTTATGTGCATTGTTTTTACCGTTTTCTGATCAAAGTTTGTTCCCCTAAAGATGCTCATTATTGCCATTGCCACAGATCATGGCACACACTGATTTACTTTAACCATTTTTTCATGCTATTCATGGCAATTTGACGGCCTTATCTGATTGTGACTTTCAATTGTTTTCCCAGTATGCTCAGAATACTTCATCAACTGTAATTAGTCTGGCAGAGCATCTTGGTACACGCATTGCTGATCATATTCCAGAAACACCTAATAGGCTTTCGGAGGACATGATCAAGTGCATGTCCACTATATATTGCAAGCTCACAGAACCACCCTTGACAAATAATGGCCTTTCATCCCCCAATTCATCGTTGTCATCAACAAGTGCATTTTCTCCACGAGATCAGAGTGAAATGTGGAGTCCAACGTTCAGGAATAATTCATCTTTTGATGTACGATTGGATAATCCTTTTCATGTTGAAGGACTTAAAGAGTTTAGTGGGCCATACAGCACAATGGTTGAAGTGCCATGGATTTATAGAGATAGTAAAAAATTAGGCGATATAGAGCACTTGCTACAACATTTTAGGTGAGCCTTTATGTCAACTATTTGAGTTAAATTCTATGTTTTCTTGCAATTAAAGTTATGCTTACAGAGTTATCTTGTTACAGGTCACTTATCTGTCGTCTAGAGGAAGTAGACCCAAGAAAGTTGAAAAATGATGAGAAATTAGCATTCTGGATTAATGTACACAATACGTTGGTGATGCATGTAATGTTCACTACCTGTGGTATACCTATTTCACATTGTGGTCATCTTTGGTTGGTTTCTACTGGGTTCTAAAGAATAATCTGTTTCTGGTAGGCATACTTGGCTTATGGGATTCCACAAAACAATGTAAAGAGGGTGTTTTTACTTTTAAAGGTAAGAATAGTCTCTCACAGGCATTACTTAAAGGAAAAGTTGAGTAAGGGTATTTGTTTATTTGGTTTCTTTTACTTCCAGGCTGCATATAACATCGGGGGCCACACAATCAGTGCAGACACAATGCAGAGCTCTATCCTTGAATGCCGAATGTCTCGCCCAGGACAGGTGGATCCTAGGACACATATTTATACACACACTCTGAAACTCTAAAAAACCCTTTATTTATTTTACTAATTTCCTAAGAGTTTATCTAACGTAAACATCTCTTGTGATTCAAACTTATAAAGGTTATCTGTGCTTGCAGTGGCTTCGCTTGTTACTTACTCCAAGGAACAAATTCAAGACTGGAGATGAACGGCAAGCATATACCATCGACCATCCAGAACCCCTTCTTCACTTTGCACTTTGTTCAGGAAGCCATTCTGATCCTGCGGTACTTCATTACCCCTTTTTTTGTGTGTATTTCTAACATTACTCATAAATCTATACTGCTTTTGGAATATCCCAGCATATTCGAATGTATTCTATCCTGTATTGAACTCCTAGTTGCATTGCATCCCACTGCCACAATGGAAGGCAGAAGTACTTTTTAGCTTTTAGCAGTCACCCTTCTATCTGGTTAAAATTGAGAAAATAACCAAAAAGAATTTATCCTTGGAAAAAAACGATAGAAAAATCAACAATTCCTTGATATGCTTTGTCTTAGTTTTTATGTTTTTATATATGAGAAATTGTGTGAACCTTTCCGTGATCTTTCTCAGGTTCGTGTATACACACCCAAGAGAGTATTTCAGGAACTGGAAGCTGCAAAAGATGAGTACATTCGAGCTACCTTTGGCGTGCGCAAGGACCACAAAATTCTTCTGCCCAAGATTGTTGAGGCATTTGCGAAGAGTTCAGGTTTGTGTCCGGTTGGTGTTTTGGAGATGATCCAACAATCAGTGCCTGAATCTTTGAGGAAGAGCGTCAAGAAATGCCAGCTTGCGAAATCTCGTAAGAACATTGAGTGGATTCCTCACAATTTCACTTTTCGGTATCTAATTTCTAAAGAGCTGGTGAAGTGAAACGTTTGTATGGGGTGATACATACAGCAATATACATTGTTCCTAGGCTTTTTATTGTTAGAAGGATTTCAATTTTCATGCATATCTTCTGTACAAAGTAGAATATGAACCAGAAAAAGAGGCAAAAGGGAAAAAAAAAGTGAGGGCCGGAGAATAGAATGGTGTAACCTGCAGCATTTTGTATCTGCACTATCTGTATCAGGCTCTGCAAAGTCTGCAATTGCTGTAATCTTTTTGTGATTGAATTGAAATGGCGCATTTAGCATTGTAAATATATCTGCAATTGCTGTAATGTTTTTCCTTGAACCATCATTATTAATTAACATAGATAACATTTGGCAAAAGCATTACATCTTTACTCGCATTTCATGTGTGTCAGTGTGAGACTCACGTGTTCATTCACAATTTTTCTGTGTCGGTGGATCTTTAATTCTTATGTTAAGTACAGTGTACCCATTTTTGGATCACAAGAATCAGCCTATTCCAATTTGGGTTCTGCATCATATATATCTTGGATCTCCCACTCATTTTTCTTAAAATATAATTACATAAATCACTAACCCATGATTTATTGATATTGAATGAACCAGTGCAGCTGTAATCTGTAACCAAGAAAACAAAACAAATCACAACACAAAAGAAAAGGAGATCTGAGCCATAAGCATAGATAGACGCGGGCTAGTTCAGTTGGCTAAGTAGTGTGTTCGCCTTCTTGCAACTGAGTTCGATTTCTAATCCTTGTAAATAAGAGAAGTTTTGAATATCGTCTAAGCATACTGTTATTTAGCAGCAAAAGAGCCTCTCAGACAATACTTTTGCCTAATTTACATCAAACAAACACCCAAGTGCAACAACACATTATTAATTAACCCCTCAAGATCATAGATCCCAAACTTGAAAACTTCTCTAGTAGGGGCTTTCCCCAATAACATTCCCAGGAGGATTATAAAAACAAATGCTCAAACTTCTCTGATCCTTCACACAGGTGGCCTGTGCACAGCCCAACTCTACAGACTTCCTCCACACAACCTGAGTGTACACACCACAACTATGATTTGGAACACAAGAGTTGCCAGTGTAGTTGTAGAAGTCCTTCTCCTCGAGCCACGTGTCCACAACCATGGTTGGTGTGACTGACTGGCCACTTGCCCACAGCTGATTGGCTCCATACTTGCTGCCACTGGTGAGGTTAGCAAAGTTGCAGGCTTTGTTGTCTCTTTGGTACCTCACAAGTCTGCTTGTGGCATTGGCCAGAGACTCACTCCACTTGAGAGGCTCAACGCCCACTGCAGCTCTGGCTTGGTTGTGAGCCTTGAGGTATTCTGTGGCTGCATTTGAGAGAGGAGGGGTGGCTGGGTTGAGCTGAGCGGCTGCAACATGGGCTGAGCTGATGGTGGCTAGAGCCACTGCTAGCACAAGAAGCAAGGCATGGGCCATTTTCATCTTGATCTGGTTAAATCTTTAGTTGTTTGTCCAATTATTTATAGAGGCCTCCTGTGTTAGTAAAAGCAATGAAGTGAAGTTACTGGTTTGCCCTTCTTGTGTGAGTAATGTTAAAAGGAGCAAGTTTGTTTGACTATATATGTTTAAGTCATATCATACATGAGTGATAATTGATGTGTTGAGTCCGAAAATATTGTTGAGTGTCGTTCGTTCAACCTCCCAGAATTCCAGCGGCGGAGTTGGTTGATGGTTTCGATTCAATGGTAGGTAATTAAGAGCCAGTGTGTGTGGCGTTGTGCCACCTTGATTGACCAAAACAACTTACCAAAATTTCCCAAAACAATGCACGTGACGTCGTTGACTTTTATCTTTGACAAGGACCTATGTCCTATTACCGTTGAGGCCAGCCCTAGAGGCTGGTCACGTGCATGTATAGCTTGGCATTATGAACTAAAAGACAACCTTTTTGCATGCAAGACATTTTGTTATCACTTTAATCCAAAGTGATACATTTACTATCATTCTCAAAACTTGACACGTATCCATTGATATAACCATAGTTACATAAATACAAAGCAAAAAATTAACTATGATTATGCCAATGCATTATACGCCGCAGTATCGGTAACGATCGAAAAATACACATTGAATTAAAGTGATGAGTAAAAATATTTCATTTTGCACACAGTGCACGCACCCTGTGACGGTGGTCGCTTTTAATGTGTCTCCGCAACAGATTGCATCAACTTGTATGCGTAAATTACGATTGGCTTAATAGGTATTGGGCTTTATCAAAGAACTAGCCACTATGCTCAAATGATTGGCGGCCCACATGTTGGTCAAAGTCTTGCCCTTTTTTTCGGTCAAAGCCTTACCATTTACCCGCACCAAATCAAACCTACCTCAGTCCTAATCATTTTGACCCCCAAAGATAAAAAAGAGTTCAAGCTAACAGATGTGGGTTAAGCAAGTTAGAAGGGAGTTATTCATGTTCAAGCAAGTTTCAATAATACGATTGTGACTGTTACAGATGTGCGGGGTCGAGTAATTTCTTGGTCCTCCGCCGGGGCTTGTGGATTCAAGGGTACAAGAAGAGGTACACCATTTGCCGCTCAAACCGCAGCAGGAAATGCTATTAGGACAGTAGTGGATCAAGGTATGCAACGAGCAGAAGTCATGATAAAAGGCCCGGGTCTCGGAAGAGATGCGGCATTAAGAGCTATTCGTAGAAGTGGTATACTATTAAGTTTCATACGCGATGTAACCCCTATGCCACATAATGGCTGTAGGCCCCCTAAAAAGGAGAACCCAATTCCTACAGTGATGAATATGAGCGCAATTGAAATTCCTGGGGAGTTATACATTTGTGTATTGATAAGACCATTCACTATTTCTTTAAGCTCGATCTCTACCCCGGATGAACTATATAGCCAAGAGAAACCGTGAACCAGAATAGAAGAGCTTGCCCCACCCATGAGTAAATACTTCCTAGTAGCCTCATTAGACCGTACAAGACACTGTGTTCGCTCTCTTACGCTTATCAATTTTAACATTGCTAAAATTCAAATGTGTTTACTGTAGTTAACTACGGCAGTGTGTCCGCCTTTTTTACTTGAATTAGATCCTCTACTCATATATTAGAGTAATTAGAATATCACTTTTTCAAAAAAACAAAAAAAAGAAATTTGATCTCAAACTGATCAATTTTCACATTGTTAACATTCAAATGTGTTTGACTATATATCACTCAATTTGATTTTGATAAAAAACCATAAAACCCAAAAAGAAAAAAGAAAACTAAATTCAATGAATATTGAGCTTGGGAATTAGGCGATCACCATCTTTGCCCAATGCGGAGGCGGCCTTGATTGCCAGAGCGCAGAGGTCCGGGAGAGAGAGCGGCTTCTGGGCTTCACAAAGTGAAAACAGGAAGTAAATTTGGCCCGGTTGGAGCTCCTCCTCTTCAGGCACGTGGGGCACGCACGTCCCGACAGACATGTTCTCGGAGTTGCAGAGGAAATGATTGGGATTCTGCGAAGTTATGTGCTTGGCTTGCGTTGGTAGCTTCAACTCCTGCATCCGACCATCCACGTGGATCACTATGCTGCTTGTCGCCCGTCTGATCAAATCTGATCCTGCCGGTCCTCCTCTGCTTCCATTTCTTGTCCTCGTCGGAGTGGAAGAACAAGCGCCCATATTTTTTCACTGAGAGAGAGAGAGAGGGGTTTTTCTTGTTTTCAACTTCAGTCGGTGGTTTTACTATACTTTTTAACATAAGACTTTATTTATTTTATTTTATTTTTCTGATAGGTTTAACAAAGTCCAAATTAAGGTCTTTGTTTTAGGCCAAAAACAATTAATAATTAAATAATTAAGGTCTTTATATGATGTTAAAGAGTTATGTCATCAAACCAAACCTTTTTCTTTATTTTTAATAGCCTCTCCGCGTGCATTTCCGCGCCTGTGAGAGGTTTTTTTTAAAAAAAAAATTTATTTTATTTTAGAATTAAAAATAATATTGAGTAGTTGTGTTCCATAAAAATATGATTCATTATTTGATTTTTCTTTTAATTTTAATTTTTTTATATGAAAAAGTGTGAATTTACTATATTATCATTATTTAATTAATCATTTCAATTCTTAATTTTTGCATTAATTAAGGGCATTTTCTGATATTTTGAATGTTTTACCATTCTCTCCCTTTTGTTTTATATATATAGATAGATGAAAGACAACATTTTATTAAGCAATCAAGAAGAATTACAAAATCATAATATATATGGTGGTTCCTCAAACATAATCTTACGCAGACTACTAACTTATGTTTGGTGTTTCCTCAAAAAGTTTATATCTGGATTTTTGTGGTCTCCTCAATTCTAGGGTTTTGTTAATAAACCAATTTTTTTTCTTTCAAAAAAAGCTTAACCTTTTTTTTGTTTGTTTATGGAACCTAAGTATTTAAGTTAATGATTGGTTACATATTTCTAATCTCGGTCGTTGGATTGTATTTATTAGATGTGTTAGTAAATTTAATATGCAACATACATGAAATTCAATAGTCGAGATTAGAAATATGTAACAAATCCTTAACATAAAATACTTATTGAAGAATCCATAATTAAAAGCAACTTTGTATTTCAATTAAAAGCATTGACAAAGTGATCTTGAATATTTCATGCTTATAATACTTCAAACCTAAAACTAAATTGTATAACTTATTTGGGTGACATGAAGTGTGTGTGGGGGACTATGTGCCCCAATAATGTCGTGAAGAAACATAAGAGAAATATCTTTCGTTTAAAAGTTGATATGTATGATTTACTATCTAAAATTCTAAGTGAGTAAAAAAAAACTAGTCGCTTGCTAGCATGTTGGCTTTGTGTTACATCCAAAGCTGAACACGTCCTAAGTTCGACTGGCATCAGATTGGTGATACATTACCAGAAATGATAAAAATAAACTTTAGTAATTAAATTTCTTAGTGAAGTAAGATACTCAAAATCCGTAGGTTTTGAAAAAGTTCATAACATTAATATGAAAAATAAATAAATAACTAGCCGCTAAGGCTTGTTTGGTTCGCAAAATGAACTTCTTAATTTGAATATATAAAAAAATCTTCTTAGGAATGAAACTCTCATATCTAATCCCAGGAGATGAGAATGACCTATGCCCATTCCCATGTTTGGGAAAGTTGGGAAATGAGGATCAGAAAATACAACTTTATCTCATTTCCATGTTTGGTTATGAATGAAAGATGCTCCCAAACAGGGACGGATCAGGAATTTTCTCTTCGGGGTCAACGTATAAAAGCTCACAATTTTTTATAGACAAATCTACAATTAGGGATGGCAACGGGCCGGGTATTGTTTCGATATATTAGAGGGCACAAAAGTAAATATAACCTCACCTGCACATACCACACACTGACATAAACACAAGGGAACTGCCTCCACTGCAGCATTCTACGCATTTCTGATTAAAGCATACAAAATTTATTCAAACTAACCAAAATGAAAGCTCAACAATATAACCAATCAATAAAACTAAGGACATATTAGTTACTCTTAAAAAAACAATCATTATTAATTAATTAAAGCTTAAAAAATAGGATAGGACTATTGATAAATGAAGTTTTGAAACCCTAACCTCCGTCATTCATACCAGCCATTAAACCACTAAAGTAGAAATTTTGGTTGTGATAGTTGCATATAACTACTATTTATATCGCTATGCAGTTCAAAGGAAGAAAAAATTAAAAAATCTTCATGCACATGCCAAAAGCATATATTAAAGTCAACATCTTCTCCCCAGGGCGTGGTTTCTGATTTGCCCCACTCCCTTGGCAGAAGCAGGAGCTGCTTCTCTTTGAGGCAAAGAATCAAATAGGTGGAGAGCGACTAAACCAGAGATTTCCATAGGTCAAGTTTTTTCCCCAGGCTGTGATTCCAGGCTTGCAGGGGTCACTTGACCCCGTTGCCCCAACGTGGATCCGTCCCTACTCCCAAAGGCCGCCCAGGTCCACATAACAATCGAATGCCAAGACCCCATCCACGAATGGACCCATGCTCATCTCCTTTAAAAAGGGCCCATGCATGAGGGGCGAGGCCCGCGAATATGTACCCCAGGGCGCACGGTGATCCCGAGAGGGAACACATGCCGCAACCTCACCAACCACCCAATTCCAAGTTGCCACATCATCAAAGGCCCAACAATCCCACATCGGAAAAAGACCCTTCACTCCCCATATAAAAAGGGAGTACTTTTCACCCAAAAATGTAACTTCACTTGCACCCCCTCTAGACTAAAGTACAATACTTTTCAACCCTCATTTGAAGTTGAATCTGACTTAGGCATCGGAGGATAGTTAGTGGTCCATACCACCACTTCTTCAGTGACCCTTTCTTGTCTCCTTCCCAAGAAATAGAATCTGATTGCCCACATTATCCCGATGCCTTCGGTGCGATCGAGAAGAAAAAGGAGACTTACATAAGTGCGTCCTACAAATCCAAAATAAACACACCCTTGAGGAAGGATGGGCCCAAGAATTTTGGTGCGCTCTGATTGGGTGGAGCAAGCATCAACAAATATGGTTCACTATTTGTGAGTTAGGTCGTAAAGTAGATGGCAAAGAGGAATAAGAGGGGGTAGCTAGGAACAAAGTATTAGCCTCATGATATTGACACCATTTTTTTCCCTCTTCATTTCTATGGAAAAGTGTCCACAATTTCAATTCACACATCTGTCTATAATATAGAAAGGGGAATACAAAAACATAGCCGCACAAAGGGCTTTTGCAAACAATAGAAAGATACAAACAATAAACACAAGTATTGCAAATCGCTTGTGGCATTTCTATGTTAAGTACACGAATCTGTAAAAAAAATCGAATTAGAGTAAGCATGATTTTGTTTATAGTTAATTAATTTCTTTTTAGTCAATGTTAGTGACTTGGCCTTATATAGTTTAATGTTTCTTCCCCTTCCTTATCACAAGAGACTCGTAATATAATTGGTAACTAGCTGTAACATCCTTGGAGGGTTTAAAATACAAAGCAGATGCTCATGATGGCCACCGTTTAAATAAACTACTCAAATAAGCATTTTCCCATGCAATTTGAGAAAGTGATGATGAATGAATCGATCCCCCGATGCTTATCCACAAAACAATAATTATTTAAATAGATGAACTTTTCATATCAAGTTGGAGTCGTTCAAAGGATGGTAAGAAAATATAAAGAACGGACCTCCTTTTTACACAAATTGTCAATTGCAGCAGGAATGCAATTCTTTATCTCCGTTCCATTCAATATGCTCTCTCCTTCCTGTATTCCTTTTCCTGTTTTATACTCCAAAAAATCGTCACTTTTAAGTACCACAATCAATCATCTATCTATTTCTGATTAATAATAGTAAGATGCTATACTATTTGAATAGTGCTATTCCTTTTCTTTTCCAACTTTAAATTTATAACTCAATTCAAGATCCAGTTGATTCAATTTTGAAACTCATCGCACGTTGATGAATTGGAAGAAGCTTCTTCTAATATCGGGAGGACAAAAACCATAATATCAGTCGTAATTAAGTATTGAATTCATCGCAAATATAAACTTTTCTCGCCTTCATATATATATATATATATATATATATATATATATGTGACTCGGACCTAACTTCATCTTATTTTTCACATTATTTTTTAGGTTGAGGTGCCATTTAATTAGCCCATGCAATCTTAAGAAATACACTTGCCTAATTATTGCCTGCGATTTGAATCCAACTTTTGGAAGATTACATTATACATGACCTATATTTAATTTGCTCCCTTCCCCAACTAATGGGTCACATGAACTGCATCCATATAATTCAACCAGCATTCTGGTGGGACTTATTAATTATATAGTGATTGAGATAGGCCTAGCGATGATTGCAAAAGAATAAGAAATTCCTCTCGAGAACTTTCTCAAACCAAAAGGAAGAAGCAAAGCAAAAGCAATAGCTAAAAGGTGTGAGAATTGAAAATAAAGCAACGCCAAGTACATCTTAAAACTATTTTTTTCCCTTTTAAACTTCTTGTGTTAATACCTTCTCCTTTTGTTCTTTACTTTTTGTAATTAAGCCTTTGTCTAACTTTGAGATTCACTGCCCGAGTTAGCCACCTCTCCAATACCTTTCTTGCTTTAGATTGGGAACAGTTGTGCATCACTATGTCAAGAAAAAACGCCACCATCGATCCATTTAGGATCGAATAATTATACAGAATAGTTGATATTCAGATAGTTTTGAGAGAAAATTGACAGGAAAAACCTTGTAAAGAAGTGAGAAAATGATTGATCGTTACAATATCTGTTCCACATTTACGATCACATATGCAAGAAGTGAGTGATGAATTTACATATGTAACTTCTGAAAGATAATCAACACTTTGCACTAATAACCCAATAGTAAAATGGCGAGCACAAAACCAGCTAATTGTAAATTCAGATGTTCTAAGTTCGAACCACCATATGTATAAAAATTATTTAAAACTCACTTTATATGTGTGATTTGCATGTGATTTATGCATTCGAAATTTATCTTAACACTTTATATATGATAACAGAATAAGTCATGAGACTTTTCCTTTACATTGCTCTTGTCATTGTCTCCATCCACATCTGTTGGTGGATTCGTAATGTAGACAAATGGGTACTGGTGGGTAGAGGCAGGAAATAGAATACAAATTTTACAAAAATTCTGGTCAAATAAGTACATGAATATTGTGATCAACAGCTGGATCCAAGGGCTGTACTATCAAAGCAATGTGAACCGTGAATTGAAGCACGCAGGGAAAAGAAAAGAGAGTGGGGACCAAAAGCTTGAAGTTGGAAAATAATGGAGGCAAGCTAAAATAAGTAGATTGTCAAAGCTAGAAAAATGAAATTCATGCATATGCCTACTTACATAGAGGAGCATAGGGCTCTTTTGGATTGGAGTTAAAGTAACAAGCTTGGAATCTTCCCACTCTCAAACAAACACATAAAAGAAGCTTTTTAGTGGAGGACAGCGATTTGAGGCCTCAATACTAAATTCCAAATCGTCCTGTTCCTTGTTCTTGGTGCAGAAGCAACATATAATGTGCTTGAGATTTTAACCAAAACCACTATTTTCCTCTTCTTTGGACTCTGATCAGTACGAATTGCAGACTTGTATAGTGTTATTTCACCAATATGGCTAATTGTACTCCCATATCGTCCAATTGTAAACCACCAAATTGTTGGATGAGATCGAACTACATTATAGGTGAATAATATGGGTAAAACTTCAGAAGCGGAATTCCGTTTGGACGTGAGGTAGCTAGGCGATTAACATGCGCAAGTCGCCCGACTGTCTCATATCTCGCAAAACAGAATTCCTATCTTAAACATAAATTTAAACAAATTCAAGTAGTTAGTTATAAGTAATCAATATTGATTCAATTCAAAGCTTGATCAATTATTTAGAAAAGTCTACCAATTATCTGGCCACATGAACTACACGTAAGTAAAACGAGTTTTCCTCATCATCAGTTGCCTAGTTGTTTTTTCATAGAAGGATTCTTAATGGGGAAATCGAGGAGCAACAACGGGGGCACCCTTATATATGCATTTAAACATTGTTAATTATTGTGTGATTAATATTTTATCTATAGTTTTACAGTACTATCTATGTCACCACCATGAATGGACCAACTCACGAGAACCTGATTAGGAGGACCACCAAAGTTAATTACTTTAATTTTTTCTTTCTTTGATTTGCTGAGGACCACTTTGTTAGGTTTTGGATGATGGTAATTTGTTGGGATTGGTCAATGGTCCCCCCAATAAGCTCTGTAGAATGATGATGATTTTTCAAGCTGTTCCCCTTCTTGGGGTTTTTCTTAACAACTTGCAGATAGTAAGTTGTATGTATTAATTGCCAATTGTTGGTGAACTTGTTTACATTTCACATTTCGTATTAGTCTATATTAGTCGGAGCTTCGTTCTTTATTACACTTCGTTTAATGATTTGGTATTAAATTGGAACTTAGTCTTTATTAGACTGAGCTTTGTTCCTTTAAACGAGACTTGTAAGACACAATAGACGAGTATGAAATTTAATAAGTCCAATTTCAATATTCACTAAACAATGATCAAGACACTCCAATTTATTTTGGTCCTCCTATGATAAATAAAATAAAATATTATATATTTGTTAGGGCAATTGTGACCTAGACAGCTACGTACGTAGTTACCTACCCCATAGGTTGCCAGGAAGTAACTTTCAAGGCCATCTTTCTTACTAGACTTGCGTGTATGATTCATGAGCACATCAAACTTTGAAACCCTAGTGGATCGTTACAGCTGTCAGCTCTGTACAAACTTACAAAGCATCCCATGCAAAAATGGTGGAGCTAGCTCACACGCAGACACCCACCACTGTCGTGTGTGAGCTTCCTCAACTCTGCTGCTCTCAACAAACTTAACATCCAAACAATATGGCAAACAAAACACACCCATGAACGAGGCCAAGAGATAAAAACATGACCCATGACATATCGTTGTCTCTCTACACTCATCAATTCAACATCATGGTTTTTGACATGATATGCCAATGCCATTATACACATTCACACTTCATCATCATTTCTTAACCTTTAACATCAAACATCTAATCTGTTATTGCAAAAATATTCCTTCAATTTGTTTTGCGGTCTAACATGTTCTACTAGCTGTGAATTAGACTGTAAATTTGAACCGTTAATGTCAAATAATTTAGTAATAGAACATTATTCGAGATAATAAATTTAAGTGCGTGACTGAATGACAACAATAACGTAAGCCTATTTTGAGATAATAATAAACGTTCTGCAAATCAGATTGTTAATATGAAATTATATACGCTCGATTCATATACCATATTTAGTAAAAAGAAACATTATCGGTTTGAGATAACGAACACAAACTATGTTTGAAAAGTCTAGAAGAAGAGAAGGAAATGAATGTGTCATAAATCCCTAGAACACATCCGTTGTATGATGATGATTAATGGTGTACTACTATCAACTACTACAGCTGTAAAGAATTTCGTTACTTCCAATCTAAATAACCAATACCGTGTTGTTTAATTAGCAGCCTGCTTGGACCCTGGAATTTAGCTCCCAAACCTAATTAATTTACACACCTCCTCCTCCTCCTGTTCTCATCCTCCTACAACCCTTTCCGCGTAAAAGTGACTTATTGAAAAAGCACTTTCTTTATTTCCGTTAACAATAACACACTCACAGATGAGATTGACATCAAGATCTTATTCAACCCCAAGGAGAAGTCAAAAGAACCTTGGTCCCTCTCTTATTAATAAATTAAACATCATTGTCACTTTCTTTTTCTCTCCTTCCTTCAACTTGCTTAAAAAGCGCTTTTCAACTCACCTCACAGAATGCCTATGTATACGCAAATGGTTCTACTCTGCCGCAATTTTGTCAAAAGTACCAAAAGCACCCCCAAAGAAAGAATCCAAAACACAGTTCAAATCATCAAGTGAATTATTAAGTACCCTTTGGTTGTTTTGATATACCACATTCTTTATTTTAGTAAATTATATATTTTAAAAAAAACACCTTGACAACTACATATTTGACACAAAAACACTTTGAGAAAAAAATCATCAACTAGCACTTGTCATTTTTTATACTATTTTTCCATTTAAAAGTACACCAGAGTGTGTGTTTTTTTATATTTAAAAGTATTGATCTTAAATGATTTTTTTATTATAAAATATAAAGTTATCAAGAGAATATATGTGAAAAACCCGAAAGAGTTAATATCTCTATTAGCTAACTTTTTTTAAGAAAAATATTTCCATGGTTATGTAGAAGCTCTTACGTTCTTATCAATAGCAGTGTGACGTGTGATAGCCATAAACAATAAAAAAAAGTTATTTGGTGAATTGTAACGTACGCATTGTTCCCAAATTTAATTGTTTGCATCTGCTCTGTCAATTTAAATCTTGGACGCCAAGTAATTTTGTCTCAATGGTTGTTTTTTTTTAATTTTTCTCAAAACCAGTCAGGGGTAAAATTGTAACACGACCCCCAAATGGCTGACAGAACAAATAAAGCTCTCAAAACAAAAATACCATCCGGTAAATCTACAGTACCGACCCACTAATCACAGATCATTACAATGTATTTACACAAATGCCCTTAGTTGAAATTCCCAAACTACCCCTACTCCGGAATCGCACTCAACAACGCCGCAAACCGTCTGTTTCCTCCACTACCCCTCCCCCTCCTCGACGCGCCACCGGCGGGGACCACTCGCCGGCGATCCTTGACCTCCTCGCCCGAAATTATGATCTGCGACACCGAATTGCGGCGACACCCGCATTTCTCACCCCCACTCTTCATAAGGGCGGAGCTGGCTTTGACGGCCAATGCGGCCATCTCCTCCGCCTGCAATGGATGCTTGAGCCAGCTGAGTGGCAAAGCGAAGTAGAGCTGGCCCGGTTGGAGCTCCTCGTTCTCATTAACGGCCTGAACGATGTCGTCGAAGTCCATCTCGTCCGAGTTGCAGATAAAGGAGGCGGGGTTCTTTTGAAGCACGTAGGAAACCTTTACTGGGTACGGGTATTCTTGTAATCTCCCGTCTTGTAGGATCAGCTTGGCCGTGGCCACTTGGGTTGACCCAGACGAGCTGCAAATACCCATTTTGGATCGAAATTGAGTCTTGGAAGTTTCGGATTTGAGTTTGGATTCTCAGAGAGTTAGAGAGAGAGAGAGAGAGAGAGAGATTTGAAGGAGAAGCACGGAGGGTGTGGAGAAGAGAGAGAGGGAATATATAGAGAGAGGAGGGGGCTCGTAATTTGAACCAGGATGCCACGTCTGAATTTTGTCGTGTAGCTAAGCAATGTTTTTTTCGATAAGTGGGCAGGGCTTGGCCAAAGCCAGGCTGTAAGTTGGTGGTGACAGCTTGTACCGATTTTGTGAGTTGGGTGCTTCAGAAATGACCCCCTATCATGATAATATTACAAGGGCAGGGACTAGCCTATGTTGTATAGACTAGTACTAGTAGTACTAGTTCTGTGCTATTACATTTTTACTGTGGAAAAGAATATGACTCGTGCTATTATCTTTTGAGTAACAAAGAAAATATCAGTAAAATCTGACGGATGATGCTCGAGACAGTCGCTCATACACGATTTGCATTTTACGTGCATGAGTGATTGTCTCAACCAATCGTCAAAATCTAACATATATAAATTACAATCATATGAAAATGAAGCATATCATATAAATTCAATATGCGTTAAAACGGATTACATTCATATATTTTTACGTAGGCGAAGATTCGGGTTTATAATGTTTGATTTTACAATTCATTTTGTACCATCTTGTTTTTTGGTTTTGGTATTATTGGACCACCTATGTCGTGGAATGATACGACTTTCACCTAAGTGGCCACTACCCTCCGTGCTTCACTGTGTGTTGAATAGTGCAGTTTCTATAAGTAGGGGAGTGATGTCAAAAGATTCTGCAAAAAGGAGAAAAAATGGTTTGCTCAACTTGGCAAGGGCTTTCATGAATCATGGGATACCCACCTAACCCTAAGCATGATGATATTGATCTTTATCTTGATCTTGATGGTACTAATAATATTATCAACTTTATATTTTTTGTACAAATATTAATCTATGGCTCCAATTATATTTCCCACTTTCCCCTTTGTGTTGGTGTGGGAGAGTTTTTATGATGAGATCAATATAATTTTCCTTTTCAAAGCACAAATCCAAGTGTATTGATATTAATCATCGTCTTTATTTAATATCCCTTGGGTTTGCAAAACAGTCATTTTATTAGGGGTGGGCTCGGTTTGGGTTGGTTCGGTTTTGGCTCAAGCGAAACCAAACCGAACCCTCTCGGTTTGGCTATTTTGGAAACCGAAACCAAACCATAAGTGATGAAAACCGACCACTTCGGTTAACCGGACTTGTGGTTTGGTTTGGTTCGATTTCGATTTTTGGCTTTCTTAGAGAGAGAGAGAGAGAGAGAGAGAGAGAGAGAGAGAGAGAAATAAAAGCAATGAAGAGAGGGAGAGATGGAGAGGAGAGGAAGAAAAAGAGAGAAAGAGAGGAAGAGATGGAGAAGAAGAAGAAGAAGAAAAAGAAGAGAGAGAGAGAGAAAAGAAGGAAAAAATGCATTACATATATATATATATATAAATTTCTTTAATCTATGCAATATATATATATAAACTATGTATTATTTATATATATATAAATTTCTTTAAACTATATATTATATATATATATATAAATTTCTTTAAACTATGTATTATATTTTTATTATAATATTTTTTTAAATCTTCGGTTTGGTTTGGTTAAACCGTGAGTTTGGATATTGCAAAACCGTAAGAACCATAGACTTCGGTTTGGTTTGGGTTCAAACCGATAACCAAAAAATTTGAAAAAAACCAAACCAACCCGACGATCGGTTTGGTTTGGGCGGGTTAATCGGGTTTCGGTTCCAAATGCCCGACCCTACATTTTATATGGGTTTTGAGTATCCATCGGAAAGGAGACCAAAAATGAGATGCTGACGTCAAAAGCGATACCTACAATAATGTGCACGTACCAAATATGTTCCAAAGATTTTTAACTTTTTTTAAAAGGATTTTTTAGAGTGGCGATGGTATACTAAATTTATAAACACCGGACAAAAACTAGGACTTGAACCAAGGATATTTCCTAAAGAGGAGTAATTGCTCCAATTAACTACACTTGTGAGTATTTTTACATTTTTAACCTTTCTTAGCCTTGAAGATTTTGGTCACTAAAACTTTGGGCTTGTTAGGTTTCAAGTACATGCAAATGTGCTACCTTCCTCTTTTATTTTCCCACCTTTACTTTTTTGTCTTCTTTTCGTAAACCTTGGACTCCACTACTCAAAAAGAACTTAATGCATTCCTGAAATATTAGACAAAGGGCAATACTAATCTAGAGTGACTTCTACCACTACAACACTAATAACATTTTACATAGAACCAAAAGTAAAAGAAAGATGGCAAATGTAGTGTGTCCCTCCTATTGCATCTGAGGTTGAACTCCTACATTCAAGTAGTGTAGAATATCGCCATTGTAAAAGAAAAGTAAAAGAAAGATGAAAAATCTTGATTGTAATTGAAAAACCTAGAACCACTTTCTAATTGTCACATGATATTCACATTGCCATTGTAAAAGAAAAGTAAAAGAAAGTTAAAAAATCTTGATTGTAATTGTAAAACCTAGAACCACTTTCTAATTGTCACATGATATTCACATTGCCAAGACACAAAATATTCCATTCCATACAGCTTTTTCACATGGGAGCAGTTGAGTGAGAGGAGAGGAGCCTTGTCACTCAAAAATCCACGGACAAAACTGCAGGTGAAATTGGAAGAGGAAGATGGTAATTTAACAGAGAAAGAAAGACAGAGTGAATGAAAAGTTGGTGGTAAAAAGAGACTTGAGTGTCTGCTACACTGCAACGTCTGCAAGTGGCAGATTAGGGGAAAATTGGGACAACTCCAAGGGCAGCAGTGTCCAGAGAGGCAGAGAATGAATTAGAAAGGAAGAATGAAAAGGAGAAAGAAATGGGAAAAAATGAAGAGGAAAACGTGGCATGGTGAGGAGAGTGCAAGGTGCTTCGCTGCAAGGCATGAGGAAGGGCACGTGGAAAAGAAGGGCCTTGGAAAGTGCAACACTCAATCAACAAGTGGCAATATTATGTGTATATTTGCAAACAATCCGACAAAGGGTGGCGTAAGCTGATCTGGGGGGTCTGCTGGTTCGAGCCCCATCTCTGCAATCTGCATGCTCCATGTATCCCGGTGCCAAGCTTCTTCCTTTTTTTGTTTCATTTTTGTTTTAACTTATTCTTCAAATCCATCCAAACTCGGCCGCCCTTTACTGTTTCTATTAGCTAGCTATGCTTTTACTTCACTCTACTATATATCCTGCAACCCACACACTACTTCCTGCCGTTTAATTACAGTTCTACATTAATGTCCATTGTGCTATAGTAGTACCTTAACAAAAAAACGATGTCCTTTTGTCCTCATCAAGATCAACATGCTATCATCACATTGTATCAACGACGCACATTTATTTATATCAATAATTTTGCAACATAACATGTTAAATTTTTCAAAACAAAATAACATTATAAATCCGTACATCGGAGATATATGTTTGTCATATAAATCCATTGAGAATGGATTCCTAAGCATATTGTTACATCACCCTTTCATGAACTAAAAGAGTGTAATTGCAAGTGAAAGTGTGGTTGGAGGATAGGGGAGAAGGATGTAAGAAGCTATTATGACAAATCAAATTATTCATGTGCTCACAGTAATCCCTCAGACACTAGCAACACATCCAAACTAATAAATTTCTAAAGAAAAGAAGAAAAATACCATTTTGCCATGCATGTTCTTTTGGACGCAATTTAATTGTCACACATTACACTGAGAGAGAGAGAGAGAGAGAGAGAGAGAGAGAGAGAGAGAGAGAGAGAGAGAGAGAGAGAGTGAGAATGATCACCAATTATGGATCCTGTTACTACCAAATAATTGAAATAACATATTCTATAGAACTGTCTCCAAGGGCTCAAACTCCCGACAATACCACACAGGCAATGGAGTTCGTGGAATGTGATGTCTTTTGTTAATTGTTTGTTAGATATGTTTATGTTTTTCATTTTAGTTAGAAGAGCTCGCTAGTTGGCCCCCTTGTATGCTTAATATAATATAATACATCTAAACCCCATGCTTTGTCCGAAAGATTAGCGACTAACTAATTGTTGTCAGTATTATTTTATAATACTTAATACATGAATGCTACTTTATAGGTTTAATTATTGACATGTCCCACATCAATTCCCTAACCCTAACCTTTCTTTCCTTGAAGCTTCTTCAGCTCTCCCATTCCCACCACCAAATTCTACAATACACGTGCATGCAGCCTTGTAGGTGCTTTCAAAATCATGGTTTTTTTTGACAAAAACAATGTCTTATCACCAATGCCTTTTCTGCCATCTATTGGGCTCTGCTTTCATTTGGGCTTAGCCCAGATGTAAGCGTACTTAATTTTCTGATAATAAACTATTGCTTATGAATTATCAGGGAGACTTCCATTCCATGCATGAATCAATCTGATTCATTAATGAGAACGAATTTAAAACTATCTTATTTTATTTTTGGCTTGGACATTTTTTTCTTGTTTGCTAAATCAATTATATTTGATGCAGACATGTTGGCAACACAAACAATGAACCCTACCAACCGGATAAAAGCAAATCCTACTCAATTATGTGCGGATTATGAGTTCAGACAAACCCTTGAAAAGAATCCGATCTCACTAATACCAAACCACAGTTGTTAGATTTGAAAAACTTTTAAAGGCCGGACAACATATCGCTTAAGTATATATTTTTATCATTGCAGAAGTTGATAATAATAAAGTTGGCCAATGTCATTACCATGAAAGTTCTTCGATCCAGAGCACTTTTATCCATGCATGGTTGTCAAGGCCCCACCTCTTATAGCCCCTCAAGATTTGGGAAGACCTCCCTTCCATGGTCAAATTGGTTCTGCATTATCAAAGGGTTGAATGCTAAATAATGCATAAATTTTGAACAGATACAAGGAATTTTTGTCCCCTATCCCTCGTATGTATTCGACAAGACAACTGACACCATTAAAAATATAATAAAAAGGAGATACCTTGGATTGGATGTGCCCTTCCTTCTTCTTTCCTTGGTTGGCTCAGTATGCTTTGTAAGATTGTACTTTGGATTTTCTTTTGACTATATAGCTGCAGAGAAAAAGATTGGATAGTGCCCAATAATCCAAAAGTTTCTCGTAATAAATTGACACACAATTTGACAGAAGGAAAGGGAACAAATATATACTGTGAATTATTATACTTACTTTGCATTCGATAATATTGAATAAAACTTATAAGGAAGTTCTAGTAGTTCCCATCCGTCTGTAGCTGCTGCACAACCTATGAGCTGCAGCTTGACTGAAGCTCTGAACATATAAAAAGGAAAACAGATTATTCATTAGTCAAGAAGAAAGTAGGGAAAAGAAGTGGTCGCAACTGGTTATAAACTTACCCGGAAAAATTTGTGACCTGCAAGTTGGTTGTGGTCATCCTTCCAAGTTTTGCTACGCACTCATAGTTTTCCATGTGCCTTTTCACATTTGTTGAATTCGTCTTCTAACATTATTGGCGATGACCATGATGCATCACTTAGTATCAGGTTCTTGCTGCATGTTTTCCATGTTAATGATTCTTTTCCTGAGCTAGAAATAGTCTGAATTCAGTTGCTCAAGCTCTGTTCTGTAATCTTAATTCCACACTGGCCTAGGTTAAAGGGAACGAGGAGGCAAGCCTCCCCATCTTCCGCATATCTTGATCATCCGACATGGCATGAATCACCGAACATCCTGAAAGGAAGAAACCAGCTTGTAGAATATATTTCTTCTTGTTACATAACGTATGTCCTACTCAGTTGAAGTAGGATTTTAATTAGTTCTGTGATACTTTTGATTGCATAATATCAGTTACAACTTAATATCTTGGCACATTTACTTTTCACACACTCAACTTAAGAACCCCAAGGATTGAATTTCCACTTCTATACAGTCAGTCAGTAACTAAAAACTAGATCAACATCTTTTCATGTCAGTCGGGAGTAGCTAATCACTTGACGATTTAGACTATACGAAGAAATCTTCAACTTGATTTCCAAAAGCAAAGTAGTTAATGCGAGTTTCTCCCCAATGATTTTGGTACAAAAAACACAAGCAGTCAATGCCTGTTTGCAAGTCATTAAACAGTGTAATAAATATCAGAGGGTTTAAGGGTTTTAACTTGCTGATACAGCAGCACTACAATTCCTCTATATCCAAAAATGCACTTGGAGCATACACAGTAGACTTTAGATGATCTGTTAATTGATCAAGCATGGAGTATATACTGCTTGAAGTTTCATGTCTCGTGTCATCAACCATAAATTCATAAACACAGCCATCAATTTCAATGGAGCTCACTGCTCTACTCTTTATGATTCCACCATCTTTTATTAGTTTCCTGATCTTCTTAACATCTTCCCATCTGTGAGCTTCACCAAATATGTTCGAGAGAAGTACATAAAGCCCAGAACCATGTCCTTCCAACTCTAAAAGCTGCTTCAGAATTTGTTTGCCTAAATCTACATTTCCATGGATCCTACAAGCACCAAGCAAAGCACCCCAAATGACAATATCGGGCTTCATTGGCATTCCTATTAACAGCCTAATTGCTTCTTCCAAAAACCCCCCTCGCCCCAGCAGATCAACCATACAAGCATAGTGCTCAATTTCAGGTGATATTTTGTAAATAGACTCCATTCTTTCAAAGTAATATCGCCCCATGTCTAGAAGACCGCTGTGACTACAAGCAGAAAGCAATCCAGTGAAGGTGATCTCATCGGGCCAGATTCCACCTGATTGCATCTGTTTGAATATCCTAATTGCTTCGAATCCACAACCGTGCAGTGCAAGGGCCCCAATGATAACGTTCCATGATACTACATTCTTTTCTGGTATCTGAGTAAAGAGGTCCATGGCGATTCCAACAGCACCACATTTTGCATACATGTCTATAAGGGAATTAAAAAGAGTTACACTGGGTGCTACATTGCTGTTGCAAATGTAACTGTGGGTTTTCTTTCCAATGACCAAATCACCAATTTGACTACAGGCTGAAAGGATGAAAACCAAGGTAGCTTCATCAGGCAACGCACCAGAATTAAGCATTCTTTGGAAGAGATCCAAGGCCGCCCTGCATTGGCCTTCTCGGACATAATATGAAATCATTGAATTCCACGAAACCACATTTTTCAGTGGCATCTGATCAAAAAATTCCTGGGCAAATTCAATGAGCCCATGTTTAGCATAGGCACTAACCATTGACGTCCATGAAACCACATTTTTGTGAGTCATTCGATAAAAAATCGTTTGAGCCAAGTGCAAATGGCCACACTTAGCATACATATCCAGAAGAGCATTTCTCAGAATTTGATCAACTTCAATCCCACTAACCTCAATATAAAGATGCACATACCGTCCCAATTCTAAATCACAAGACTGTGAACAAACAGAAAGTAAATTAACCAAGGTGAACTTATCAGGCCCAACCCCCATATCTCTCATCTCCCTAAACAATAAAAAAGCTCCCTTGCATGAACCCATTCTAGCATACCCGCCTATCATCGAATTCCACGAAACCAGACTCCTCTCGGACATATCGTCAAACACATTTCGAGCGCTCCGGATCGACCCACAAACACCGTAGACATTAATAAGAGCATTTTGCACGCAAACTTGAGACCCAATTCCTATTTTAATCGCCTGACCATGAACAACCACAGCTTCCCAATACGCCGACTGCCCAGCACAAACCTTAAGAACAAAGGGTAACGTAAACTCGTTCGGCGAAAGTCCTGAACGAACCATTTGGCAGTACAGCGAGAAAGCCTTAAATGGGTCATCACTATTTGAGTAGCCCCTTATGAGACTATTGTACATAAACTTATTGGGTTCATGAACATGGTCGAACAAAAGCTGCGCATAGTGGAGGTTGCCGGCGTGGTTGACGGAGCAGAAGGAGATGAATTTTCCGAGGGTGAGGTTTTCATTGGTGAGGCTGTGGAGGATGATTTGGGCGTGGAGTTGCTTGAGTTCTCTCATGGAGGAGCATTGCTCTAGGAGGTGGTGCAGGGTTTGGTGCGTGGGGCTCTTGAAATTTTGGGTGAAATTGGTGGGATTTTGAGGGACAGTGGTGTGCAGAGAGTGATGGTGAAAAAGAGGGTTTTTGAGGCGGGAAACAACGGTCGGGCATTTGGCGGTGAAGGACATGGCGGTTGGGCATTTGGTTTTGAGGGAATGGTCGATGTAACGGTTTTTTGAAATTATATATACCATGTTATTAGAAAGGTTTGGGGGTGCCATTTGGGCTAACGGTTTTTTATTTATTTTTTAATCATAGACTAAATAGAAAGAGAAATATTCTTTTGTCAATCCGTCATTTAACTGTAAATTTGAATCATTAATCATGTGAATTTTAATTTTAATGTGCGATTTTAAATTAATAATTTGTCAACATAACATGTCAAATACGGTGATGCAATGCCATATAAACAGTGTTCTGAACACAATAACCATATAATAAGAGCATCTCCAACAGTGATAGCAAAAAAAACTCTTCAAATTGAAGTTTGTTGACCTACGTGGCAATTTGAATAGCCTTATTTGGTACTTTAATATTTTATGCCTCATTAGTCTCTTCAATTCAATTAATACAATATTTGACTTAAAACAATAATAATTAATAACATTTGAAATAATTAATAACATTCTTTTTTTAAAAAGATAATATTCTATAAAATAAATAATATTTATTAAATTTACATCAAACCCATCAAGAAAAATAAATGTTTTTAGCCTTTTGATATGATTTTGATTCTCCCAAAACAAAATAAATGTTTTGAAGAGGTAAGATCAACTTACCAGTTTTGAAGAGAGAGAATGGGGTTGCAGATTTGATGACTAAGGTTGAAGAGACTGTTGGAGAGAATTTTTCTGATATAGCTCACCTATTTGAGCATCCCAAAGTGGTTGAAGAGGCTGTTGGCAGTGGCGGATGGATTAAGGGACAAGAGGGGTCGCTTGACCCCACGAACTGGCTGAAAAAATGGCTATGGACAGCCTGTGGAGGTCTGAGCAGACCCCATGGCGACTAGAACGATGACCCCAAGAGATGCACGCAAAGTGCTCGATGGAAGGCCACATCGAGGAAGGGCCACAGAGGTTGTTTTGTTTGCTGTTGTGTGAGTCCCTGAATATTACCTTAGATTGTTGGGCTAGATCTCACGATCATGTAGGAGAAAAAGATTCGTCAATCGGAGCCCCACAACCAAAGTTATGAATTTTAGAAGTTTTTAAGAGCATTTAGAATTGAAGTTGCAGAGCCTGCGAAGAAGAAGAATAAAGACACAGCTTGTTTGGGTTGTAATCCAGCGCTTCTCATTTTAATTCCTTTTTGAAATGACCCATTAGTAATGCGCCACATGTAAATTTTTTAATTAGACTAACTTCATAAATTCATTAAAAAGTCATATGTGCTCTAAAAAATCCATCGAAAATTATCCTAAATTTGTAATCACGTCTACTTTTATGTCGTGACTTCCAAATCACATGTACTTTTGGTTAGATTAATTGGTATTAATTTTGGTTAGATTAATTGTGTAATTGACATGGATTTTGTTCATATTTGATAAGAATTTTGATAAGACTAATTGTATAATTGACATGCATTTTATTTATGTTAATTGATATTGTTGTATTTTTCTTTTTTCTTTTTTCTTTCTTTCTTTTCCTTCTTTCTTTTTTCTTTTTTATCCATTGCTTCTTCTTCAAACCAAGAAATAACACATAAAAATGTTGTGTTTCCACACTCCAATTTTCACACTGGTTCTACCGCTGTGCAAGCAGCAAATATGCACAATGAAATCCCAGCAATTATCAAGAAGAGACAAATAAAGTCTCCTATTGTGGAATCAAGAAACGCGCCATGATAATAAAGTCTTCAAAAACCCTTATTCTTTAGGGTATTAGACAGATGGTTTCTAGTGCGCCATGTGTGTGTTTGTATGTATTTTTTTAAAAAAATTTATTATTGGTTTTAAATAATTGCATAGGAAAT
Source organism: Prunus padus (assembly GCA_024362665.1). Lineage (NCBI taxonomy): Eukaryota > Viridiplantae > Streptophyta > Magnoliopsida > Rosales > Rosaceae > Prunus > Prunus padus. The sequence goes on along the minus strand of JANFAM010000007.1, from coordinate 15,520,680 downwards.
GACTCATTTGTCCTTAAAAAAATGCCTAAGTTTATCCTAAAAATATTTCGACATTTTTACACTATGACCCTATGACCCGAGAGTTCTGGATCCGCCACTGGCTGTTGGAGATGCTCTAAGGCATCTATCAAACATTTCCTTGCTTTTCTATAAAACATAAATCATGTCAATCAAATCCTCTAAGGCGGGCAGGAACTAATGCTGAAATATGTAACGCTTCTTGCCAAACTAGTTACACAAGGTGGGAATTTGCACGTATGAAGATTTGAGGAGTAGGGTTTCAGGTATAAATGTTACTATATACAAGCAAACCCAAAAAGGTGAAATTTTTTTTCTTGTATTTGTTCAATAAAATACAATTCAATAGAATAACTTTGTATCTCACAACGACCCCCATTTGTTTCTCCCAAAATTTCTGCACTTGACATAATTCTTTTAATCTTGGCAGAGTTCATTTGCCGTACATCACAACAGCCACCGGATCTTTACAAAGAAGGAAGAAGCCAAAGATTGAACAGAGCGGAACCAAGTGAAAGGAACCAAGAAAGGAAAGCCATTGCAGCGGATAACTGATATCTAGTACATAACTTTGCCGGGCAGTACGAGTCATCGGAATAAAGTAGGAGATTTGTGGTACTAGCCGTCGAGCAGGCTGCAGCGAGTGAGAGATACGATAAGGCCTGTGATAAAATGAACAAACATTTGTTTTACACTTGGGAGAAGGAAGAAACTGCAAAGTTCTTCATGAAATAAACAAATTTATGAAAGCCACATACCAAGTCTCCTAGAATGATGATTATGAGTATTCTTGGTTGACGAGGCAAACATTTAACAAAGACAGAGTAGGCATCCACTATCACCAAAGTCATGCCCCATGGAACTACCAAACCCATTACTGTCACCAAATAACTGCAGCATCAACAAAGCAATGTAAGGGTTACTAAGATTAATAGAAGAATTTCTGGTGACCAAGAGTACTTTCACCTCCTACATCGTTGCATACTTGAATTAATGAGACAGAAAATCTCTGATAATGGCTTACGGACAATTCAAAATAGCGCTATGTAATCCTTGCATTCCATTGATTTTACAGCTTAGCAAAGAGAAAAACCAACAATGTTGTCAAAGTGTCTTTTGGCTTTGTTTGGCTTTAGGGGTGGACAATTTCTTAAACCTCAAATTCCAGCCCTACCCAAGAAGCCTCTTTCAGAGACGGCAATATTTAACAGGTTCCAGAACCCACTCAACACCAATAGAGAGGCTATTGATCAGGAGTAGGTCAAGAAAATGGGAATCAATACAAGTACAAACAGGGTTAGACTTCTTTGGAAATATTATTAGTTTAGATCCTAGAACTTGATTCACAAAGACTAAATTAATGAATTTAGAAACATCAATGCCACAGATATGCAAATTAGCCTTACGGGAAAAAAGTCAACTAAGAGCAGTTGAAACTACATGAATTTCAGTTTGGCGATATTTTTTTCTTCAGGAAAAAAAGCTCAGGTTACAATTTCAGAGTAGTAAAATTGGACTGCATTATCCCATTTTCTCTTTCTTTCTGTTTCCCAAACACATCAGTATACATGGTTTAGAAAAAAATCAAGCCCCCAATTTTAGCAAATGTTGTCTCGGACATATATGCCTAAAGCTGTAGAAAGGATGTTATAGCTAATGAAATCTTATTGCATTATCATGAAAGTTAACACTTCAAAGTTTGAAGGCTGAGAGATTTGGCTTCCAACTGTCTGTAAACCAGATTTCACATCTTAAGGGGCACACAACCAGATAATTATATGTTAAATGATCAACAATGTTCTAACCAGAAATCAAAGCTGTTGAAAACAGAAAATAACACAATCTAACTTTGATTCAAACGTATACACACAAAGTAAACCTTCTCATGTTCATATTATCTAGTCAAAATTTTCGAAATTCAATACTAGACACCTTCTTCTCTACAACAATTATCAGAATATTTGCTTGCTTGCTAGTTGCTCAAAAAGTCAAAATTCAGAGAGAATAAACCAAAACCAATCATCTGGACAGTTTCCAATAGCGCACCAAGGTAACAAAAAATAATTTTCATCAAATTCAAAAACAAAGATATGGGTACTGAAGAACAAGATAGGATCACAAAAGGGTTGGATGAAATTCAACTAAAAAAAGCCAAAGTTGAAGAATTTTGAAACTACCAGAAAGCTGTGTAGCTGTAGAACTGGATGTCCAAGCACATGAAGAGAAGGGAGGCAGTGGAGAAGATGGTCTGGCCGAAGCGCAGAGCCAAGCTGGCACTGGTGCCCAATGACCCTGGCAATTCGTCCATGCTTGCATGCAGCAGCAGCAGCCTTCTCTACAAGGACCCTTCATGGTAATTCAAGATCAATTCTAAGTCTCAGCCACATGACCAAATTCTTATTGTCAATGAAAGAGAGATTGGGAAATGAACAAAATGGATGTGAGAAAATGAAATCCCAGCTAACTGAGGGAAACGGGAATTGGGTTTTGAGAGAAGAAAAAGACTGGTGGAAGAGTTGGAAAAATGGCGACAACTATATGAATCGTTTTGGTGAATTGTGAAGGAAAAGGTTTGTTTTTTAGAATAGAAAAAAAGAAAAATAGTGAAAGAAAGGGACGTAAGGGGTACGCAGCTTTGGGTGGGTTTTGGCTTTGGCTTTGGCATCTTCTTCCTATTGAGGGCATAATGGTTATGTTCTTCGCCGGCAGGTTGGGTTGGGTTGGGTGCATGGTATTAGCAAAATGCCAATAATTTCAAGCACCTTATCATAACATAACACTAAAGTTATATACTATTTTATTTCTTCTATTTTTTTTTTAATAAATACAAGGGATAATCAAAATTATAAAAAGAGAGGGTTTCTCACACTCACTACTAAGATGCTATGAGAATTTGAATATGAGATCACTTGTCTACACGTTAAAATTCTTTTCTATTGAGCTGGATCTTATTTTCAAAAGTGATTGTTTTTCTAGTTAAAGAAAAGTATGAGCATTATTTTCAAAAGTCTTTGTAACTTTTGTCCATCCATGTTTTTGCCAAAACCACATCAATTTTCCTAATAGGTTTTATTATAAAATTCATATAAAACCCATATGTATAATTTAATATAGCTACGAAATATTTAAATAAATAAATGCCTGCTGCTTTGCATCTCTCAACTATCTCATATAAAACTGTTTCTCGTATGTCAAGGCTCAATGTCAATGCATAGCCATTGGTCTCTTTCATAGTAGGACGCCGAGTTCTTTCAGTTGAGAGTTTAAAATTAAATACTGGTGATATATAACTTTCAAGTTTGGCCTTGCCACTCAAAAGCATATATATATATATATAATGATCATCAAACTTTTGAAAAAGTTTGGTCGTAGTAGCTCCACTTTCTTAATATCTTGAAAATTGTTCAGAGAATATCACACAGTAATATGGATCATATCACATGCCACTCATTCCAAATATCCAATTTTTGTGGTTCACTATCCATTTAAAAGGATATGAGAAAGCAAATTAGCTACAGTGAAGGAAACATCATGAACAGGATGAACCTTATTTGAATGGCCATGCTTTTGTTTAGTTTTTTTCTTTTGTTTTTCCATGGAAACCCACTAGATCCCAAGCCAAACCGATCTCAAATATTCATACTAGAACCCCATTTGATTAATAATTTTGATCACAATTTTCAGAATTTTCAGGCTCAACTTTGTGATCATTGAAGCTGTGGAGCCTTGGAATAATTGAGAGATTTTCATAATAATAGGGCATCATAATTGTTAGAATTTAGGAGGTGTGATGTGTGTTGCTCTGATACTATTGTTGGTTTAAGAGTGAAGGGGTTTAGGACAATAGGACAATAGTTGAACAGAATGATTTTATTATATTTGAGAATAATAGTACATAGCTTAGTGTATATAGGGTTAGACTAATTGGCTCATTGGCCATCACACTTGAGTTAGATTAGTTTGGGCTATTTGGCCCTTCACTTAGATTGGTGAGCTTATTGGCTCCCTTAGAGCACTTCCACCCATTTGCCATGGCAAGGGGCTAGGGGAGGCAAGGGCAATGCAAGGGCTGTTACTATTCACATAAATAGTGGCAGCCCTTGCAAAAGGCTTGTCTGTTTCCACCCATTGCCATGGCATGAGATATGAGGAGAGAAATTTATATAGAGTTTTGGTATGGGAAGTGAAGAATATGACTAGGTATTTATTAAAAAAAAATTCTGAAATTTTTGGTTTTTTTTTATTAAAAAAAAAAAAATTTGTTGCTGACGTCAACAAATCCAAGCCAGCCCTCAGGCTATTCTTGCATTCGGGCCAACCTAGGCTTGTGGAGCCCATAAGCTGTCTGGACAAGCCCTGTTTACTGGAACACTGAACTGGGCAAAAGGCCCCTCTTGCCCGAGCAGGAGGCCCATCGGTGGAAACGCTCTTAGTTGGGAGTTCTCTTGGCATTTAGGTTATTACATGCATGCCTATTTATACGCAAGGTGTTGCCGCCATTGCCCTTGCCCAAGTCCCGTTGACTTGGTCAATTTCTCCTAGCCACATATTTTATTTCTCTAGAATTTTATAGCTATTTAAGATAGTTGATAAGATATTTCTAATCTTCTAGCCGCATACTATATTTTATTTCTCTAGTCTTTTCTAGATTCTTCTTGAATTATCAAGCACAAATGTGCATTATTTTCAACAATAATATACAAGAAAGATGATGATCTCAATGATCTGAGTGCATGTCCAATTGGGTTACAAAGAAAGTTCAGCAAGGCCTTCACTTTTATAGCAAAATCTGAAACCCAGAATGAGTAAGTACATCAATACATACAGGAAATTTAATAAGAGGCCTACTTAATCAAGCTGAGCATACCAGACTCCCTGGATTTTGACATCCTTTGGAGTCTTTGCTCCCAAATCAGTATCAGATGGCTGGATGCTCTCAAACACTCCAATCAACTCTCCACTCTCAGGCTTGCTCTTGGTCACACTCAGTGTGATCTTCCCTTTGGAAGAAGCAGTATTCTTGATGTTCTCCTTGGCCAACTCCTCCTCATCTCCCCTGCCTCCTGCTGGCAATGCAATGGCATTGTCATAACCAGTGGAGCCTCCTCTTCCCTTTGGGTCCAAGAAAGAAGAACCACGGTATGATGGTACTAGAAACTCCCCTCCAAAGTTGTCGGGTTTGCCTGAGGCTACAAGCTGTTTGACGGTGAAGAGGAAAGGGACACGCTCGCCTCCTGGGAGCTGGACTGTGACTGCAGCATAGTCAATCCCATCTTTCTCCTCAAACTTGAGAGTGCCGTCTGGGGACACTTCGAAAGGCCCTTCGATCTCATCGAGGGTGTAGGTTAGGCGGGTCATGAGCTTGGTGTTTTGGAACTCTGGTGGAGCATTCTTGCTCACACTATCTGCCTTGACAGTGAAGGATGTGGGCTCTAGGCAGAGCTTCTTGGCGGTGTACTTGCCGGGCTTGAAGGCGAAGGCTTCGGATCCTCCATCGATGGTTGGGCATTGGTTTGCAGTTCCAGTTCCCTTCACTTCCGAGTATGTCTTGCTCTGGATCTCATCAAAGGTCAGCCTCTTTGGAACTCCCTCTGCACCTGCTCCCTGAAAACACAAGTGGTGGCCAACAATGATAAAATGTTAATCTCGACTCATCACCACCAGAAAATGAAATGAAATCCAACGAATCCGGTTACATATGTTGTTAGATTGTCGGTCTAAATTGATGATGTGAGATCCATCATGTACAAATGATATGAAACCCGATGATTATGTTGTCAGATTGTGAATCTAAACTCATCATATCAGATCGACTTATGCCCAAATGATGTCCCATTCATAGTGTCATTCTAGCAACATAACTTGTCAAATATCGAGCATGCTACAGAGAACATCTGAAACCTTTGCATAGACAACAGGTACCACAAACTAATCTATATCTCTCTAAACCGTAGAAAGTTCACACCCTATACACATGCATAATAAAGATAAAAGTTCCAACGCAAGCTACTTAATCATCATTGTTCTTCTTTTATACAGTTCTAGGCACATGAAGCAAGAAACTAATCAAGGAGTGAAATGGAAATTAAGCAGCATACCGAGACGACGAGGGCAGAAGTAGCAAGAGCAAAGCCAGCAATCTTAGAGGCATCAACACACTTGTGAGCAAACTCCTTGAGATCAGACTGCAGAGAGCAAGTGAGCCTAGCGGAGGCAGATGGTTCCAAGCCAAAGGCCTTGGAGACATTCTGGGAGGACCTGAGCTGAAGGCTGGTCCTTGCCGGCGCGCCCACCTTGGTGAGCTGCATGAGCGTAGCAGCTGCTTGGAGTGAGGCTGCCATGGTTGGTGTTGTTTAGCAGTTCCAATGTGATCTCTGTGTTTGAAACAGAGTATTTGGAAGAGTTTTTGTGTGGCAATTGGGGAGTTATTTGGTGGGCTTCGGAGTGAGTTGGATAATGGATAGGATAAGGCTTGCTCTCTCATTGGTTGAATGAAGGTAATGAGTTTAGATGCGTTGTTTGCCAAGTGGCAAGTTTCTTGTTTGGGATAAAGATACTGGTGGTCAGATGAGCATGGTCATATCCTTTCCCTCCTACTCCACATATTATCAGAGTTTCATTTTGTCTACAATGCAGACTTTTGCAAGTGTAGTACCAACGAAGGGGAATGTGACATTAACCATTCAGAAAACCAGCAAAAGAAAATAAAAGTGATAAAAAAATGAAAGCAGCCGGGTTTCGAACCTGCAACTCAAAGTTGAAGAGATTCGCTTAAACCAACTCAGCTAAATAAAAACATCGTGCCCAATCAGAGATAAACGTTTTTATAAGAGTAAAAGCAGTGGGACATATAGGAAGCAGAAAATTGTTAAAAAGTTGGCCCATGCAGGTCTCGAACCTGCGACCTTCGCGTTATTAGCACGACGCTCTAACCAGCTGAGCTAATAGGCCTCGATGCCAAATGCTTTCCATTGTAGCTATTAATAGAGCTCTTCTACATTAATTGGCCTTGAGTTACAAAAATCTTCCTCTTCTGTAGACTTCAGAGTTTGCTTGAGACAATTTCATTCTTCCTCATTACAGATGAAAGCCAGAGAGAACGGAGAAGTCAATTCAACTGGGTAATCTAGCTCATGGTACAAGTACTTGTTTGGGTTTTTTTTTTTTTTTTAAAAAAATAATTAATTTTTTTATTTTTATTTTTATGAACAAAAGTTTAGAGAGAGGGGATGTACCCATTGGGATCCTTACCAACTCAACAAATCCTCATTGGCAATTGTTTGGGATTTTCACATTCTCAAAAGAATAGATCTTTCACTTTTAGCTTAATTTCTTAGTATCATTCATCCAAGATTGGTCATTTGAGATCATCCATAGCATTTTAGCTCAACTCCTGAGTTTCAGAAATCCAAGATCAATCATGGAGCACCTTTGAAATTTGAGATCATCCCTAAACCCTATTAGAATCCAAATTCAACCTCGGTTTGAAATTATTTTTTACGTCTCAGGGATCCGAAAAAATGTTACACCCTTTTGGTGAACCTTGCACCAACAATAAATTTCTGGTTCACCAGCTTAATTTCTTAAGTGGTCTAAAATTAATTTACTTTATTTTATGGGTAGCAATCAGAATCACATTTAATCATCAGAATCCTTAACAGTTTCAGCCGAACTTCTTGTATCCATATCATTGATTCAAAAACAATAACACTGATAAACAAAAGACCAAAACCACAGAGAGAGAGAGAAAGAGAGAGAAGCTCAAAAGTGCTTGAAACAAAATCATCGGTGCTCCTCAATGTACACATGAGAGTGATACTGAGTTTATCATCATCGCTACATCATCCTTCTCTCTCTATACTTGAGGAACACCAAAACCCAGATCCCACAAAATACAAAACAAAAATTTGTCATTTTCAAAGAGAAAATCGAAAGCTTTTATATATCAAAATCACACGAAAACAAAAGATAAAAACTTTAATGAGAAGGGAAATTAGAATTTGATGAGCAGGCATTCAGTATGAGTAGGAGGTAAGTAAATTCATCACAAATGAATATCAGATGATACACATCATCACCATGCCTGCCTTGAAATCGTCAAAACAATATATTCTAAACAAACCCAGAAAAAATTAATTTAAAAAAAGGAAGAATGATGGAAAAGAATGATAAATTGGGTACTATTCTCTCAGACAAATGCCTCGTTTTGTCGTCACGATTTTATATATGAATGGATCGGACTCGTCATCATTGTTGTTCATCACCGAGAATCCCCAACACACACTTCAAAAACTCATATTTCAGAATCAAAATAAAGAGAAAACAAAGGAAGGAAGATATTTTAAGCAAACATCAATGGAAAATCAAAGCAGAATGATTAGGCTATGACTGCGACGACGCAGAGCATAAAAAAGAGCAAAACGTAGGAGCGAATTGGAGAAGGTTGATTTCGTCTTGCGATGGTCTCCGGTACTCAATTCGTGTGTTGCTTTTATAGGCCACAGTGAGGCTGTTTAGGGTTAGGGTTTTGGGTTTTCGCGGTGCTGGAATTTACGAATGTGCCATCCTTGACGGAACGCAACCATGGGCCTATATTTGAAGTTTTGACATGTACGTGTGGGCTAGTCAATTTGGGCTTACCCGCTTTTAGGCGCCTCATGTAGATTATCTGTGTGTAAATAATATATGAATTGGTAACGGAGACCCATCGCACATAAATTATTGGAAAATATTTGCGTGGCCTTTCTTCATGCCACCACCTCTCTAATAGAGAGGTGAATGAGCCTGCGTTAGTGGACCCTCTATTAGAGAGGTGGTGAAGCAAGTGCTCTAAGATACACCTAAATTATTTATGTATTAAAAAACAAACAAACCAAACTGGACCGATCGGTCTAATTTAGCCGCTTTTCGGTCTGAAATCCCCAGTCGTACATAAATACAAAAATAAAAAGGATCACATTTTCAGGCCGGTTCGGATTATCATCTATATGGATGTGGAGAAATTCAGGATCTCCTCGAACCAAATAAAGACTAAATGCAACAAGAGCAAACGTAGATTTAGAACAATTGTTAGAATCTGAAGAAAAACAAATTATATGAAGAAAATTTTATCTTCTTTTATATAATTATGTGACTATTCCTCTCATTAAGTGACTAGTCATGCGATGAGATATAGACGCATAGTTGTATACAACCGGTGTTAGGGAAGTCTCTCTTCGTGATTTGACTATGTACTTACTATATCAATTATCATCGTTAACCGTTAATTGACACATGCTCAGTGATCAATTAATGTAATCCTACTAGCATTCGTCAATTGAGATTGAAATTTGTTGATGTAAAAATTTGGATGAACGAGTATAAAATTGTAAAGTCAGAGAAGCACACAAAAAACACAGGATTTATATGATTCACCCAACTCTATTGGGAGATGTCTCAAAGACATCCCTGGGTTTGTACTGGTATTGCCCCATAATTTGGGTTACATTGTACAAATTAGGGAAAGAGAGGCTTGAGAGCCTAGAAAAACTTGATAGTGAACATATGAGGGAAAGATCCCTCAACGAGGAGATCCTCTGAAACGAGGGTGATGATGACAGTTTCAGTAATCAATTGGAGGGAATATGTTTCATAATGTGACGTCCAAAAGGGTTTCTTGAGAGAAGACAATATCGGCTGACAATTGAGAGATCTTGCAAATTTTCAATGTCCAACAATGTGATACTTTGAATGCTCCTGGTTCTTTAAATTTCTGTAGATCAGACCCCTTTTTATGGACGGCCTATATTTTAGTCTTGCATATTCAAATATTATGGGAGCAGATGCAGAAACCAGATTTTGATCAACAGAGAATTGCCATTGACCATGAAATCCAATTGTTACCAAGAGAACTTAGAAATTTAATGTTTTGCAAATTCCAGCAGAATTGGTAGAAACTGTTGTTTACTACAATGCTTAGATGAAATGGAGAACCAATGCCCAAACAGGGTATACTAAGAGAAGGATAATGCCGAGAGTGTTTGATATTCCATGGCTTTGTGTGAAGGAATTTCTGAATCCACCTGATGCCCGGATGTGCTCTTGCAGCAGGTAACAACCAATGAGAAGACATATCAAGACACCAACCCAGCTGTCCTTCAATGTGTGCGCGAAAAAGTTCGGAGCCACAACCAGAAGAAGGATCAACGAACCGGGCATCTCTAGCCAATCTGCAATGAAATTTGGATCATAGAACAAGGCTATGATTTGAAGACTAATAGAAAAACCATAATGCTTCTAAATCTTTTGATAAAGTTGAGGTTGTGAAGACTAATATATTTGGGACAAAGCAACATAAGTATGTAGAACTGAGAAGGATAGAGAAAAATCAGTGCAGTGACTTGAGCCTATACCTGGGAAGTGTCTTGGGAAGAAAAGCCTCAGTACAACAGCAATAAAAGCAATCCATTTTCCAACCTCTCCTCTGCATTATATTGAAGCAATGTCAATGAGTTGAGATGATTGAGAACAAAAGAAGGATGTGAAAAGCAAACAAGAAAATGTGCACCAATAAGAGAAATTATCACCTTAGGAGGTTGAAGAGCACTGAAGGAAGACTGAAGAAAATGTAAGGGATTAAAAGTGAAGTCAGCATATTTGTTCTCCAGTTTGTTCGATCCAATATCAACAGATATCTACAGCATTGAAAATACTTTCTCAGACAAATTTTGTACTAGCGAACAAAATCTAACCTGGAAGTTTTAAGTACTCTTGCAGCAGGTAACAGCCAATGAGAAGAAGCAATCGAGGCAAATATGCAGGGCATATGATATTATACGATGGAATTGCTAACTGATGATTGAATCAATTTAGGCAAGTGATATGACATCAGAGACAGTGTTCAGTAATTAGTTGTCAACAATTGAAGCCCCTTGATCGTATGGTTTGAATCAAAGGCTAATTATTTGGAGAAAACAAATAAATTCTAAACAGCAACAATTAAACTCAGTCTGAGTGAAAATAACACCACCAAAATGCACGACGGTCCAAAACAAGGACTAGATATTGAGCATTGCTTTCTTGTACAGCAACTAGCTCATATCCATCACAACCACATGCTGGAAATGAAGTAAAACACCATTAAAGGGCTGAACTTGGGAGGAAATTTCATGTAAAGTTTGTCACCCTATCCAATGAAGTAGGCCATGTAACCAGAAACTCATACTTCCCCTAATTTTTAGCAAGAAATTGGGCAGGATGAGCGCAAACAAGCTCAAGTCAGCATAAAAATTGGACAAGGGAAACTTATACTTTCCCTAAACTTCAAACTTTTTCAAATTTCTTTTCATTGATATCCAAGCAGAAGTCTGAGTTATAGGCTTACATCAATGGAAATAGACATCAGAATGGACAAAATTATGTGTTGGTGCATCTAAGTAAAACAGTAGGGGTTGGGGCACATACTTTTGATCTGTTGAGCCCTACTTGGCCACAAGCTAATCTATTTGAACTTATTTCATACCCAAAAACAAAACGTAAATCAATTCATGGCTTACTTGTTCATGTCAATCAATGGCTTTCTAGACTATTTGACCATATAAAAACTTTAGATGATATGAGATTTAGGTCACAGCTAAAGACAGGATGAAATGGGCCTCTGGAAGCAGAAAAACTTGTATGAAACATATTACCACGTAGAAAAGTTATCAAGTTTGGCATGCCGTGATTGACCCGAGATAGCAAAATAGTATTATCTCCGTTTCACATGAGTGTTTCTCAGAGGGGAAGAAAAATTTAGGAGTAAACAAGAAGTTACAGACTAACAATGGATGTTTCAATAAATAGGAAGGCCAAAATCTTAAAGAAAACAATAACTAAAATAAACATTTGCAGAAAACTGTGATACATTGTTTTCTTTTTCCCAGACTAAGGGAATGAAATATTATATTCAAGAGAGGAAGATTTTTTAAAAATCTCTTTTTTGACTTTTTCCTTTTTAACAATTAGAAAATCAAGAAGGGCGCACATCAGTGTCACTTTCCCAATTCCAGCCAATAAAACAAAGCTTAAAGCAACTTGGTCCTCAAGGAAACAAATAAGATGACTCACATGGCAGCAAAGGAGGCAACCCATTTGAGAAAAGAAGTCCCAAAACCCAACCCACCAAGCTTAGTGGCATCTTTGATGAGTTTCTTGGCTGCAATCTTGAGATCATTGATGTCTGAATTTATCAACTCATTGGTGTCTGGATCACTACTCTTCAGAGCCAAATACTCCATCCTCCCCATAATTTGATATCTGCTCTCAATTGCTTCAGATTTGAAAGCTGGCACCTGCAGTTTTACAGACTTCAAATTCAAAGGCCAAAATAACTGTTCAACAAAATTGTGGAGGACCAATTTTAGCTGTTTGGGTGTATCTGTGTTTTTGTACCTATTGATGTGTTTTAGAGTATCTGTGCTGCTGGGAGTTTAACTGTGTGGGTCCACCTTGATTTGAGCTCACCCACTCCTGTCAGAGGAGAATGTAAAACGGTGGAGAGGTTTCGGATCCTAAGGCCATCTCCAAAATTTAAATGTAGTTCAAGACTAAAAATTTAGCCCTCTAAAATATTAATTTTTAAAGAATAGTGCAAGGCTAAAATTTTCCATCTCCAAGAGTATTATATTTTAGGGTCATTCATATTTTATTATTTCGAAAGACGTAAATCCCATAAAAAGTGGATGGATTTGATTGTACGAATATGAAAAGCATATACGGGCCCACAAAAAATTTGGCCTAGCCAAAGCTAAAGCTAAATGTGGTTAGTTAGAGGCTAAAGAAATGTGACCCTCCAAATTTGGCCAAAATTTTGTTTAGCCCATGGTGAGATGGGTTTCAGATTATTTTAGGGCTATATTTAGAATATAGCCCATGTACGAGATGACCTAACTGTTTTTTTAAGGTTCCAGGGTTTGACTGTTGCACCACTTGGACCCTCCGATTATCTCGTTCCAAGTAAAATCATATATAACTATGATTTTCTTTTTCTTTTTCTAGAGATTTAGGGCAACATTAGGTTGGTCACTAATTTGTTGTGACTTTGAACTTTGTCACGATAAAAAACAGGACGGAATCAAAGCCCCACCATTTTTCTTGAAATAAATCATACTAGAGATAGTTTAAATTACTTTAAATTAATCTAATTTACGGATAGTGGATTCAAACTTGACTGGAAAGGAGCTCACTCACTCCCGTGACTAACTGATTTAGTTAATCTTGACTGTAATGGATCCTTTTTCTTTGAAGATCATTTGCATCGAGTCCATTTGATTAAGTCTTTTTGTCGGCACAATTATGTGCCTAGTGAAGTTGGTTTGCTATGCTTTTATTTTACGCCCGTGACATTTTGATTGTATGTGTGTGAGAAATCCCCCTCCTTTGTAGTTATTTCTCTGGACAAGCAAAACATATATGTAAAAATAACATCATAGATTCACAACTTTTCCAATATATATATAAATCTTGTATTTTCCTTTTTTCTTTTTCTTTTTAAATATACCTTTTAAATATAATATTTTAATAGTATAGCCGCACGGTTATACTCTTTAAAAGTATAAAATTAGTTTCTTTACTTTAAACTTCTTTAATTTAATATGTGTAATTAAGTAATATCTTAATCTTTTTTAATTACTTTAATTAGTAATTATATTTTAATTATTGTTTCTTTTGTGAATATTTAAATTGTTTATTGATTTTATACGAAATTAGTTTGGGTGAATCCAAGTCTAGAACCAAAAATCCTAACTTTCGAACTTGTTCCAAAATATTTCTCAAGCCTCGAACTTTAACCATGAGCCTACTATGGGGCACTTATGACTCGATTAGGCTTGGATACTCACGTAACTCCACCTAGGGTTTTACGATTAGGGTTTCGATCTCAATATACGGTTAGTACGACATAACCGAACCTAAACCTATACTTGAGTGTGCCTTGAGGTAGATTTTAACAAGTGGTAGTATAGCGCCGCGGCTATATTCTATAAATAGAATATTTTTAACGTTGGCTATACTCTTTAAATAGAATATTTTAAATGTATAGCCACGCGTCTATACCCTTTAAATAGCACAACATGGATTTCTCTTTTTAATTACTTTAATTAGTTGTTATATTTTAATTATTATTTACTTAGTGAATAATTAGTATTTAATTATTTTATTAAAGAAAAAAATTAAAAATTAAAAACTATTTATCAAGTAATATAATTTATGAAGTTAATTAAAATATTTAATACTAATTATTAACTAAATAAATAATAATTAAAACATAATTACTAATTAAAGTAATTAAATAAGGCTAAGATATTATTTAATTACTACAAACAAAATTTAAAATAAAAATTTATTGACTTAAAGATACTAAGTTTAAATTTATTTATTTTAAAAATCTCTCTCGACGAAATTCCGTCGGCACAAATCTATGCCGACAAATATTTGCCGGATTAGACCTCTTCCGACGACAACCCGTCGGCACAGGTAAATTTCGTCGGGATAGGTCTAATCTGGCAAATATTTGCCGGCATAAAATTTACCGACAAAATTTCGTCGGGACAAGTTTTCTTACTTTTTTATATTTTAAAAATATAAAATTAGATATTTTAAAGTATAGCCGCGCGGCTATACTCTATAAATAGAAATTATAACAGTATATCCGCCCGGCTATACCCTTTAAATAGGATATTTTATTCGTATAGCCGAACGGCTATGCTCTATAAATTGAAATTTTAAAAGTATAGCCGCACGGCTATACTCTATAAACAAGATTGGGTACTTTTCTGCTGATTGAAGTGTTTATGCTTCTGTTTTCCTGTACAAATTTATCTTCCTTCTCTTAAGATACTACATGCAAATTGGTAAACCATGAAAGAATAATTTAGGAGTAGTCAAATACATCAATACCATCTTGAGCTATTGCAAGTATATTCAAAAACACTAGATGCATCCATTGCTCCTCTCTTGTCTTTGATTTCTGCTGTTGGAGGAACCGGAAGCAAAAACAAAGTACTGAAAAAACCGAATCTCAAAACGCAATTAAAGTCTGACGATACACAGAAAACAGGTTTACATAAAGTCTAATGATCTTTCAACTCAATTAACTAAATTTGATCACAAAGTAAAATTCATTATTGATGTGCAACCATTTCCATGTCTGTTCTGGATGGTCAAGCCTCATCTTCTGTAGTTTTCTCTTGCAAACTCTCTGAAGGTTGCTTCTCTTTGGCCTTGGAGGCAGCAGCACTACAATTTCATAGAAGAAAAAATATGATTAATTCAAAACTTATTACCAATGGCGCAAAACATTAATCACTTTTATTAGAGAAAGATTACTAAGATTATCAATATTCTGCAATTATTGTGAGAATCAATTATATTATAAGAAATGTGATTTATGAAGGAGCACATTATGAAATGACAAAAATGGATTCCAAAATTAGATCGTTTGAATTTCTTTTAAGCTTTTACTTTTAAAAGACGAAGTTATTTGTACATGAAATGTGTGTCACGAGTGGGAGTACAAATAACAATTAAGTAATATATAGCCCTATTTACGTCCCCGCGCTAGCGCGGGAGCATTGGGGGATTACAAATAACACTTCTTATTTATTATTATTATTATTTTAAATCTATCTCATCGTGCGCTCCTTATCAACAATGTTATCTCTCCTCCCACCTAGCTATCTTACCTTCCTCTTTCTCTTTTCCATCTCTATATAAATCAAAAACAACAAATAAACATTATCGAACAAAAGTATAAAGTTTTGCACAACCTGGATTCTCCTGATCCACTAGAACTTGCATTCCCCTTCAGATTGGATTCAAATAATACTGTTTCTATGAGCCGGATGTCAAAGACCTTCTCTTCTGCATCTTCCAAAGTTAACCAGTAATTGTATCCTTGTTCATATTTTCTCATCTGAGCCATGACATGAGAGGGCTACATTACACAGAATAAATATTCACATATCAGTTATTTATGTGTATATGTATGTAGTTTTGGTTAAACCAAAAAAAAAAGGAGGCAGAGAAAAATTAAGATCCTAGTCTTACCAGATCAGGGAGGATCGGTGATGGGAAATTGAGACCATCAGATTGATCATGCTGCAAGTCTTCTTCTTTTGATTGGTTTTTTTTCCCATCAAGTTCTTCCTTCTCCTTGCAAAGTTCTATGTGCTGTTTCATAATATGGAGTTCTCTTTCAAGTCCCTGAATTTGGGCATTGAGACCTCTGATAATGCCAAGACAACCATGCACAGGATCATTTTTCCTTGCATTCCCTTCCGTGAGAATGCTTTCAGCAGCTGCCTGTCTTTGATCAGGTGCAGCCATGGCCATGATCTTTTGGATGTTGCTCACACCAAAGATCTTTTGAGCATTTTGGAATTCACTGTACCTGCTGGCTGGAAAGTATGGGGCCATTTCACAGGTCTCATCACATTTTCTCCTCTGATGCTTGCAGGAAGCACAAGCATGGTTTTGAGTTGCAGCCTGATCCCTATTTTCCATGATTGCTTGTTCTCACTGAAAATGAACCAAACAAAAGCAAATGAGGGTGAGGAAAGGCAAAGAAATTGGGATTTAATTGAGAGCTAAAGAGGGATATAAAATTGGCTCAAGCTTTTGGTTAATGAGTTGGATAGCATCAGATTTTGTGAAATATATTTTGGCATCTAAAATTTATTTGGATTTTGTACAAAACCCAATTATTATTCTTTATTTAAGGCAGCAAATGCATGGCTTTAGTCAGGGTTTCAAAGCCAATTGTCAATTTGTCATCATTAGGAAAAGCCCTTCAGTTTCTTTGTTTTTGAATTTGAGTCTGCTGCAATTAATCTCTTCCGTTTCGTTCATGCATCTAACAGTTGTGTGACAAAGTTGAGTGATCAGCTATGACAACTCAAATCCCAACTGGATTTTTATAGGGAGAAGGAAATTGAACCTAGAACCTCAAATATTGGAGTAAATGCTCATAAATCACTTGAGCTATAAGTCCATTCACCAAATTCCAACCGAATTACTAAAGGGTTATATAGGATTTTACCTTGCTTATTAAGCTAATTTACTCTACTTTCCATTGTTTTCATGTGCACAATTAGACCTGGGTTGGTAAGAAAACAGATGACAAACTGCTATATGGTGATTTTAATATGTTACTGTTGTCTATATATTTGCCTGCATGCCGTTGGTTACTTTGAATGTGTTGTGATTCTGCCTGTAAATTAAATTAGAATTTGCTTATCAAGCATTACGTCCTTTTTATCTTATTTGGGTTGTGCTTTTCCATAACTGTGTTTTGCAATCTTTATTTGAAAATACATCAATTTTGTACAAAGTAGAACCTTTGGAAATGTATAAACACAACCCATATCGATCGTAGTTTAAACCTTATGAAGTATATATCAACTAACTCTTACTTTAGTGTTTTTTCTCTTTGTAAAATTAAAAGATGTTTCAAGCTCAAAACTCCTCTCCCGCCCATTGTTCAAAGAAAAAGTTTAGGGAATATATGCACATTTTGGTGCAAATTTAAAAAATATTTCTCATTTACTTCAAGCATGTGTGCCTATCCTGCCCAAGAAAACATAAACAGATACATGATGGCCTTATATGGTGAATGGGCCCAATTGATGAAACGCAACGTATTGGGCCTACGGCATGTACACTCGCAATCCAACGGATATGTATCTCATCGTCATCAAGAAACCACAAACACCGTCTTCAATTCAGCGAGTGCGTAGTCGAAACGCTGCGTTTCATCCTTCCCAATTACACAGAGAGAGAGAGAGAGAGAGAGAGAGAGAGAGAGAGAGGAGCTTGAGGTTGAGCTCTGATGGCGGGAAAACCCCAACCGGTTCTCGTACTGTATTGTGCGGTGTGCAGTTTGCCTGCAGAATACTGTGAATTCGGGCCCGATTTCGAGAAATGCAAGCCCTAGTTGCTCCAAAACGCCCCCGACCTCTACCCGGATCTCGTTAAAGGTTCTATTTGGCACCCAAACCCTAATTTCTTCTGTTCAGTTTTAATCACCTCTTATTTTCTTATGATTGCTCTGTTTTGTCATCTTTTTTGTTAATAATTAAACTTTTGTTTTTATTTTGGGCAGAGGCTAATGCGAAGGAAGCTGATAAAGTAGCCAACCAGTTGCAGTCTACTGGTATATCTTCTGGTGGAGATGGAGCTGCTTCTTCAGGTAATACTGTAAATATGTGTATAGATGTATGTAGTAGTGTATGTTTGTATTTCATTACCCCCACTATCTCTCTCTCTCCTGGGGTTGGTGGTGGCACTTCAGCACCTAAGCAAGAATCTTCCAGGCGGGAAGATTAAGAAAAAGGTGAGACTTTTCAAATTATTTGTTCTTGAGGATCTTTAGATTGCAATGATTTAAACTTGGTATTGGCTTTTCTGTATGTGAGGCAAGAAGTTACTATTGAAAAGGTGACGCGTAATGACAGAGTATACTATTTCTTTAAACAAATTGGAAAAGCCTGGTATAGCCGAACGGCTATACTATTTCTTTAAACAAATAAAAACCGGGTATAGCCGAACGGCTATACTATTTCTTTAAAAAATTGGAAAAACCGATTATAGCCGCTCGGCTATACTATTTCTTTAAAAAATTGGGAAAACCGAGCTATTTTAAAAAAAAATTGGAAAACCCAGGTATAGCCGCGCGCCTATACTATTTCTTTAAAAAAATTGGGAAAACAGAGTATAGCCGTGCGGCTATACTATTTCTTTTAAAAATTAAAAAACCAAGTATAGCCGCGCGGCTATACTATTTCATTAAAAAATTAGTTAAATCAAGTATAGCCGCCTGGCTATACTAAATTTTTAAAACCACGCTGCCTCTCTCTCCTCTGAGCGTAGCCTCCTCTCTCTCTCTCTGTGACCTCCTCGCCCACTAGCGACCCGCGACCCCTTCGCCCACCTGCCTTTTATATGTAATATCGCATCCTCAATTGCATCCCTTTTATTATTATTATTTCTTTCCGAGAAAGCCGCTGTTTCTATGTTAGATGTGTGAAATCAAACTTCCAATGATTACTGCATCAATATAGACGTAGTTTTTTAGTACATTAATATATTTATTTTTCATTTAAGTCATATATTCTGTTGATAAATTTTATCTTTTTGAACCAGAGCAATATCATTAACTCCAAAACTAAAAACAATATAAGAGAAAACAAATGGCACATATTATATACTCCAAAAGAAACATATTATACAAAGATCAAGGCAGTTGCTATGGCTGAAATCAAAACTTGCAAGGAATCGTAGGGGTCCAGCTGATGCAATTGCATCAGCAACCAACTGAAGCTTCCTCATTTATGAAATCAGCATGACTAATTTATTATTAACACTATCAAAAAATAATTTCAACCAAATAGAAACCCACAAAAGTAAGATGAAATATAAAGGTATACCAATTTCTGAGCTGTTTTTGTTGTGTCCTTTCGAGAATGAACGAATACCATTGCCTGATAACCTTGCCTGAGTGATTCAAAAACCTGGCAGAAAAAAGTATCAATCAGTTAAATAATCATTCTAATGCATGCATTACACAAAGGAAAGCCCAAGGAAAAAGAAACCTTCTTGTAGCATATCTCATTCTGCAATTCAATACGGGCTGTAAGGTATGCACTGTCATGTTTCCTTCTTAGACTCTCTCAAATCTAACAAGCCTTCATAGAACATAATCTACATAGAACCCAATTTAGGCAAGCTCATGACAACTCTATTCAAACTATGGCCACACAAATATGAAGAAACGATACAACTGGCTATATATAACTTAGAGAGAGAGAGAGAGAGAGAGAGAGAGAGAGAGAGAGATAGATAGATAGATAGATAGATAGATAGATAGATAGTTGTGGATGAAGAGAGAGATACCTCTGTAATGCTCAACCAGTCCAAAACAAAACTCACAAAAGCCACAACCAAAGGGCTACGGCTAAACACTGACATTTGATACCTCTGTAATGTGTCTATGAAATTGATCAAAATGAAAACTTGAGCAGACAACTTCTTCTGTAACAATTCCTACTAGTTTGAACAAAGGTTTAAGAAAAACTTGTGTACAAAATACATGATATTTACTGTCACATACTGAACAAGCTCTTATCAAAACTATCAGTCACAATAAAATGAGTTAATTTGGACTGCAGAGCTCATACTAATGGCAAGCTGATGTGCAAAAGACTACATATTCAAGAATTCTTTTCAACCAGAATATAGAAGTTGATTAACATATTAAGACTTCTTTTTTGGACCAACACAGGAAAAAAAATTGCAGAGAAGCATCAAATGAACAATTCAACATAAGCAGGATCTCAGAAATTACAAGTAACCCATATGAATAGTAGAGACTTCAAATGAGATTAAAAAAAACAAACAAAAACAACTGAAAAAACAGAAACCAAAGAATTCTATAACCATAATAGGAAACACAGTGGACCCATAATGTCAAAATCTAAAAGCATTTAATCACTTTCTATGAAAAAATAATCAATCAGTGACTATCATCTGAATAAGAAGAAAGTGAAGCCGTTAAGGTTTTCATTTTCCTCTTTTGGGTAACAGTTAAAAGCACACGGAGCACGCATAATTTGATCAAAGTGACCTGAGTTTCTTCAAGTTCATTCTTAGAAAGCTGCATGTCTCCAGTAAGTTCTCTCACAGTCATATTCAATGGAGATACACGGTGGCTAAAAGTTTACGTAACTTCTGCAGCTAGTGCCAACACACTAACCTCCCAGAATCATTCATACCAGATTAACTCTTACACAATACAAAAACAAATGTGTGAATTTGAGATCAAGCCAAAGTAGTAAGAGAAAAAATATGATTACCAAAAATGAGAATAGAGACCCAGGAATAGCCAATCATTTGCATACCTCATGTAGAAAAGAAATCATAGCTATGTTTGTTTTGTTAGCTCCTGTTGGAGCACAAACCTGCAAGTAAATGAAAATCACATTCAAGCATATCATATCAGCACTTTCACTGCAATGGTTTGGTATTCACATAATCAACAGAATCGATAACTTACTAGTATATTTTCATTAGTGTAATAAACAGTATGAAATATGGGGCTCTGAATACGGTTCTGAGACTTATATCCACGAAAAGCAGCCAGTAATACTGGTATATCTTCTGGTGGGGATGGAGCTGCTTCTTCAGGTAATACTGTAAATATGTGTATAGAAGTATGTAGCAGTGTATGTTTGTATTTCATTACACCCACTATCTCTCTCTCTCTCTCGGGGTTGGGGGTGGCACTTCAGCACCTAAGCAAGAAGAAGTCAAGCGTCTTCCGGGCGGGAAGATTAAGAAAAATGTGAGACTTTTGAAATTATTTGTTTTTGAGGATCTTTAGATTACAATGATTTAAACTTGGTATTGGCTTTTCTGTAGGAGAGGCAAGAAGGTACGGCTATACTATTTCTTTTATAAAAAAAATTGGAAAAACATAGTATAGGCAAAAAATTGGAAAAACATAGTATAGTCGAGCGGCTATACTATTTCTTTAAACAAATTAAAAAAAACCGAGTATAGCCGCGCGGCTATACGATTTTAGTAAACAAATTGGGAAACAGAGTATAGCCGGTCGGCTATACTATTTCTTTAAACAAATTGAGAAAACAGAGTATAGCCGCGCGGCTATACTATATTTTAAAAAAATTGGAAAAAAGAGGGTATAGCCACCCGGCTATACTATTTCTTTTTAAAAATTGAAACGCCGAGTATAGCCGCGCAGCTATACTATTTCTTTAAAAAATTAGAAAAACAGAGTATAGCCGATCGGCTATACTATTGGAAATTCCGTGAATCTGAACACTAAATATGTATAGCATTTCTGTATTTTTTTGGAGATAAGCATTCTTCTGTTCAGTTGAATGGTATTTATTGATACAATAGTTGAACCACAACCTCTATCTGAACTCTGAAGAACAAATTTGTGCACTACTTGCCAAACCACCCATAACTTTGATGGGCTGGAGCAGTCATTTTGCATTGGCAAACCACCCATAACTGTGATGCAATTGGAGTTCTATGGCAAACTAGCTATAATAATTTGCGCGTTTTCTGGTGGTTAAACAAATAGGATTGTCCTTGCTTGCTATTTTTTTTATCACCTACTGACCTCTATTTCTGTTTACTGTCTTATGCTGTCAGATTGAGATAACGAAGTCAGATGAATTCGCTCAGACTGCTTTTCATGGATACAAGTCTCTGAACTGTATTCAGAGCCGCATATTTCATACTGTTTATTATTACACTAATGAAAATATACTAGTAAGTTATTGATTCTGTTGATTACGTGAATACCAAACCATTGCAGTGAAAGTGCTGTTATGATATGCTTGAATGTAATTTTCATTTACTTGCAGAATTGACAACAAAGACTTCCTTCTTGGTGTGAGTGGTTTGCTCAGCGTGCCAGTACCACTGTCATAAATGGCCGCGGTTACAAGTGAATAGTATTGTGTTGTTTTCTGACTTCATTCGAGCGATTGTGGCTGAGTTAGGAACGAGTTCTCCGTCATGAGGTTCTAGGCCTTGGCAATAAGGCCTTTGGAATGGGCATGCTCAACGTTGGTGTCACTGAGCTCAGTAGCTCAAATGATTCTAGATAACTTAAGAAACTTGAAAAGCTTAAGAAATCTAATTTGAAATGGATTGGATGGTGCTCAAGAGATGACTCTGTAAACGGGAAACAAAGACATCCTTGTTCATATAATGTATGAACGATTACAATGGGTGGTGCTCAAGAACTTAGAACGTTTCCAAAGTTCTTGTTGATATCACTACGTGGAATACTAAGGAAAGCAATAAAATCTACAAAACTACAAGATAAAAAGTTAAGAGGTGTGCATTGAGCAGCTTCTAGGCTTGATTTGTTTACTCTTCTACTTGAGGGAGCATTTTTCACCACCCTTCATTATTGCTCTGACATGTCTTCAATCAGACCTCAGGACCTCTTTCCTACGCTTTCGCTTGCGATTGATCCGAAAGTGATGGATTGGGAGGCAAAAAGGTAGCCTTCGATTTACTTCTGACCAATTGGGCGGTGGAAGCCAACCCACCTCGGCTCCAATGTTTGCTCGGTTAGACAAAGCCCAACCGATCTGTCATCGAGAAGGAGCCCAATAGAACAAGCCTACCAGAAACTCACCTAGGCTTAGGCAAAGCCCAACCCATCTGCCTCAAGAACAAGAAGAAGAATAACAAAAACGGTGATCATTACCAAAGGTTGTGAACTCCTTCAAAGTGACATATGTAAAAGCTAACCAAGTACAATCTGAAGCACCATCTTTCTCTACTTGGTCTAGACTCTAGAGATTATATTGCCAAAGATTTCATTAGGGTTAAAAGATTATAGCTTTTTATTAAAGTCGAAACCCCAAATAATCAAAACTTGCAAGGAAACGTAGGGGTCCAGCTGATGCAATTGCATCAGCAACCAACTGAAGCTTCCTCATTTATGAAGTCAGCATGACTAATTTATTATTAACACTTTCAAAAAATAATTTCAACCAAATAGAAACCCACAAAAGTAAGGTGGAATATAAAGGTATACCAATTTCTGAGCTGTTTTTGTTGTGTCCTTTCGAGAATGAACGAATACCATTGCCTGATAACCTTGCCTGAGTGATTCAAAAACCTGGCAGAAAAAAGTATCAATCAGTTAAATAATCATTCTAATGCATACATTACACAAAGGAGAGCCCAAGGAAAAAGAAACCTTCTTGTAGCATATCTCATTCTGCAATTCAATACGGGCTGTAAGGTATGCACTGTCATGTTTCCTTCTTAGACTCTCTCAAATCTAACAAGCCTTCATAGAACATAATCTACATAGAACCCAATTTAGGCAAGCTCATGACAACTCTATTCAAAGCTTGATTTTTCATAACAGTAGAACAACTTACAATAACCTTCAATATGGTTCACTAGCCATATGCTTTACAATACCATGAAAATTCAAACTATGGCCACCCAAATATGAAGAAACGATAAAACTGGCTATATATAACTGAGAGAGAGAGAGAGAGAGAGAGAGAGAGAGAGAGAGAGAGATGTGGATGAAGAGAGAGATACCTCTGTAATGCTCAACCAGTCCAAAACAAAACTCACAAAAGCCACAACCAAAGGGCTACGGCTAAACACTGACATTTGATACCTCTGTAATGTGTCTATGAAATTGATCAAAATGAAAACTTGAGCAGACAACTTCTTCTGTAACAATTCCTACTAGTTTGAACAAAGGTTTAAGAAAAAACTTGTGTACAAAGTACATGATATTTACTGTCACATACTGAACAAGCTCTTATCAAAACTATCAGTCACAATAAAATGAGTTAATTTGGACTGCAGAGCTCATACTAATGGCAAGCTGATGTGCAAAAGACTACATATTCAAGAATTCTTTTCAACCAGAATATAGAAGTTGATTAACATATTAAGACTTCTTTTTTGGACCAACACAGGAAAAAAAATTGCAGAGAAGCATCAAATGAACAATTCAACATAAGCAGGATCTCAGAAATTACAAGTAACCCATATGAATATTAGAGACTTCAAATGAGATTAAAAAAACAAATAAAAACAACTGAAAAAACAGAAACCAAAGAATTCTATAACCATAATAGGAAACACAGTGGACCCATAATGTCAAAATCTAAAAGCATTTAATCACTTTCTATGAAAAAATAATCAATCAGTGACTATCATCTGAATAAGAAGAAAGTGAAGCCGTTAAGGTTTTCATTTTCCTCTTTTGGGTAACAGTTAAAAGCACACGGAGGAGCACGCATAATTTGATCAAAGTGACCTGCGTTTCTTCAAGTTCATTCTTACAAAGCTGCATGTCTCCAGTAAGTTCTCTCACAGTCATATTCAATGGAGATACGCGGTGGCTAAAAGTTTAAGTAACTTCTGCAGCTAATGCCAACACACTAACCCTCCCAGAAAAATCTATACCAGATTAACTCTTACACAATACAAAAACAAATGTGTGAATTTGAGATCAAGCCAAAGTAGTGAGAGAAAAAGTATGATTACCAAAAATGAGAATAGACCCAGGAATAGCCAATCATTTGCATACCTCATGTACAAAAGAAATCATAGCTATGTTTGCTTTGCAAGCTCCTGTTGGAGCACAAACCTGCAAGTAAATGAAAATCACATTCAAGCATATCATATCAGCAATTTCACTGCAATGGTTTGGAATTCACATAATCAACAGAATCAATAACTTACTAGAATATTATCATTAGTGTAATAAACAGTATGAAATATGCGGCTCTGAATACGGTTCAGAGACTTATATCCACGAAGAGCAGCCTGTAATACTGGTATATCTTCTGGTGGAGATGGAGCTGCTTCTTCAGGTAATACTGTAAATATGTGTATAGAAGTATGTAGCAGTGTATGTTTGTATTTCATTACCCCCACTATCTCTCTCTCGGGGTTGGTGGTGGCACTACACCACCTAAGCAAGAAGAAGTCAAGCGTCTTCCAGGCGGGAAGATTAAGAAAAATGTGAGACTTTTGAAATTATTTGTTTTTGAGGATCTTAGATTACAATGATTTAAACTTGGTATTGGCTTTTCTGTAGGAGAGGCAAGAAGTTATGGCTATACTATTTCTTTCAAAAAATTGGAAAAACTATGTTTTTAAACAAATTGGAAAAACCGAGTATAGCCGCGCGGCTATACTGCGCGGCTATACTCTTTATTTAAAAAAATTGGGAAAACCGAGTATAGCCGGGCGGCTATACTATTTCTTTTTAAAAAATTAAAAACCCGATTATAGCCGCCCGGCTATACCATTTCTTTTAAAAAATTTGGGAGAACCGAGTATAGCCGAGCGGCTATACTATTTCTTTAAAAAAAAATGGAAAAACAAAGTATAACCGTACGGCTATTCCTTAAAAAAATTGGGAAAACAGAGTATAGCCGGGCGGCTATACTATTTCTTTTTAAAAAAATAGAAAAATCAAGTATAACCGCGCGGCTATACGATTGATGAAAAAAATAAAATAAAAGAGCCCAGTAAAGCCGCCCGGCTATACTAATTTTTAAAAAAAAATTAGAAACACGTGAGAGATAAGCATGAGAGAAGACTGGGCGTCATGTGTATGCCTATGTGAGTATTATTCTTAGATCATTCAATACCCTCATATGTTGGATTTTGGGATAAGCATCTTTCCAGGCAATGCCACATTATGAGTTCATATGTGGGACATTATTGCTTTGGAGATAAGCATTCTTCTGTTTAGTTGAATGGTATTTATTAATACAACAGTTGAACCACAACCTCTATCTGAACTCTGAAGAACAAATTTGTGCACTACTTGCCAAACCACCCATAACTTTGATGGGCTGGAGCAGTCATTTTGCATTGGCAAACCACCCATAACTGTGATGCAATTGGAGTTCTCTGGCAAACTAGCTATAATAATTTGCGCTCAGACTGCTGTTAATGGATATAAGTCTCTGAACTGTATTCAGAGCCGCATATTTCATACTGTTTATTATTACACTAATGAAAATATACTAGTAAGTTATTGATTCTGTTGATTATGTGAATACCAAACCATTGCAGTGAAAGTGCTGTTATGATATGCTTGAATGTAATTTTCATTTACTTGCAGAATTGACAACAAAGGCGTCCTTCTTGGTGTGAGTGTTTTGCTCAGCATGCCAGTACCACTGTCATAACTGGACGTGAATAGTATTGCGTTGTTTTCTGACTTCGTTCGAGCAATTGTGGCTGAGTCAGGAACAAGTTCTCGGTCATGAGGTTCTAGGCCTTGGCAATAAGGCCTTTGGAATGGGCATGCTCAACGTTGGTGTCACTGAGCTCAGTAGCTCAAATGATTCTAGATAACTTAAGAAACTTGAACAGCTTAGGAAATGTAATTTGAAATGGATTGTATGGTGCTCAAGAGATGACTTTGTAAACGGGAAACAAAGACATCCTTGTTCATATAATGTATGAACGATTACAATGGGTGGTGCTCAAGAACTTAGAACGTTTTCAAAGTTCTTGTTGATATCACTACGTGGAATACTAAGGAAAGCAATAAAATCTACAAAACTACAAGATAAAAAGTTAAGAGGTGTGCACTGAGCAGCTTTTAGGCTTGATTTGTTGAGTTGGTGTTGGGCCTCGCTTCGTTGATTTCTATCCTATTTATAGACTCTTCTACTTGAGGGAGCATTTTTCACCACCCTTCATTATTGCTCTAACATGTCTTCAATCAGACCTCAGGACCTCTTTCCTACGCTTTCACTTGCGATTGATCCGAAAGTGATGGATTGGGAGGCAAAAAGGTAGCCTTCGATCTACATCTGACCAATTGGACGGTGGAAGCCAACCCCCTTCGGCTCCAATGTTTGCTCGGTTAGACAAAGCCCAACCGATCTGTCATCGAGAAGGAGCCCAATAGAACAAGCCTACCAGAAACTCACCTAGGCTTAGGCAAAGCCCAACCCATCTGCCTCAAGATCAAGAAGAAGGATAACAAAATCGGTGTTCATTACCAATGGTAGTGAACTTCTTCAAAGTGACATATGTAAAAGCTAACCAAGTACAATCTGAAGCACCATCTTTCTCTACTTGGTCTAGCCTCTAGAGATTATATTGCCAAAGATTTCATTAGGGTTAAAAGATTATAGCTTTTTCTTAAAGTCGAAACCCCAAATAATCATAGAAACTCCCATTACACCTTTTATATCTTGGATACAAAACCACGACTTTGAGCTTATGATCAATCATTCTAACTTTCCATCCTTCCAAAGAAAATAGTGTGCATGTTTTTGTTTCTTTGACATAAATTGAAACCATCCCACACATACAATCTTTTAAGCAAAGCCATCATCATGAATATTCTGGAGCTTGACTTTAATCACATTGGACCCTTTATTATCCTTGACTCCTTGCATCATCATGATTCATATCAATCAACTTACCAAAACCCTAGATGAGAGACACAGGCAGTCATTATATCTGGATCTTCCAAAAGTCCTACCCAAAGCGCTTTTGAACTTTGATTCCAGAAAAAAGCTAAAAAGCAAAAGCAGGAACGAAGAAAAAAGGTTGCATTTGCACTATTTGCAAACGCTTTTGCTTTCTCGCGCCATAAACAATAATCACGTACCCTCAAAAGTTGTGTTCTTTCTCAGTTCCGAATTCGCCAACCCAATCAGCGGTTTCATTTATTTACTTGGCCATCGACAATATAATCCGGTGCGGGCAGCTCTATTGTTGATGATGGTGTCGCCGTCCTTTCCTCGTATCAACGGCCGTGGCTTCGTGCGAATCACACACCTGGGTCTTGAACTTACACCCGAACCTCCGGCTCAACGAGTCCTTCCAACCCGACCTGTCTCTCCCGGGCTGACCCGGATTATCAATCTTCTCCATCACCTTTTTCATGTTGGAGCATTCCCGCTCCAGCTGGTGCACCCGCGTCCTCATGCTATCCATATCCAACCGCAACACCTGATTCTCCCTCACTGCCGCCCGCCACGTGCCGCCCCCACAATCATTTGCACGTGCCACATTATCCCCATCTTCCTCCTCACGTGCCTCCGCGTCATCCTCTTCCTCCTCCTCCTCCTCCTGTCGTTCGCGTTGCAGAACCGATGGCATGCCCGAGTCCGGCGGAGCGACGTCATTGGCGAGCAGAGTCCCGGCGATGGCGTGCCGGAGCTGGAGCTGCTCGAAGAACAGAACTTGCACCACCGCGCGCAGAGGCAACCGCTCGTTCTGCGCCGCGTGCGTGCAAGCCTCGAGCGTGAGCTTCTGGCAGTCAAAAATTCCGCAGATCTTCTCGCGCTCTGGTTCCGGTATCAATGGATGAGCCTACAGATATGAAAATACAATTCAGATTTCACAAATGAAATCATCTCAAGCTTAATTTCTTGAAATCGTTTGTAATGTATAAATTATGTACGGACCTTGAGATAGAGATCGACGGCTCTGTAAAGACCGTCGTCGAAGAGCCGAGCTTGTTCAGGTAGAGAAATCGCGAGATTGTAGAATCGGTCCGGCTTGAGATTCGCGTCGGAGGCGATCTCGGAGAGAAACTCGTCGATTAATTTTCCGACGAGCATCAACGTCGGCGATCTGACGGCGCCGTCAGAACCGTCGTCTTCTTCGATTCCGGCTGTGTTTCTCTGATCCAAGCCGTTCAAGAAGTAACCTAAGATCCTCTCGACGCAATCGACGTCGTAGAGAGTCTCGTTGAGGTACGAGTAGCTCGGGATCAGAAGGTCGTCTAAGGTGGCTTGGTGGAGCTGCGAAGCGATCTTCTTCTCCAACGCGGCTTTGCAGGCCTCGGAGGCATTGAGTATGTTGGCGGTTCTCAGCAGTCCGAAGAGGAAACGAGTGGCGGTGGAAGGTCTGGAGCTCTTCTCCAATGGAAGATTGGAGGTGATCGTCTCCAAAAGCTCTCGCTGTTGACTCTCCGAAGCTAAAGACGATGAGGTTGTGGTGGCGGTGACGGCGGAGATAGAAGATGAAGGCTTTCGATTTGTTCTTGAAATTCCAGGAATGTACTTCTTAGCGTAATGCATCAAACAAGTCTCCACCATCTCCAAGCTTAGATCTCCAGATTTCATGGCGGAAATCAAACGCTTGAACAGAGGCAAGCTCAAAACCACCAAATCTTCAACCCAGGAATATGCGTGTTTGGAAAGGCCTCTTCTTCGTCCATCGCCGCCACCGGCGTCGATCCCATTCCACAAAATCTGCTGTTTGGTGGAAGAAGAAGAAATCGCATTCGTATTCGCATTGGGTGCTTCGCTAACTGGCCAGCCAAACAGGGTGGGATCGGGTGACGTGGCCCGGGAGGCGATGGAGTCTATGCACCTCTGCGTAATCCCCAAAGTCTCTGCAAGAGGCATCACTCGTTCGCAGGACTTGAGAGCTTTGAGCGATTCCTTGAAGCTCTTCAACACAGACTGCAAGAGAAACCTCTCGGTCTTGGAAATGAGGTTATCTTCTGAGTACTCTTCGGTCATTTCCAGATACTCTCCTGCGCAGCGCAGAGGCGCGACATTGGAGGAGCTCAAGTCGATCTTGACACCATAGCAGAACTTAGCTGCTATTTCGAAGGTCTCTGAGCCGCCGGGGAAGTCAGAGAGAGCTATTTGGCACTGAACTTCTTCGATTTCGTCGTCGTTCTCATCCTGCTCTTCAGTTTGTTGGCGGGTTTGCGATGGGTTCGTCTCTTGCTCTGTGATCAGGTTGTGAAGCTTCCGGCTTTTTGACATGAGAGGAAACTGAAACAACCAGAAGCAGAAAACTGTTAGCTGAAATTGGTCAGTGAAAGACGAAGAGAAATGCAATGTATGCTCTCAATGTGTTTGATGTAATGACCTTGTGGAGATGGAAGGTCATGTCATCGACTTCGACCACAATGTCGCTTGGTAACCCAGTGGTGCAAAACCTGCCAAGAACACATTTTGAAGAGAGTTTTGGTTAATTGATGCATTGCTTTTGATTTGGGTACCCAGCAGAAAATGAAAAAGGTGAGGTTTTGAATGAGATTGTTTGCAGTAAAAATGGAACTAACCATGCTTGTCCTTTGGAGCTGGGCTTCTCTGCTGCTGCTGCTGCCGCCATTTTCTCCATCTGTTAATTTCTATATCTATCTACCTCTACAATGAAAGAAACCGTTTTGATAAGGGAATCAGAAACCCAGATCCATGAACAGCAAACAGTACTTGTAAGAAGCTGGAAGAGACAAATGGGGGAATGGGGTTGACTTCACTTGAAGCCTTCAGCAAGAAAGGATGGTTGATGGAATGAAAGGATGAAAATTGTTTCGCTGTTGTTGTGATATTCTCCGAGGAACAATTGAGCAACAAGAGAAAGAAAGAGTGCTGAAAGAGAAAGGAGAGAAGGAATCCAAATACACCCAGAGACGACAAATAGAGCTCAGCTTGAACAAATTTCGAAAAAGGTGATCCAAACCAATGCCATCATTTTATTTATTTATTTCTTTTGAATGAATGAATCCCATCAGAAGAAGAATCTCACTCCCAGCTGAGTCTCTGATCTCTCTCACCCACTCTCTCTCTCTCTGTCTCTCACCTCCAATTCCAGGAAAAGGTTTATTGTCTTTGAGGCAAATTCCCTTTTATTTTGAGACATTAAAAACAGAGCACCATCACCCATTAGAAAATTAGCCAGAAATTGCATTGCATGCCAACTGTAACTGGGTCTTATTGCTTTTTGGCGCAAATGGTGGAGTATTTTAATTGAATTTTTGATCATTTCGTAATCTGGGGTTGGGGGGCTCACTTTAATAATAATAATCCAATGTAGCACGCCCCATATTATACATAATTCATTTCCTTGGTTCTGCAATTATTCCCACCCTTTACGTTCAAAGTTGATTTTTAGGGTTAGAATGTCCTAAAAATCTTAATCAAACTTGATTATAAGAGTAATTATGAGTTTCTAACTTTTAGTGGGGCCAAATCACAAATTCTCAACTGCCCACATGTGAGTTTAACACAACACTATAGTCGCCCTTTCAATTTGGCCGGCCCCCATCAGGTATATATGGATGTCTTTAATTCATACTTGGAGCTTGTGACAGAATGTACTGCAGGGACTGTAGTGTTTGGTTTTCTAGTGAAAACCAGAATATTTTTTACAACGTCCTCCAAATTTGTGATAAAGCCTACAAACACAAACACAAACCCTACAATTTTAGACCCCAACTAACGTAGTAGTCTTTTTTTTATACAAGCGGTATTGGGAGGAGGGAATCGAACCTAGGACCTCGAATACAGATGTAAATACTTTTAATCATTTAAGCTATAAGCCTCTTGCAACATAGTAACATTTGCCTTTTTTTTAGAATAGTGTTTAATTTGTTTATATCGTGAGATTTAGTGCATTTCGAACTTCATTTATCTCTCAATCGTAACGTATTATCATGTTATCCCTCTAGTAGTATGGCTTGCATTTCCTATAGTTTTTTAATAATGATACTAACGTGTTTTCACAGATTTATGAAATTTTAGGTTTGAAAGCAAAAAAAGAAGGGAACTCTCATGCATTTATATCAGCTTATCTACTCTTGAACCACTATGCGTGCTTTGCATTTATGCCAACATTAATGACACGACAAAGAAAAACAGAGTGCATTGATTTTTGTTCATGGAAATAGTGGGAAACTGAGAGGTGTTCAAATTTCAAAATGGTCTGTCTGAGCAAAATGGATTATTATGAAATTACTAAGCTTTTTGTTTTTAATTGGCATCCAATAATTAAAGCATAATTAACTATTGTTAGAAGGGATGCAGATGGTGATGATAATGTCAGTCATTGAGGTGTACTGGGATGGGAAGACAAACAAACTCCTCACCCCACTTGCTTCTGACTGAAATCTTGTGACTTAATAGTAATTTCTTGCTTTTGAATGATTTCAAGTGAAAGAAGAATTATTCATACAAATGGTGGTTTGGTGACTAATCATTTGACAAAATGCACAAAATACGGATAGGGTGGCTTATTTGGGCACACACCCACTCAGCCATCGTCATATGAAAGACAATAAGATGCCAAAGCTATAAAGATCCAAAATTTTCAACAAAAAGGAAAAAAATACAGAACATTGAGTTGGCTACAAAAGGCTATGTGGGTCACAAGGTTGATTTTGTGAAGATTGGTGCAACTCCACTCTAGAAATTCATAATCCCCTTAATCATATTATTGTTCTTCTTATTAAACAATTACAAGTTGGTTTAAATTTAAAAGAAGGGAGCACAAAAACCATGGACACAAGCTTCCAAAAACAGGAGAAAAACTTAGTTGCAACGGGGATAACACTATTTTGTTATTTCGGCCAATAATTTTATGTCATGTTGAAGTATTATCACGTGTATTATAGCATTATTGATCGATAATAGCAAAATAGTGTTATTTCCGTTCTATGAAAATCTTTCTTCAAAAACAGACACCAAAACCCATGAAACGGTAAGTTGAAGCATTAAGAGCACCATGCACAAGATTGGAGGAATATAATTCTATTAGTATTATTCAATCCTTACACTAGAAAAAAGGCAGGTTTGAATTGGTCAAATGTATCTTGACCATAAACACACCAGCACTAACATTATTATTTTTAAACTTAGACGACATCTAATTAAACAAGCCCCTCAAAATGAATACGATGGTAATCATCTTGAGGCTTTAAGCTGCCATTATTCAAACTATCCCCCATCTGTCCATTATTTATGCTGGCACCACTATCAATCTAATAAGGCAGCTAGCTACTGCTGGCCGGCATTGGACACATCTCAGAGTTGCTACTTTCCTGCACAAAAAAACATCAAGGATCAATCAATGGGCTTAGGATCTACATCGGGGATAAAAGATTAATTTAAGCCACACAAACAAAAAAGACAGATTTAGAATATTCTTTTTCTTCATGTTGCACGCCACTTTGCCTATTTGCCCTTGTCTCGCTACCCTACCTACGCCTCGGACTTAAACTCTTTGAGGTATTTTGTCGAACATCTTACCCTATGACACTCATACTCATTGAGAATATTGAAGATGAACATTTTGTGCATAGCAAGATAACGAATCTATTAGCCCTGTGATCGATTTTTTAAGGATAACATCGATGTTATATTGTCAGATTGTAAGATTAATTGTTGTTATACAGCATGTCAAATTGTATAACAAGAAAACATGAACCTATTTAATTAATAAACCCTAAAACATACATGCCATAGACATGCATCACATTAGAGTTAGCTACACAAACATACCAAATATTACATTCAACATACCAATAGTACTAATTTGGCAAGTTTTGAGTTGAAAAAATAAAGAAAAATGATATAGTATACTAAAATACCTGAGGCTGAGGCCACAGATTGTTGGGGAGTAGGTGTCCCCTGCTTGGGGATGGCCACACCAGGCCATGAGCGGCACATGCAATGCTTCCCCTCATCTATGCTGGCGTACAGGGTGGCCAAGTGCTTACCACATCCTCCCCAGGAGTACTTCCCACATTGCTTGCAATCCACTCTGAAACACATCGTTTTGGGAAAACTCTTGATTTCAACTCAACCTTAAAGCTAAAGCTTTTGCGTGGATAGGTTGGTTTTTCTGCTGGCTTGGCTTTCTCCTTGTCCAATTTCAAGGTATAAATAAAAATCAATGTCGCTCTGATATGATCGCCTTCTTTTGTCTCAAGTGCCACTCAAACTTAGTGTTGAAGCTATCGCTCATTCGCTTTTTGCATAGTAATTCTCCTACTTTCTATTATTTTTTAATAGTAAAAATAATAAATAATAAAATAAAAACACGTTTTTAAATTGTCAACAACCAATGCATTGTGAGAAATTTCGACACATGTTCCGGAATTTTACAATGTGGCCTAGTTAAGATGCTTTTATGATTCGCATAGGAGAGAACTTTCATTCAACGAGTTATGAACTTACGAAGTTATGAGGTTGTGTGATTATGACGGTATCTCAAGTTAATGATGAACTGTTATGTGAGAAAATTAAAAACGCATGATAGTGCTTAATTGACTTAAAATACAACTATAATGACATCCTGAATGCAAGTAAGTTTATCTCCCTTATGGGCTTGATTGTTGAAGCTTAATTCCAATTCTATATTGTTGTAATCAGTGATGTCATACAAAAAAACCCATGTAATTAGGTCACTAGTTTATTTTCTGTTTCGTTTGTTTCAGTAGGAAAAAAAAACCCCAAGCTGATGAAAGATGGGCTTCAATGGTGATTAATGTTAAAACAGTCAAAACAAAACACACAAACACATCGTTATCAGAAACAATTAGGATTCTTCATCACTTGACAGGTCCAATGAACATCAACCGCTCTTGTTCCATCACCACTTTGTTAGGTTTCAATCACCACATGTTCTCTTGATATTGTAGCCAATTAGCTTAAATTAAATTTACTGTGCAGTAAATTTATATTTTGTTACATTTATCATATATATATATATATATATGCCCTTTCCGGATGATTAGATGTCAAGAGACAATAATATTAGAGGACCAATTTGAACATCGCAACCCAACCCAATCCAACCAAGCCAAATGTGCAATGGACCCACCAACCATGAAGGTGGTTGGTAGGAACTAAGAACAGCTCTGTCTCACATGTTCATCATACATTCATCAAATCTGGTTTCAACGGTCTTGGCTGTAAATTAATGCTTTCTTACTGGCTCTCTGTCTTGTGGGATCACTTTGAGTTGCAAATTTTGAAATCAAATTATACCCAAAAAAACAAAAACTTTTAAGATCGTTATAATCAACTACATCGTTATTTTAACTTGTGGTGGTGACAGATTGACAGTATAACATATTGAATAATATGACCAAATTTGGGCAATCCCATTCTCAAAAGGTCATCTAGTCATCACGAGTCTCAATGGATTTTTTATTTTCTTCTGCAAACATTGGAAGGTCATTTCGATGTCATTTGAATCTCAAGATTATTCTATATATTATTTTATATTTTGCTTTTAAGGATGAATTTTAAATTATTTAAGATATAAAATTGTCTCCTACGTGGTGGTGTTTGTTTGAGGGGAGAGGTTTGATCCACTTTTCCACTATGGTGCCAACCCATGTGCAATGAGTTCCCTCATATTGACACTCCAAGATAATCGTTTTGCACCTCACAAGGGAAGAGTACATGATGACTTTTCTGGAGTGCTCTTGTAGAACTATGATTAGTATGAGAAAACATATTATGCTACTACCTTTCAATTTGTACAGACCATTTCATGGACACAAACTGGTATGACTTGATAGCATGGAAAATATCCAACTAAACACATTGCCAGTGACGAGTTCATCTCAATTTCTAGATTGTAAGATTTATCACCATACAAAAACTCTACTAGCCCTACTAGTTTGAACTAGGAAACACTGCATAGAATACTAGAATCTAGAATCCAACGAAGATTTCTCAATCCTATGCATACAATTACCGGAATCCATAACCTTCATCATGTGTTGCCCTCTCCCTTATCTTCAGATGAATCCAAAGCAGGTTTCTTTGCTGAGCTTGATTCTGCAGTGCCTGAGTGCATCAATACTCGCTTTACTCCTCTTCCTACCACACCGAGATGTGTGACTCCAGAAGTTCCATTCGTATGAGCGGTAGAAACAGTTGGGGAGTCAAAACCTCCAATGTTGTCAACAGCTCCCATCCGTGAAGAGCTCTGCCCTGCTGAAGATTCACTCTTCTCAGTGCCTTTTGACTTGGCAGACGCCAATCCCAGAATTTCAGCGAGGATGGATTTTGGGTTTGAGGCCAGTTGTTGCAGATCTTCAAGCTACAACTCAAGAATACAAAAATCAGAAAAAACATGTTTGAAACTGGAAAAAAAGGGTTAGAAAATTAATAAATACCTTCTTTTCCAGATCTCCAGAGAGTCCAGTTAGTGTTTCAATCTCTGCCTGCTTATCTGTCACAGTACTATCAGACTCGGTCACAGTTGAGGAGAGCATGACACCCTGCTCCAATACAGAAGCAGCCGACGAGGTCGTAGATTCTGAGAAACTCCTTGATTCAAGCATGAGTCGCCGCACACGAGACTTGCAGATTGATATAGCCTTCTGGCAATAAAGAATGGCTTCCTCAGGCTTGGAACCAATCTCCAAACACAAACATATTCGAAAGTTTCTGAATTTTCCAGTTAAGGTCATGAGTCCCTGGCCCAGTGGAATGGGGGAAACCAAAATGTAATAAAATAAAAACTATGGAAAAGAACTTCTTAAAACTAAATTTTTTCAACCAAAGTACCAACTGACCAAGTAAATACATCGAACAAAATATTTTTAAGAGATTTTGGCAAAGCCAACAGAGCATTTCAAATATTTCAATCTTGAATAGGATACAGTTCAGCTATACGTCGACCATCTGGCTCAACCAACCGCTCCAAAATGGATAGTGCTTTCTGGTAGTCACTGAGCGAAGTTTCAATGTCCTCTACAAGGAGCACCAACAAAGCCAAATAAGATGCTTTCGAAACAAATGCACCAAAAGTGTAATGTGGAAGTTCAAGAACCTCTTTCGCCTAAGGAAAGATATACAGATCTCAATTCAACTAAATTGAGTACATAACAAACCTCTTTCCAATGCAACTTCTGCCAAAGCTGATAATATGTCCACCTTCTCCATTGTGTCACCTGAGTGCTTTTCAACAATTGCTCTTGCAACATCTAGCATTTTCCATGCCAAATCAAGGTCAGTCTCATCTTCATCTGCTTCAGCCAGGTCTTCAACATCACTATCATCATGTTCTTCTTCCTGGTCTTTTTCACTAGAAGCTGCCTCAGAAAAGGAAATGAACAACTGTTTTATGATACAGTCGATCTAATAAAGATAAACACTGTAAACTTATAGTTACATTGGTAATTTGAATAAAATAATTCTCAACCCATCAGTTTTGGGACAGAAAACATCATCTTAAATAATATTGTATACCTAAATTTATGTCACTTATATGCTTTTCAGGCTGCACCATATTTTTGCAGGTAATGGTGCTTTATTAAACTTGTGTATGCGTGTGCATGAGAGAGTATTTCTCAGTATCTTGCCAAGAACAGACTGTCAAATGAGTTTCTAAATGCAGACCAAATAAAAAACTAATACATCGATCATATGATACTTCAATTCCACAAAGATCTAAACCACACTACGAGAGAAGATGCACACACAAATGGATAAAGTTGATTTTTTTTTCCCGGTTGATATATTTGCAGAACAGTGTTCTTTGCAGATTTTCATCTCAAAATTTAAATAGGATGTAGTACTCATGATGGTAATGCACCCATGATATGTTCCGTAACAGAAATCATGATTCATTTGATTTTTCCAATGGATTTGAGGTGGCATAATGATAATAAAGCAGACTATGTAAGCAACTATGGTATCATCACAGAAACATGATTAAAATATCATTGCATTATATGTAATAAAGATATCATATTCGAATATGTGCAACATCTATGCAAAAAGCATGAGCTTTGTTCATGATTGACTGCCAACAGATGAAAGTTCTATATTAGATGATTATAATCAATAAGCATCACAAGTGACATACCACCCTCATCAGCTGTTCCTTCCTCATGATTCAAACTTTCATCCTGTTCAGCATTACTTGAAGCACAAGCTGTAGAAGATTCACCATTTACAACATTCTTAACAGAACCAACCTTAGCAGATCCTTGCTGAGATTCACCCTCCTTGGGCACAGCACCCAAGGGATCAGTCTCCTCTTGAGCTTTGTAAAGCAATGCACATCCATACTTATAGTATGCATTGACACACTGAGGAGCAAGTTCGCCATAATGTGCAACCCTGGTTTTGTTGACACAAATATAATAGTTTATAATATTCATCATCTGCTAATAAGCAACTGAGATTAAATGAGAGTAGAAATGATGGCAAACATTTAATGAAAAAGCCGAAAAACATGTTTTTTCAGGTTTCATTGGAGGGATCGAACCTATCCAAGTCCTAACCCATTTCGCCACCCTCCCTCACCACTTGAGCCCAATGAAAACCCGAGACACATTAGTAAGTATCACCAAGCAAATGCAACAAGATATGAATGATAAAGAAATTGGTACTCAACGAATGCATGATTTGGAAACTAAATTGTACGCTTAGTGGGGCTCACGGGCACAATACCAATTTCTGAAAATGCAAAACACTATGCAAACCAAGGCAACGGAAGCACAATAAATCAATTAACTGACCTACAATTAGGGTTAATGTTTGGGAAAGCAAACAAAGGTAAAAATATTACAGCATCATAGACGCCCAACAAACAAATAACTTCCAAAAGGGCTCAATTTCAAAGCAAACAGAAAGAATGTGAAATCAGGCAAGCAAGAAAAAGCATGGAAATCAAAAACCCTAACCTGATTTCCAAGGAACGGCTGAAGTACTCGGTGGCCTCGCCGAAATCAGAGTCTTTGATGGCCTTGGAACCCTTCTCCATCAACTCGTCGGCAAACTCCAGCGACTTCTCGCGATCTCCATCGGAAGTGACAGCTGAAGCTTCCGGGTTGTCGTTGTTGCAAGTAGACTCGGCGCCTCCCTGAGCTCCCTCTGTGATGGTGGCCTCGTTGGACCTCTGAGTCTCCAGCGCGTTTTGGGGTAGGGTTTCGCCCACCGATGCCGACGCTTCTTCAACCATGGTTTCAAAATCAAAAACCTTCGTTCTGGCGCAAAAATGTACAGAGCACGTTTAGAAACCCCCAATTTTATAGGAGGGAAAATGAAAATGGAAAGAGCACCGTTTGTTCGTCTATATAGACTGCAACACGGTGCGTTTTGTTGTCCAGGGCATATTCGTCATTTACAAAATTTATTTTATTTATAGAATAAAGGAAAAGTAGCTCGAAGATTTGGTTGGTTAGCGAGTGGTATCAGAATTCACAAATTTCACAGAAAGAATAGACATGGCTGCTGCCAGAGCCTCAGTTCTAGCTCTCCACCCAGTGCGCAATGCGCCCCGCAACTCCCCCACGGCGGCCTCCAAACCTGCGCCGCCACGTGGACTCGCATTACCAGGGCGGAGACAGCTGGCGCTGTCGCTGACGTGGACGGCGGCGCTGGCGGCTGTGGCGGTTGAGGCGAAGGCGGAAGACATCGGGCTGTTTGGGTTGAAGAGGAAGCTGAAGGAGGCGGAGAGGGAGGCGGAGGTGATAGTGAAGGAAGGGTTCGAGGCGGCGGAGAAGGGCATCGAAACGGCGGAGAAGGGACTCGAAACGGCGGAGAAGGGGCTGGAAACAGCAGAGCGAGGGATCGAAACGGCAGAGAAAGGGGTGGAGGCGGCGGTGAGCTTTGGCGGGCTAGCGCAGGCTGGAGCGGTGGCGGGAGCGGAGGTTGTGGGGGTTTTGGTGGCGACTTCGGTCGTGAATGGGATTTTGGGGCCAGAGAGTTAGTTAGAAATCGTGAGCTTGTTGTAACCTCAATTTATAGTGCTGATTAGCTGCGTGGCTCTGTAAAATTTAAATCCAGTTTAATTTATATCGTCGAGTTTTTAATTATACGCGAAATTTTTTGAGAATAAATTCAGGTTGGCGTTCATACCAAAATAGCAACAACAAAAAAAAAAAGAAAAAAAAAGATTGAGCTTTTGTGACCCGCCTGCCTGCAATTTGTACGGCAGTTCAATGTGCCACGAA
Organism: Prunus padus; assembly: GCA_024362665.1. NCBI lineage: Eukaryota > Viridiplantae > Streptophyta > Magnoliopsida > Rosales > Rosaceae > Prunus > Prunus padus. The sequence goes on along the minus strand of JANFAM010000007.1, from coordinate 15,480,413 downwards.
AGATGACGAGCACCATAAGCTCAATTTTTATTATTTAAAATATCTAAAATCAGAAAGTCGTTATTATAGAAAAATAAAAAAAGTCGTTAAATATAGTTAAAATGTGAAAAGTCTCAGTCTCAAGTCTCGCTCGCTCGCTCGCTCATCCATAAAAGAAGCCATTGTACGGCATAGTGATTAATTAATTTAACCCAAAGTGTCACAAGTTATCTGCAATGGCTCGCGTGGCTTCAAACCCAGTTGGCCTCCATAGATTCCGGCCATGTTTCCAGGCTGCTCAGCTTCCCCAACATGCTAGAACCTCTCTTCACTTCCGAAACGAGCACCGCAGATTTCCAACAGTTTCTTGCCAACAAACCCCAGATCCAACCGAGACCTCCACAACGGTACGCTTAAATTTTGCCTCTTATCTGTTCTGCATAAGCTTAAAAGCACTAGTTGGAGGGCTACAAGTGTTCCCTTTTCAATATTCTGCATATTTGCCAATTTGTTTTTACTGGGTTTCAAGTGTTAAGGCCAAAGTTGTTTTTGATTGATAAAAGGTGGAGTTTATGATTATATATAGACTTTCCATGGTATGCTGATGGATTTGAAATTTATGAGTTGGGCCATTGAAAATAGTTTAGTGCCTTCATTTTTGCTATATGGGCATCCAAAGTTTTGAGCTTTAAGTTTAGCAAAATGTCATAATTTTGTTGCTTAAGTGAAGGAAACTGCAAAGTTGATCATCCGGCAAAGTATGCATACCCATTAGTTCATAGTCTGAAAAAGTGTTTCTTTATATACGAAAAAAAACTTAATTTCTCCGGAATTATGGTGCTTGTCCTTGTTTTCGTGGATTGTTGTATATCTGAGCCAGTGTTGGTTAAATTTCTTGTTTGAAAAGTTTTTCAAGTTTATTTTATCGTATGGCTAGTGTTATCTTCATCAACTATTCTGATTCAGGACAAATCGATTGTTGAGCCAGGCTCAGGCAATGGTAGCAGTAGCCAAGCTACGAGTTCCTCAAGAGACTCTGGCCCTCCAGAGTTTCCGAACAAAAATACCAACAAGCAAGTAGCATTGGTTTCTACTCTTGCAGCACTAGCACTTTTCTTATCAGGACGACTAGATTTTGGTGTTTCTTTGAAGGACTTATCTGTTGCTGCCTTACCTTATGAAGAGGTTTGTTCAATTAGCTATGCTCTTTTTACTTTGTCTCGTGTAACAGGTTATGTAGATGGGTCGGTAGGCGGTTGTGATGAGCATGGTTGAGAACCTAGAAAAAGGTTTCTATAACCTCAAGCAATACCTTAGATGTTTCAGTACAAATGAACTATTTCAATTATGAGGCTCAAACCTTATTTCATAATGGAATTTAAACTTTTAGCGGATTTGTATGCTCTAACTTAGACTGCGCAGTAATTAGTACAAACAGGTACTCTCATGCCTTTCTCAGAAAAGCAAGGCATATCTTTTGTTATATTTTCTAAGTTCTCAAATTTTGTACGCAAGCTTTTTCTTGATTTGTTATTTCCCCATGTATTCAATCAGCTATTTGTGTTTTCCATAATGTACATGCATGTGAATGAATCTTTACATAATCTTCAATGTGATATCGTTGCTGTTTTTGCTAATGATCTTCTGTATTTATGCTGATTAGGCTCTGTCAAATGGGAAGCCAACTGTTGTTGAGTTCTATGCCGACTGGTGTGAAGTATGCAGGGAATTAGCTCCAGATGTCTATAAAGTTGAGCAGCAGTATAAGTATGATCTTCAAGTTCTAACTTGTTCTTGATTAAAATTGCATCTCTACTACAAGCTTGAAAATAGTGAATCCTTTGTGGTTATTTATGTTTGAAACCCTTAAGATTCTCTAAATATGTAAGAGCTTCACAGTCTTCGATTCTCAAAGCTCACGCATTCCTGAAATGTTTACCTCATGCACAGTTTCTTCTTTTACCATAGATCTGTTATTATCTTTCACATTTTCTACTCTTTTTATTCAGGGGTCGTGTAAATTTTGTTATGCTGAATGTTGACAACACAAAGTGGGAACAGGAGCTTGATGAGTTTGGTGTTGAGGGTATTCCACACTTCGCATTCCTAGATAAAAAGGGCAATGAGGAGGGTAACGTAGTGGGTAAGCTTCCAAAGAAGTACCTGCTTGAGAATGTGGATGCCCTCGCCCGTGGAGAAGCCTCCATACCTCACGCTCGTGTAGTGGGGCAGTTTTCAAGTGCTGAAGCCAGAAAGGTTCACCAAGTTGCTGATCCAAGAAGTCATGGATAGTTGCTAGCTTCTTTTGGAGAAGAACCCACCTGGTTCTTAAGGGATTTACATACAAAGGTAATAAATGTCCAGCTGAGTACCTTATACTTAAAGTGTCTTTGAAGAGATTGCTTAATATTGAGTTGTTCACCCTGCTGAGTTCCAAGTACATATATTTGTTGTATAATCTTTTTGACAATATTGCCATTGCATTTCATGTGAGACTGAATCTTGAAAATTTTCAACCTGCAGGTTAATATTGCAAATGATAGCGATTGCCAATCCTGAACAGATGCCTCCAGTGCATTATTGGCTAACTCCTGCAAGCTCATAGTTTTCTCTACAGGTTAAATTTGTACTGCAATTGTAAAGTCCTATCAAGGAAGAGAGTCCTTGTATTGTAACTTTGATACTTTGCTTAGAAATCATTAATAATATACACCTTCCTCGAATGAATTATGAGTGGAGCTTATCTGCCTGTTGGTACAAATGATATTGAGGGAGGGGGAATCGAACACACAACCTGGAGAAAAATGATAAGACCGATTGCAACAGAATCGGATGGCAGATTCCATGACACTGGTAAAACCCAAAACCAAACTGAAACTGGGACCTTCAGATTTGATTTTCAATAAAAGGTAATTACAGATTTGAATTGAAACAAACTGATCACTTGCCAAAACAAATATATATATTTACAATTAATCGGCTTACAAATAAAAGGTGATTTTGTTTACAATTAAGATCTTTCCAATTTTTTCGTCCAAAAAAAAAAAAAAGATCTTTCCAATTTTATTGTTATAAAAACCCAACAATGTCTTGACCTCATATCACCACAACAGTTGTATCTGATCACTCCCAAACAAGTCAATGGCAATCCAAGTGCAGTTGGTTCTGTTTTGCATGGTGTAAGTAATATATCAGATTATATCTCCATGCTTGTCAAACACCCAAGATTAATTAACATATCAACTCAACTTTTCCTTTTACAGATAATATATATTATAATTTGTTGTTAAATATGAATTTCCAATTTTCTTTTTACAGGCAATGAAAGTCAGGAAAGTGACGGTGTTGAGAGTTTGAGGGTGAGAGGTGATACTGAGAGCAACAGGCGCCGCAAACTAACATTTTGCTCAGAAAAATGTAAGAAGCTACAGGTCTAAAATGCTGGTGCTGCGCCTTCCACCATGACTGCTGGCCAACTCGAGAAGAATGTAACGCAGGTTGCCACCCCTTAGCCCCTGAGCCTAGCTATACCTTCTTCTTGCTTAGGCTCTGTAATTGGAACTTCAACAGAGAGACTTGTGCCTCGGCTGAATTTTGCTTAATTTTGAATATGATACAATAAATCAATACATAATAAACTGGCTTGAGCCACTTTTGAAAAGTATTTTGGGAGCCGTCAGGCTTTTAAATTTTATGCAATTTGACAACACAAAGTGCGTGCGAACCACGGCTTGTTTTGAGTTTGGAAAAATTCTTAGGCGTGACTACTGCACCGCGACGTCCTAATACTAATCCAAGTATCATAAATTAATCTTTATAACGGACCAATACACCCACTACAAAGTTACGCTATAACGATAAAGTTAACTACACTTAAGTTTCGAACTTATTACAAATATATATCGTCCTCGTCATTCATGTGAGTCGAACCTGAGACCTCATCCAACCAAGTAGAGACAAATACCACTAGACCAAATGTTAGTTAGTTCTTGCAAATTTAATCCAATGTCATGTTTGGTGACTAGAATTGGATTGGATTACGTTGGATTGGAAATGATAACACTAATCCAATGATGTGTTTGGTACTATACATGATTATGAGGTTGGATTAATTGAAATGTGCTATTATATGGCTTAGTCGGATTAGACATAGTCCAATCCAACTTAATCGCAACATTTTGGTAGGATTCATAATCTTACTACATTTGACTTTAGTAGAATTAGAAATAATCCATCAATCCATGTTGTTTTTAGGACACCAAACATTTGACTAGGATTATGAATCCTATCCAACTACATAATCCAACTTACCAATCGGGTATGGGGAATGTTTAGTAAATAAAGACATTCAATTAGAAATGGTAAAACGACAAGTATATTGGATTTGCATTAGATTGACCGTAACCCAAAAGAAACTGATGAACTAAGACAATCACAACCGTTTTAGTATTGTCGGATTCTAATATTTCACCATGAATGTTCACTAATAAATTTTCTTGTTATAAAACCGAACAATGTTTTGACCTCATATCACCACAACAACAAAGTTTGCATCAAATCACTCTCTCAAACAAAACATCAAATGGCAATCAAAGTGCAGCTGGTTCTGTTCTGCATTGTCTTCGTAGCCCTCTTGGCTCTTACTGAATGTAAGCATCTATCATCTCCATGCTTGTCAAATCAAAGATTGATCAACACCTAACCAAGTTTACTTCTTATATTTTACAGATTTTATTTATATTTATTTACTTTCTTTTTTCATGTGACATATGATAATTAAACAGGCAAGGAAAGCAATGGTGTTGAGAATATAAGGGCAAGCGATGATATAAGGGGACGCAAACTAACATTTTGCATTGAAGACTGTAAGGGCGGACCATCAGGGTCGGATTGTTGGTGTTGCGCCTTTCACCGTGACGTGTGCTGGACGACTCATGAAGCATGTGACCAAGGTTGCCGCCCCTAGCTACCTTAGTTCAGGCAGCTGCTCTTCGTTATCAACTTAATTTCAGAGACTTGTACTGGTGCGCAGTTTTGGCACAAAAAATAATAATAATAAACTTTCATCAGCCCATTTGAAGGCTTTTTGTATGAATCTTTGATCATTCTGTTTTACTTTATCTGTGTTGAGGAGCCAATTGAGTAACTACAATTAAGCCCATAGGTTAGGTCAAGCAATTTGGGGGGTGATTTTAAGAACATTTTCAACAATTCATGAAAAACTTTGGGAAATATATAATGTAAAGCAATATGCATAATGCATGGAGTTAAACTAAAATTATTTGTAGCTGTACCAGAGTGCTCTGTACTTATATAACCATGGATGCCCATTTGCTGGAAAATAAAAAAGAATTAAAAACCGACATCTGTCGGTCGCAGATTGTTCAATAGTAAACTGAAATCTGAGTTCTTCTGAAACTGCCCTACGATTTAAGAAGTTGTGTATAGACGTCAATGGAGGCTGGTAAATCAATCAAAGTGCAAGGGGCTCTCTTTTGCATTGTGTTCATAACCCTCTTGGCTCTTACTCAATGTTCTTATCACACGTACATTTTTCTGTTACTAAAAAAAGAATGATCACCAACCTCTCAACCACAGATTTTACTCTGCACTGCACCACATATTTTATTTTATTTTTTCTGGTGTCAACTGTAATCATTTTCTAATAATGAAAAAGCCATTATTATAAGAATTTTCTATAGGAATTGGTTTGATTAGGAGGGTATAGTCGATCTCATACTCGTTAATTATCTTCATAATTCTGGACTTCTCTCATTCATGACTTCTCCCGTTATAAATAAGTGAACATATCATAAGAGAATTATGTATAAAAGGTAACAGAAACAAGGACCTTAGATTTGATTTTAGATTTGATTTACTATAAAAGGTAATTACAATTAAGAACTTTAAAGTAGTTCCAATTAGCTCACTACTTTTCTAGTGTTGTTGGATTCCATGCTATCACCATGGATCCTCACTAATAAATTGAGGCTTAAATCATCTGATTATAAAAACCCAACAATATTTTGACCTCATATCACCACAAAGTTTGCATCTTGATCACTCTCTCAAACAAATCATCAATGGCAATCAAGGTGCAGTTGGTTCTGTTTTGCGTGATCTTCATAGCCCTCTTGGCTCTTTCTGAATGTAAGCACATGATTTATCTCCACTTCATGCTTGTCAAACCAAGATTAATTAACATCTCAAATCAAGATTTATTTATTAATTTATGTATTAATTAATTTTTCCATGTGACATTGTTTATAAACAGGCAATGAAAGCAGCATTGGGGAGCAAACTGACGTTTTGCCCAAAAGAATGTTCACAAACTCGGGACAACAATGCCGGTGTTGCGCCATTAGCCAGGACTGCTGGCCAACTCAACAAGAATGTCATCAAGTTTGTGACCCTAAATAATTTAGGCTGCCTATAAGTTGATCACCAAAAGAGAATTTTGGATGTAGCAAAATAATAATAATAATAAATTGTCGTGATCCCATTTGAAGGTTTTGCATCTTATCATTTTAATTTGTTATCCTTTGATAAGGTACTATTAAGCAACCAATCATTGCGCAATTGTATTTTTTTGCATCTAATTTTTATTTTTCCATATAAAGCCATATCTTATTTGTATATAAAAAAAATGGATTAAAGTAACTGCAATAACGGTCAAGATGCTTTTGAATCCAACAAAATGCACAATTTATTAATGAATCCACAATGTATTTGGTACTGGTGTATGGTTTGAAATTTGTATATCAAATACAGAGATTATGGTGGCCCTATTTTTTTTTCTTGCGGCGAAAATGGTGGCCGTATATTAGACGTCACGAGTTTCGCATTCATATTTTATCCATTTGCACTCCTTTATCTTATTTTTCTACTTTTTTCTACTGTTTTCTACTTTGTAATTGAGTAAACAAGAGGAGAATCAAAGCACAAAAACAAGACAAAAATACCTCCATGGATTTCACTATTAACAGTTCTTTTTTATACGATAGTAATATATATGGGGCAAGGGCACAAAAAGAGTAGAGTCTGTCTTAATCTTATGTCAGTGAACTACATTACCCAATAAGCTGCTTGTTGAAGGTGAACTCTGTTCACTGAACCAAGGATCATGTACAGAAACAGGGGAGCTATCCTTGTCCTCCTCCATGGTAGCTAGAGAACTATCCACCCTTAGTGAAGCAATTGATCTTTGGCTTCGTATGCTGGCCTTCTTAGTCATTACACCTCCCAACGACTTCTCGCTTCCGTAATATGGCGATGAAAAAGAGGATGCCGCAGATGATTCCATGCATATATTTTCCTCCATTGTTGCCCACCCACTGCACCGGATGTACTCTATTTCTTCTGCCACTTCTGTCATAGAAGGCCTCACGTCACTGTGAAAAGCAAGGCACCTAAATGCAAGCTCAGCCACCTTGTTAACTGAGTAAAGAGTCCAAGCATCCCTGTTTGGCTCAAGAAAGGGATCCACTATCTCATCCACGCATCCCTTCCCAATCCTATCAATAGCAAGTGCAGCCAAATTAACCTCACTTTGAGGTCGAGCAAAATCAACCACCTTCATCGAGGTTATTATCTCTACTAACACTACCCCAAAACTGTAAACATCACTTTTATCAGAAAGGTGAAAGTTTTGATGGTATTGAGGATCTACATAGCCCGGAGTCCCTTGTGGTGCTGTTGATATGTATGATGATTCTGTCATCCCAAGTCTAGAAAGACCAAAATCTGCTACCTTTGATTTGTAGTTGTAGTCCAGGAGTATATTGCTGGATTTGATGTCTCTATGATAGATTGGTGGATTCATTGCAGAATGGAGATAGGCTATAGCATTAGCAGTTTCGGCAGCAATCGTGAGCCTTATGGTCCATGCAAGTCCTTGGCCCCTCTCTCTTTGCAGATGTTCAGATAGAGTTCCATTAGGCATATATTCATAGACAAGGATCTGTTCACCTCCCTCTATGCAGCAACCTAAGAGGCGTACTAGATTCGGGTGGCTCACAGAGGAGAGGAGCTTGATCTCATTCATGACTTGATCAATGCTGTTGGTGTCTCGCCGGTTAATCTTTTTTATGGCAACCCACTCATCATTGTGGAGTTTTCCTGCATAAACTATACCAAAAGCCCCTGTGCCCAGCCTTTGTTTCTCAGCAAAGCAATTAGTGGCTCTTTCTATTTCTTTATAGGGATATAATGGAACACTAGAGTTGCCTGCAGCCTCGTTTAGAAGGCGCCTTGCACTCAGCTGGTTTCTCAAGCACGTGGAACGGCGTCGAACAAAGTAACAGAGAAGAAATAGACTGGCCATTAAGAAAGCTCCAGCAACAATCCCTAAGAAAAAAGCAATGCAACACATGATGCTATATTAAAGGCCGCACATATAACCAAATATAATGTTTATATTCAGAAAAAAAAAAAAAAAACACAGTATAACCAAAGATATGAAATTTAATTGAGTAATGTTCAATATCTCAGCTAAGGCTACTAGGACAGAGCCCAATTGTATCACCAGTATGTTTATCATTTGATCCTCTGATGTCTTTAAGAAATATCATGTCAGAATTAAGCTTATCCAGAAAAAATAAAAAGGCATGCAAAAATTTGTTATTCTACAGTTGAGCTAAACCATGATAAATTCTTTGAAGATTTTTGTTGAAAACACCCAACAAACCTGTTGATTATTCTACAAACATCAATTAAAGGGCAAAGGAAGGTGCGTGCAAGTAAACTGTACAGCCGGACATAGACAACAGAGATCGGAAGCATGAAGAAACGTGTGCTGCACAATCTTTTACTTATATTTTTTGATGAAATGCGCAGCACCATTGCATCAGCAACTTAAAACTACCATGTGCATTCATCTTGAAGGGCATCTACTTTAGGAATTCAATGAAAGGAAACCACAGGACAACTAATCAACTCATATGGATTACATGTGTATAAACCACCATGTCCATAGCTGCAACTAAAAGCAGTAAACACACATATTGATGATGAAAATTTTTCACAAGACTGCAAAGAATAAGATAACTTTATAGCAGATATATCCAAGTATTTCGTCAGAAACAACAAATCGAAAAGGAAAATAAGCTAGCATAGCTGCGCATATGATAAATTTTGAAAAAATAAAAAGAGTAGAAAATTTACCTCCGATAAGAACACCAACTCTAGTTGTTCCCCCACAACGACCAGACATGTACTTTGAAACATAACAATGAGAAACTACAGACATGGCAACCAGTAAAAAAAAAAACTATTAGAACAGATTACACAGTTTGAAATTGCAATGCTATATACATTTCAGTTTCATAATACTAAAGATGTACGTTCTTGGTAATGATTACAGACGTATTTTAATTCATATAGAGAACTGGAATCGAGATCACTGAGTAAATGGTCAATGAAAAAAAAAATCTCACTTCCTCTGAGTGTTACTTTCCAACGATAACATTTTGCACAGGCCAGCAAGTATTTATTTATTTCGACAAAATTTACTCTCGAAAAGGTTTCAGCGACCAGAACACATTACAAATCCCAAGGTGTAAGGGTCACTACCAAGCATCTGCACAGAGTGTGATACATCCCCATGAAGAATTGGGATGCAAATTAGATAACTTCTACTATCAAGCTTAGTTACACTGTTGCAACTCAACCGGTCGACAAACATCAGATAGCAAGCCTATTGCATGAACAGTTGCACCAAAGAAACTAATGTTGTAACTTTACAAGTTTATTTACAAATTTTCCAAGTCTTCTCTCCCCTTGTATTGATCCAAGGTCCCAATCTATCTAGTAAAGGCATGTGCTTCACCTAACATCCCTCTATAAACAAACATGGAAAATTGGCCAAAGGTCTTGACTTTTGGAGGATTCTTTGGTTGGGAAGGAGACCATTCAAAACAAAAGAATAAAAATTCTGGCATAAACATTAAACTAATAAGCATTAGAATATTGAAATTTCATTGCAACTCTGCAGGGACTATATCTTTGGTACATTTAATTCTTCCTAAAATTATGCTCAAAATACTCATATCAATTCATATTCAAGTAAAGCTTCCAGCTTTTAGGCCATACCGACATTGCTATGACCAAATCAAATCCAATGTGGCTGCCTGCAATTGGACACATTTAGAATTTAGAAGCTCTAACCAAAATTTACCATGCACCCCTCATTTTTTCCAATTTAATTGACTTTTTGGTCATACCAAAAAAACAAATCATTTATAAAATAAATAAATAATGACGTGTTAGCACATCATTGGACAAGTCCAAAAACCCCGCGGCGCCCAACTGTGGCTTTTCCACTTAACTTGCCCGTCAAAGACCACTACTAAAAAAATTTCAGCACTTAAAAAATAAATAGTACCCGGTTGGCTCACTGGCTGACAACCCGACCCGAGTTTGAACCCGTCGCCGTGAAACCCAGCGTTGCAGCTGCATCGGCACCCATGCGGCTTCCTCTCACCGAGCTTCACCGTCGTAGACGTGGCATTCAAATCGCATTCACAAGGGGCGTTGACCCACCAACCCAACTGAAGCGTCTCGAACTCGAGCGACAGCAGCGAGTCCCGACCCGACTGAACCGAAAACGACCCGAACAAGTAATTGCACCGGGTCCGTTTCAAGTCCTCAAATCTCATAATATCGGAGCCGTTAGGCGCCTGTGACAAACAGGTGATATTATCGCAGCTCGATAAATTGAACCGCTTCTGAACAAATTCAGCTGGGATTTGGCAGCCAGGGAGTGGAGATGTGCAGTTTTGGAAGAGAAGGCTGTTGTTCAAGCCTGGGCTGAAGTTTGGGCCGAAGAGAGGGGCTATGGATTGGTACCTTCTGTTACATTGTGCAGGGAGGTGGACGAAGATGCTGCTTTTGGTTACGTTTTGGACTGTGAATTCGCCGAGTTTGATTTCGTTTTTGGCAGAACAGTTCAATGGGATTACGCATCCTTCTGAGAACCCAAATGGGTACTGAACCGACTTGGCTGATTTTCCCGATCCGCATGTGAGTTTGCAGGAGCTTGAGTTTTGCGCTCTGGCCATGGTGGCTATGGAGGTTGTAGTGATAAGGATGGTGATTATGGTGATCAAAGTCAGAGACTTTTGGTGGAGAACCATCTTCAATTGGGTTCCGAGGAAGCTGGGTGCTTATCAGTCATCAGATTCGTCACCTTTCTGCAAATTAAATTGTTGATTGAAGTGAAATTTGAAAAAGATGACCACGAGAGATTCTGGGTTTTAATAAAGATGAAAGCTTGAAAATTGAGCGATTAAATATGACAGTTGGGAAGCCATCAGTTTCAATAAATGCTTCTGAGTTCTTAATAAAGATTTTGAGTTTGTTGAGTTATAATTTATGAGAGCTTGCTTACCTCTGGTCTGGAGCTTCTTCAATGGTGGTTGGATGAATTGCTCTGGCTCTCCTGTTCAAGGTGTAATTAACTGCTTTGTTTATGGGGATTGGATATGGGCAATTGCATGAAATTAATGGGGTCTCTGGTTCTTCTTAATTCAGCAAAGTTGAATGTTGCTGCTAGCTGAGCTTCTTGTTCATCAAAGCAAAAAGCTTTCTCGTTTTCTTTTTCAAGCCTCTCTGCAACTCCTAAAACGTGAAATACATGTTGCTGCGTCAAATTGTCAATGTGTTGTTTTTGGCTGAAAAAACTAGAATGGGCAAGATGCCTTTTTTATGTTTCTGCAACGAGAAGAAATGTTTTGGTACAGAAATGACCTCGTAGGGAATTGGAAATTACAGATATTGGAATGTTGAGGTCAGCTTGCAAATTATAAATGGTTTGACGGACACAGGTGTTTTGTGTGGACAGCAAGGAATAAAATATCAATGATATTGGAAATATCGGTAGTTCAAAATTACTGAAATTTTGATGGAAATATCGGGATATTATCGATATTTCGGTCTATGTCGTCAATATTATTGATATTTTGGTTCATGGATATCTAAAATATCGATGGTATCGAAAATATCGGTAGTCCAAAAATACGAAAATTTCGTGAAAATATCAAAAATATTATGGATATTTTATTCATTAGTGGACAGCATATGAACGCCATTTTTATTTTATTAGCAAATTGGTTTCATTTGATGAAGGTGGGGAGGCGGGGAGGTGGGGAGGTGGGGTCTCACTAGTCCAACAGCTTCATCTCCACTATATTCCTATTCCTATATGCCTTTCCTTTTTAAATGAACACACACAAAAACAAAAATCCAGATGCTTTTGGCATGGGCCTGTTTTCTCTTTTTTGTGCAATAAGTTTTAGCCTCAAAATGGCAGCAGAGTCAGGATCATCAACATGATTAACGAGTTTGGTCACTACTACTATGCAGATTCAAGATTTAAAAGCCGCAAAATTTATATACTAAATTAGATAGTACAAGTGAATTTTATTCATAAATATAAAAAGATACACCTAGTCAAAGGAACGTAATAAACATTACTTTCAAATGCATCTCTCTACATAAATAAAAGCTTAATAATAATAAATAAATAAGAAGTGTTAGAAGGCATTAATCTAGATGATGATCCATAATTCTTTTTCTTATGAAAAGGAAACAAATTTTTTCTTCTTTTGGGGTTCCGTTATGATCTGACATAATAAAAGATGACCCATGAATAATATGTAGAAATGCTTTTAATCAAACATACCAATGGCAAAATCAGACAAAAGATTATATGCAATGCACAATATATGTTGCCTTCAATATATTAGCATAAAGATGCAAATAACAATCACATATATTATCAACAAATAACAAAAACGACACAAGTACTGGCTTTAAGATATTTTGGGAGGAAGTATGTGGTTAGCTTTCTGCGCCACAAAGAGACTAAAAGTCTAAAATAAAATTTTCAAATTTAGAAACATAAGAGTAGATAGCAAAAACTTGAAGTAGAAAGCAAACAGAGGGTAAAAAATGAAGTATAAAAAGTAGGAGACAAAGAAATTATGATTGGATCTCACTCTGATAAGGATAGCTTGGGCTTTTTCTTGTGACTTGTGTGAGTGCTTAGCCTTCAATCCTGATCTTCTTCTTTATATTCCAGTCTCTCCAAGATTTCATCTAAGTATGAAAACTGTTATCAACAAATAAAAAATCCTGAAAAAATTGATGGTGACAAAAACCTAAATTCATAGCAAGAAGAAACTAAAAAGTCCTTTGAGCAGCTAGCCTCCGCTAATGATGGGCAAAAAGTCAAAACGCGTAAGAAGAAGAGAATGTGGCTGGCTCTGGATGGGCATCTTAGAGATAGGGTTTTTGGGGGCTATTTTGGGTGGGGCAGCAGCCCAGCATGCCCCTGCTACTATGCATCATCCAAAGCAAAGGCATGCAGCCTCAATCAAAAGGCATTGTAGGGCCGCAACGAGATTGTAGCTTTAAGTTGTTAAAATTAATTATTCTACATCCGAGATCATGTGTTTTAGTCTATTCTCCCTCAGTAGCTTAAGTTGTTAAAATTAGTTATTCTACATCCGAGGTTATGTGTTTGAGTTTGCTCTCCCTCAATATCGTTTGTGTTTATACAATATCTAACCAAGCAGATTTAGTAGCCTAAGACAACGACGAACCTACACCTACTGAGGACCAAATAGGAGGATTCACCGCCGAAGACGCTAGGACCAATAGGGTACACATCTACCGATTGACATATGTTGCACCACCATCTTCAAGGCACTCGCTCTCGAAATAAAGACACTTGCCTCACACATGCCGTGCTACCGAAGGGAATTCCTGTTCGAAATAAGGACATATGTTAGCACTCTCCTCGTAGGACAAAAGTCCCACATTGACCAAGTCATCGAGGGACCTCACTTAAGGCCTCTTGCTCCAATGCATGAGGTAACAATAATTTTGCACATGTACAATTGCTCTGCTAAATTACTTACTCATAAACATTTGTACTAACTTAAGCATCGAAGTACCTTTTATTAGTACCACATTTGTGCCAAGATCTCATGAATCCTTTTCTCCATATTGCAGATTGATTTCAACCTAGCCGAAAGATTCCAATAATCAAAGATCAAGTGACTTGCAATTGAATCAACTTTTGGCATCAAGTATTAAAACTTTTCTTACTACAAAGTAGTGTACTTAATTTGAACGGAAAAATGCCACACCAACCTACCAAAATTTGCAAAGTGGTATTACATCTCTCACTCCATTGCTTGGAGAAAGATTTTCATAAAACGGGAATAACATTATTTTGCTATCTTAGGTCAATCACGCTATAACACGAGTGATAACATTTCCATTGGTGGAGCCATGAATTTATGTGTTGGGGGACAACATATAAACCAAACAAGACATTAAAAAATTTCAAATTTTAAACCTTAACAATGTTTGGGAAAATAAAAGTAGAAAATAATTATTTATCTAATTAGGTATCAAATGAAAAAACTATGACTAAGTAAATAAACAAAGGAAAAAAACTATGACTATGTAAAGTTATCTAACCTAGAATTAAAATTTTTGAAGGAGGAGGTTGGAGAGCAAACAACCAAATTCAATTATTTTCTTTTGATGTGTGAGGCTGCTTCAAACTAAGTTCATGTTGCTTCATATATGAACAAAAATTAAAATCCCAAACCTTTTTTATTTGGGTAAAAGTCTACTTTCTATTTGATAAATGAGATTTTTTGAAACTTTATTTGATTGGCTGCTTTTATTTTTTATTAATATATTGATGGGCCCCAAAATCACTTGATCTTTATATTTTGTGAAGAAATCAGTCTTTTAGAAACGCATCTTTTCTTTATTGTAAGGAAGCCACAAGAATTAATTATTATATATACTTCCTAAAATCTGTAGGAATAAAGGACCAAACATAAAATTTTGTCAAACTTTTGGGGGGCCTAGACTCCTTCAAGCCTTCAAATACCTGTACCACTATTTCCATATAACGTATTATTATTGGTCGAGATAGCAAAATCATGCTATCTTTATTGCAACTAAATTTTTCTTCATTGCTTGATGGCAATGCTTCCCCAAATGTTCGTGCACGTGTCGGCAACCTTTGGATCTCTCTTGAAAATTGATGTCAAATCCCATAATTCGTTTGACCAATTCAAATGGTGCCAGCCAAACCTTTCGAGGGGTCATTTTCAGAATAGAAACAAAACCGAAAACAAAGTTTAATGAAAAACTTGTAAAATTTTAATCAAAGTGTATTTTTTATGATTAGTTTTTGCATAAATGGCTGCCGTGACGAATAAGGAGGTCAAAGTGTTTGACGATAATACCCAGGATGGCCGAAGTTGTTGACCATCGAGTCCCACTCTCCATCACGGGAAGGAAGAAAAACTGTGGCATTTTCCACTCTACCAATTATAGGGTAAAATTGAAAGGCATCTATCAGTGGACGGCTCTAGATTTGTTTAATGAACAGTGAGACTAAGTGAGTTTAGTCATTTGCCATGATAAAATATATTTCTTGCTCCCACCACAAATCAAACATCCTGCAGCTTTCATATTTGATTCTAATCATCACTAGATATAATAACTTTCGACCACAAAATTTGAGAAATTATCCACCACATATACCGTATACGACCCAAATTATGCGAGGAATATGAAAAGAAATACTATACGTTGAAAAAATATTTAAGTGTAATCCGTTGTATGTATATTTTTCTCTCGCAATAACATAGTCATGTGCAAAGGTGAAGTCACATATGAACTTGAAGTGATTGTGGCCCCCAAAATTCCAGAAAATCCTTGAAATTTTATATAAAACTTTGAAAATTGGTGGATAAGTTTATAAATTTCTCAGCTATTGACCTCCCAATATTTGTAGTCTAGCTCCGTAATTAGTCACGTAACTATAAACAAGCATTAAGTCACGTGACTACAAGAAGAGAATACACTAAGATTTTTACTTTTAATCCGTCGGTTTTACCTTTTGTTTAGGGTAACAAGCTCCTAGTTGTTTTTAGAACCTTGACATGGTCATTGCGGCGTGATTGGAGGGTCTCACACTTTATAAAATTTGTTGGAGACGAAATTGAGTTGATCTGGGCCATCTACTTTGTATACATGGCTTTGTCTCTATCCACTTCAAATTATTATTCAACCAAAAGAAATTGCTTTTCGTTTGTTCGACAATATCACCAAAAAAAGCCAAATTAGGAGGAAGCTGTTTTTCGAACAACAACGAGCAAGCAAATGGCAAATGGTTTTGACCGGCACAAATATT
This sequence comes from Prunus padus, assembly GCA_024362665.1. Lineage (NCBI taxonomy): Eukaryota > Viridiplantae > Streptophyta > Magnoliopsida > Rosales > Rosaceae > Prunus > Prunus padus. The sequence goes on along the minus strand of JANFAM010000007.1, from coordinate 15,464,209 downwards.
ATGTGTGGATGGATAGAGCATCATTAGTCATTGCCATGGATGGAGGATGATGATACTCCCCTTAAAAGTGGTGTGAGCTTATTGTTTCAGCGGTCGAAGTAACGATGATGATACTCCTCTTAACTTAAAAAAGACGATGCATTAACAAAAATGATTCCTGAAAACATATAATCTCTCTTTGTATGTGTTAGTTGTATATCTGCTCCAAAGACAATTAAAAGTTCATATTGGAGAAGCCAACATAGACGAAAAATGAAAAGGGTTCTTGACCTATATCTCATAAGTACCAACTTCCTAATCCAACATAATATGCAAACAGAGCAGACAGATATCTAGGTATTGGGTGCAAAATAGTAAATCACTTGAAACTTTGACTCAAAAAAAGTGGATGATCAGAGGCCCAAACTGCCGTTGGAGCTGGTTCAACCACTTCTCCAAGATGTTTAGCTTAGCTACTTTGTTTTGGTCACATCATCACTAACGTTTGGCTCATCTTGCTTAAAAGTGAGCTGAGCATTGCCTCTGGGGGATGTTGTTTTCAATCAAGCATCATCAAAGGACAGATAATCTGCATCTTTTGACCGTTGGAGTGAAGTCGGTGCCAAACAACTGTATCCCACAAAATTACAAGCTAATTTACCAAGTTGTTTCACTGATATAATAGTATTATAGTGTAAAATAGACAGGCTTATGCAATATGCATGACCAGGTTTGGTATCAGATTCTCCAATACTCCCCAACCCCATAATTTTGTTGGATTTCATTTTAGAAAATGGCACTAGTGGAAGATTAAACTATTTAAAAATCTTATCCCAATCAACTACTAAACCAACCAATCTATGATCCTAATTTGATTTTACCAGTTTTAATCATATTGCATTTTAATCATATGGCGTGTTGTGCACTACAAACCATGGCATGATTACTTTTTTTGGGGGCCTTTTATTTTTGTTGTTTTATTTTAAAATGGACAAAAAGTCCAAACAAAAGCAACTTATATTTCTTTCCCTCTTAACTTAATGTAATTGTGTTTTAATCAATGGGATAAGAGGGTATTAAACTTGGACTTTCTTTCAATTTTGGAAAAAGAAGTACCGTGAGATTTTAGTTAATTGATTATCTTAACGTAACTTGTGTTCGAGTTTATAGATAAAAGTTACTGATCAAGGTTTAACTAGTTACAAATTTTATGTTTATTTATCTGTTAACGGGAGATTAGAGTCAGAGATCTTTTCCAAAATTGGAGAGAAATACCATTAAACTGATGTTGGAAAAAAATAAATAATTGAGTTTGAATAAGACAGAAGAAGTCTCTCTCAAAAAAAAAAAAAAAAAAAAAAAAACAGATAGAGGAAGTCAGCTATGGACCAGGGTAACCCTTTAGCCCATAAGACCAGGAGCCCACCCAAGACCTAATACTTAATTGAAATTGGGCTCTGGCTTTTATTTTGAGCACTAACAACAAATCTTCCATGACCCAATTTTTCAGAATCAGCATCGTCTTCTTTGAGTAGGTCAAGTTAAGCTTTAAACCATAAACCCTAGGCGCTCCTGAAACTCTCCCAAGACAACAAAAAAAGGGGGTTGGAAAATGTCGGACAGAGAAGATTACGATTCGGACTTCCCTGAGGAGCTCACAGCCGAGCAGGTAATCTAAGTCTATGAAGAGAATTAAAAGTTTATATTTTTATTTCAGAAAGCAAAGGTTTAGAACTTGGTTCTTGTTTTGGTAATGATTACAGGGAATACAACAAGACGAAGAACTAAGTAAGGTCCAGAAAGAGAATAAAGCGAGGTGGGTCACTTGTTTACCTTGCTCTCTTTTGCTAACCACTGTTTTGATTTTAATTAAGGTCTTGTTTGGTTGCTTCTAAAATTTTTAGGAAATTGAATTCATTGAATTGAGCTGACCTGAGTTCTTATGCAAATTCTAAGTTGAGCTGCGTTGCTCAATTTTAAGAGAATTAAAAAAACCCAAATTACAGGAAGCCAAGAACTCTGTTTGTTGTGCTTTATGGTGTTTGTCACCAGTCACAGAACTTATATAAAAGGGGTAGGGGGAAGGGCTATTTTTATTTTCTCCAATTTTTCGATGTGCTTTAATTTATTATGATATCAAATTATTGTTTTTTCTTCTTCTTATGCTTCTTGATACTTTGATAGGCTTGAAATCCATTTACTAGCATGGAATAGATTTAAGGAATTAGTTGGATCACATTGAAGTTGTGAATGGTTGAAGTTATATCTGACATATTTTTGTGGACAATGTCTTGTATGTTTCTGTGCCTATAAGAAGTTTGATGCTTTGCATTATCAGGTGACTCTTAGGAAACCTTCAAAAAGTTGATTCAAGAAGTGTTACTGGATTGTGGATTCTCTTTCTTTTATCATTTTTGGGGGTGAATCACCAATTTGTGAAACATAAAAATAAAATATGAAATTAGTTTGTGTAGCTTTGGTATCCACCTTTTGCATTTATTTTGCTTAAGACATAAATTTTAACGGAAATTGATATTACTCTATCTAGGGTGGTTCGTGAAGGAAAAGAACGTCGTAGACAATGGGCCCAAAGGAAAACACCAAAGAAAACACCACAGCCGTCTGCTGGAGTTGAAAGTGTTCAAGATGCCCCTGAAACTGAAACACACCAAGAATCTTTGGGTAGTGCAGGGATGCTTCCAAGCAACATTGTTGAATTGCTTGCAGCTCGTGAGAAGTATGACCTCTCTCTCTCTCTCTCTCTCTCTATCTGTCTGCGGATGATGATCTTTAGTTCTTATGAGATTGTAACCAAATCGCCACATTCAATGTGCAGACAAGTGTTCCACTCAGACTCTGAGGATGAGAATACTGACTCAAAGACCACTAAGAAAAAGAAAAGGCTAAAAAGCTCAGGGTGAGGGACCTCTTCTATAAGGACAGAGAAAAATACTTTTGATCTCACTCCATTTTGAATGAATATGTAATTTCGTTTTTTCCTTTTATTTTGATTTGCAGGGTTGATACTGTTATTTTGAAGGAGACACCTGCTCCAAAATGCTTACAGAATTCCTTGGCGTTCTTGGAGAAAAGGAAAATGCAGGTGTCTAGATCACATGCAGTGTTGAACAACTCCAACCAAGCCTTACGCTTCCTCTCTTCTTCTGGCTTGTTGAGTAAAAATGTGACGAGTTAAATGCCAGCATTTTCTTATATTTTTTCTCTTGATATGTGCTATGATATTGTATTCTCTTAGTGGAGGCTATGCTGATATGAATTGTACTTAGCTCCCCGAGGAGGGCATGCCTATGAATGATCAAAATGGAGAGCGATCATGTCCCCATGGGCCAACTGTTTGTTTTATAGAATCTGCAATTTTGTTGTAGTCGCATTGTTCTCCATCATCTGTGACATTATTTTTCTTTCCTTTTTGTTTTATTGATAAAAGAAAGAGTTTTTCCACCCTGATCTTTTGAAACATGTTTGGTGCCAGCACTGGTCTGCTGCTAAGTTCCGTGTAGGGTGGGAGGCTAAGAACTGGGCAAAGCTTGGTTAGAGCTTTGATGATGAGAAAGAAACATTTGAAAGTTGCATGCAATACATATGTTATGAGCATTATTTTTAAGAGTTTGTCCTTCTCCTAGTCCTAGGCCCTGGTCCTACGTAAGTCCTTATGTTTCTTTTTAGAATCTATGATTACGGTTTGGAAACCCATTGGAGGCATTATTGTATTTCACCTACTCATCATTTCATTGGTGGTTCCAAGGTGAAAACTCAGCTGCTTTTGGCAGCTAAAACATGGACTTGCTCATAAATTAAAGAGAATTGTACTATATTACACTTTAATTAGTGTCTATCGACATAAATTCTGATTCAGATCACTGAAAGGCAACATGAATGTATCTCTCTCCTATTCGATCGTTTGCCCCACTTTTCCACCATCAGATAGTTTGTTGTATGCTCTAAATTTATGCACAAAGTAATTAAATTGCCCTTCAGTGATCTGTTTCTTGCTCAAGATCATATCAAAATTCGTGTTTGTTCATTTGCTCACTGCAAGGGGATTGCAGATTCCACTGATATCAGCTCACAGGTAAAAATGTTTATGAATTATGATCAACGTACACGTTTCAATTGATGAGCAAGAAAGCTTATAATCTTCAGATAGGTCGAAGGCATGACATAAGGAAATACATAATGAGTTGAAGCCGTACTGGTATTTAACACGCAGTTAATTGTGGCTTTGGCCAAAGCCTGCTTAACACATAATAGCTTTCCATGTACTTGTACTACAAAAAAAGTAAAAGTACAAGATCAAAACTAAAGACTCAAGGGGAAGAGAAAGTGTCCTCCTGGTGCAGCCATGTCTGGTCCACTGAGGCCATAGAAGCAGCTTCCTGTGAGCTGCCCATCAGAGCTTGAAAAGCACTTTTGACCTTGCTCAAGTTCTTGTGGTAACGAATGCGTCGAAGAACAACATTTCTGTCCATGGCAGCTGCAGCAGATGATTTCAAGTAGACATGTCTGGTGATGGAAGAACTCTGTGCTTCTGAGACTTCATCATGCCCATCTTTCTTCTCAGCTTCTGAGAAAGATGGTTGCTTTTGTTGTTGTTGAGCTTTGGAAATGATGAAAGCCATTTTTATTTTTCTGGGGAGGAAATAATAGTAAGTTTATGAAAGATGTAGGGTTGGGATTATATAATATAGGAGGGTGAGGCAATGTGAGTGTCTTATGGCGTATGGGGCTTGATTTTATAGGAGATTGGTATCGGTGGTTTGGTGGTTTTATTTATTTCATTTTTGTTTTGTTCCTCAGCTTGTAAGTAGTTTTTTGGGTTTCAAGGTTCTCCTTGGCCTGTAGTTTTTCTGATCCAATGCAAACCACGGACAATTGTGATTAGCCGACTCAAAGGTGATTTGCAAATATAATATATTTAAAGAGTATAGCCGCGCGGCTATACTGTGATTTTTTAAAATTTTTTAAATAAATAGTATAACCGAGCGGCTATACTTTGAAAATATAATATATTTAAAGCGCATAGCTGGCCGGCTATACTGGAGTCCCTTTTTAAATTTTTTTAATAAATAGTATAGCCGTGCGGCTATACTCTTTAAATATATACTCGGATCCTTTTTTTTAAAAAAAAAATCCTTAATTTTTCGTTTATCGATAAGAGTAGTTTATAGTATTATCCATTACTATTAGGCCATTACGCGAGTCTTTATTGTCCCCTTTTGATTTTTAACTTTTTTAGAATTATTACTTGTATAAAAAATTTATTATTTTTCCGTTTAATACTCTATTATATACATACGTAGGTATTTTTTGATAATACTTTCGTTTATGTACATGTCTTAAAGAATATAGCCACCTAAGCGCTATTAGGCGGGTCATTTTTTAAATTTAATTTTTTTAATAAATAGTTCAGCCGCTCGGCTATACTGGGGTTTTTCTTCTTAATTTTTTTAAATAAATAGTATGACCGCACAACTATACTTTTTAAATATAATATATTTAAAGAGTATAGCAGTGCATCTATACTGTGGTGTTTTTTTAAATTTTTTTTTAAAATTAATCATATAGCCACGCGGCTATACTGGTAAAAAAACAAAAAATAAAGGCCGCCTAGGCGCTAGGCCGGTCCCTTTTTTTAAAAAATAAATAGTATAGCCGCGCGACTATACATTACAAATATTTAAAGCATACAGCCGCGCGGCTTTACTATTGAGTTTTTAATTTTTTTAAAAAATAAATAGTATAGATGCGCGGCTATACTGTGTTTTTTTAAATTTTGTTTTAAAATTAATAAAAATAAAGGCCGCCTAGGCGCTAGATGGGTCCCTATTTTTTTATATTTAAATAAATAGTATAACCGTGCGGCTATACTTTGCAAATATAATATATTTAACAAGTATACCCGCCTGGCTATAGTGTGGATTTTTTTTAATTTATAGTATAGCCTCACGGCTATATTCTTAAAAAAAAAAAAAAGGCAGTAGCCTAGGTGCTAGGCGGGTTCCTTTGTTTTTATAATAAATAGTATAGCCGTGCAGCTATACTTTGCAAATATTAATATTTAAAGAGTATAGCTGTGCGGCTATATTGGGTCCCTTTTTTATTTTTTTTAATATTTAAATAGTATAGTAGCTTTAGTCTTTAAATATAAAGTGGGATCTTTTTTTATATATATATAATTTTTTCCCTGATTTTCGTTTATCAATAAGAGTAATTTATAGCATTATCCATTACTATTAGGCCATTACCCGAGTCTCTATTGTCCCATTTTGATTTTTGACTTTTCTAGAGTTATTACCCGTATAAAATTTTTAGCATTTTCCCGTTTAATACTCGTATTATACACGTACGTATGTATTTTTTTATTTTATAATAATTTCGTTTTTCCATACAACTTAAGGACTCGGTAAAATACATTTTTTTTTAAAAAGTAAATATACAATACATGTATTGTACATGTATGTATGTATTTTTTACAAAATTTTCAATAATACACATAAATTTCATGTATTAAACACATAATTTTCATATATTATTACATAGTGGTCGAACTTTTCAGTTGTAATTTGCCAAAATTTTGCCGAATAAAACATGTACGTATTTTATTCGTGTTTTTCCCATTTCGTATTTTACTAACTATGAAAGAATTTGAGAGGCTAAGATTATGTTTTACTTGTTGTAAGAAAAATGCAAGATGGTGATTTTGCAATCTCTTTGCCAACTAGAACAATAATTTCAAACAAAAATTTATGGGTATAGTAGTAAGAGAAGTGGTAGTATTCTTCATGTAAAATGTTGTTTGAAAAGTGATGCATAAGCAAAAGCATGCCATGTCCTAAAATCCTATGTGCCACATGAAATACAAAATGCATCTCTACATATATTTAACAGATGAATGCATCCCTCCTTCAAGAACATGTCAAATGTCAAGAGAAATTTAGAAAACAACATTGAATGTAACAATCAATCACATGTTGAGGATGTCATTCAGGTAACCTCTTTCCCTGAAACTGATAACACTAATGAAATATCCTATGATGATTTGATTTCAAGGCACAGAGCCTACATATCAACTACCAGAAAGGAGGAACCGTGGCAAACCTCGAGTACAATATGAAAGCCAAAGGGAAATACCCCATCAACAATTACATATCTCTCAGTAGATTATCGAGGCACGTGTGTACTTTGTAAAGCAATTGGCTGACATATCTCGTCCCCAACAAGAGTTAATCTTGAAGCACTAGAAGACCCAAAGTGGAAGGACGCCATGAATGAAGATATGCGAGCCCTTCAAAAGAATGTCACATGGTAACTCGTACTTACCTCATGGAAAGAAAACAAGTTAAGGGGTGCAGATGGATTTGTACCGTGAAGCTCAAAGCAGATGGACTCGTTGAAAGATATAAAGCTAGATTGGTGGCAAAAGGGGTATACACAGAGAGATATGAGATAGACTACCAGAGACCTTGCCCCAAAGAGACAAGATTAACACTATTAGAGTTCTACCGTCTCTAGTCGCAACTCTAGATTGGCCATTACATCGCTTTGATGTAAAAATGCATTCTTACATGGAGATTTGGAAGAAGAAGTTTATATGGACTCGCCACCAGGATGTAACTTAGCTCATGACAAGAAGAATCACGTGTGCAAACTTAGAAAGTTTTATATGGATTGAAACAATCCCCCAGAGCATGGTTGGGGCAGATTTACCAAATCTATGAAGAATTTTGGTTATACGCAGAGTAATTCTGATCACACCCTCGCTTTATAAAGCGTGATGGAGGAAGAACTGCATTGATTATTTATGTAGATGACATAGTCAGAATCGGGAACGACACCAAAGAGCAACTGCCGCAAAAGTATTTGTCTCAGGAATTTGAGATGAAAGACTTAGGTGATCCAAGTACTTTCTTGGGATTGAAGTAGCAAGATCAAACACGTATATTTCTGCCTCAAAGGAAGTATGTAATGGATCTACTCACCTAAATAGAATGCTCAGTGTAAGCCACTGACACACCCATTGAGATGAACCACAAGTCGTGTGAAGACATGGACCAAGAAGCAACCAATAAGGAACGATCAACGCCTTGTTGGAAGGTTGATATACCTGGCACACACAAGACCAGATATTGCATATGCCGTGAGTGTGGTTAGTCGCTTTATGCATTCACCTAGTGTCTCTCATATGAATGCATTTGATCGAATTTTTAAGATACTTGAAGTCAGCCTGGAAAGGGATTAATGTTCTCAAAAAATGGAGATCTTGAAGTCATTGGATATACAGAGATCTTGTTGAAATTCTGGTCTGTCATACGAGATAGACGCTCTACTCAAGGTTACTTTACATTCGTGGGAGGTAACCTTGTCACTTGGCGGAGTAAAAAACAAAATGTGGTTTCTCGGTCTAGTGCGAGAAGCATAGTATAGAGGAATGACTCATGGAGTTTGTGAATTATTGTGGATTAGACGACTCTTGACAAATTGGGCTTCAAACCAAAAAAATCGATGGAGTTGAATTGTGACAACAAGTCAGCCTATTGATATTGCTCATAATCCAGCTTCAACATGATCGAACCAAACATGTTGAGGTGGATAGACACTTCATCAAAGAAAAATTGAGAAAAAGATCATCCGCCTACCGTTCGTGAAATCGGAAGATCAATCGCGATGTCTTAACCAAAGTCAAGTTTGTGGAAAAGTATTTATGACTCACTTACTAAGTTGGGCATTGGCGACGTATATGCACCAACTTGAGGAGGAGTGTTAACGTGAGTCCTAATCAATCAAGGAGATTTATTTCCTTGATTGATTAAGGGATTTACTTTTCCTTATTTTAGATAGTTGACAATCACCGTATAATTAGGGAGATATTATCCTAATTGATTATCGTATCTATTTCCTTGTAAAGCACTCTTGTAAATCCCTTTTATATATACCTCCTTATGGAGAAGAATACAACTTAACCTAAAGTATTCAAACCCATATTCAAATTTTAGCAGGAGCAGATTTTAATTAAGGTCTTGTTTGGTTGCTTTTAAAAATGTTGGAAATTGAATTCATTGAATTGAGCTGACCTGAGTTCTTTTGCAAATTCTAAGTTGAGCTGCGTTGCTCAATTTTAAGAGAAAACCCAAATTACAGGAAGCCAAGAACTCTGTTTGTTGTGCTTTATGGTGTTTGTCACCAGTCACTGAACTTATATAAAAGGGGTAGGAGGAAGGGCTAATTTTCTCCAATTTTTCGATGTGCTTTTAATTTATTAAGATATCAAATTATTGGTTTTTTCTTCTTCTTATGCTTCTTGATACTTTGATAGGCTTGAAATCCATTTACTAGCATGGAATAGATATAAGGAGTTAGTTGGATCACATTGAAGTCGTGAAGGAAAAGAACGTCGTAGACAATGCGCCCAAAGGAAAACACCAAAGAAAACACCACATCCGTCTTCTGGAGTTGAAAGTGTTCAAGGTGCCCCTGAAGCTGAAACACACCAAGAATCTTTGGGTAATGCAGGGATGCTTCCAAGCAACATTGTTGAATTGCTTGCAGCTCGTGAGAAGTATGACCCCTCTCTCTCTCTCTCTCTCTCTCTCTCTGACTGTGGATGATGATCTTTAGTTCTTATGAGATTGTAACCAAATCGCCACTTTCCATGTGCAGACAAGTGTTCCACTCTGACTCCGAGGATGAGAAGACTGACTCAAAGTCCACTAAGAAAAAGAAAAAGCTAAAAAGCTCAGGGTGAGGGACGTTTTCTATAACGACAGAGAAAAATACTTTTGATCTCACTCAGTTTTGAATGAATATGTAATTTCGTCTTTTTCCCTTTTATTTTGATTTGCAGGGTTGATACTGTTATTTTGAAGGAGACACCTGCTCCAACATGCTTACAGAATTCCTTGGCGTTCTCAGAGAAAAGGAAAATGAAGGTGTCTAGATCACATGTAGTGTTGAATAACTCCAACCAAGCCTTACGCTTCCTCTCTTCTTCTGGCTTGTTGAGTAAAAAAGTGACGAACTAAATGCCAGCATTTTCTTTTATTTTTTCTCCAAATGTGTGCTATGATATTGTATTCTATGAACTCCAACCAAGTCGATTATGTATCGCACGTTGCTCCCGGAGGAGGACATGCCTAAGAACGATGAACAAATGGAGAGGCATCATGTCCCATCATCTGTGACATTATTTTTCTTTGCTTTCTGTTTTATTGATAAAAGAAAGAGTTCCTTCTCCCATTCTGCCCACTTTATCTTTTGAAACATGTTTGGTGCCATTACTAGTCTGCTAAGTTCTGTGTAATACATATGAGGATTATTTTTCTATGATTAAGGTTGGGAAATCCATTGGTTCCAAAGTGAAAACTCAGCTGCTTATGGCAGCTAAAACATGGACTTGCTCATAAATTAAAGAGAATTGTACCATATTACACTTTAATTAGTGTCTATCTACACAAATTCTGGTTCAGATCACCAAAAGTAACTAAATTGCCCTTCGGGTCCCTTTCGAGTCAGTGATCTGTTTCTTGCTCAAAATCATATCAAGGGGCTTGCAGATTCCACTGATATCATCTCACTGATAAAAATGTTTATAAATTATGATCAACATACATGTTTCAATTTTGATGAGCAAGAAAGCTTATAATCTTATGATAGGTTGAAGGCATGACATAAGTAGATACATAATGAGTTGAAGCCGTACTGGTATTTAACAAGCAGTTAATTATGGATTTGGCCAAAGCCTGCTTAACACATAATAGCTTTCCATCTACTTGTACTACATAAAAAGTAAAAGTACAAGATCAATAAACTAAAGACTTAAGGGGAGGAGAAAATGTCCTCCTGATCCAGCCATGTCTGGTCCACTGAGGCCATAGAAGCAGCTTCCTGTGAGCTGCCCATCAGAGCTTGAAAAGCACTTTTGACCTTGCTCAAGTTCTTGTGGTGACGAATGCGTCGAAGAACAACATCTCTGTCCATGGCAGCAGCAGCAGATGATTTCAAGTAGAGATGCCTGGTGATGGAAGAACTCTGTGCTTCTGAGAGTTCTTCATGCCCATCTTTCTTCTCAGCTTCTGAGAAAGATGGTTGCTTTTGTTGTGGAGCTTTGGAAATGATGAAAGCCATTTTTCTTTTTCTGGGGAGGAAATAATAGTAAGTTTGTGAAAGATGTAGGGTTGGGATTATATAATATAGGAGGGTGAGGCAATGTGAGTGCCTTATGGCGTATGGGGCTTGATTTTATAGGAGATGGGTATCGGTGGTTTGGTGGTTTTATTCATTTCATTTTGTTTTGGTCCTCACAGCTTGTGAGTGGTTTGTTGGGTTTCAAGGTTCTCCATGGCCTGTAGTTTTTCTGATCCAATGCAAACCATGGACAATTGTGATTAGCCGACTCAAAGGTGAAATTTCATTGCTTTATTGTTTCGTTTTCTTTTTTTTTCAACAGGTAGGGTACAATATTTGATCTTCTGCTCCCAATAGCCAGAGAGAGGTATAGGTGGAAATTTCTTTTTGGGTCAGAATATTAAATCAGAGAGTTATTTGTCCAAATGGAGCCCAACGCAATAGCGGTTGATTTTGTCACCCACCTGAGGTGTGATAACTGACATGATCACGGAATCTACCAACCTTTGCTATCACTGGGTTGGCCCCACAGCCTTATCCTTATTCTTTGTAAATTTGTTTTTTAGCAACAAAAATTGTAATCGAAAAAATAAAAATTATGTATTGAAAGCTCCAAAACCAACGATGTCGGTGAAACGATTTCATATTTGATTCAACAACAATGTAATAGATCAAATCTTGTAAAATGTCATGCCAAATAAATCAAATTAAATTGCTAAAAAAAATGGTTGTGGATTCATTTGCAAATTTAGGATATAATTACTTTGTATCTGGTTTTTTTTTTAAAAAAATTTTTAATTAAGATTTATTATTATGATGTTCCAAATAGTGGAATTCTCAAAATTTCATAAATGAAAAATAAAAAAACTGTTTGAGCTTCTGCCGCTGAAGCTGTAAATTTAGGATACAATTATTAGTTTACAGGGTTAAATATTGAATTAGCGCCAAAATTTACGACTTGTAAAGATGGGTCCCTCAAGTCAACTGCTGGAGTATCTTTTTAATTTCATGTTTCATCCAAATCCACAACAAATATTTGCAAGTTGATAAGCAACCAAGTTAGGAAAGGAAACGATGGGCAACTTTAGTTGGTTTGGTTACAAACTGGGGGCGTCTCTTATGCATTTACGAGGTTCACTTCAGATATGAACTTCTATTTGACTGAAACGGAAACTGCTAAAATATTTAAATATTACTGTACCAATTAGCTATTCGTCTAGAGAGACTCTCAAGTTTGAATCGCCCCTCCCCCAAAGATAAAAAATAATAATACTATAATGTACTGCTAAAATTACAAAATATAGACAATTTAAAAGGAGGAAGAAATAAAAAAATGTAAACGGAAAAGGAGTTTCATTCGTTGTTCTTGTTATCGAGGAAAGTCAACAAAAAGCCACTGACAATGCGACGGGCTACCGGATTAGGAATACAACGACATAACCTACCATCTATGTATGCTACAATGCCTGATAAAACAAACTTCCCAATGCCCCATTTCCAAGCGAACTTAACCCTGGGTGCTACCTCAGCAGGGTTTGCAGGCACAACTGCCTTTGCATTGTCAACCTCCGAATTCCATTTGATGCCGGCGATGAACTTGTTCGCTTGCTTCCTCAGCAATCGAATGGTGAAGCTCACGAACAGGTGCTCACATAATGTCAGCACAGTTGGTCCGAGTCTCCACTCCTGTTGTAAAAAGTTTCTTAGTTACTTCTAATGGTTGATGGGGTGAACTCATGTAATGTAAGTGATGAAATGCAGTAGGTGAAGTGAATTTTGCATGATAGTAATCACAATAGTGCATATCTATTCGCAGCTAAGGAAAAAATCATGCAGAACAGAAATGAGCAACAAAGGTTGAGGGGGAAAGGGGGGACACTTACACTTTCACCTCGAAGATGACTCAAGGGGCGAGATGTAATTGAAGGATCTCCTTTCAGCAATGCCTTGCTCACAAGAAACCCCTTCACACGATCCATAATCTCTTCTATAAGAGAACTGTTCGGGGGTAGGTTTTTGAGGTAAACCTAAGCATACACACACATACATTAGAATCTCAAGTAGAATACTTTCTGGCAATGACAACATGGCCTGAAACAAAACTCAACTAAAAGATTTGCAAGTATAAATGTTTTCTGTTGCTAGAATTAAAATAAACATCACTGCACATGGACTTCGCCCATCATTACCAAACAAAGATTACACGTGACCCTAACGTAAAATGTATGCCAAACTTCAACACTCTAGCCACTAGACAGAGTGATAAGTCCTAATACCAAGATAAAAACATGCATGAATGGATTTTAAATTCATATCCATGTATGCCTGAAAAACTTTCTGATTTATTTTAAGATTACCTGATTGTCGATGACCCTGACTCTCAAATATTCTTGTCTATACACTGTGTCCAACATGGCTTGCAGGTAACCTTCAATATATAACTGCAGTAGTCCAAAAATAAAAAAACCGATTGGTGATTAATCTTCAAAGGACAACATTCCGTTCTAAAAAGAGTTGCTCTTTATTGGTTTTTGGTATTTCTTGTAATAATCTTTATGGTTAACCTATCTATATTCACAACCTACACCAGAATGCAATTTCAGTAAGTTACTAGGTTCAGAACTACACTGTTAAGAGGCGGAAAGAAAGGCAAGGGAAGGAATATGGCAAGGTTGTAATTTTATGACAATTTACAATAAGGCATAGCTATCATTACCATTACCATTAGAATTTAGTACTCACTGAGTCTGATCAAACTTGAGATTCAATATAAACTTTTCATAGAAAGTAATTCTATAACTCGTAATCAACTGAACTTGTTCTACTCATCTCCATTTGAATTTCAACTTGTGTCTTAACCTCATTTTGATTATAGTTCGCACTGGCGGATTCGTGTACGGGTTCAAAGTGTTGGCACAAATGATCAAAACCAGGTATTTAAGCCTGTTGGCATTGCCATTCTGGTATCAACTAGTAAGTTTACGTCATAACAGCTGTGCCCTAAAACATAGAAACTTTACAGCCTGAAAGCTTCCCATGTAAATGCCCCCAATATAATGTTAGAACTCTTACCAGAGGAATTTGAAAAGGGTATTACCTCATCAGCCGCAGGACTCCGGTCAAGCTTAATCTTTCTATCTGGGCCACCTTCCATCAAAGCGGTCCCCAGTAATGATGGCTCCATAGCCAATTTCAATATTCCTTGGTGAAATCCAGTCACCTTGACAAAAATACCATTACAGCCAAAATGTGTCATTTCTTATTCAGACATAACCAAACTAAGCGTGCAGCTGGTAATGTTAAGATTAATCCTACCACTCCGTTAAAACCACTTGCTTCTGCACCCTTCAAAACTGAGTCTGATATTTCAGTGACCGCAGCAAAGAGTACATTTGACCCTGCTGTTCTCAACTGTAAAGCCACCATAAAATTGATAGTTGGGTACGTCCAGGAGTTTGCAAACATATTGGTAACTGAAAGAATATAAAACTTACAGATTTTCCTAGATCACCAAAATAGCGTTTTGTCCCTGAGAAGCCGTTACCATCAATACATTTACTGATTAATTTGAAGGTACCTGATCCATAAAGCCAAAGCAGAAAGGAAAAAAAAAAACATATTTCAAGTCGGATATAAAACAGAGGAGACAAATGACGCTGCAGAGTTGGGACCAGACATAGTTATTCGAAAGACCTAAGTGCTTATATGGATGTGGAATTACAAGTTCACTCAGACAGGAAAAGACAGGCAAAAGCAATCAACTTGATATATCTACCAGACCTGCAAATGCAACAATAGCCAACATGCATTTTATGCTAATAACAATCCACAAAATGCAAAAATACATAGCTGGACAGTGGTACTAGAATCTTTAATATGTTAGGCTTAATTCTGATTCTCATGTTGTCAATCACCTGTTGAGGTGAACTCTCTGACCTTTATCTTTGGCATACATTTCTACTCAATTCAAAGGATTTGGCAAATTCCGTTACAGCTCAAGAAATCCAGAATATTATATGAATGTAATTTGGAGGCATGTCTTAATTCCTCATGACATGTCAAAGGCATTTTGATCTTTGATCCTCAATTTCAAACAAATCCTTGAAAAGAAACTTTAACAAATTTGTCTTTCCATGCACTCCTCTGTTCGACCCCAATCCCAGAAATGAAATCAAAATAAAATAAAATAAACAGAATTTATATATTTTAAATGTCAAAGAAACACCACATTGGAGAGCAATTGCCAAGCAAGGAAATGCAAGGAAACCACAACAACCAACAAAAACCCAATCACCGGGCAACTAAAGTAAGAAACAAACAGGAGCCACAGGGGAGAATAGAAGGAAAAGAGGAACAACAGAAAAACAATAATCAAAGAACTAAAAGTGTGAAAGGCATACCTAAAGTCAAACCTGGAAGATTTTTTAACCCACGGGCAGGATCAAAGAAGACATCAAGAGAGGATGAAGCTAAGTCATCAAAGATTGACACAAAATCTGGTGGAAGCAATGGACTTCCTTTTGCAATATAGATAGCCCTCATGGCATACCTAATAATCAAATTAGTGATCAGAAATGAACAAGCATACTACATAAATCACAAAACAAGACTGAATATGACAGGTTTACCATGAATAATGTTGTGCACATTTGATAAGTAATTCACGCATCGTTATCAGAGCATGAGTGACCATAACGCCGTTGAGCTCTACAACCTTATTTTTAATCGCAGGGACCTAAAGAAATACAAGAATAGGGGAAAGAAATAGATGGAGAAACACTCTCGTGAAATCCAAGAAAAGACAAAGTCATTTAAACATTTTAAGTGTAAGAAAAGAAAAGTTCCGTAAGTATCTTGTGACACCTTTACTACACTGTGCAGTAAGGACCTTAGAGTCTCCTCAGCTGAACTGTAACTTGAATACGAGTCCCCAGGAAGAAAGTTTGCAAAAATCTACACAAGACATACAAACACAGGTCAGTTGCCATAGTATACTATAAATAAGGATGACCTTTTTATAAGCATAATTAAGACATTCTATAAAGGAATAAAATGAAAAGCATCTAACCTTTATCGGGTGAATCTCAAAATGATCAAAATAGTATTGCTGACTCTTGGAGTTACTAAGAGATGTTCTCCAAAATGGGGCAATTTTCATTAATGTCTCCTCATCAAGATTTAAATCCATTGGCTGTGGAATACAAGACCAAGTCACAAATTCAGAGCTGCTACAGCCAATGCAGTAGTGGACATACTACTATAAAATCTATAGGACACCAGCTGACATCTATAGAAGCAAACAGAACGAAAGGAAAGGAAAAAAAAAACAAATATACAAAGGCTTAAGAAAAAAGAAGAGTTTAACATAAACGATTAGGTGTAAGGAGACTGATTTTACCTGCAGAGCAATAGATGAGTATTTAACTTGTACGACATTGGAGCTGGTTGAAAGGAAGACAACAACAATTTTGAGTACACAGTCATTTGAATCATTGTAGTCGGATTCATGTCTACGAAGCATTGCTGCAAAAGGAGCCCCCACCCACTTGTGCTCCAAATTCACTGACTGCATTGATTTCAAGAAGGCACCACAGCAAGCTTATTATTTAAAGAAAAATGTCTAAACAAGCATTGTATTAAAGCCCTCGAAAACAAGAAAAGAAAGAAGATGACAGACCCTCAGTAAGTCAACAAGCATATAGAATAATACCTGTACACTGATCTGGCTAAATTTTTGCTCATGAGTAAAGAGAGAATCAAAGTTAATATTCCCAATTCTTGCAGCTAAGATTGGTGTATAAGCTGATGGCTCCATATCATCTCCATCCTTCAGAATCAAATCGTCAGATATGTCACTCAGTTGAACAACATGGTTAAGAAAGATGACACTGACACTATAAATAGATATGGTCTCCATGTAAAACTCAGAAGGCAAGACCCTCGTTGCAATTGCTGGAAACAGATATGCTCAAGCATAATAAAGGGAAACCTGAACACTGTCTAGTAAAATGGAGATAATATTTTCATATTGTCATTCATACTAAAAGCTCATGATTGAAGTATTTTTTTTTTCTAAGACATTGCATCCTAGCATCCACACATGCACGTAGAAAAACTCAATATGAAGCCATTCCTTTATTTTTTCCTCCATGTGTATGTGAAGTTCAAAAATTTCAATCGATACTGTGTACAAGAACCATGAACTAAAGGAAATTCAGCAATAAAAGTCTAAGTTCCAACTAAAATATAAATATAAATATTAAATTTCACTGGTTGACTGGATCAAGAACAACCACCAGGAACTGAGCAACAAGTCACCAAGAGAGGTCTAATTATTATTATTTCTTTAACTTATCCTTTGACAAAGAGAACTGCAAACTTAATACAAATGTGATTAAAATAAAAGGATCCAGGCAGGAGGTTGCTTAATATCAATAAAAGGAAGTAGGATAGTAGGTAATACGGTGACCTAAGCATTCAATGTGACTCTTTTACTTGCCTTCTTTTCATGTTCAAGTAGGTGGATTGTGAATTGTGGAACTCTTAGTTGAATCTTCTCACATGAATGAAACATTTTTTCTCCCTTGTGGCTCCTGGAAATCTCACAAAATCTCAAAACCCGGGTTGGACCATCTGCATATACTTCGTACCCCACCTTCACTATCTCCATGGCATTTAACTCACCAAAATCAATCCTCTGGTCTACTGATCTTTTTCCCAATGGTAAATGAGATGCCAACCCACTCTGTTGCCGTAGTTTGTAGAAAGGCTTCCATGCCCGTACCTTATCCATGTTAATTTCACGTAGTAGAAGACTATCTACAAGAAAAATTAAGTAGTTCACTAAGCTACACATTCAATATCAATAACGTTGAAAGTAATGAACTAATGTGATTCATAAATTATGGATACCCATGCTACAGGGATCCTTTAAATATTTTGTCCACATTGCACGTTGGTATGGAAATATTAAAAAAGCTCACTTCCATCCCATAATTCAGCACAAAATGCATATAGGAAGCTTTTCTTTTCTAGAAAGAAAAAAAAAACAAAACACGAGAGATCTTGAAATGAATGAGAACACAAGTTTTTAATAGAATTAAGAAGTGTTAATAAGTCATTTGCAAGCTTCATCTCTGTGTTGATTATGACATGAAGTACGAAACAAATCTAATGAATTACTTCAAATTACTTATACAACACAAAAAGAGATTAATGGCTACCATTGATTCTGACAACCAACTTATGCGGAAGAGTTGAATCATCCCAAACATAATCAGTACCACTTTCAGATCCAAGAATCTCTGGCTCCAATGAATCCTGGAAAATTCAAGTAAAGAATGAAAAGGGAAATTAACACACACTTAATGGTTACAACCTGTATCTAATAAATTAGTAGTTGAGAACTAAGGAAAATGTAACAGAACAACCTTCTGGTAGTAAGTTATAGATACATCATGCAAGCAATTCTCAATCCGATATGGTAGACTGACATTTGGAGGTTTATGGAAGTGTAAAACAAGAGTAGAACCTTCTTCCACAACATGAACAGCAGCAAATTCTGTTACACTGCTTTCTAGTGCTGTCACTTGGTCCAGATGAGGCCTTTTGAATTTGAGGAAAAATCTTCCTAGTGATGCAATGCAAACTGGCCCTGACCAACCTAATTTAGACTCATCCAATCGAAACTGAAGATATATTAGTGAATCATCATTAACTTTTCTGTGCTTTTTCATAATGTGCTCAAATAAACTGAAATCTCTCTTCTTGTTCATTCCATCCTGCAGCTGTAGAGTTGCCCTCTGCTTACTGTTTATGGGGATCATGCCTACTGAGTCATTCTTTCACAATTAAAAACGAGATAATAAAGTCAGAATACAATGCCAAAATAACATAAAAAGAATTAAATAAACAAACAAAAAAATAAAAAGGGCATGTGTTAAGAGAAAAGAAAAGAAAAGGAACCCCCAAGAAATAACATTGAGAGCAAACCTGTAAATAACATTGACGAACTATGATACGTTCTTCTGATTCATTAGCTACAACATGTCTTGGGACCATAGTTACTACTTGTGATGGTATAACCACTCTACTCAAAGGTGGTCCTGTGGAAACCCCAAGCTTTGTAATATATTTGACTCCAGATCCTTCCTTGACTTCCAAGCTTATCTCCGCAAGGCCTGATAAAGCATCCAAGTCGATCAGTGTCTCAGATGCATTATCTTCTAGCAATTTGAGACACATTTTGTTGGGTCTGAAAACAGAGGGCACATAAGATGTCCATAAGGCAATAACATAAAGGGATACCTGTAAAAATCACGCAATTAAAAAAATACATTAACAATAATTTATCTTACTTTAAGAACCATGATATAGTTGTCTTTGGAGGCAAATATGATCCAAACTCTGGAGGAATGCCCGAACCATAGTTCTCTGCTTCATCCCTGCACATAATTTATGGCTATCAAGTAGGCAAGATAGAGAAGTGCTCATCAATATAGAGGGACGGAGGGACTACCTAGAAAGAGGCCTCTTATTAGGCACATAGAAATAAAGGGTAAACTCTGTGTCATTTCTCAGGGAATATGATGTATAGATAGCAGCCTGCATATGGGATGTAGAGATTAAATCCAACAAGATATGAACCAAACTAATTAGCCATATGATTAGCATACGTGTGCAGAACTCATACAGCATGCAGAACTTTAAATGAAAAAATCCAAAATGTGTGTAATGCCTCTGTTGACTAGATATACATCACAAATATGGTAGAAACTGACAGCCATTGCATAACAACCTCTAATGTTCCCCTGTTCCCTCGAGACAATCTTAAGGAAGCAAAATACTTTCCCCCACCAAAATCCAGATCAATGTCCAAACAAGGAACATCACTTTTCTGCTTCTGTAACTTTTTGACCCAGTCACTGCTGTTCACTGGTCTGCAGCTTGAATTATAAGCAGTCAAAGTAACAGTAAAGTAAATTATGGAAGGATTGGCATAAAATTCGACCATCGAACCACATGATATGGTTGATTGATTCCTATCGTTGTCAGACCCAACAGTGTAACATCGATCTGCACTGGGCCAAATAATGTAACTCAGAAGCTGTAAAGTAAAATAACTAATGATAATCCCAGAAGATTCCCCTTGCTTACCTGATTCACTTAAAAATACGTGTACCTCCGTGTGCAACAAATTGGATATGCGTACTGTAGGAAGAAGATAAATATCCTTTTGCTCTTGAAATGCAACTGGTGATTTGTTATTTTCGAGGACATCTGTAGACCGATTAGGTTGTACAACAGGAACATTTCTCCCGATACTTTGAACCAGAAAATGCATGTCAGAAATACTGGCCCCTTCAGATTTAAGGGTACACCGTGCAGTGCTGAAGGAACATTTCATCGACTCTGTAAACAAAGCATTCCGCACTCTGTAGCTTAATCTATCAAAAATTCCAGAGAGACGAACTGCCTTTCCACCTTTAAGATCATCTGACCATTCCACTGAAAGTGAATTCTTGGAAGTCATTAAGCCATCTGGAATTTCAGGTCTAAAAGACAACAAGAAGTTACCTGCATATCAGTCACCATGAAGTTTTCAGGGCAATAGTAAGCATCAAACAAGATAATGAAAAAAATAATGTGTAGGAAAGATTGCATGTCCTAGCTGTCAGACTATAGATCAGAGGAAAAGAGCAATGGCAACAAAATATATTCTTCCCGGTTAACAAGTCTATATATACTTTTAATAGCTAGAAAAAATCTATTGGCATCAAGCTTAACGCTCAAAAAGAACCAGTTAAATCAGACCAGTGAACATCAATGCCGATACCATATTTCTATTCTCACAAAAAATAGT
Source organism: Prunus padus (assembly GCA_024362665.1). Lineage (NCBI taxonomy): Eukaryota > Viridiplantae > Streptophyta > Magnoliopsida > Rosales > Rosaceae > Prunus > Prunus padus. The sequence goes on along the minus strand of JANFAM010000007.1, from coordinate 15,443,226 downwards.
CCACATTTCTGCAGCTAGAGCAGAAATAACAGAATAACACTGTGATTGGCCTCACAGGAGCCTAACTTTCCAGGTAAGGTTTCAGTCTGATTGTGAGGGCTGTCACTTTATTCTTCACTTGAATTAAGTGAGAGGTGTTAAAGGATATATGCAGCATAATATTCGTAGAAAGCATTGTACTACTGCCCATAGATGAGATGAAAATCAACAGACAGTCAAAAAGTTTGCCTCCGTTAACTAATTATTATGATTCAAAAATGATGTAAGACAAAAGAGTTATACAGTTAAGACTAACTGATTGACATTATGCATTTAATACCAAACTTTCGAAGATGCTCGTGATAATGATGATTATGGAGGCATGCTAGCTAAGAAATATATAACACATGGACTAAAGTAGAAAGAAAATGAGATTCTGATTTAACTGAAATAACTGACGTTGAGAACACATACCAAGACCTAAAGACATCAGTGCCTTCTTTCTTCCACCAGAAAGATTTAGAGCATCAAACATGGCCATGGAGTCATCAATTGTATCACCTGCATTTAGCATCACTGAAGCAAACTCATCTTCCTTCTGCTGAGCTCGTCGAAATCGTAGCTCCATAGGGAACCCAGTTTCATTATGTAATCTTATCAGAGGAGAAATAATAATTGCCAAACCATCCTACAAACAAACAGAAACTAATAAGCATAAAAGATAATATAATGAAAATAGTGTGAGCATCTCTATAATGAACTCAACGAAAAGCAGAACAATCGATGAAAATACCTCAGATTTTCTTGAAACATCAACAACAACAAATGGGCCAGGGAAAGTTTTTGAATCTGTTCAAGAAGGAAAAGAAGAAAAAAAGGAAAATGTAAATCCAAAGACAAGTAACTTAAAATGGAATTCTGAAATTATCACCAACTAGGAAACTAATTTGTTATTCAGTTCAAGTTGAACTGTTTCTTGTTTCTTTTAATAAAATTTGAATTTCCGAAAAGAAAAAAAAAACTAGAAAACTAACATTAAAAAATTAGTTAGTTGGTGCAAATTTTGAAACTAAGCCAATTGGACTAAGAATGCAAGTAAGTTCATCATAATCAATTAAAGCTAATGCCTTCGACCAATCTTAGCCTAACTCTGTCCAGTAAGTTTGATATTTGAGTACTTCTCTGATGAATTGGCTTTATCCATACAAACTTCTGTATCTGGTAAAATTAATGCACACAAAAGCGCTTGTACGTAAGTATGACCAACCCATTCATATTTTCTACATTTCAGAAAACTTTAGAAGCGTATTTCACTTCACCAAAAACCTTGTAGAATTTCCATCCACTATGTCCATCAAGTTTAAGAATTTATTCTCCACCTTTAGAATTTATTTGACTTCAAGAACCAACTTTATAACCACTTTGGACAAATGAAAGGAGAAAGAGAATTCAATTCCATTTTACTAATAACATAAAAGTTCAGGCCGTATCCATATGCTCGTAGTAATAATCAAAGCTATTTTATTTCAATTAATGTATGACGGTCATTCATATAGTTTGTTTTTAAATTCATACGTTATACATTTCCGATTACTCTAGAAGCATATTTCACTTCACCAACAACTAACAACCTTACAGAATCTCCATCCACTATGTCCATTAAGTTCAAGAGTTTATTCTCCACCTTTACAATTTATTTGACTTAAAGATCGAACTTTATAACCATTTGCACAAATGAGAGGAAAAATATAATTTGATCCTTTTACTAAGACAACATAAAAATTTCAGGCTGTATCCATAAGAGAGAATAGAGCATACCTTGAAGTGAAGTTATTTGCGTTTTCCAAGCAAGTACTTTAGCTTCTTTAAGAGAGACAACAATTGATTTAGTCACAAAAGATCTAGGAACTGCAAGTTGGATTGAAACAACTGAAGCAATCTCTGGAGGTTGATTTGCCAAATCCGAGCACCTTACAGTTAAGTAATAAATAAGATCAATCATTTTCTTTTTTGATACAATCCCAACTTGATTAATAAAAATAGAAGAAAATCGAAGTAAGATGGATGGACGAGAAGTCCATCAAATCTAGTTCAACAAAGTCAACCAATAACACATAAGAGCACCACAGAAGAATTAGACTAAAAGGAATGTCTTTAAAATGCTTTGACAAATAAGCACAAGGGAGAATTAGACTATCTCAAAAAAATTAGTTAGGATCACTCAATTTATCACATATATTTAAAATACATTGACATGAATGCAGACCAAAGTTGGCGTAAAAAGACCCTAAAACCTAAATTTAAGACCTTCCAACAATTAATAAACTTTTTGATTAGTTGACTTAACTATGTGTTCCTAACGTCTTATTTCGCAATGCAAGATATCAAGAAAATTAGAAGCGATAACATATGTCAGCCTGTGCCCTGAGCAATCCCATTATTTCACCATTGAAGTCGCAAGCAATTCCGAAAATAAGCACACAAAACAGTTCAAAATTTCTTTATCCATAAAACATCCTCGTTAGATAAATCATTTCTCAAGTCAAATCAAATCAATTCCCAATCAGGGTTTCTTTATATTAATTAAAACGTAATCAACTTCATACAATAACCTAATCAGTGTTCTAAAACATGAAAGCATAGAGAAAGGCGTTGTATGTCCAACAAGGCGAGGCGTAAGCCTCAAAGCGTTGAGGTAGAAGCTTTTTGAGACTCGAATTTGTATAAGAAAAAAATACATAGAAAAACCAATTGAAAGACAATCTCTCCTGCTTGTCATCCAGCCCTTCTTCTTTTCTTTCAAAAATATATATCAAACATTTTAGAAATTGCCATCTTCAAGCCCTCACACTAGAGCTAGTCGCTCTGCTATCATTTGCGCAGGTACGGTTCTCTCTCTACCTCCCCCTTACTCTCTCTTCCCTTCTCTCTCTCTCTCTCTCTCTCTCTCTCTCTCTCTCTCTCTCTCTCTCTCTCTCTCTCTCTGGGTCTGAGAATAGTCTATTCATTCTCTTAAAAGTCTATTCATTGTTCTGACTGATCTCACCAGATCTCCCTCAAGATTTCGCCACTAACTAATGGGTTCTTTAGATTTGGGAAATTTGGGTTTTATGGTTTTCTCGGTTCGAAAGAGAGCTGTTGCAGTGATGCATTGGGTGGGTAAGGGAAAAATCTGCTTAGCCCATATAGCGTAAGCATCATGGAAAATGTGTAAGATATGTAGCAACGCGTACGCTACATTGAAAAGCATACACTATTCGGGAAAAAAATGAAACTGAATGCGCTACGTCAAAAACAGCCACCACCACGCTCTAAGGCGCACCTGACCCACGATTTTTTAAAACATGGAACCTAATTACTTGACTTTGCCTCCATTCAAGACCTCAAAGATAAGGCAAAACTAACATTGATGTCTAGCATACCAAAAGCCAAACTTCACCCATGCAAAAGAATTCACATGACCAGTGTCGCATGCCTTAAGAATGCTAAAGCAATATTAAATTTCAACATAAGTGCCACACCCCATGTAAACTCATCATAACAACTTTCAAACTGAGAGATGTTTGATACATTCTGCATCTAGTTTACTGGAGATTCAGAACTTTCTCATTAATATAGAGCTCAAAACATGGTACACAATGATTAGAAAAATGGAAAATTTTGTAATGATATGTCATCTGACCCTGCCTTGAAAATGCGGATTAGTATAATTCATATTACGATGAGCTACCTTAAAATAACGGATGCAGACTGCATTCTAGAAACTGTTACACTTTGCTTGTCAAAGAAGTGACAGAGAAGGTCTGATCCTGACTGGTTCACCACCTGCCAGTGTAGAAAATTTGTAATAAAAGCCACAATCAGGATCTGATTTATTACAAGAAACTACAACAACAACAAAAAACTATAGAGGGAGGGGAGCAAAGTAAAGAGAGGGAGGGCAGCAAAGCAGAGAAATGACGAACAGAAACTCCACTTCCATGACAAGATATTGTTTGTGAAGTCAACAATAATTTATAAATAAGAGCTACTTACAAAAGATCCAATAAAAGTTCAAACCAAAGCCACCACAAACGAAGGACCAGTTATATGTGGCACCAATAGCAACACCTATTCCATTAATAATGTTCTAAAGGTATCCCCTAATGGTAACATGAACTTATGAAGTCTGTGATTCCAGGAAATTAAATGTAAATGCTAAGCTCTCAGACATATTTGATCAGACATCTTAAATTATCTACATGCAGTAGGACAAATTCCATATCAATATCCAAATTCCCTTCAGACCCACACTACTGCCTATCACTAGTAATCCAAATGGAATTTGTTGGAATTTGTATATAAATTCATGAACAATGAGGTTGGTGGATTATCCACCAAAGCAGATAGAGGGCTACTAGCAATTCATCAGAAGATTTATCTATTGGGCTCCATTGGGACTCATGGGCTGCTAACCATAACAAAAAGTTACCCAATAATTCACAGCCTCCCAGAAAATTTTGACACTTACTTAGTATGACCATATGTGAGCAGATGTCAATTCATGAAATTTAGGCAAAAGATTAGACAACACAAACATATTGTCAACTGTAACATGTTGATAAACTAGGATCTCGCTCTCATAAGGCAGGTGATTGGCATAGAAACTAAAACTATTCTCCACAAGATACATGCAGGCCGGAACATGGATGCATATGAAATTCATAGTTGCATATTGACATATAAGCAATATTTACAAGCACAGTGGCAAACCTTGCAGCAATTGGCCCAAATCTTATTGCTTCTCACTGAATAAGGACCAGCTAAATTCAATTTCCCAATCACAAAGAGAAGTATGTCCAGTGAAAGCTCGGAAAGGGATATATTCAACTGCAAATATTCCATATGAACACTTGGTTAAAATCTGGATATACATAGGCAAAAGGGTGCTTACTTCGCCTCTGTTTTCTTTGTTTCATTGTATGGGTCCTTAATGACAAGATCATTCAAGAAACCAGAATCTTAACCTCTTTAGTTCTGCAGTGGATATGAACAGGTACTCCATGTGAAACAGCTTCTGATCCCTGAAGTTGGAAGCTAGAACGATAGAAAAGGCATACTTCAACTGGGTGGAGAAGTTCTCTCCTACATTTCAAAAACAATAGAGGAAATGTACTGTAAGCTAGCCAAATGGGGAATGGATTACAGAGCAAAAGCAAACCATTACAAAATAATAGAATATGTACAACTTTATTCAGCATAAATACTCACCATAAGTTTTTTTGTGCATCAAAGTAATGTAGCACCGCAGTTGACATGCTTATAACCCTAGTTTTAGAAGGGAGAATTTGGACAGTAATTTTGGTTTGGTCAATACAACCATAAAGGAGAGGAAACATGTCTTCTGTATCTACAAGTTCATGGAAAATAGTCAAAGAAATTTTGTCAAAAGTAACATCAATGCAAGGGAGTTTTCCACTTCTCACAGAAGTTTTCCCATCATCTCTGAGTGCATCATGTTGCAGACTAGTTCCAGATGCCTCCCCAGGGTAACTATCCATCTTTATGTCACGAGCTACAGAAGCATTATGGAACACTTTCAACTTGAATGGATTTCCAGGCTTCCTAACAAACTCTGGAATTCCATCTACAAAAGCAACAGCAGAGTCATTCTTCTTGTTCAAAAGGTAAAAGGTCCTTTGAACCAATTGATTGTTGGGCTCCCAGTCAATATCACCCTCAGAATTCTCAGGCTCGCAAGAAATTGCTTTCCAAAGTGCCCACCCATTATCATTAGCGCTAGATAAGTCAACAAAACCAGATCCTGGACGGTAGTTCAAGCGCAATGGCTCCCCTAAACCATTCTTAGCATACAATGATATCAAGGAGAACCACGAAACTGATGACTTCCATCTCCCTTGATTGTGATACTTGACCTACACATGAATTTCAGTAGAGATGGCACATATCATGGAGCAAAACCAAAAAGATAACTAAGAGAAATCAATAAATAGAACCAAAGAGTTGTATCAAAGCTGAGTAGTCAATTGCATAATGTCATAATTGTTTAGTTAAAATCTTCATTTGTAATAACTCCTTTTCAGTTTTTTTCTTTTTTTGGGTAAGGCTTCATTGATTACTTGATGTCATGCTACTTAATCTGTCACCTCTTGTTTCTATGCTGCAATTCTCAGTCATTCAACCTTACAAATTGTATCTATCTTCCCACCTTCAGCCCTTATTTTTTTTTCTTTTATATCGGTAGAAATAAGTGCAGAAATTTTCTGATTTTTCATTCATCTCCAATGGGAGGTATTTATAGATTTATACAAGGGTAGAGATGCAGCTGTACAAACACTAACACAGTGTAAAGATAGCAGTATCTTACTAACATTTAACATAGCTGTTCAAACAGCTATACTAACACTTCACTAACACAAATTGCATAAACACAACAGATATTCTACATCCCCTCGTTGGTGCATGGATATCGCATATGCCCAACTTGTCTAGTGAAGAGTAGAGTTCACTCGCTAGAAACTGACATGAGTCATCATATCTTGCAAGTTGGTCTTCACTCTTTATATACGGCACTGAATGACGTTTTTGCCAAGTTGTCGATTGATATGCAATCCGAATATCAATATGCTTTGTTCTCATGATGTCTTGGATTATTTGCTATTTGTTTGTATTGTCATACAGAATCATAGGCTTCTTAGGTTCAAACCCGAGTTCCCTTATTAGAATCTTTAACCAAATAAGCTCGTTATGCCATGGGCGAGTGCTCTATACCGCTCTAACCAGCGTAGATCTCGACACAACCCCTGTTCTTACTCCTCCAAGTTACAAGATTACCACCAACAAAAGACACATAACCTGAAGTTGATTTTCTATCAAGTTTGAGCCCTTAAAGCAGTGAGTGTAACCTTCCACATCTAAATGCCCATGTTTTGAAAACAATATACCCTTGCCTGAGGTATACTTCAAGTACACGAGAATTCGATCCACCGCACCTTGGTGTGCTTCACTTGGATTATGCATGAACCGCTGACAACACTGCTTGGCGTAAGACGGTCGTGTCTTGTATGAGCCAGATAAATCAGACTTTCAACCAACCTTTGATACCTACTTGTTAGTAGGCAAGACCGATCCGGATAAATTGACAATCCATGGTTAACCTCCATTGGAGTATTAATAGTTCGCACGCCAATTTTCAGTCTCACCGCTAGCAAATCAAGAACATATTTTCAGAGATAAGAAGATGCGCTTTCTTCAACGTGCAACTTCAAATTTCCTAGAAAATACTTGAGGGATCCTGCATTTTTTTCATTTCAAACTCTTTGGCCAAGTAGTTTTGAAGATTCTCAATCTCCTGTTCATCATTACTGTAATAACCATGTCATCCACATAAACAATTAGCAAAGTAATTTTGCTGCCAACACGCTTAAGAAATAGTGTATGATCACCTTGAGACTGCTTAAAGCCATAGTTTCTCATGGAATGATGAACCGCCAAACCAGGCCTAGGACTGCTTAAGGCCATATAAAGCCTTCCTTAACCTGCAAACCTTTCCCTTTAGGTGTAAACCCCTGGAGGGTCCATGTAAACCTCTTGTAGATCTCCAGAGAAAGGCATTTTTGACGTCAAACTGCTTTGTCCAATCTAAGTTGGCGACCAACGAGAAGAACTCGATCGTACTCATCTTGGCAACAAGGAGCAAATGTCTCGATAATCGATCCCATACGTGCAGGTATAGCCACTTTGCCACAAGTCGTGCTTTATACCTCTCTATCAAACCATCTCGACTCGCTTCATCAGAACACCCACTTGCAGACTTACGCTTTCTTTGTCTCTTGGTAACTCAACCATCTCCACATGTAGAGTTTTTCAAAGAGCCTTCATTTCTTCTACCATAGCAGATTTCCATTTAGGATCACTGCGTGAGAACTATAAACTTATTAGGAATAGACAGAAGACAATTGTTGTGCAAAAGTCAAATGAGACTTAGAAAGAGCGGTGGTATGAAATATAGTTGGAAATGGGATACTTAACATTATTGGATGAAGGAAACCAAATTTTTTCGGAGGGTGGCGATCACGTATAGGATATCTTCTCCCCGGTCCTCATCACGTGGAACCAAAGGGAGTTTCGTGGAGCTACATGATCATATTCGGGTAATGAGTCAATATCGAGAAGAAAGAGATAAGATAGGAGACAGGCATGCACAAGATCATTCTCGGAAGAATCATTCGATTGGATGGTAGTATCATGGAGAGAGGAAGGAGGAGGTGGCAATGGAACATCCACATGTTTCTTTTTCCTTCTTTCAAACGTTTTCAAGGTAACAAGTTAGCCTCACCTTGAGTAGGAGAATTGAATTTGATTCAATTTGAGTTCAACTGACGTCTCCCTCACCTTGAGTAGGAGAACATAACATGGTCCAATTTCAACTTCAAACCACAACTTCTCTTCTTCGTGACTTCTAATCTCCCCATGAAGAGGGAGAAGTAGAGACTCGAGAAATAAGATTCTTGTTCACGAATTCAACATCCATAGACACATATGTCTTGCAGGAGGAGGATGAAAACACTTATATCCTTTTTGTGATGGAGGATATCCGAAAGACACATTTAAGAGCACGTGGATCTAATTTGTCCTGTGAATAGAGTGAACATGGACATAGCAAAGACAACCAAAGATTTTAGGGGCAAATTAAGCAAGGAAGGATTAAGGTGAATTGAGACAATACTTTTATGGGTGTTTGATAATCAAGAACACGAGTAGGCATTCGTTAATGAGGAAGACAAGAATATGACAAAGACACCAGAATTTTGGGAACTGCATAGTAAAGCATAAGGACCTGGCCACGTCGAGGAGATGGCGGTTCTTACGCCCGCTATACCGCTCTGGTGGGGTGTGTAAGCCGTAGTTGTTCAGTGGATAATGCCATCTTCTGGAAGAATTGAAGAGAATGATTTACAAACTCACGTCCATTATCGAATGAAAACTCCTGAATTTGGACATGAAACGAGTATTGAATTAGTTGATGGAACTTAGGAATAACAATACTAACTTCACTTTTGGATTTCATCGAGATAAACCCAACACTCTAGTGCAATCATCAATAAAAGATATAAAATATCGAGCACCCGAAGTAGGAATTGAAAGCGGACCCCACACATCGCATGAATACGAGAAAAGGACTGACACTTTTATGAAAATTTGGGGTGGAAGCGAGACACGATGATTTTTTGCATAAATGCAATGTTCATGTAAATTAGAGCTGAAATGTTAGTAAATAACTTAGGAAATAAGCGTTCCCAAATAGATAAACTAAGGATGTCCTAAACGACGATGCCATAGAAGAATTTTTTCTCGGTCCTAAAACATTGTCTCTTGCTTTGCTTGAAGCCCACGGCCAGATTGAATTTGAGACTGCTCAACTGGCGTCTCCAAGTAGTGAGACCTCCTCTCTCCTTACTAATACCAATCGTCTTCTTCGTGAGAAGATCCCGAAAAATACAGTGAAAGTAGAAAAAAGATTACGAGCGCTTTAACATGTTGGTAATTTGACCGATGGAAAGAAGATTATTTGAGAGATTAGGAACGTAAGTCACGTAAGATAAAGGTAAAGTTGAGGAAAGAGAGAGGAACCAGCCCTTCAACGGAGGTGATGGGCAAATCTGCAATCGTAACGACGAGAATGACGTGGGTATACATGTAACACGAGATGACTCATGGTCATATGATGCCCTGAATCAATTATCCATGGTAATTTAGACATGATAATAAGCGGAAATTGAATTTATTGTAAGAAGAAAAAAATACGAATTGTTTTCTTGTTGGGGTAGAAAGTCCGCTCGATAATCTCGGCAGCTACAAAGGTGCTTCGATCCGCTACAAGATAGTCTTGAACCGAACTGAATGTGCAGCAGGCTTTTATGGTTTAGAAATAACAACACCAAGGTCAGTATACCCTTGGTGAAGATGATAGAGAAAGAAGGAAAGAAAAACTTTGGTAGAAATGTTTGTGAGAAAGTAAGAGAGCAAATCAGATTGTTTTGCACGATACCAAGTAGAAATAAGTGCAGAAATTTTCTGATTTTTCATTCATCTCCAATGGGAGGTATTTATAGCTATACAAAGGGTAGAGATGCAGCTGTACAAACACTAACACAGCTGTAAAGATAGCAGCTGTACTAACACTAACATAGCTGTTCAAACAGCTATACTAACACTTCACTAACACAGCTGTACAAACACAGCTGTATATTCTAACAATATCCTTACCATTCACCAGCTTTATCAGTGCTTATATATTTCCTATAATTCACATTCATATGACTTGTTTGTTCCAGCCTAGCACAATGGCTACCTAGACCTCTATAAGGATACATTACAGTATCCTTCATAAAATAACTCAAACTTAGGAGCTATATTTACAGAAAAACAAGAACAAAAAAAGGGCAAAAAGCCACATAGCCGAGCATCCCGTCCAGATAGTGAATGCACATAGATTATCAGGTTTCCCTCTCAAAGTACAAAACTAGGAGAACGACCAGAAATTTGTGATTTCGGTATCAGTATTTTGAACAAGAAGCTTGGAATATAATATTTTTGTAACAAACTAGCTGCAAACTCATATCATTATGCAGAGAGCTACTTAGAAGTACATATTTAAGTACACTTTCTTTCTTATATATTTTTTTGAAATTTAGTATTCATCATGATCTAGCCATAGAAATGTGAAGTATCAAAAATACCATACCCTGAAAAGAGCCCTTTCTCCAACAAGAGAATAATGAACTGCACCCGCTAAATTGAACTTATTCTCCTCGCCCTCAACAGTGAAGTACATGTGTTGATGGACATCCTGAATTGCAACTATTGCACCTATACAGAGTAAAATATCTGTTAATCAAGTCCTCTCAGATCTGCAAGCAAGAGATGCTTTGCATCTTGGAAAGCTGTATACCGTTAGGAATCATTGCCTCCAAACTGTTTTTGAACTCCTCATTACTGGACTGGTGCCTTCTATCCGGTTCACTGATCATCTCATCTTTGAATACCCCAGAGAAAGATGAAATCATAGACAAGAGCATCTGATGTAAAAAAAAAAAAAAAAAAAAAAGCAGAGTAGACCGAGTGACACATGACTTGGCAATTGTAAAGCACAAACAAGGTAATCACATGTTTTAAGACCAGACAAAGCAATAGCAGGATGAACCCATTTTGTAAAATAATATATCAAATTTAGAAAGAACCAGAGAAATATAGACTTGCTCACCTGTATTTCAGACAGAGATATTGTAATATCAAAACATGATATAGATCCACTTCCAACCCAAACCTTGCTTAAGCACAACGAATCATTTAAAGGCTTCTCAACTGATATGAAGGCACCTGCATGCTTCAGGATATACTTCTGATGAATTGGACGGAAGGCCTCAGGCAGAGAATTATGTACAGAAAACTCTTCCTGTGGTCCAGGATCTCTTGAACAGCTTGCATCATTAACAGGATGAATCCTATCCCCATGATGAGAAAATTCAGCAGAACCTCCAGATACATCAGACGGAAAAATATTTGATGTGACAGAAGAAAAATGAGGAATTTGGATTTCATTTTCCACAATTTCTTGAAAGGCCTGAGAAAGGATTGACATGCGAGAAATATCAAATACGAATTTTCTTCTCATGTTTGCCACTTGAAAGTTCAAATGGACATCAACCTCAAGCACAAGTTCCTGCATACCACCTGCAAACATAAACTAACTGTTTACATACATATATAGTAACTCTGCATCTGTAACATACAGTGGAGAACAGATGCATATACCATGTTCATCTTCAATCACAAGAACACAAGAAAAATGAGAAATATTTAAGATGAAAGCTTCCATCTGTGTGATTTGGGCCTGTTGAGATGTACAGTGAGTCTCTTGTATACACTCCTGAACAGAATGATCATTTGGTCTGGTTGTATCCGCAGAGATTTCAGCTTCTTCAATGTGTTCATCAGATGATTGTAAACCAGATAAAAGATTTGAGAAACAAAGAAGATACGAAGCAAAACAGTTGACGAAGGTAGCCAAAGCTGTTATTTCAAGGAAAAGAAAACCACCCTGGAAAAATTACCAGATTGCCATTACTGGAAAAATTAGAAGAATTGATTGCTTAAATTAGAAATACGAGGACTCAACTGAAACTTAATCCAAATTTAAACGAGTAAAATGTATTTAAACCCAAGAAGTATAAACAAGACCATTGATCCCTCTCTAATTCATACAAAAACAAAAATAAAAATATCACCTGAATTCCACAACAGATTGTTTGAAATTCACCACCAACAGAAACTGATGACAAAAACTTATTTAGCTGATGTGCCCCATTCATAACATTCTTTGCTGAGTACCTTCCCATATAAATATTACCCAACGCAACATTTATCAGTAACCAATGACCTGAGCCCGGTGGTGGTACATTTGAAGCAAATTCTATATCCTGAAGAAATCTACAGTCCTGACCATTTGAGCTTTCAGAATTAGTGGTGAATGGAAGATTTTCCACGTGCACTGTTTTACCAACAGAAGTAGCGGTACCAGGTGCATTGCTGACATTATCTGAAGATAGGTAATTCTGAGATAGGGACAGTGAAAAATTCAATACAGAACTAGAAAGCGATAGTTCATATAAGCAATCAAAAGATTGCAGTAGCAGATCACTATGATCAGTACTTTTTCCTTTCTGATTCTTATATCTAAAAATTACAGACTGGATTTCTGATAAATTAGAAATAACTTTCACTTTTCCTTCCTTCCAAGATAAATCAGCAGTAGTTTGGTGAATTGAAATTGAAATTCCACAGTCAGGCAAGTCATGCTCCGCTAACTTTTTGCTATTCGAAACATCGAAGTTTCCTATAGGACTGTCCACATTACCACTGATCCTGGACTTGTGAAGAATTATATCCATTGACTTGATTTTGAAGGTCCCATTAATTGAAAATAAGGAATTGCTATAATTCAAGGGAGCTCCATGTGCAGTTGTCTCCGCATTCTCAGGTTCAGAAATTGCAAATTCTTGCTTTGCAAACTTAAAAGGCAAGTAACTAATAGACCCAAAACTGCTAAATGAATATGATATCACAGAAGATAAATTTTCAAGCACCTGTCAGAAAGAAAAATGGTATGAATGAAATCAACAAATATCACAGACAAGTATTGACCAAATAATTCAAAAACTCATCCAGCTCCCAAATTATGGGTCCTTTCGGAATAACAGTAATCATCATCACAAGTACAAACAACAGCAAGTAGGCAGCGGTTGACGAGGTGCAACGAAACAACAGTGACAACAAGAATACTACTTTAACAGGACTAAGGTACAAATGGAACCTGAAAGCAACAAAAATAATGTACTAACGAAATCGAACTTGAATACAAGAAAGATACCTCAACATACCCAACATCAAAATAGTCTCCTAATTAAGTAAAGGTGACCCGTCTATAATTTTATTTTATTTTTAAAGACAAAACAAGTCTAAAATGGGTACATTCAGTAAAAAACTAGGAAAACTGTATAATAACCAGTTCTAAACAAATATTAACAAACATTAATATCAAGACTAAAAACACAAATTTATCAGTAAGCAGCAAAAAGCTCAATCACCTGACAGAAAACATAAAACTCATCTGCATATGATAAAATAGTGAATCCTTCAGCTGTCCCACACAAAGCTGCTGAGAAAGCAATAACACTTGTGCTAAATGAATGAACATACTCCCTGCACAACAAAATATTTCACTATCATGACAAGACAGATAATTTAGTCAGCAGGCTATGCAATTGTATTCTCTTCTGGATTTGATGGGTGGGGGCAAATAAAGGAAGAAGGTTCTCTGTTTCACCACATTTCTTATGATCTTCAAAAGTCTCACATACAAGGAAAGGAAAGTAAAGAAAAAGAGTAAAAAGCATTTTCACCTTTAGAAGAATTCGAAACATTAAAAAAAATACTAAAAGAGGAAGAAGATAAAACAAGACAACGTTCATATAAATAAAGAATTTACTCCTATGTCAATAAAATCCTACATGCACTTCAGAATTTAATGAAATTGATATACTAATAAAGAATGTGAAAAGCTTAGATTAACACCAGTGAGCAAAAGATTTAGCCTAAAGGAAATTCATAAATAAATAAAAACCGTAGGAATTCACCTTCTCTGTGTGAAGGGTTTAGAGAATATAAAATGTTAATGGAAAATAAGCTGTAAAGTTCAATAGAGCAACCATCAAAAACCTCTCTGAAAAAATTGGATAAAAGAGTGAGTGAGATAAAGCTATCAAAGCTCCAGGAGAACAAATATAAAGAGAAACGAAGCAATAAAATCCTACCTGAAGGATAACAAACGCACAGTCATTGGCTTCAAAACTAAAATTTCACTTTGTCTTTTTCCTGCTGAGTCGACCAGGTAAGCCTCTAAACCACCAACTCGTAAGTAAGAACCAAGAGAAATCCACTCCTGACATTGATACTTCCCACTATCTGATTTAAACATATCGACTATTAGAGGCTGCTCCAACCTGAGGCACTCTGGTTCTATATCATCAGGTCCTGAGGGCGCAACAAATGATTCCATATCAAATTGGGAAGTTGGCCAAACTGCAGCTTCAATGTTGCGAAAATCAAATGCAAGGTGAAATTCCTCCTGACCAACTTCATGATTTATGTCTTTGTTTCCAGCATCAAAATTCTTTCCCAATGAAATATGAATGTGAGGACCAGCTGCAAATATCCCTAGTTGAATATGTTTCTCTGGAAGTATCTTAAGCAATGCCATTTCTAATTTACTCGCATAGCACCTATATTTGTTATCCTCACTAGCTCTTGGAGAATGTGACAGAACCCCTGATTGACCATTGTCCTCTGTCCAGAATAGAGCATGTTGTATTTGCTTAAAGAGCAGAGATACTGATAGTATCAACGAACATCCCAAAACTATATTCAACTTTCCTAGAGTCAAAAAGAATTTCGAAAACCCAGAATCTGAGTTTTTGAGGTCTGGATATGTCAAGAAGTTTTTAATTTCACACAGAAGGAATGGATTTTCAAAGTACTGGATCTCACTTTTTTCAAATTCCTTGCAAGCTGTGTTCCAGTTCAACCACATGTCTTCAAGAAAATTTTTCAGAAGTGAGAGACAAGCACCTTCCACATGATCGGCATAACCAGTTTTGTAAGTTTCTGAAAGGGGAAAATTTTGTGCTGGCTCAGCCCACAAAATTTTCTTCAAATCATCATTACTCTCCTTCCAATGTGCTTCCATAGAACTAAAATATGATTTTGAACTGCTTTCCTTAACAGTAGCTTCCAAAAGAGACGAGGATCTAACCTTTAACTGCCCACAGGATATAAGTACAGACTGTTCGCACGTGTTTTCTATATATTTTAACAACAGTGAATCAACTGAAAGACGAAATGAAAGGAAATCCGAGCAAGAGGTCCCAATATGGGATTCTAATTTTTCATTTACTGCGAGTTGAATTTCATTTATATGAGAAATAGTGATTAGAACATTTCCAAGGATCAAAATGAAGCAAAACTCTGTACATGGACCTCCAGAAACAATATTCAAATTCGCTTTTTTTGGCTCTTTGGCCAATACTTTCCTAAAAGTTAACAAGCGAATGATAAAGTGGATTATCTTGCACAAAACTCTCCAGGTACAGGCTAGTATGAAAAGGATCTTGAGAAGGAAGTTGAAGTGAATAGTCACAAATGATTTTCTTAAACCATCTTTGGCACATTGAACATTTGATGCTGCTCTATGACGCGCTATTCTCCACGCCTGTGCAATAGCTTCGGCCGGCAACTCTTTCTCAATATCAGAAATCACCTTCATTTGGTTTTTAAAAGAACTGAAAAACATCTTGTCCTGTGAAATTCTAGTAGCTGATCTCTTCAATGAGCGGTCATCAGAATATCCAATTAGTAACAGTAAATGCTCATAAGCATTAACATAACGTAGCCATAAACAAACAACAACAACTAATTTTTGCAACGACCATCTAGGGCCTGAAGTCACGTTGTCAATTCTGCTTGCAGCTAGTTTCCATAGTTGCACAGCATTTCTAGAACAATGAGATTCTTGTGATGATGCTTTACCAAATGCTGAATAGAAGAAAATATCATCCGGAGAAAATGAAAAACGTAATTCTGGAATTACAAGATTTATGTCCACAAGCTGAAGGTCATTCAATTTAATGCAAGTGCACAAATCATTCAATAACAAAACGTGTTTGAGCTGATCTGCCCTCTTAAACCCAACCTCCAACCCACTGCCTACTATAGTAAAAGAGATCTCTTTCAAAGGTAGAAAGAGTGCACCAAATAGGCCTCGAAGAAGACACCCATGATCAAGATACTGAGGATCTGCATTAATATCTTTTAAATCCAACAAACAAACAAGTGAATCATTTAAGATGGGAACCTGCACTTGCACATTGATATCATGCATTCGAAGCTGGCAGTGTTTAAGTATCAGATTGCAAAGGGTTGTCCTAAAGTTATTTGTTGAAGGAGAAATGGCCAAGAGCTTTTCAAGAACACCACGCAAAGCACAACCCTGAATTCCAGTGAAAAGCCTCAGGGGTTGTATTGGAGATTAACGGTTCATCAGTCAAGTAAGCAAACAAGTTTTCACCTATCTACATGTGATAAGAGCAAAAATTTGAGATTAAACATTAACAACAACAACGCCTACCTCAGGATCAATCTCAGAAAGCTTCTTCTTCATATCTTCTGCAAATTCATCCCTCGGTTTCGGCCTACGTTCTAAATTTCTCTCTTCCATCAATTCCCTTTCAATATTTAAAAAAAAAAAAGGAAAAATCAAGCTCGCAAAAACCAAACAATGTAAAGAAGAAAAAGAAAATTTGAACACAGGCGGGCAAGCAGGAGCAGTAACTTACCCAGGTGATAGTGTCACAGTGACGCCTTGAAATTCGATTGAAAAGGCAGGGACGAACCAGTTCGAGAACCGAACGGTCAAGTGTTCGACAGTGACCTCTTTGAAGGAAAACTGGGACGATTCGTCGAAGAGCTGGTTGAGAATCGAAGTATCGAATCGGAGGTTCTTGGCGACCGCATGGGAATTGATAAGCCCTAATTTGAGTTCGAGGTCGGGCTCTTCTCGAAGCCATGGCCGTAGCAGAGAGGCTATCTTCCGTCGGGTTATGTTGTTCAGGAACATCTGTGATTAGGTTGTTATCTGACGCTAGGAGATGAGTGGTTTAGGGTAATCGTAGTTTCGCCATTAGAGAATTCGGAATTTTCTCAAGAAACAAACTGAAAATATTTGGCCTGACAATTTGAAGTGAAGATTGTCAATTAGAGGTGCGAGTGTATCGGCGGGAAATTAAACTGAATCGGACAGCTTCTTCTTTATCGTCGGTTGGGCTTGGGCTTACTCGGAACCGGCTAGTAAATCAGACTTGCCTTGATAAAAAAGAAAATTTATTATAATTAAGAACAAAAAAACTATTTTGTCCATTGTGACAAAATCTTATTATTCTTTTATTTTTATATTATAATTACTTTTTTTTTGGTGAAAATTTTTATAATTACTTTTGAATACTCATCTAAGTTGTTGATCGTGAGTTCCTACTGGTGAAGCAAGTGACTGGTGATGCAAGTGTGCCCACTCTGCTCCCTGGAACCGACCTACACAATGTAAACAAGTATAAGGATAGGGACGAACTGGGATGATCCCAACTGAACCCACTCCGATGATTAAGCTAGTGGTGTTTCTTGGTGGAGAGAACGATTATATCTCAGTGGTTATTCAGATATAGGAGACTTTATTATCTTTGTCCTGGTATAGGTGAGGGGTATTTATAGAGGAGAGGGAGATATTTCTGAAAGGGATATTTATCTTCCCTTGGTGGGACAGGACTTCATTCAATACCCTCATTTAATTATTACAGTACTTGACAGGGGTCAGGTGGCTGATGGGAAGGGCATTGAATGCTCCCTTCCCATCGCCAGATCTATCCACCGGAGGGTAGGGAGAAAAGGTGACATCTGGCTTTTAGGTGTGAGTCACCTTTAAATGACCTTCTCAACATAGTCAGGCTACAGTCTACAGGATGGCCGACATCGGGTTCGGGTCGGTATGATAGGTTTATGATCTTCATACCATTTCGAGCAGCCTGGTCGCTCTGTAGGTGTCTGACTCCTGATAGCTGCCTGGTACCGGTTTGATAGGCTCGGCTCAGTGGTGCTTATATGGACCATCAACATAAGTATATATAAATTAAAATACCAAAACCTTGAGCAACATAGATGCTCGCGTTTGCTCTAATAATAATAAATGTAAGGTTCAATATGGAATTCCCAATCAATAAGCAATTTTCTTCCTTAATTAGGTGTATACATCCCTCCAACAACTAATCATAGACAATATTTGTTTTGGGCTATGTGGTTATTAGATTAGGCTCTTGTTCCTTCGTCCGAAAATATTTGAGATCTTTATTCAAAAATTCATTTTAACATGACATATTATAAAAAAAAAACTCCTATTTTTAGCATGACTCTAGGTTTTCCCCCCTCTTTGCCGCATATATACTATTTTTATCCAGCACTTTTTCCACAATAATGATCCAAGCACGAAGATGGCGGACCAATTTTGGTCCATTGACCAAGTCAAAGGCCAACTTCCACTTTGACCTTTTTCTTCTTAACCGCCCTTTTTCTGTTGCTCCGTTCCTGGTGGCGGGTATTATCCAAAATTAGATTTACGACCTGAGCCAACTTGTTGCCACCTAAGCTCCTTAGGACACAACATTAATTTTTACTACCACAAATCACACAACAGTCCTACGTGGCGTCACCTTATTGGTCAGCCCCTCATCCACAATTACCGCGCAACAAAAAATCCTGGCTCAAACGCGCGCAGCAAATCCAATTTTTGTCCCTTCGATTTTTTAACTAAAAACTAAAAAAACAGAAAAAAGGGAAAATCCCAGGCTGCTGCTATTCCTCAGCTTTCAAAGCTGTCGGCTTCCTTCACACCTGGTTTTTCCTCTTTATTATTGTATTTCACCCTATATGTAAAGCATGAAGGGCTCATCAAGAGGTAACCGCATATTCTCCGAAGAGAACAGCATTCTTGGCCAGAAGTTCGGCAAGTTGCAGAACTCCCCGGAGCATAACGACTCCGCTTTTACGATCAGTAGCCCCCCAGACTACGGCCCGGATTACTTAATGGGCGCAGAGGAGGCGGCCCCAGCGTCTCCTCTCAAAAAGTCCCCGTGGTCCGCCCACATGAACAATAGTGACGACAAGAATAATAGTAACGACTCTTCAGAGACGGCCAACGAGAGCTTCTCGCCTAATGTGCTCATGGGCTCGTTGGTGCGAGAAGAAGGGCACATATACTCGTTGGCCTCCTCTGGAGACTTACTGTACACGGGTTCCGATAGCAAGAATATTCGGATCTGGAAGAAGCACCACGAGTATTCGGGGTTCAAGTCAAATAGCGGGCTGGTAAAAGCGATCATTATAGCGAGGGAGAAGATCTTCACCGGTCATCAAGACGGGAAAATTAGGGTTTGGAAGGTGTCCTCCAAGAACGCAAGCAATCACAGGCGGATAGGAACTTTGCCGACGTTGAAGAATTACATAAAGTGTTCCATGAAGCCAAGTAATTACGTGGAAGTGAAACGCAATAGTAAAGTCCTATGGATCAAGCATTTTGATTCCATCTCATGCTTGAGCTTGAGCGAAGATCAGACGTTGCTTTATTCGGCCTCCTGGGACAAGACGTTTAAGGTTTGGAGGGTTTCAGATTTCAAGTGCTTAGAGTCAATTACCGCTCATGAAGATGCAGTTAATGCCTTGGTCGTTGGATTCGATGGATTGGTCTTCACCGGATCCGCAGATGGAACGGTGAAAATTTGGCGAAAAGAGTTACAAGGAAAAGGGACAAAGCACTTCTTCTCACAAACACTTTTAAAGCAAGAATGCGCGGTCACAGCATTGGATGTGAACTCGAACGCCACGATCATTTATTGTGGATCGTCTGATGGGCTAGTCAACTTTTGGGAACGGGAGAAGAAACTCCAACACGGCGGAGTTTTAAGAGGACATAAGCTGGCGGTTCTTTGCCTGGCCACGGCCGGGTGCTTGGTATTCAGCGGCTCCGCGGACATGGGGATTTGCGTATGGAGAAGAGTAGATGGGGACCACATTTGCTTGTCGGTGCTGACGGGGCACACTGGGCCGGTGAAGTGCTTGGCCGTGGAGAGAGATAATGAGAACTCAACGTCCGGAGAGAAAAGGTGGACAGTGTACAGTGGGAGTTTGGACAAGTCGGTGAAGATGTGGAGGGTTTCGGAGCAAGCACCGCCGATGGTGCCGAATCAAAAGCACCAGCATTACACGTCGGATGGATATTGTGTGCCAATGTTGAGCGCAGCGCCTAGCTTTGCTTCTCGTGGAGGGAAAATGGGTTCAAGAAGATTTTAGGGTTTGATTTATGTATGATCAATTTATTATGATGGTGTTTGTGTGCATGTGATCAATGGATGTAACTTTGTGCATGCTTATAACATGTTTGTCGATAGAAGGTTTGGGCTCGGTGGGTTTGTAAAGCTAAATTATGCTTTCAACTCTACATGCGCGTGTTTTGTTGGTCGTCTTTCGTTTATTTGAGTTGGGCTTACAAATTAAACAATAAAAATACGGCTTGAAAAAACTAATTACCAATTAAAATTCTATCTACTTTATAATGATGATTAAGACTTCACACCATCTTTGATTCCTATATATATGCTGCGTTGGTATTGAAACTAACGAATGTGAATCACCAAAAGTCTTTTCATACTCGTGACAATATGGCAGATCTTAGGATATCTTACTTAATATTTAGTAATTTTCAATGGGTATGATATATTTAGGTTAGGTGTGAGGAATCTCTCTCTCTCTGGCTGTAACTTGCAAGCAACCTACCTTTGAATTTAACTTTTGGTGGTTTGGACTATCACATTATGGATACAGGAGTCAAATATGAAAACAAGTGGATGAATATATATTAGTTACTGTACTGTACATCGGACTTTTGTAATGAGTTGGTTGATTTATGAGAAATTCTACATTCCTATTGATTAATGGTGGTGTTACTGTCATCCTCCATTCCTATTTTCTACTCCTATCTCCCTACTAGTACTCATCATAAAATTATATATTTATATATATTCCTTTTTTTATTGAGGAATTCTTTAAATAATTTTATTTGAGGGACACCCTTTAAGGTCCCCTATAAATTTTTTTTCAATGATCCAAACCATCTATTTTTTAAGTTTACATTCATAAATCATCTTTGCAAAAAATTAGACAAATCAGAAACCGTTTCGACATCCAATTGTGTCCTATCAAATTAATGAACACGGTACTTTAAGAAAGTACTAAAATTTCAATATTTCAATTGAGTGGTCAAAGATATCGAATTCAAGTGATTTTTTGTAGAGATGATCTTTGAATGAATATCTATAAAATGGAGAGTTTGGATTAGTGAAATACAATACAGAGTGAGCCCTCAAATACTTATTTGAGGGATCCCTCAATTGAAGCTTCCTATATATATATATATATACCACTAATTGTCTTTTCTTTTTTCGTTGATTGTGAATGATGCATTTCTATTTGTGATTAGAGGTGTGAAACAGATTGGGTCGATCTGAGTATGATCCGAGTAAGTAAGGCCCGACAAGACATGACCCGTATTTTTAGACAGGTCGAGACATGATAATTTGACCCAATGAGCTGGGCCAGCCCTAGGCTTATCGTGGCCGTGTCAGCCCGAAGCTCAACGACCCAGTCCGTTTAAAGCCCACTTTTTAAAGGACTAAAACTAAACGCCTATGATAGACAAAAACGCTTATGAAAGCGTTGAGTAAAAAAGACTTATGGAAAAAGTACTTTGTTTGTAAGTAGTCTCAAAAGCGCTTTGATCCATCAACCATGCGCAACTAAATATATCATTGCAGTCGATAGATTGAAACACCCTCCAACTTATTTGTTCTCCTATTAATCTTGGGTGATGATTTTCCTACTCTTTTTGTCCACTTACACTCCATTTTGTTTTTTTAACACATTTTACTATAACATACAACTTCCAACAAGGGAGTGTAAGTGGACAAAAGAGGAATGGAAACATACAATTTCCAACAAAGGAAGTGTAAGTTGACAAAAAATGAGTGGAAAAATCAACTCCCTTAATCTTTGAATATATATATATGCAACTTATTGACGTTTAGTAACAAATTCCTAATTCTGGCTACTTTTTATATATTGTTTTTATCAAATAATTATGGCTGCTACTTGATAACACGCACGCTATACACGAATTGTAATATTTAAGGACTTTGAGAAAAATGGTGGTGGTGGGTTCAGTAAAAATGCACTATAATATATCATGCATGCCGACAAATGAAAAAAATTTGCTTTTGAACTTTTTTAGCACCACCTTTATCTAATAATAACCATAAGATTTAAACTAGCCAATCCAATGCATTTTGCTTATCCATACAGTATAGAAATGTAAGGTCCATATCGTTATATATGATTTGAGTGACAAATTTGAACTATATACTAGTGGAGAGTATATATATATATGTATAGGTGCAGAGGTGGGGGGTTGAACTACAAACAATTTAAGAATATATTTGTCTTTTTACTGTTTTTAAAAATACAAACTATAGTCTAAACTACAAGGGAATGAGATTTCTTACACATACGGTATTAAGGTGTCACATGGGTTCAAACGTGCAACCATTAATCTACATATCGAGACTCTTTGGCCAGACTCCGTTGGCTTCTTTTCACTATTTCTTAATAGACTAAAAACACTTACAACATCACAAGTGATGCAATCTCTATAATATCCAAACTCAACCAATAAAAAACATATATGATATGGGACATTTTTTTACATTCTCACAATTGAAAACACTATATTTGTGACTTATAAAGAAGAAGAACCCAACACAAAGCAAGTCACACATTTCAAGTATCAACGAGACATAAATGAAAGAATGAAATTTCCATGAATATATCTAAATTTGATCGAAGGCATGACAATATCATATGTAATTGTTGTAAAGTTTTCATTTTATATCTGTTGAAAAAAATTATATGATCGAAGCCCACTTTCATAATTGGAATTTCATGTTTAGAACAAGCATTTGCAGATTTCATTGCAGGAGAGAGCATTAAATGTAACTGAACTCAACAAAGCAACAGAGAATCCTAAATCCAGTTCCACTCTCAGAAAATTGATTGGCTGCAACTCCGCCAGAGCAGAACGACATCCCAACAGTAAAATATAAAAAGCGCATAAAAGAAAAAGTCCGTAATGCCTTTTCGTGGTCCTCTTCGATACCAACACCACGGCAAAAAAAGACAAAAGTACCCCAAACTGGACCCCACCCCTCTCCACCAACCCAGAAAAGCAAAAAAAAAAAGAGTAGTAAAAGATTCCAATCCAAAAACCAGCTTGCTGTATATGTTTTTTCCACTTCTTCCTCTGTCACTATCTCTCAGTCCCCCAACTTTCCCAACACATTTTCTTTCTCCCCAAACGCTACCCTCACCTTCTCTCACCTTCAGCTTCCCATGAAAACTTCTCCTCTCTCCTTTTCTCAATCCCCTTCCTCCATTTTCACTCCACTCTCCACCAATCAAAATTCAGCCAAGCCATTGCCTTCCTTGTGAATTTGTAGTCTCAATCCCGAGCTCATGTTCTAGATGATTCTGTGCCGTTCCTGCTCAAATTAGGGTTTCGAGCTAGATTTCGACGACGCAATGCCTTCAGGAGCCGAAGATGGGGCCCAATACTCGTTTGCTATAGAGTACAAGGGTCCTCCGGTCAATTACGATCTGCCCCGGGCAGTTCCGATCAACGTCGATAGAATCCCGGTGGCGGCGGTGGTCGGACCGGTCTCGCTGCCTGAGAAACTCACCTTACCCGTGGTCCAGCCCGTACTGGCACCCAAAACCTTCTCCAAGGAGCTCAAAAAATCTACAGTCTCTCCCACTTCCGTTTTCGATCGAAGCAGCGAGGACGACACGAAGGAATTGGAAGGCTCGGAATCGACGGTATCGCCGACTTCGGTGATTGGATTTGAGGAGAGAGTTGTGGAGAGTGGGGTTGGCTGTGCGTTGTCTGGTGAGTTGAGTAGCTCTGGTGCGTTGGAGTTTTCGAATGGGTTAAATTACAGGTCGGGTGAGTTTTCGGATGTGAATAATGGTGGGAAGGAGAGTCTGGACTTCAATAGCGATTCGAATCAACCCGAACCCGATCCTGATTGGGCCTCAACGGAGTCCGTTTTGAGCTTGGACTATCCGTCGTCGCGGGTTTCATCCAGTAAGGCCTTGGATTGTGATGTACGACGGCCTCCGCTTGTGACGTTTCGGGACATTGAGTCTGATGATGGTGTTGATGAAGAGGAAGCTGAGGTTGTACAGGCCAAGCGGGAACCTCAAAGCAAAGGGAAGAAGAAGACGTGCTATCGGTGTTTTAAGGGGACCAGGTTCACTGAAAAAGAGGTTTGCATTGTCTGTGATGCCAAGTATTGCAGTAGTTGTGTGCTTAGAGCAATGGGGTCGATGCCCGAAGGTAGAAAATGTGTGACTTGCATTGGGTTTCCTATTGATGAGTCTAAAAGAGGGAGCTTGGGAAAGTGCTCTAGAATGCTCAAGCGGCTGTTGAATGATTTGGAGGTTCGACAGGTGATGAAAGCTGAAAAGTTTTGTGAAGCAAATCAGCTGCCGGCGGATTATATTTGTGTGAATGGACAGCCTCTTTGTCATGAGGAGTTGGTTATATTGCAAACCTGCCCAAATCCACCAAAGAAGCTAAAACCAGGAAACTATTGGTATGATAAAGTTTCTGGTCTTTGGGGAAAGGTGAATATGGTTTACTTGATTCGTTTTGTTGTTTCTTGTTGTCTTGTCATTGTGCTAACACCTTTTGGAATTTCGTGTTGCTGTTGAATTTTAACAGGAAGGGCAGAAGCCTTCCAAGGTAATTAGTCCCCATCTTAGTGTTGGGGGTCCCATCAAGACAAATGCTAGCAACGGAAACACACAGGTTTACATAAATGGTCGGGAAATTACCAAAGTAGAGCTTCGGATGTTGCAGGTTGAATAGACTTTCTAGACATATAGAATCATTGTTGCAACTGGTTAATATGCAGGGTTAATTGGAACTTTTCTTCAACATTGCAGTTGGCAGGGGTTCAGTGTGCTGGTAACCCACACTTTTGGGTGAATGAGGATGGGTCATACCAAGAGGAGGGCCAGAAGAACACTAAAGGATACATATGGGGAAAGGTATGGTTTCTGAGAATATTTGCATTCATCATTTCTGTTTTGTTTGTTTCTTTAGATTTTCATGTATATTAAATTACTCTTAATTACTTATTCAGGCTGGAACAAAGCTAGTATGTGCTGTCTTGTCACTACCAATCCCTTCTAAATCTTCAAATCCTTGCGGAGAACCCCTGAACTATGCGGGTACCAGAGTCGTTCCTGATTACATTGAGCAGAGAATACTTCAGAAGATCCTTTTAGTTGGATATAATGGTTCCGGAACAAGTACTATATTCAAACAGGTGATTGATTTATCGGGAATTATGTGTGTAATTGCTCATACTTGCTTTTCTGTTTATGTGAAGATGACTTGTCTATAGTAAACTCTGAAGCTGAATAAATTATTGTTGTTTTAAGTTTCAAGAGATGGATAATATCTCCAAATCAACATATGTGTATAACATGTGTGGTTTGTAAGTTAAATCTCGCTTCAATAGTGGTGCATAAAATAATTACACTTTTTTGCTTGCTTCTCAAAGTCTAGTTTACGTGTTGACAAAAAAAAAAGAGAAAACAACTTCTAGTCAAGCTTTATGCCTTAAATTTATATGCAGTTGTTATTGTTCAAGCATACTTTCTGAAAATGGTAGTTTTGTTTTCATATGGATTTTGAATTGTATGCGTGCTACATGTAATAGCAAACATACTGGAAAAGAATAGTCATTGAGTCTTTGTTTTAAGATATCTTGACTAGGATGCATTTCTTAGCCAACAGGTTTGCACGTGGTTTTCAGTTTCAAATTCATATCCAGTCATTCAGAATGGAGCTCTTTTTCTGTGCCAAATTTTGATAAACCCTTACAAAGTAGGTTAACCTTTTGTAATTATGGATGTTTGTTCCAGGCCAAGATTCTATATAAAGCTATCCCTTTCTTGGAGGATGAGCGTGAAAATATCAAGTTCACAATACAGAGCAATGTGTATGGCTACCTTGGTATACTCCTTGAGGGCCGTGAGCGGTTTGAAGAGGACTGTTTGGATGAGATGAGGAAACAATGTTCTTCCAGTCAAACGGATGGTAATGGTATGATTGTATATACTTTTTAAACTTTTTCCATCTCTTTGACTTTATGCATGTGTGCATCTGCATACCCATAGTTTATGTTGTTCAGAATGAGAACTAGATAACGTGTTTATAAGATATTTTATGTCAAAACAATTGTTTGACAGCAGATTTGACTTTATGTAAATTCCACTTTAAGGAATTCAGTTTTATTTTTTTGCATTGATTGATTAACAATGTATTATTATAATTCTCTTAGTCAGGATGGCTAGTCATGCATCATACTTGGAGAGGCTTGCATTCAGAATAACCATGTTGAGATTGATATGTTGCTTAAAAAATTTCTCTTCTGGTTAATAACAGGGAATAACGACAAAACTCTTTACTCCATTGGGCCGAGGCTGAAAGCATTCTCTGATTGGCTTCTCAAGACTATGGTGTCGGGCAATCTGGAAGCTATTTTTCCAGCGGCTACTCGTGAATATGCACCATTGGTTGAAGAGATGTGGAAAGATTCAGCCATTCAGGCCACATACAAGCGGAGAAGTGAATTGGAAATGCTACCTAGTGTTGCTACTTATTTCTTAGAGAGGGTAAGATGATGCTGTGTGCTCCTGTGCTTAGCTCTTGTAAATTGTTTCTGTGGTACTCATGCTGTTCAATAGTATTATCTTGTGCTTATTCTAATGGACTGGGTCTATTAATTGTACAAATTTTGTATCAACTAATGGGGACTATAGGAAAGATGGGGATGCACAATGTCTGTGGAGGAGGAGATATAATTGTGGTTGTAAGATAGAGTGAAATCCTGTAAAATATGCTGATGTATTATAAAAATAGTGCAGAGAGCAAGAGTTGGGGCAACTGATTAGGTTGGGAGTGCCCTTAACACACATCTCTTACTAGGCCATTTTGCAGATGCAAGTATATGATCATATCCTTGGACATGTTTTTAGTTGTAGTTCAAACAAACAAAATTGTGCGAATGGGGAAGATGTACTGGTTCGCTCTAGTCAACATGTGTTAAAAAGACCAAGCGGAGGTCTTAATTGTTAGGTCTATTTTTGGCTCTGTAAATGCTTAGTTGCCAGATAATTGCTTGTCCTTCATCTGTTTCATAATGTATTACTCCAAATCTCATTTGTGGCTTGCAGTTTATTATTATGCTTTCTAAAATTGAAATTTTCCCTTTTCAGGCTGTGGACATATTAAGAATAGACTATGAGCCCTCGGATCTAGACATCCTATATGCTGAAGGTGTAACTTCATCTAATGGGCTTGCTTGTGTGGACTTCTCATTTCCCCACTCAGCATCTGAAGATAGCATCAACACTAGTGATCGGCATGACTCTTTGCTTAGGTCTGTTACCCTGTTTATTTCACATTTCAGATGACCCTGAGCTGCGTACTTTTTGTTTTTTGTTTTTTGTTTTGTGATAAGCTTATGTGTGGATAAGTGTTGGTGAAAAACCATGGAAATAGATAGATTAGATGCGTGGAAAACTGAAGTTAAAGCTAGAAATGGTAACCTAAATATATTCAGTTAGTTTCCTTGTACTGTCGAACACCTTGAGTTGACTGCTACTTTCTTATTCTCTTTTTCACTTCCACTGGTCACTGAGACGATGTTTACTTCTTGCGTTGTTCACTTTGACTGTTCATTAACCTTTCTTTTATCTGGTTGCTTCGTAGGTACCAACTTATTAGAGTAAATGCAAGAGGACTTGGAGAAAACTGCAAATGGTTGGAGATGTTTGAAGATGTTGGAATGGTCATCTTCTGCGTGTCCTTGAGCGACTATGATCAGTTTTCTGCCGATGGGAATGGGTCTTTCACTAACAAGATGTTGCTGAGCAGGACTTTCTTTGAAAGCATCATTACTCATCCAATCTTCGAGCAGATGGACTTCCTTTTGATTCTAAACAAGTTTGATTTGTTTGAGGAAAAGGTAGAACGGGTGCCGTTGAATCAGTGTGACTGGTTTGACGATTTTCATCCAGTGATTACCCGTCATCGCTCGAATAGCAACACCAGCAGCAACAGCATTAATAGTAGCCCTTCATTGGGTCATCTAGCATCCCACTACATTGCAGCAAAGTTCAAGAGGCTCTATTCTTCTCTAACAGGGAAGAAATTGTACGCTTCCGTGGTGAAAGGCTTGCAGCCTGATAGCGTGGACACAGCTCTTAAATATTCAAGGGAGATTTTGAAATGGGATGAAGAGAGAGCCAATTTCAGCGTTGATTATTCGGTCTATAGCACTGAGGCAAGCTCCTTTTCACATTGATGTCAAAACTGAAAAGGCTTGTAAATGAGTTTTACTTTAGTGTGACATTTATCAATTCCACTGTGAATATAATGGTTTGTATATGAGCAATAGAAAAGATCGTTGCCTTCAACCAGGCCTAGCAGCTTCAAGATTTTCAAGGTCATTGAGCATAATTCTTAGAATATATTTTTAAAAAGAACAATATTATACAAGAGAACATGCTCTAGAAACACTTCTGCAACTGTGCCTGACATGCATGTGAGATAATCCTGATCTTGTTAACAATTCTTGTCAGGAAAACAAAAGCACGCTTCTTTCACAAGATAAATTTTTGTACGGAAATAAAATTGAGAAGAAAATAATTTATTTATAACCAATAACTACGCAATTTCATTCTATTTTTGGCTCTTCCCCCGGCCTACATCTAATACACGAATCAAAATAAAACAATCAGCTGAAAATTCAAAAATTACTTATACATGAAATAAGTTACATCTGAATTTTGTTGTGTAATCCCCAAAACTCTCCATGCTATAAAGGAGAACCAACCACACCTGAAGAAAGGAAAAAGCAAGAATCTCTAACATAAAGGAATCTTCAGTCATCTACAAAACTGTATCGAATCTGTTCTTGCGTACTCAATAAAATGTTTTTCGTAGCCCAACCCAAAGTCAGCATTTGCTCGTTCAAGAGGCACATATCGCCTTGTGCACGGTCCTTGCACTCCTCAATTAATTTAGACCACTCCTTCAGAGCTGACTCTAATTCATCGCCAGCATCAAACAAATTCTCCTGCCTATACCTGTTCGTAAGGAGGGATTTGCGGATATAGCATGCCTACATAGCATATTATCACACACATTAACAAAAAATGAGGGGCCAGAAACTGTTTACGGTGCAAGCATCACACCAATTTAGTAATGGTTCAAAAGTTTTTCTATTTCTTGAAAAAAGCTAATTTTACCTGTAACAAACCCATGACAATATCTGTCGTGTTGGCCCCTTCCCGTACACAAATAAGGATGCCTTGCTAGAAATCATCAGGGGAAAGAAATTAAAATCATTAGAGTATGATACATAAGCACATGAAATGTAGGTTGAACATCTGTTAATATACTTACTCGCCTAGTTCTTCTAATTCTTGTGTAGAAGATCTCCATGGATATGAAGTAATAATCCTCACTGCTTGTAGAACGCATTGTCATCATGGACAACTCAGGGATCTGATTCTTGGGATCCAAGTACCCTATTCTGATAGGCCATAATCCTTTGTCTGATTCAAACTGTAGTTATCGGCCTTAAGCTAATAGGTGCTTGCATAAAAAGCGAGCCATTGAACAAGGTTATACGAAATGCATGTGAAAGACCTAACCTTTGCTCCTTAGGAAATCAATTCCTTCCTCTTTACTAACTTCCGCAGGTGCGGGAACATAGCCTAACTCGATCCAAGTATTTAGTAGAATTTCAAGTCTATCCTGAACACAAGAACCAAGAAAAAGCGAGACACTGAAAATTAAGATACTTTTTTATCACGAAATTTCACTTAGTCCTCTGAATAATGGGTAATGAGGCATATGTTGTGCAGGCTACTAAAAGAAATAAGATAGAAGAGATAATAATCACTCACCTTAGTTAATGTTTGTAAATGGACATGTTTAAGCCCTTGATATATTGCAAAAAGGTCAATCACTGAGAAAATGGGGAATACAAGAAAGGGCAAGGCTGTTTGCAATCTGGCACGGCAATCACAATTTAGAAAAGCATGCAAAGAATAAGTTTCAATAATCATAACAGTGAATACATCAAATAGGAAGAAAAGTCAAGTAATGGAAGCTGGAAAAGAGAACCTTTGGCTGTTCTTGAACAACATATTTAACAGTGCAGCGAGCAAAAGGCCAAGGTTATCAAAGCACACTGTTTGAATCTGAAAAAATTCCAACAGTCAAATATGTTTTGTTTCAAGTATACAAAAGATAATTAATTTCTAGGAAAGATTATAGCATACCTGTGCCTTTGCAGAAACTTCACCTAGGTTATCTGCTATTGCAAAACTTCGATGAACAGCAGACTGCACATACAGAGGAAGAACATTAACACTCAAAATGAGGAGCCAAAACCCAACCTCATACAACTTTAGCAAGAAAAAGTGTCTCAGTTCTTACACCAGTCGCTAGATAGCAAGCCAAGCTTATTTGTTTTGCCATGTTGGCTAAGGATGCCAGAACCAAGAAGTATTGCGGAAATGCAGGGGTCAACAACTCAACTCCAAGGCTCAAACTGAATAGCACTGATGTTGAAAACCTAACTCTCTTCAAATGAAAAAAAACAGTAGATAAATGAGTTGCTGAAGCTATCACATTCTAATGCATAAGGAGTCCATATTACAGAATTTCAGACTTTGTTTAGTTTTATTAAAACAACCAAAGTACAGTGCTTACAACAACCTCAAATAAAGAAATTCCATGCCATAAAGATATATATGAAAGCAATCGAAGACGGTCTTTCTGACCAAATATTACTGGAGTAGAAGTCATACCTTCAAATTGGTATCAAAAGCAGATGCTAGACTAGCAGTGTAGATGCACCTACTCAGCCGTCCAAGTCCCTCCTTCAAGAGCCAATTTAGGGCAGCAGCTGCTGGAAGTGAACGAGAGTACCCAATGCCAATAGCTCGAAACATTGCCTAATATCAGCGCATCCCCACGTATAACGAGCCATATCAACCAAAATTTATACATATCTTAAAATTAAAATCGTTTATGATTCTATCTTATAAGCATTATAATCCTAAAATTATCAAACCTCACAAAACCAGCTTGTAAAATCTCCTGACAACTTATTTTGGCTTATTTCACTTATTCATTCTGTACATTTCAATCAACTAATAAAAAAATAAGCCTTTTGTCACATAAATTCGTACCTGAGTGGCGAGGACCTGTAGTGCCGAGCTGAAAACCCGGTGCAAGAACTTCCATTTCACATAATCCATGTAATTTCCACTAACTTTCTTAGGGATAAAGAAATCCCTAACAGCCAAACTACAGATTCTATACAATTTTCGGAACCCATCTTCGAAATTGAAACTAAACGACGCCGCACCGCCATCTACTCCAACTAACTGCAAACAACTGCCATCCCAGAAGTACCTAGAAACTCTACCTGACCTCCGAATCACCACCGGAAGACGACCAGGCGTGGCGGGTCCTGGTTCTTTGCCAAGGCTTTCTTCTGGTTCATATCCAATTGAAGTTCTCAATGAATTGGTAAAGGTTGGGGCTTTGAAGCAGGTTTTGAGCTTCTTGGGGAATGGTCTCTGAGCTGTGAATTGGGTTTCATGGATTTTCCTTGGAAGTGGAAACTGGTGGGAGTTGGAGGCTGTGTAGAAAGCAGATTGCATGAGAAATGTACTTGGGAAAATTAGGGTTTGTAATTAAACGGGTCTAATTTTCGCGCCAAGTATTGGGGACTTTTTTAGTAGTTTTAAGGGTTTTGGAGCTTAAACAGAACCAGTTAATACTGACTATACTACTGACTTTTTTTTTGGGGTCAAATATACTACTGACTGAGCTAACTTACCGTGAGAAACAGAGGAAAGAAAAGTTCCTCAATCTTTTGTGTTTTATTTTATTTTATTTTATTTTGAAAAAGAGGAAGCAGAATTTTCTAAAACATAAATGAGAGATAAGATTCCCCAACTTCACAAAAGGCAGTCACGCCCAAGACTTACCTTTTTTTTTTCTTCTAAAAAATCTTTTATTTTTAGTTTTATTAAGGGAATTTTTTTCGAGAAGTTATGGAAAAATTTTAGGAGATGAATATGATGAGAAAAGTATATAGGGTTGAAATTGAAGCTCCCTAGTCCTAGGGCTTTACTATATTGTTTCTTTAATACAATAACATAGTTTGCATTTGGGGCGAAAAACAAGCGTTGTTTAAGTTGATCTCATCAAAATAGTCATTTTAATTGCTCATAACGGGGAGCTTCAAAATTTCATACAAGGGATATTTAGACGACATACTTTTGGCAACAAAAAAAGAAGATATTAGACGGCATGTTGAGGTAAATGTTCTCATCTACTTGCTCCTTGCATACTTTAAAAAACCATTGGCTAAGGGAACTAGTTAAGCAACTCAACCTTGGCATTACCATCCAAGTCCATAACTGATGAGTCTTCACAAAACTCACACCATCTCCATTTCCGTCAAACTTGGAGGCTAGATAGACCAAAGTGAAATCCTTGGAGTCTCAAAATACATAAGAAATGAAAGTTTCTTTTCCTTTCTTAAATGTACAGAGATAAGCCAAAACCTGGAAGCCTATGGCTCAAAAGCATCTGGCGTCGCGTGCAAACTGCCCATCATACTGAAAAACAACTCAACTGTTGCATCTGAAAATAGAAACTTTCATCACAGCATCATTTCTGTCAATCAGTTCAAACACAGAAACATCTCCCACTTTCAAAGCATGATGCCTTACAATTACAAACTGGTACCACCCTGCAGAGAGCCTGCTAGAGTTGCGGTCAGAAATACACTTCACAAGCCACCTCCTCTTTGAGTCTTGAAGCCTGATATACGTTTTTTTTTTTCCAATACAACTATTCTGAAAGCTCTTTGGTATAACCTGCAAAAGTCAGATTAAAAAAGTATTATTGCATATATACTATCAATCTATGCACCAATTGATGCCTGACCAAAATAAAAGAAAGCTAGCCCAACAAATGAATATAATTATGAGAGAAAAGAAATCCTGCCTGAACAAGCACAATAAATTTCATAATTCTTGAGTAGCAAAATTCGAACAGCACTAATGCTTCTCCAAATCATCGTGCAATAGTTACAAGAAAAATGCAGATATGATCGATGACGTGAATCAGCAATATGATTTCCAATCATGACAGTGTAGATGAAATCACTACTCTCAAGTTTTTTTGTTTCTCTTTTCTTCTTTTGTAAAACTAAATAAAAATAAAGCGGTAGCGAACTATTGTATACTTATATGCATCAGAATGATGGGTCCAATGTTCATACCAGTCTTCCCTTGTCCACATATGCTTTATGCATAGTAGCTCTGAAGAAAGGATGCTCAGAAGAGAATTTTTGGCTGCTTCAAGAGCTTCACTCGGATTTTCCATTTGAGTCCTTGAATAAAAATGCTCTGTAGAACCCAACTCTCCTGCATGAATTAACTAAAGAAATGAGCACGTGCAGTTTTCCAAAGGGTTTTAAAACTTATCCATTCAGAAACTTACTAGGCAACCCAATTTCGGAATCCTCGTTAAGTCGATCCTCTTGAGTATCAGGCTCGTCAATATCCATCGATGTATCAGATTCAACATCAATTACTTCGTCATTGTTTATGCAAGTAGATTTCATAACGTGAGTTATTTTTGGTAACATTTTCTTCTTCTTCATTTTTGCCCCAAAGAGATACAAGTTTCCCAGCTACTATATTAAGTGACTGCATAATATGAAATTTCTAAGGTTTAACTTTGACCACAATATGTTATCTTTTGAGGTGCCCTTTGTGAAAATCCCACATCGAAAATTCACACTCCCATAAAGGTGTGGCTCTGGGGAAATATAATTAAGACACTAAAACGAAAAATAAGTAATTTATTTTTTCGTTTTTGCACAACAAATTTGAATGAGTAACATATTGAAATATTCACTAAAGAAATAATAGTTAAGACATAATTAATAACTAAAGTTTCAAAAAGGCTAAGATATTACTTAATCACATATATTAAATTAAAGAAGTTGGGCAAAAAACAAAAGTAAAGAAACTAATTTTATATTTTTAAAATTTATAAATAAATAACAAATCCTGCCCCGACGAAATTTCGTCGGAAGAGGTCTAATCCAGTAATTGTTTGCCGGCATAGACAAGTGCCGACGAAACTTCGTCGGGAGAGGTACTTTCTATTTACAGGGTATAGCCGGGCGGCTATACTTTAAAATATTCTATTTTGGGGTATAGCCGTGCGGCTATACTGTTAAGATATTCTATTTTTAGAGTATAGCCGGCTATACTAATAAAATATTCTAAATATTCTAAATATTCTATTTTGGGGTATAGCCGTGCGGCTATACTCTAAAAATATAATATTTTTGGAATATCTTATGTTTTAATTACTTTTATTTATTTAATGAAGAATAAGTATTTTAATATTTTAATTAATTTCATAAAAATTACTTAATAAATACTATTTAATTATATTTAATTATCTTAAATAATTTGTGGAAATTAAAATTATTTTAAAAATAGTTTCAATTATTTAAAAATTCTAGAACTTTTTTTTTAGTATTCTAAAAATTGAATTTTAGTCTCCAAACCCTAAATCCAAGTCTCGAACCACAAACCGTAGCTTTTGAACTTATCCGAACTTGTTCCATAACCGTTCGCAAGCCTCGAACCCTAATTATAAACCTATTGTAGGGCACTTAGGTTTCGATTAGGCTTGGATAATCACGTAAATCGACCTAGGGCTTTACGATTTAAGGATAGACCTACCTCGACGAACTTTAATTCGATTTGGGCATTAAATATTATATAGATAATACTTGGGCTCTGGGGAAATATAATTAAGACATTAAAACGAAAAATAAGTAATTTATTTTTTCATTTTTGCACAACAAAATTGAATGAGTAACATATTGAAATATTCACTAAAGAAATAATAGTTAATACATAATTAATAATTAAAGTAATTCAAAAACCAACTAATTTGATTTGATTTTCATTAGCAAAAACAGTAAATTGCACCAAATAAGTTAAAATTTGACAAAATGCTTCCACCAAAATCATTGATAGAAAAACTGACTTTGTTGGGAATAGGAAATTGAACCTCCTCTCCTTTTCATTAGGCCTTCTTTAAACCACCAAAGAAAGACAAAATTGCATTGACATCTCTTTTATCCCGAGCAAAAAGTTACTCAAACAAAGAATTTGCCTTTCCCTTAAAAAAACAAAAAACAAAGAATTTGCCTTTGCAAATGCTAACCAACCACCAATAATCAAAAAACTTCACAGGCCTGGTATATCTCTGACCTAAAGAGTGGCAATTTGTTCCTTCTGTTTATACACTTTGAACACTGAAAAAAGTATAGAGATCTCGCAGATTGATGCCTATATTCAAATGAATTGTTTAAGAAGACGTTGAAAATCAAAATTAAAGGAAGAGTTATACTGTGTCACTACAACCCATGAAATCCATAACATAATGTTCTTTCAGAAGACCCAGTTGAAATGTGATCAAAACAACAACAGAGGACAAGATATACATAGGCAACTTGTACTGCTTAATTATGTTTGTACTTCTTTAAATTTGGAGGCGTCGACTGCATTCTTTCGGTGAAGAAGCATATCATGAGAGCTTCATCTATGAATGAGGCTTCTCTTTTAATCACCTGACTTCAATTGATCCTCCGGTGTGATTTGCCTTTCCCTAAACAAAAAAGAAATAACAAAATATGTCTAAGTTATGCAGAGGGCAGACCAAAAAGGAGTAGAAATGCACAAAATAACAGGTTACTTACCTGGTGACAATGTGCAACGTGAAGCTTCTGCCTGGCGGCAAAAGGTGGCTTCAAATAAAAACTTAACCTTGTTAATCAAGACAAAGGCACACACATCACCAACTTCTAAATTATTGTCTCGTAAAAATGCCTTGAAACCACCACCGAGTTTGCCTCTTGCATCTTCAAATACCAAATTGATAGGCCAAGTTCTCCCATCCGAAACCCGAAGAGTAACGGTAGCTCGCTGCCCGGTGAGATGTGTCTTGGAAAACATACGTGGCAAATACTGGAAGAAGGAAAACAAGAAATACAACAATAAAATATATGGAGAGAATATCAATGATTTAATTTGCTCTGTAAATATATCATTGCTTAATTATTTCCACACAAACATTTATAAACAGAAGTGAACATAAGTTGAGATGGCTCTGCAGGGTTGTCCATAGAAAGCTTACCATATAACCTTTACGGATGTACGAGTTCTGTATTGCAACCTTGAAAAATGGTTTTTCGGAGTTGAAGCTGTTGTTTCTCTGAAGAGGAATAGTTTTTCCAGTACTTGTAGCCAATGGATGCATTGATGTTTCAGATTCAGTATCGGTTGCTTCACATTTGATGGGATCAATTGAAGGCAAATTCTGTTTTCCATGATATCTTGGGCTCCTCCTGTGAATTACATTACCATGTCCCTCTTCATGAGGTCTGCGGCCCCTTTCCCTAACGGCTGTTACAAACTTTTTTTTGCAGCCATCTCTTCCATAAATGTCAACATAGAATCCCAAATTTCCAGCATAACCAAAGACTAGAAACTCACAAAGCTTAAAATCATGGTCATGGACAAATTTCTTCCAACCCTTTTGGAAAAAGAACTTGTCATTAACCTTCTTCACATTAACAACCCAAGTTCCAGCTGAGGTCCGAAGACGGGACTGCTGAGGTACATTTCCATTAAAATGCACGAGAAATGGTGGCGGAATTTGCTGCAACAAACGTGAATAGGATGTAGATAGAAATGAACATTGTGAGAAAATCCCAAAATATAGTCTTGAGCCAATCACCCAACATAGCACAACCAAGTTTATTTACATAACTTTTGACCAGAAAAAAAAAGTTTATCTACAAACTTTGAAAAATTAATACAAAAGGCAAACAGAAAGTAATATGGTATGTGATGTCATGTACATTTTCATCACAAGTATACAGAAATTTATGCCCCAATAATGACAATGAGTTTGATGCTTAAGATACACAATTCAACATCTTAACAGATTTGGGATTTTATACTACTCGCGTTGCAGAAAAAATGTTTATTTTTCAGAATTTGTGTTTTAGATTCCAAAAGCCAAAATACGAACAAAACATAGGTGGTCCACAGACAACAACAGAAAAAATATCAGCTAAATTCGACTAATGGCATAACCCAATTACGACTGGTAGCTGTGAAAGTACATTAAAAGTAAAGCAAGTCACATAAATACACCAAAATGATTTCGGTGGTCCACAGATACACCAGCAAGCCAAAACACAAAATGCCAGTGCAGAGGATGAGATCATATATTTGGAAAGAACATAACCCTTTTTTTTTAGACGAAAAGGAACTTCACTAAGAGGCAAAAGCCATGAAAAAACATAAAAACTAAGCCAGCACACACTCAGCCAAGGAAAACAAGCAAGTGGAGAGGCTAACTTAGTACAGGAAATAGATAAGAACATTAGTTTGGTGGTCCTGGAAGAGCATCCGCTTCCAACACTCCCTGAAGAGACGGTGGTGGCCTTTCAGCCCAGCAAATTTGCGCCACCGCTCTGATGCCAATACTACCCGCTGCGTGAGCAGCTTTGTTGATACTTCGAGGTTCTAGTAATAAAAGGGACCTTTTTTTTGCTTGTTAAGTAGAAGAGAGTAGAAATAGGAGCT
The DNA here is from genome assembly GCA_024362665.1 of Prunus padus. NCBI lineage: Eukaryota > Viridiplantae > Streptophyta > Magnoliopsida > Rosales > Rosaceae > Prunus > Prunus padus. Next base: position 15,405,126 of record JANFAM010000007.1, on the reverse strand, counting down.
GGACTTACCAACTGGTTAGAGAAGTCACCTACAAGAACCTTGAAGAAGGAGGGCTTTCTTCTTGCCATCACCATTTTCTTTCTCTTGTTTCCTGTTTCTTGTTTGAACCTTATCTTCTTCCTCTTCGTACGGAGGAGGGCTTTCTACAAGGAGAGAACCTACTTTATGGGTTGGTGCCACACTTTGGAAACATACCCCCTTTTAATATTTTATTTTTCTTTCTTTCTTTACATTTTTTGTCCAAAGTTTATTTCATCTTTTTTTTTTAAAATTTTTTTTTCCGTTGCCTAGATTGATACTAGCCATAAGATCAAAGATATACGCTTTGAGAAGAGTATTTATGAAAGAAACTAGAGGCCTCTCCAGTGCTTTTTTTCAAATGGTTACTACCTCTCTAGTGTTTTGCCATAATGACATTGTAATAAAAGTGATACAAATAGCAATATTGTTTCGATTCGACCGGAATGAATGAGTAGTTAAAAAAGAAGAAAAACTCTTTTTTGTTTTTGTTTTTTTCTCCCTTGCCTGGATTGATATTAGCCATGAGATTCAAAGATGGATGCTTTGATCTTCTTCAAGTATGCCTTCAAAATTTGTTATACAATCCTGCCTTCAACCAATAATTTTTCAATGTTGTCCAGTACAGCAAATTAAAAGAGCTCCATGAAGAAAAAAAAGGTTTTTGAAAATACCTAACAATATCTACAGGCCTTCCAGTGCTTTTTTAAAATGGTTACTTTACTACCTCTCTAGTGCTTAATGACATTACCTTGCATTGTAATAAATTTTTTTTCATGAACAAAATATAGAAAATTGCATCTAATAAGTTAAAACATTTGTGCAATCACAAATAAAAACAATTCTTTCAGAAGAACTAGTTCTAAATATGATCAGAACAATAACAGAGGACAAAGTATACATGGGCAGCTTGTACTAGTTATGTTTGCTCATCTTTTATACTTCAAATTTGCAGAGAAAGCATATCATGAGAACTTCATGTCTGAAGCTTCTCTTTTAATCTCTCAACTTCAATTCATCCTCCGCCATAGTTTGCCGTCCCAAAACGAAAAAAGAAAGAACGACACCTAAGTTATGCAGAGGGCAGAGGGAAGACCGAACTGAGATTCACCACATTAATTTATTACTTGCCTCTGTCTTCAAATAAAATCTTGTCGATCAAGACAAAGACACACACATCACCCTCTTTTAAATCAGTCTCTTACAAATGCCCTCCAACCACCTAGGAATTGGTACATTCTTACATTGACAGGCCAAGTTCTCCCATCTGAAACCCGAACTAGGCTGCGCAGCGAGATGATCGTTGACAAACTAAAGCCAGCAAAGCCTGAAAAAGAAAAAAAAAAGGAAAGCATGAAGGACTAATAAAATTCATGGAGAGAATATATCTATGATTTAATTTGCTCCATAGAAGTATCGTTGCACAATTCTTTTCACACAGACATGTACAATAGAAGTACAAGTTGTGCTGGCTCAAAAGGGTTGTCTCTATAAAAAGATTACGAAGTAACACTTATGGGTGTAGAACCGCATTGCAACCTCGAAAGAAGGGTTTTCAGATTCAGAACCAATGTCTCTGTGAAGAGCCAAAGCTTTCCCAGTAGTTGCAGCCAATGGATGCATCGATGTTTCACATTCAGTAAATTTTATTTTATTTTCATTAACAAAAACAGTAAATTGCACCAAACAAGTTAAAAATTGAATGATCCAAAATGTTTCCACTCAAATTATTATTAGAAAAACCGACTTTGTTGGGAATAGGAAATTGAATCTCCCCTCCTTTTCACTAGGCCTCCTTTAAACCAAAGAAAGACAAAAGAAAACAAAAGTGACTTTGCATTGGCATCTCTTTTATGCCCAGCAAAAAGTTACTCAAACAAAGAATTTGCCTTTGCATATGCAAACCAGCCACCAGATAATCAAACTTCACATGCCTGGTGTATCTCTGACCTGAAGAGTGGCAATCTGTTCCTTCTGTTTATATAAACACTTTGAAAAAAGTATAGAGATCTAGCATATTGATGCCCATAGTCAAATGAATTGTTTAAGAAGACATTGAAAATCCAAATTAAAGAATAGTTATACTGTGTCACTACACCCCATGAAATCCATAACATAATGTTCTTTCACAAGACCCAGTTGAAATGTGATCAAAACAACAACAGAGGACAAGATATACATAGGCAACTTGTACTGCTTAATTATGTTTGTACTTCTTTAAATTTGGAGGTGTCGACTGCCTTCTTTCGGAGAAGAAGCATATCATGAGAGCTTCATCTATGAATGAGGCTTCTCTTTTAATCACCTGACTTCAACTGATCCTCCGGCGTGATTTGCCTTTCCCAAAACAAAAAAGAAAGAACAAAATATGTCTAAGTTATGCAGAGGGCAGACCAAAAAGGAGTAGAAATGCACAAAATAACAGGTTACTTACCTGGTGACAATGTGCAACTTGAAGCTTCTGCCTTGCGGTAAAAGATAGCTTCAAATAAAAACTTAACCTTGTTAATCAAGACAAAGGCACACACATCACCAACTTCTAAATTATTGTCTCGTAAAAATGCCATGAAACCACCACCGAGTTTGCCTCTTTCACCTTCAAATACCAAATTGACAGGCCAAGTTCTCCCATCCGAAACCCGAAGGGTAACATTAGCTCGGTGCCCTGTGAGATGTGTCTTGACAAAGTTTTTTGGCAAACGCTAGAAGAAGAAAAAAAAAAGCAAAGAAAGAAAGGGAATAATAAAATTTACGGCGAGAATATGTAAGATTTAATTTGGTCTGTGAATGATCATGCTTAATTTGTTTCACACAAACATGTATAAATAGAAGCGAGCAGAACAGAAGTTGTGATGGCTCAGCAGGGTTATCTATAGAAAGCTCACCAACACACCTCGATCCATGTACGAGTTCCGTATTGCAACTTTGAAAAAGGTTTTTCAGAGTTGAAGCTATTGTCTCTCTGAAGAGCCATAGTTTTTCCAGTACTTGTTGTAGCCAATGGATGCATTGATGTTTCAGATTCAGTATCGGTTGCTTCATATTTGATGGGATCAATTGAAGGCAAATTCTGTTTTCCATGATGTCTTGGGCTCTTTCTGTGAGTTACATTACCATGTCCCTCTTCATTAGGTCTGTCCCTTTCGGCCGTTACAAACTCTCTTTTGCAGCCATTTCTTCCATAAATGTCAACATAGAATCCCAAATCTCCAGCATATCCAAAGACTAGAAACTCACAAAGCTTCAAATCATTGTCATGCACAAATTTTTTCCAACCCTTTTGGAAAATGAACTTGTCATCAGCCTTCTTCACATTAACAGGCCAAGTTCCAGCCGATGTCCGAAGGTGGGACTTCTGAGGTACTTTTCCCCCATCAAAATGCACGAGAAATGCTGGCGGGATTTGCTGCGACAAAAACGAGTAGGAAATGTAGATAGAAATTAACTTTGTGAGAAAATCCCAAAAATATAATCTTGAGCCAATCACCCAACATAGCAACAACGTTTATTCACAAACATTGAAATTTTTGGGTTAAATGGTCCCTGAACTTTGACCTGATTCGCATTTTGGTCCCTCAATTTCCAAAATCGTCCTTGTGGCCTTCAACTTTAGTTTCGTTCGGACAAAAGGTCATGTTGTCAATTTTGTTAACTTTTTTTGTTAAATGAAGGGGCAAAATGGTATTTTTGCATTATTTTCAATTTCCACCATATGAATATTCCAACAACGCCATGGACAACCTCCACCCGACACCAACCCAATTAACCCACCATCTCGGCAACAACTGATGGCCCTTCAACTGATGGCGCTCCACTATCTGAATATTCATTTCACCCACAAAATAAAAATAAAAACAAAAAAACCTTCTTCCTATCCTCGCCATTGCAGGTAGGGTGGGTACGGTTTGGGTGGGGGTGGGGGTTGTAGGAGCGCCATCAATTGTTGCCGAGATGGTGGGTTAATTGGGTTGGTGTCGGGTGGAGGTTGTCCATGGCGTTGTTGGAATATTCATATGGTGGAAATTGAAAATAATACAAAAATACCATTTTGCCCCTGTATTTAATAGAAAAGATAACAAAATTGAAGGCAGGACCATTTGTCCTAACGAAAGTGAAATTGAAGGACCACAGGAAGAATTTTTTCGTAAGAAAGGGTCACTTATGATAAATAATTCAAAACCTTAACCATTTGACAGATTCTACAGATTTTTTCATTGGTGTTTAAGGGACTTAAGAGGATTAAGACCCCATTGCATTGCATAACCTAATTTGACTCCAAAAGACAAAATATTATGAACACAAAAAGGTGTTCCAATATATTATATATAGATATGAACTCAGTTTAGAACTCAATGGGGTAAGTAACTACAATTAAAAGGAAAAAAGCAAGCAAGATATCATTGATTTACAACAATAAGATATTGGTGGTCCATACTTCATAGAACAGCCAAAACGGATATCATTGATTTACAAAGTACTATTGTACGACCTTTTCCAACAACAAAAAGGACTATTGTTCGACACCCAGGAAAGCATGCAGCTTTAGTATTCTATCTAAACTGTTGATTCAATTGACCCAAAAACAAAAACAAAAACAAAAAACTGTTGATTCAAAGCTTAGGTTTGGAACATCAAAACTACAAAACCCACTGTGATATAACAAGCTTAGGTTTCTCCTTTCCAGTAATTAAAAGGATTTTTCTTTTTGGACGGAAGTGTAGAGTAGACAGAGTACATAATAGGAGGTGGACTTACCAGCTGGTTAGAGAAGTTGCCTACAAGAGCCTTGAAAAATGAGGGCTTTCTTCTTACTGCACTTGATTTTCTTGCCATCCCGATCTTCCGTCCCCTTCTGAGAAACGTATTATCTTCTTTTTTTGCTTTTTGCTGGAGAAACGTCCAAAAAGTTCACTTTGTCCAAGTAATGTTTTGGTTTTTAAAAACAAATACACCTTTTTTAAAATAAAATAAAAACAACATTTGCTGACCAACTCTCTGATAGAGGTAGGCCTCACCAGTACTTATATTTTTAAAAATATTTTACTCCTTTGTTAGCATAGTTTATTATACTCTATATTTTGGGAAATGTAGTGAGAAGCATGTTAGGAATTATGGATTAAATACCATTTGTCCATGGGAAAAGTGGATGTTCATAAAGGGGTAGCTCTCACCAAGTTGCACCCAGACACTATGAGATAAAAACCTCAGACTTGGATGGATCCATGGGACCTTGATTAGGGAAGAGCCAAGAGGAAGTGGGCCGGCAACAAACTAGACACATAATTGAAATACAAATTGTACAATGACTATAGAATATAGAAATGGATTAGATATTGACTTAAAAAAGTATAGAGATCTTCTACATTGATGCCTTTTCAAAGTAAATCTTCAAGATGAAGTTGAAATTCCCCAAAACAAAAGGGATTCTTAGATCTGTGCCTTTCTAAGGTGATCAAAAACAACAGTGGAGGAAAAATATATAGGCAAGTTGGTACTGCAGGCCTCCTCTGCCTTCTATTTTCAGATTCAACATGGTAGTATTCTTGGTGAAATATTCAGCTTCCTCAATTACTTCATCCATCAGGCTACTCTTTCAATTTTTCTTATTTGGCGCGGAAAAGGGCAACATTAAATAAAGGTTTGATGTTGTTAATCAACTCAAACACACACACATCATCAACTTCCAAATGATTTTCTCGCACAAATGTCATCCATCTCTGGAGTCTGAATGCCCTGCCATATTGGCACAAGTTGACATGCCAAGTTTGTTGTGCGGAAGCGACAACCAACTGCGAGTGAAAATCTAAACAATAACTGGCAAGAGATAAAAAAGAATAAAAAACAACACCAACAAGGACACCAAGATTTATACTGGTTCGGCAATGCCTACATCCAGTTTGGAGACGACGGAGTATTCCACTATAATCAATGAGAGAATACAACAATAGTGTTTAACACTCAATTTCCCAAAGACCCAAATAGCCCAAGCTCACACACACATGATAGGAAGAGAAAACCAAAAATACAAAGCAAAAACAATTTGAGAAAATTTTCTTCTCTCTGCCGAATGGCTTCTTGCTATTTTCTCTCTTCCTTGTGTTTGGTACTGCCTTCTTCCTCTGTTGGGCTGCTTCCCTTTTATAGCCAAAGGATTAGTGGCTTTTCAAAGAAGCCAACAGCTAAAGGCCTCCCATCAACTAAAAATCAGCCAAAAGCAACCCACTCAATCAATAGCCGAAAGCATGTTGTAGCCGAAAGCAACTTTGCATGTGGGTGCCTTATTAATTATTTGTTTGAGCCAATAATCAACAATCTCCACCTTGACTCAAACCCTCGAAGTAGAACTCCCAATAGTCGTCTCCCAATCCCTCATGGGGCAATCAACAAATTTTACAAATGCCAATCAAGTCTAAGCAAAGGCTTAAACTTGAGCAATGAAAGCGGCTTTGTCAACATATCTGCAGGATTGTCACCGTCCCAATCTTCCTCAAGAAGAATATCTCCTCGTCAATAATCTCACGAACAAAATGGAACCTCACGTCAATGTGTTTCGTGACGTGCATGATGAACTTGATTCTTTGCTAAATAAATAGCACTGACTGTCGCAATGAACATCCACATGGTCTGTTGAACCCCTAAGTCATCAAGCAACCCTTGAAGCCGATAGCTTCCTTAATTGCTTATTACCGCCATGTACTCCGCCTCGCAGTCGACAAGGCAACTCGTAGATTGCAGAGTCGATCTCCAACTCACCGGTCCTCCTGCAAGAGTGAATACAAAACTGTAGTGGACCTACGCTTGTCCAAGTCGCTGCGTAATCAGAATCCACATATCCAACAACACATTGACCAAGAACATTATCCTGCTGAAACAATAAACCAACATCCACAAGACTTAATATACCGTAGAATCCATTTCACAGCTTGCCAATGCCCTTTTCCTGGATTATGCATATATCTACTAACAATACTAACGACTTGTGAAATATCAGGCCTAGTACATACCATAGCATACATCAAACTACCAACAGCACTTGCATATGGAATTTGAGCCATGTAATGACTCTCCTCATCGTATTAGGAGACATAGAAGCACTAAGTTTGAAATGAGGGGCAAGAGGTGTACTAACCGGCTTTGAATTTTCATTCATCCCGAAACGCTGTAGTACCTTCTTCAAATACTGCTTCTGACACAGACTAATCTTGCCCTTTGCTCTATCTCTTTCAATTTCCATACCTAGTATCTTCCGAGCTTCTCCCAAGTCCTTCATCTCAAATTCATTACTCAGTTGAGTCTTCAACCTTTCAATCTCCACTTTGCTCTTACATGCTATAAGCATATCATCAACATATAAAAGCAAATAAATGAAGGTACCATCTTGTAGTTTGCGAAAGTATACACAATGGTCATAATGACTTCTTGTGTACTTACGCCCGATCATAAACCTGTCAAATCGCTTGTACCATTGTCTTGGAGACTGCTTCAAGCCATACAATGATTTTTGCAATTTGCAAACCCAATTTTCCTTGCCACAACCTTAAAACCTTCCGGGCCGAGACATATAGATCTCTTCCTCCAAATCACCATGTAAGAATGCCGTCTTGACATCAAGTTGAGCCAACTCAAGGTCAAACTGCGCAACCAAAGCCAACAAAATACGAATAGAAGAATGTTTTACTACAGGAGAGAATACCTCGTTGTAGTCAATGCCTTCCTTACGAGCATAGCCTTTAGCTACCAATCTGGCTTTGAATCTTACATTGTCTTTTCCCAAAGATTCCATCTTCTTGGCATAAACCCATTTGCAACCAATTGCTTTCTTCCCCTTTGGTAACTGAACCAGACTTCCAAGTCTCATTTTTATGAAGAGATTTCATCTCCTCATCCATAGATTCCTTCCACTCCACGCTCTACGAACTTCTCGACCTTCTTTGTAGGCGGATGGAATATCATCTTCAATAACGGGAAGTGCATATGCCACAATATCAGTAAACCGAGCAGGCTTTGAATTTCCCTTCTCGATCTTCTGGTTGCAATAGAATCTTGTTGTGGAGGCTCTTGGGTAGGTGCCTCCTCTTCATCATCCTCGTCCTCATCATCGAGAATCAATCGTAGGACTAGTGTCCGTAACATCAGACCTCATTGGAACAACTGGAGTCTTCGATAACTCCACCGCTTTGAACTACTCATGGTCTTGGTCGCAGTTTCACCTTCATGCTTGTTACGATTAACCATAGCAGCCTCATCAAAAGTCACATCTCTGCTTACAACAAATTTCTTCTCATCTGGACACCGTAGTCGGTATCCCTTCACGCCGATTACTAAAGCCCATAAATAGAGCTTTCTTTGCTCTTGGATCCAACTTGCTTTCCACGACATGATAGTAAGCGGGACAACCAAAAATGTGTAAATACTTGTAATCGGTACAAGGTTTACCAGACCATACCTCCATGGGCGTTTTGCCCTCGTTTGCAGCAGCAGGCAACCGATTAATAAGATGGCTTGCATAAGTAATCGCCTCAGCCCAAAACGCCTTGCCTAAACCAGCATTAGACAACATACACCGAACTTTCTCAAGCAAAGTACGGTTCATGCGCTCTGCCACCCCATTACATTGCGGTGTCTCCCTAACCGTGAAGTGCCTCACAATACCCTCATCTTGACACACTTTCAAGAAAGGATCAGACTTGTATTCTCCACCATTGTCCGACAGAGAGTCTTGATCTTTCGACCGCTTTGCGTTTCAATCATCTTTTTCCACTTCAGGAATATCTTCAAGACTTCATCTTTACGCTTCATGGTGTACACCCATACTCTTCTAGAGAAGTCATCAACAAAGGAGACAAAATAATGGCTACCTCCCCAAGATGCATTCTTGGAAGGTCCCCAAACATCAGTGTGAACATAATCTAGAGTGCCTTTAGTGTGATGAATTGCGGTGCCAAATTTCACTCTAGTTTGCTTACCCTTGACACACAGTGTTCACAGAATTCCAATTTGCATGCTTTCGCACCTTTCAATAAGCCTTGCTTCACCAATCCTTGCAACGCTTTTTCACCAGCATGCCCAAGACGCATATGCCATAACCTCGTAGTGTCTGAGCTATCTGCGTCAGCAGCTTCAGTGATAGCTGCTCCACCAATAATTGTACTCCCCGCAAGAAATACAAATTATTTCGTCTTGTACCTTTCATCACCACCAATGCCCCGTACACGACTTTAAGAACTCCACCCTCCATGGTGATCTTGAGACCCTTGGATTCCAAAGCCCCCAATGAGATAAGATTCTTCTTCATATCCGGTACATACCGAACATCACTCAATTCTCTCGACTGTTCCATCATGCATCTTCAAACAGATTTTGCCTATCCCTTGTGTTTTGCAAGCATTATTATTGCCCATCAAAACAACTCCACCATCCAGCTCCTGGAAGCTAGAAAACCATTCCCGAATGGGACACATATGATAGGTGCAACCTGAATCCAAAATCCACTCCTTGGAGTGACCATCAGCAGATGAACTAGCCAAAGCAAACTCGAAATCATCATCTCCAGATTTTGCAACATTTGCTTCAGAACCCGCTTTCTCCTTCTCTTTGTTCTTCAATTTGGGGCAGTCTTTCTTCCAATGACCCTTTTGGCGACAAAAGGCACATTCATCTTTAGCAGGAAATTTCCCCCGCGACTTTGAACGAGATTTTCCCCGCTTCCCAGATTTTCTTTCCTCTGTTCGACCCCTTGCAACGAGTGCCTCGGTTTGTGAATTGTGAGTCTTCTGATCCTTCTTACGACACTCATGATTCACCAATGCCGCAGACACCTCCTCAAGTTTCACCTCGGATTTTCCATACAACAAAGTAGTTGTCAAATGATCATAATCATCAGGTAATGAATTTAACAAACATAGTGCTTTATCCTCGTCAGGAATTTCCACGTCAAGGTTTGTTAAATCAGCAAGTATTTTATTATAATCATTGAGGTGTTCGTGCATAGAAATACGAACGATATTGAAATCGGAAAAGTCGCTTCTTCAGGAAGAGCCGATTTTCTGCACTCTTGGTCATATACTTCTCCTCCAATTTCTTCCATAACTCCTTTGCGTAAGTTTCCTTCATATACGGGTATTTCAACTCCTTATCAAGGAACGATCGAATAGAGCCACAAGCATGAAGATTAAGTCTCTTCCACTCGCTTATCATTAATTTCTTCTGGTTTATCCTCCAGAACAATATCCAACTCTTGTTGATATAACACATCCATAACTTCACATTGCCACATGCCAAAATTATTAGAGCCATTGAATTTATCAACCTCTAACCTTGTAGTAGCAATTGGATGTCTATTGGATGTAGGTGCCGACGAAGACGATGCCGACTCCTTCTCCGTGTCTTTATCTCCAGCCATCTACTCGGTACTGTAGCAGTACTATTCACTGCACTGTAGCAGTCACTGTAGTACTGTAGCACCGACACTATTCACAGCACTGTAGCACAACACTGTAGCTCGGCAGATTTTCACTCCCCCAAAAAAAAACCCCAGTCGAAAACTGGAGCTCTGATACCACTTGTTGTGCGGAAGCGACAACCAACTGCGAGTGAAAATCTAAACAATAACTGGCAAGAGATAAAAAAGAATAAAAAACAACACCAACAAGGACACCAAGATTTATACTGGTTCGGCAATGCCTACATCCAGTTTGGAGACGACGGAGTATTCCACTATAATCAATGAGAGAATACAACAATAGTGTTTAACACTCAATTTCCCAAAGACCCAAATAGCCCAAGCTCACACACACATGATAGGAAGAGAAAACCAAAAATACAAAGCAAAAACAATTTGAGAAAATTTTCTTCTCTCTGCCGAATGGCTTCTTGCTATTTTCTCTCTTCCTTGTGTTTGGTACTGCCTTCTTCCTCTGTTGGGCTGCTTCCCTTTTATAGCCAAAGGATTAGTGGCTTTTCAAAGAAGCCAACAGCTAAAGGCCTCCCATCAACTAAAAAAATCAGCCAAAAGCAACCCACTCAATCAATAGCCGAAAGCATGTTGTAGCCGAAAGCAACTTTGCATGTGGGTGCCTTATTAATTATTTGTTTGAGCCAATAATCAACAAAGTTCTTTCATCCGAAACACGAAGGATGACCTTATCATGAGCCTGGTTAATATGTTCCTTGACAAACTCGGCTGGCAAAGCCTGAAAAGAAAAAAGGAAAGCAGGAAAACCAACAATCAAATTTTGTGAGAGTATATTTATGATGTCATTTGCTCTGCAAAAGTAAGTATCTTTTCTAGCTTAGTTGTTTTCAGAATGACATATACAGATATAAGTTAGCAGAAGCTGTACGTGACATATAAAGCTTACCAAATAACATCCACATATATTTGTGGGACGGATAGCAGCCGTGAAAGAAGGGTATTTAGATTTGTAAGCATTAGCTCTCAGAAGAGCTCTATCTTTTCCACTTGCTGCAACTGGATGCATCCTTCTTGGAACCTCAGGTCTTCGAATTATGAATTTTCGAGTCTTAGATGAGCCACAAACATGTTTGATATTTTTTGCTTTACTAGTTGAACATGTTCTGTTTTTCTTGTGAGGCTGTGGTGCTATTGGAGATATCTTCCTTGTTTTTGGGCATGGTGGAAATTCATCCAAGCTATCTACAGAATCATCATCCTCATAAGTTTCTTCCCCATCAACCTCTGCCGCACGTTGCAATAGATGAGGGATGGATAGTTAATCTTTATGGCACTTCCATCAAAATTAATTCAAAATTTAAGAGACAATGTACCTGGTGACAAGGTGCAATTTGCAGCTTCTACAGCGCGGAAAATGACAACTTCAAACACAAGTCTAGTGTCATCAATCAACACAAAGACACATACATCATTAATATTCAAATTATTGCCTCGCACAAATTCATGCCAACCAGACTGGAACTTGGCTCTTGGTTTTGCTATAAAATCAACAACCCAAGCTCTACCACCCAAATCCCACAGGATAACGTTGGCAGAACTCTTACTAAGATGTCCCATAAGGATGGAAAAATCGGATGTCAACCACTGAAAGTAATTAAAAGGAAAACAAGAAAATGACATTAAGAAAATTTCGAAGAGAAAATATTTACGATTTTGCTTTGTGAAAGTATGTATCTTTGCTTCATTCTTTTCACACTGAAATGATCCATACATCCAAGTTAGCAGAAGTTGTGATAGCCCAGAATGGTTGTCTATAGAATCTTACCATTGGATGTCGACCGATATAAGAGCGATGCATGGGAATTATGAACGAAGGCTTGTCAGATTTGTATGCTTTTGCTCTCAGAAGAGCTAAAGCTTTTCCACTTGTATTCAATGGATAAATCCTCCCACGAACGACTCGTGTTCGGTTTTGGAATCTTGGGGTGCTAGACGTGCCTCGATCAAGTCTTTTGGCTGGAAAATCAACGTTGCCTGTAAAAGAATATAACATTAAATTACAAGTTAGAACAGAAGAATGGCAGAAAAGGCAACAATATAAAACATGGAAAACCAAATGAATATTCCATAAATTTCATTTCTGATTTGGACCCAATTGTAAGTTAATGTTGTTTTGTGCTTTACCACTTGAACTTGTTCTTTTTTTCTTGTGAGGCCGAGGACATGGCAACGAAGGTTTCTCCTTTGATTTTCTTGGGCATGGTGGAAATTTGTCAAAGATCTCAAGAGAAGCATCATCAGAATGGCCTGCCTTTCCAAAAGCTAAAAATAAAAATAAAAAAAACAGAACAAATCATATATGTGTATGCATTCATAATGTTGCACAAACTCAAACATTAACAACTGATTACTTACCTGGAGGCAAGGAGCAATTTTCAGATTCAGTAGCTCGGAAAAAGACAACTTCAAATGAGAGTTTAATGTCCTTAATCAAGATAAAGACACAAACATCCCCAACTTTCAAATTATTGTCCCTTACAAATACCCTCCAACCTTGCTGGAATCGGACTTTTGGTTTTGAATATGCCAACTTAACAGACCAAGTTCCTCTGTCCGAAACCTTAAGGATGGCATTAGCAGGCTGCTTCATAAGATGTCCCTTGGCAAACCCTGCTGGCACAGTCTTTAAAAAAATGGAAAGCAGGATATTAGACAATAAGAACAGTTTTGAAGAGAGAATATTGATTTATTATTTTGCTTCACGCTACGTCCTTAAATTATTAGACTATGGAAATAGTTGTAACTTATTTTTAGAAAGCTTACCAAGGGACCGTATGGGTTGTACGGTGTCTGCATGACAACAGTAAAAGAAGGGCTTACGGATTCAAAAGCAATAGCTCTCTGAAGAGCTATAGCTTTTCCACTTGTGGTTGATGCATGCATCCTCCCAACACGATCTTTGACCTCTGATGGTGCTAACGGAGATTTGTCCCCTGTTTTTGGGCAGGAGGGAAACGTGTCCAATGTTTCAACAGAATCATTATCTGATTCATCTTCCTCAAGATTATAATGAGACAAAACACAATAAGAAAAAATGTATATATTATATTCCTTACTTTTCACTTCTGATCTTGAGCAATCTGAGGCTTTGTTTCTCAGTGAAGTTTGAGTCTTTGTTGGTCTAAAGTTGATGTTATTGCATTCTGCTTTACCACATGTTCTCATTTTCTTGTGCGGCTGAGGACATGGCAATGGAGATTTCTCCCTTGCTTTTCTTGGGCAGGGTGGAAAACCATCCAAGATTTCTACAGAGTTACCATCATCATCTTCTTCTTCTTCTTCTTCATAATCAGTTTCTTCCATTTCGGGCTTTGTTATGTGATATTCAACCTCAGTAGATGTTCTATCAAATATTAAAACATGGAAGTTTGAGTTCCCTTCGTATCCAAAGACTAGCCAATTAGCGTAGTCAAGATAGCAAAACTTGGAGAACTCTGGCCAACCCTTGTCAAACCAAACCCCACCATTATTGCATCTTCTGAGTTCTATTTCCCATTCTGCACCATTTGGAAGTTTAAGATGTACTGGACTTGATAAATGTTCTCCATATTTCATCACAAACTTCATTGGAATTTTCTGCAGAACAGAACATGTTAGAGCTTCAATAAAAATAATAAAAGAAATGAATATTTCAATAATCAGAAAACATTCTTAGCATAGTAATAGAGAGAGAGAGAGAGAGAGAGAGAGAGAGAGGGGTGCTTACAATTCTGATGTTTTTAGAAGTGTCATCTAGAATGATCTTGAAGAAGTGGGGTATGGGAGCTGAAGATGTTGGAGTGTCATGAAGAGAAGCCATGGCTGAATTAACTCAAAAGCTTGATTGAGAGGTATGTTTCAATATCAAAAGCTTGAATGAGTTTTATGGAAGCATGTTAGACGGAGTTGATACAGTTCACTAAGCTCGAAAGGAATCTAATTATTTCAATAAACTGAAGGGTCATTACATTTTTTTTTTTTGGGGAAATGAAGAGACTACTTTTTTTTTGTGGATTACGAAGAGTCACTACTTTAGTCAGTACTTATTACGACTCCATGCTTGTAGATTGTTTTTTGGTCAATTTTAACTCATCTCCATTATGAGCATTCATTCTCACCATCATATTCAACAATACATCTGTTTTATGTGGAATATAGAGCAGCCAGTTTTTCCAGGAGTTTCTTAGACACAAGAAATTCAGCCTTTAATAGATTGTGGCCTGTGGAGTTGTTTGAATTCCAGTAGCCACCGTTTAAGGAATAAAATATGGATGATATCGGAAATATCGGTAGTCCAAAAATACAGAAATTTCGATGGAAATATCGGGATATTATCGATATTTCGGTCAATGTCGTCAATATTATCGATATTTTGGTTCATGGATATCTAAAATATCGATGGTATCGGAAATATCGGTAGTCCAAAAATACGGAAATTTCATGAAAATATCGAGGATATTATGGATATTTAATTCCTTGTTAAGCTTCTTTTCTTTGTGCACAAAAAAAAAACGCTTCTTTTATTTAATTTTTTACGGTATTTCACTTAATTGAAAACTGTTAATATTCTGTAACCCAAAAACTGTTAATATTCAAATGACCTCAAAAACTATCTCAAAAAGGAAAAAGGGTAAAAAAAAAGACCTCAAAAACAAAGCAAAACACTGGGTGACTTGAAGCACTGACGTATGAGTTGATTGAATTGAGTGATTGAGCAATTAATTACTCTCTTCTTTTTTGTTGGTCAGGTCAAATAATTACACTTTTAAGTCGGAGTAGAAACAGAACAGTAGACAAATGCAAGAAATATATTCTGAAACTACAGATTTGTTCCTTCAACTTTAAAACGCAACTTAAAGCTTTGAAACACATCACAAAGCTTTTGAACTTCAAGTCTTCAACCATGACTTCTCTTCGCAGGGAAATTGGTAACCCTACAAAAAGATTCTCCTCTTCCACTCCCCATTTCTTTATGATGATTCCAAAGGGTACTTCTGGAGACATCAAACTTGTAAGCAGCTCTCTCTCTCTCTCAAACTGTAGTTTGCTCATATCACTGCATATATAATTTAGTAAACGGAACCTGGTAATGCTCGAAGTTTCCAATTTGCGTAAGAATCATTACTGATGATTGAGTCCATTGGGTTGTTTTATTTCAAGTTTACTCTTTAATAATTTATTATAAAATATATGGCAACCTTTGTCTGTGCGTTTGATAAATTTTGGTGCAGTGGTTATGCAAATATCATGCAAGTATTTTCTTTAATAGTGCTCGCTCACACTTATGACTACACAAAAACAGAACCGCGCTGTTTTTCTATCTGAGAGAGAACTGGGAATACAAATTAACGAAAAAGATTCAGAAACAACAGCTTTGTTTGTTCCATAAACTTTGAAACACTTCTTAAAGCTTTGAAACTTGAAGACTTTTCTTCGTAGGGAAATCCATAACTGGCCAAAATGTTATGCATGGGGTCTTTATCTCAACGATGACTTTTTCTCTCTATTTTATCTTGCATCGCCATATTGGTCTAATTTGACAGACCAGTTCTTCCATCCGAAACCCGAAGGATGGCATAAGTACTTGTCTGGATAAGATGTTCTTTGACAAACGAGGATGACAAGTTCTGGAAAAAGAAATGAAAAAGAAACCAGAAGGAAAGCAGGAAAGACGTTGATAAAATTTTGGAGAGAGTTTCTGATTTAATTTTCTTTCTAAAAGGAATGTGATGGCTCTATAGAACGCTTACCATATGATGCTCATGGATATAAGTGGCATGCATAGCAATCTTGAAAAAGGGTATTTAGATGAGAAAGCGTTTGCTCTCTCAACAGCTCTCTCAAGAGCTATATATGGAGGTTTCTCTCTTGTTTTTCTTGGGACTGGTGGAAAATCATCTAGGATTTCAATAGAATTATTGTCAGAATCATCACCAGACTCATCACCAGAATCATCAGTAGAATCATCACCAGAATCATATCCAGAATCGTCATCAGCTGGCGACAAATTAGTCCCGAATTAGGCAACATATTAACCAACATATTCACAAATTAACCAAACATATTACTCACCTGGTGACAAGGTACAATTTGCAGCTTTTGTAGCGCAGAACAAGACAACATCAAAGACACACATCACCAACTTCCAAATTATTGTCTCGTACAAATGTCGTCCAACCACTCAGGAATATTACTCTTCCTCTGGCATCTTGTCCTAATTTGACAGGCCAAGTTCTTCCATTTGGAACACAAAGTACGATGTTGGTCATGAGTCCAGTTAATATGTTCCTTGGAAAATTTGGCTGGCAAACGCTGCAAGAGAAAAAGGAAAGCAGTAAAGACTTGTAAAACTTTAAAGAGTATTTATGATTAATTTTTTATGTAAAAGGAAGTATCTATGTTAGTTTAATTCTTCTCAGACTGACATGTACCCATAGAAGTTAACAGAAGTTGTACTTGAAGCCTCTATAGATAGCTTACCAAATAACTTCTATGGAGAAACGAGTGATGCATAACAACCCAACAAAAAGGGTATTCGGACCTGAACGCCTTGGCTCTCTGAAGAGCTATATCTTTTCCAGTTGCCGCAACTGGATCAATCCTCCTAGGAACCTCAGTTCCTCAAACTAGGAACTTTCGAGTCCTAGATGCCCCACAAACATCTTTGATTTTGCTTTCTGCTTTACTAATTGAACATGTTCTGTTTTTCTTGTGAGGCTGTGGTTCTATTGGAGATTTCTTCCTTGTTTTTGGGCATGATGGATAATCGTCCACAGTTTCATTAGAACCATCATCTTCATATGTTTCTTCCATCTTGGGTATAGTTTGTTCCTCATCAACATCTGCAGGCACATAACAATATATGACAGTGAGGGATAGTTGTCTATCGCACTTCCATCAAATAATAAATTCAAAAATTAGTCGACAACTTACCTGGTGATAAGCTGCAATTTGGAGTTTCTGTAGCACGGAAAAAGACAACATCAAATAAAGGTTTAATGTTGCTAATCAACTCAAAGACACACAAATCACCAATTTCCAAATGATTGTCTCGCAGAAACATCCCCCAGCCACTCTGGAATCTGATTCTTCCTCTGCCCCAGTGGCCTAATTTGACAGGCCAAGCTCTTTCACCCGAAACACAAAGGATGTCATTATCATGAACCTGGTTAAAATGTTCCTTTGACAAACTTGGCTGGCAAAGACTGAAAGAAAAAAGGGAAGCAGCAAAGACAATAATAAGATTCTGGACAGTACTTATGATTTATGTTGCTTTGTAAAAGGAGGTATCTGTGCTAACTTAATTCTTTTCAGACTGAATGTGTAGATAGAGTTAGCAGAAATTGTACATGATGCCTCCATGGAAAGCTTACCAGGAAACCTCCAAGGATATATGAGAGATGAATAGCTTAGCAACCTCTAAAAAGGGTATTCGGATTTAAAAGCCTTAGCTCTCTCAAGACATGATCTATACATACAAGTTAGCAGAAGTTGTGATGGCCCAGCATGGCAGTACAGAGAAAGCTTACGATAGCCATCAATATTAGTGCGCCCCATGGAAACCATGAAAAAAGGGTTGTCAGACTTGAAAGCTTTAGCTCTTTGAAGAGCTATAGCCTTCCCACTTGTAGTCGATGGATGCAGCCTCCCAAGAATCGGTTCTGTTCGCTTTGGGAATCTTGCAGTGATAGACTTGCCTCCACCATGTCTTTTGGCAGGAGAATCAACTTTGCCTGCTAAAGAATATAATAGGACATTACAAGTAAGGAGACAAACACACAGAAAACACAATAATGTAAAAGATCAAAACAAAAATGTACGAAATTTTCATTTCTGATTTGGACCAATTATCATTTTCAATTTACTTCTCAATCATCATTTCATAAGGTTGAGTGTTTCTTGGTCTAATTAAGATGTTTGGTTTCTGCTTTACCGCTTGAGCTTGTTCTGGTTTTCTTGTGAGGCCGAAGACACTGCAACGGAGATTTCTCCCTTGATTTTCTGGGGCGGGGTAAAGATTTGTCTAAGATTTCAGCAACATCACCAGAATCATCACTAGAATCATCATCAGAATAATCATCAGAATTGGTTTCTTTCATCTTGGGCATTTTTAATGCGTAGTCAATCTGTTTGAAACTTTGATCAAATATGCAAACGTTGAATTTAGAATTCCCTTCTTTCATCTTGGGCATTTTTCAGTAATGATTCTTATGCAAATTGGAAACTTTGAGCATTACCAGGTTCCTTTGACTAAGTTGTATGTATAGAGAGCAGAGCAAACTACAGTTTGAGAGAGAGAGAGAGAGAGAGAGAGAGAGAGAGAGAGAGAGAGCTAGCTGCTTACAAGTTTGATGCCTCTAGAAGCACCCTTTGGAATCATCATGAAGAAATAGGGAGTGGTAGAGGAGAATCTTTTTGTAGGGTTATCAATTTCCCTACGAAAAGAAGTCATGGTTGAAGACTTTAAGTTCAAAAGCGTTGTGATGAGTTTCAAAGTTGAAGGAAATCTGTAGTTTCCTTCATTTGTCTTCCCAGTTCTCTGCCAGCTAGAAATACAGGGTTCTGTTCTGTTTCTATGTGATTTGGCGGTGACCAATTTATTTAATTTTTTTAACGAAGGTGGTGACCAATTTACTCGGGATTAAATTAATTGACCTGACCAATAAAAAAGTAATTGATCACTCACTCAACTTAATCAACTCAACGTCAGTCTCACTCACCCAGTATTTTTGAGGTCTTTTTTATTCTCTCTGTTTTTTGAGATAGTTTTAAGGTCATTTTTAGTGTAGGCGTATTTGTATTCTTTGGGATTATATTTTTTTCGTCAATATTGTGATGAATGCAAAAATGTGTGTAGTAGTTGCATTTTTGTCGTCAATATTGCGAAATACCGTAAAAAAAAAATTTTAAAAAGAAAAGAAGCTTTTTTTAATTGTCACAAAGAAAAGAAGCTTATAAACGTTTACAAATGTGTAAAATTTTAGTAAACATTCTTCTCTTAAAGAATGTGCAGCTCAAAGAAAATAAGCTTTTTTTTCTTTCAATGAGCAGCTCAATTGCTTAATTTGCAGAGGCAGACAATCCACTAGATAATTAAGTTGGCAATTGGAATTCAAACACTCAATTTCTTGTGTCTACGAAACTCCTGGAAAAACCAGCTCTACATTCTACATAAAACAGATGTATTGTTGAATATGATGGTGAGAATGAATGCTCATAATGGAGATCAATTAAAACTGACTAAAAAAGAGTACAGAGATATCCTAGATAATAATAGATTTACATTGAAGCATTTTCAAAAGGGCTGTTCAAGATGAAAACTGGTATTCAAAATAACAAACAAGGGCAAATATATATATATATATATAAGCAACTTAATTTGCAGGCCTCCTCTGCCTTCAATGTTCAGATTCAACAACTTCATCTATCAGGATTCAGGCTTCTCTTTCAATTTGCGGTTGTTGAGTCTCGACTCTCTCGAGTGTGATAAAAGACAACATCAAATAAAGGTTTGATGCTGTTAACCAACACAAAGATACACACATCACCTTTTACCAAACTATTCTCCCTCACAAATTTCGGCCAGCCACCTTGGAATTTAGCTCTTCTAGCATATTGGCCTAATTTGACAGAACATGTTCTTGCACCCGAAACCCGAAGGAAGACATAATTATTTGTCGGCTTAAGATGTTCCTTAACAAACGTGTATGGCACATTCTGGAAAAAGAAAGAAAGATATAAATATATGAAGGAAAGACGATGATAAAAAATTGGAGAGAATGTTTATGATTTAATTTGCTCTGTAAAAGGAATGGGATGGCTCTATAGGAAGCCTACCATATTACGGTTATGAATATAACTGGTACGCATAGCAACCTTGAAAAAAGGGTGTTTGGATTTGAAAGCATTAGCTCTTTGAAGAGCTGTAGCATTTCCGCTTGCAGGGAAATCAACTTTTCCTGTTGAAGAATATAATCAAACATTACTGGTTAGAACATAACAAAATAAGGTTAACAAAATAGATGAATCTTTGTTTTTTCATGGACTTCTCAAACTTCATTTCATCATATTGAACGTTTCTTAGTCTGACTAAGTTTGATCTTGGGGTAATTCTACTTTACCACTTGAACTGGCTTTGTTTTTCTTGTGAGGCTGAGGACATGGCATTGGAGATTTCTCCTTTGTTCTTCTTGGGGAAGGTGTACAATTTTCTATCATTTCAACAGAATCGTTATCAGAATCATCAGAAAGATAATCAGCATCACCAGACTCATCACTAGAGTCATAACTAGGATCATCATCTTCATTAGTTTCTTCTATCTCAGGCACTGTTTGTTCCCTATCACTGGGGCAATTTGCAGCTTCTATGGCGGGAAAAATGACAACCTCAAATAAAGGCTTAACCTTGTTGCCAATCGACTCAAAAACACACACATCATTAACTTTCAAATTATTTTCACGCACAAATGCCATCCAACCAGACTGGAATTGAGTTCTTCCTCCTCCATATTTCAAATTAACAGGCCAAGTTCTCCAATCCAAAACACTAAGGATAACCTCACCAGAATTCTTAATAGGATATAGCTTGTGAAACTCGGATGGCAACCGCTGGAAAAAAAAAAGTGGAAAGAAAGAAGAAAACAATAAGAAAATCTTTAAAGAGAAAGAACACTAATGATTGTTCCACTGATATACGTAAACAGAATTTGTTATGGCCCAGCCAGCAAGCATGGTTGTCTATAGAAAGCTTACCAACAAGAACCCTGTGATATAAGAGGGCTTCATGGCAACAATGACAGAAAAAGGGTGTTGAGATTTGTAAGCATTAGCTCTCTGAAGAGCTATAGCTTTTCCACTTTTAGGCAATGGACGGATACTCCCAAGAAACCTGGGTGTTCGTTTTTCGAATCTTCGAGTGCTTGATGTGCTTCCACTGCCTAATTTAGCAGGATAATCGTCTTTCCCTGTTAAAAGAATACAACAGGGTATTGCAAACAAGAACATAATGTCAGAAAACACCACATGGTAATTATTAAGAACATGTAATCTATTAGTTTCATTTCTGATTTAGACTTCTGAAACATCAGTTTATAAAGTTGCGTAATTTCTTGGTTTAATTCTGCTTTACCTCTTGAACTTGTCCTGTTTTTCTTATGAGGCCTGGGACAAGGCAATGAAGATTTCTTCCTCGTTTTTCTTGGGCAGGCTGAATCGTCTGGTTGTTCTTCGACAGAATCATCACTAGAATCTTCATGAAAATCATCGTCTTTATCATCAGTTTCTTCAATCTCCTGCTTTCTCAAAGGATAGTCAATCTCTGTGCAAGTTCTATCAAATATGCAAACCTGGAATTTGGAATTCCCTTGATATCCAAAAACTAGCCAGTGACCTCTGTCTAGGGAGTAAAACTCAGAGAAGTCTGCCCAACCCTTGTCAAACCACACCTCACCATCCAATCTTCTGAGGTCTACTTTCCATGCTGAACCACTTCCACTTGGAAGCTCAAGAGATACTGGATTTGATAGATCATCCCCATATTTCATCACAAATTTCTTAGGAATGCTCTGCACCACAGAGATTGTGTCACGTAACTGATCAAAACGTGAAAAGAATCATCTTTTTTTTTGTGCGGATAAAAAATGAGTCATCTCAGACTTCTCATAACATAACAAACATTTTTCACACATGTCTAGCAATATAAAGAGAGTGCGAGAAAGAGAAAGATGCTTACAAGTTTTGCGTCTCTGGAAGTGTTACCCTTTAGAATGATCTTAAAAAAATGGGGAGTGGTAGGGGAAAATGTTGGCCAGACATCAATTTCTTGGGGTAAAGAAGCCATAGCCGAACTTCTGTGGTGTTTAGTTTCAAAGCTTTGGAAGAAGCTGTGGTTTACTTGAGTAATATGACGGTAAAGTAATGGAGTTATGCAAAATGTCCAATTAAGTTGGGAAATAAACCAATCAAATCAATCCTTGTCGTAGCCATTATATCATGTCAGTGAAAGGACTTACACTGATGACTTTTTGAGTTGGCTTTGATTATTTTTTTTTTGGGGTCAGATTTGAGTTGTCTTTGATTAGGTTGATTGAATGGAGCCAAAATATATGAAACTAATATAAAAGTGCTTCCTATATTCAGATATGGGGAAAATATTGTAGTAAATTCATCCGCCTGGGGCACATGGGATCATCCCCCATGAAGTTAAGACTCGACATTGACTGCCTTGATAAGTAAAAAAGAAGGGCACCAGCTCATAGTTAAAGAATTTTTGTTTTCTCTATTTACCCCCTGCTATTCCCAATAAAAGTAAAACTATATAAGAATAAAAAATTACAAAGTGTAGTATCGTATGATTCTTAATCTTGTTTTTAAAGTTAAGGGAAGAATTGCCGGGTCTAGTCTAAGGGGTGTTTATGATCCCGTTCTTACCCTAAATCGAAATTAAAACTGGCATTATTTATTTTGTCTGATTTGTTTTGGTTTTGACCAAAAAAATTATACAATTCGGGACGGTCTGGTTTCCCTTTTCTTTTTGAATTTTGTTTAATAAAATCAAACTAAAATTTTATTTTTTGGACTTAAAAAATCACAAATGATCCAATTTCATGCAATGGGAGAGGTAGAAAAAGAGAGGTGATTTGGAGTTGGGCTTGGAGAAATATTAGTTATGGGCTTATAAATTTAGCATTGGGTTTAAATATTTTATTAAAAAAATTAAAAAGTTGGTCTGATTCAGCCCAGTCTGATTTTTCCCTTCAAGAATTAGAACCGGACCAAACTAGTCTAGTCTAATTTTAGGTCAACTCGGTCCAATTTTTTGTCAGGCCGATTTTTCCCAATTCAGCTCGGTCTTTCAGTTTCAATGTCCACCCTTAGTTTAGCCTAGTGACAAATGGCTTGAACTTGTAGACAAGAGGTCTTAGGTCCAAATCCCATGGCATCTTGATTGTGTTGTGTGTGTAAAAACCCCTCATCTTGAGGGTGGAATTTGTGAGTGGGGTTATTTGATCTACAAAGCACTAACATTCAAATGTATGAGTACACATGCATGGAAATGGGAATGGGCTTCATATCTGATTGCTAACAGGTATCCATGGCCTAAAGAATAGAAGTTCAGAAACAGCAACCAATCAACTCCATTACTCATCAATGGTCAATTTATCCAATTTACCAGGATTGTTCACATGCTTTTAATTTTGTGAAAAAAAAAACACTTAGGCCTAATTTATTTATAGCAATTTTAGTGAAATCTCCAATCTAGATAAAAAAACATGCATGTTTTAAGCTGGACATAAATCTAGACCCCATGGCTGCACCACAGATGCTAGACAGTACAAAAACATGTGCTTGTAGAATGAATGGCAAAGCCGAAAGTTAGATATAATAAACAAAATAAAATCCCATTTTGCTAACCAAAATGTTAAACACTCGATCACATTAAACTTTAGTAATCAACTAGAAACTAAGCGATCTTTGTTTGGGCAGTGATGAGCCCCTAAAAATAAAAAAACCATTAGAGAAAGGAGTTACTTGTTCAAAAGGAAATCATTTTAGAATTTTGGCCCAGGCTCCAAAAAACTCAGGACCAGCTCTGGCTTTACGACTTGAACTTGTTCTCTTTTTCTTTTGAGCTAGTGGTGCTATTGGAGAACTCTCCTCTGTTTTTGGGAAGGGTGGAAAAACTCAGGATCATCTTCATGATCACTTTTAGTCGATGGATACATCCTTTCAAGAAACCCAGGTGTTCGTTTTTGGAATCTTCTTGTGCTAGACGCGCCTCCAATACCTTTTTTTAGCAAGAAACCCATCTTTACCTGTAAAAAGATTACCATAAGATATTAGAAGCAAGAACAGAATGGCAGAAAATAATATGGAACTTTGCATTCGATTGACTTCTCAAATATCATTTCAGAAGGTTGAGAGTTTCTTGGTCTAATAAAAAAATGGAACCACATTGCGTAGGTTGATGTTGGTGATCTTGTTAGTTTGATAGGGCAGATAATCTCATGAACAAATTCTGTATGGAAAGAAAGCAGAAATTAAAAACCCACAAAAGAACTGATACATCTTGCAATTAGAGGAAGGAGTCTGACTTATCCAATTGGTTAACTGACTTGCATACACAAAAAAGAAACAGTATTAAGTCTTAAAGAACAATTGCTAAGGACCTTTCACGAGATTTTCAAGATCTTTTCACAACCCTTGTTTTTCTTGGGGGTGGAAACTTGTCCAAGATTTCAACAGAATCGTCACTGGAATCATCATCAAAATCATCACTCGAATAACCATCTTCATTATCAGTTTCTTCCATCATAGGTACTGTTTGTTCCCCATCATTGGTGCACTTTGAACCTTCTCCAGAACGGAAAATGACAACATCAAATAAAGGTATACCGCTGTTGGAAATCGACACAAAAACACACACATCACCAATTTTCAAATGATTGTCATGCACAAAGTCCATCCAACCATGCCCGAATGTGGTCCTTCCTTTACCACAGTTCAAATCAACAGACCAAGTTCTCCCATTTGAAACTTGAAGGATGACTTCACAGGAATGCTTAATAGGATGTAGCCTGTGAAACTTGGATGGCAACCACTGAAACAAAAAAAGTAAACCAAGGAAAAGAAAGTCAGAAAATGTTTGACGACAGAGAATATTAATGATTAGTCTACTGATATAAGTAAAGAGAATTTGTAATGGCTCAGCAGGTTGTCTATAGAATGCTTACCAAACTCCAATTGTTGATGTAATTGCGTCTCATGGAAACAATAAAAGCAGAAGGGTTCTGCGATTTGAAAGCATTAGCTCTGTCAAGAGCTGTAGCTTTTCCAGTTCGATTGCCAGATGTGCCTCCACCACCTTTTTTGGTTGGAAAATCATGTCTCCCTGTGAACATATACAACAAGGATATTATAAGAAAGAATAGAATAGCAGAAAACACAATAAGGTAATAAAATAGAATCATATAAGTTCTTTTCTTTTCACGTCTGATTTAGAACAATGCGACCCATTTTGTAAGTTGGTGTTGATTTCTGCTTTACCACTTGAACTTCTTCTGCATTTCTTGTGAGGCCGAGGACAAGGCAATGTAGATTTCTCCCTTGTTTTCCTTGGGCAGGGTGGAAAATTAAACATTTCAACGGAATTCTCATCAGAATCTTCAAAAGAGACATCACGAAAACCATCACGAGAATAATCATCGCATTGAGTTTCTTCCATCTGGGGCATTGTTAATGGATAGTAAACCTCTGTGCAACTTCCATCAAATATGCAAACACGGAATTTGGAATTCCCTTCATATCCAAAAACTAGGCAGTGACCCAAGTCTAGAGAATAAAACTTGGAGAACCCTGGCCAACCTTTGTCAAGCCAAACCTCACCATCCCATCTTCTGAGTTCTATTGTCCACTCTGAACCACTTGGGAGCTTCAGATACACTGGATTTAATAGACCATCACCACATCCCATCACAAATTTCTCTGGAATCCTCTGCACAATAGGAACAAGTCAAGTAACTGACCATAATGCATAAAACACCTCCGGATCTTTTTGTAGCTAAGAAATGAAACATCTAACACGCATTACCAATTGAAACTCCATCTACACAGAGAGAGAGAGAGAGAGAGAGAGAGAGAGAGAGAGAGAGATAGAGGTGCTTACAAGTTTTCTGTCTCTAGAAGTGTTGTCTAGAATGAGTTTGAAAAAATGGGGAGTGCTAGGTGAAAATGTTGGGCAGGCCATATAGATGAACTTCAAAGCTTTGTCTCCGGTTTGTAGAAGAATCTGAAGAAAGCCAATAGTTACTTGAAATATTGGAGGTATACAGGAGCAAAAGTAAAGTCCAATTAAATTGGTATCCAGTAGAATCACTGCAAAAGAACCCAAATTGCTACTCACAAACACAATTCTTATGCTTGTTCTCAAATTTCAAAGTTATATCTTAGTGCCAGGAAAAGGATGTAAATGGAAAAGTTTGAATATCACCAGTTACCCACTTCACAATTTTACAACGTGAACGTGTATCTTACTTTTCAAATAAATAAATGGTTTTTGTTATAAACGAAATTCTCATTTTTATCCTTCTTCTCCCAATCCCAGCAACAGCCATGGAAACCAAACAGCCACTTCAATTCTCTCTCTCTATCTTAGATTACAGACATCTACCAGTTTAATTGAAAACAAAAAAACAAAAACCCAAGAATCTCTTTTTCTTGGCGACTATGAAGCTGGCAAGGGGAAAAAAAGAAGATCAAAACTTACAAGCTTTCCACCTCAAAGAGCCTGCTGAAGGAAAATCTTGAAGAAGCTTGGCGTGTCCACTGGAAAGGCAGCGCCTTTACCCTCACTCCTGCTCCACACGAACCCAGTTTTAGTTTCAGAGAGTTGAAAGTAGTGTAAGCTCTGCTTCAATGATGAGAGTATGAACGTTTGATCCCTTCTTTGTTGGAGAGAGAAGGACGTTGGAGGTCCTTAATTATGGAGAGAGAAAGTCTTGGGTTTTTGTTGGAGAGAGGGCTGTGAAAAGTAATTGTGGGTTACTGGTAGTTGAGGAAGAACCTTTGGTTAATGACCTTCACTGGTTCTGACAAAAGTAAGTATATTTTACAATAATGAAGATAGGAAGCTTTTGAAACCCCATTTTTCTTCATCTTTATTTAATTAAGAATTCTGGTTTAAGTGAAATTTGTGCAGCTAGGTAGCAAACGGATATGAATTAATGCACACACACGATGTCTGCCTAGGAAACTTTAGTTTAAAAGATGATTTATGCATCAAAATATAGTAAGTTGCACCTACAATAAATCCGGGATTGTATACAACATCAGAAATATTTTAACTACAAGGTGACTCCCAAGTATCCAGAGATCCTTTCGACCAAAAAAAAGTATCCAGAGATCCTCTTTAACTACAGCAAATAGTGGTCCATTTACATAGCAAAATGTGATAACTGGGCTCTTGGCATCCCTCTTTAAATGACATAACTTGGCCTAATCAATGTCTGAAAATGTGAACTTTCAGTACAATGTCGTTTCTCACGATGAGCTCGAACGTACAAACATCTCCTCCCCTCAAACAATTTTCCGTCGCAAATGCAGGCCAGCCACCAGAAAGTTTAGCTCTTGATTCTTTAGTCCAACCAATCAAATTCACAGGCCACGATATCTCTCTAACCTGAAGAGTCACGGTTTGCTTCCTCCGTTTGACGAAACTCCGGGCAAACATAACTGGTACATGCTGCATAAGATGGATATATGGTACTCAACACAATCACTATATGGAAATGAAACTCTATGCAAACCAAGTGAGGATTAGTAAATAAATAATGGAGGTGATTTTGAACTAGTGCATAGACAACATATATACATATACACATCTATGCACAAGCAATTAGCTTACATTTAGTATTTATGTTTGAAGCTAAGTTGTATAAGTATGTACTTGTAGAACCTACCAATGGATGATATATTGACCCTACAGTGGCTCTAAAGGATGGATTCTTTGGGATGAACCTGTTGGCAGCTTCAAGAACCCTTGAAGATGAATTTAAAAGCCTTTGCGTAATCTGCCCATCAGTCTTCAACCCTTTGTACCTGCCTACAGTACAGCCAACAAAATATAATCTGAATTCCTCAATCTTAATTTTGGGAATGTCCCATTCTCATGGCCTAACCAATTTCAAGAGAAGGATATTAAGCAATGAGGTTGTATCTTAATTGTTTTGGTAGGAAACACAATAAGGTAAACAACAAAAAACCCAGATATAACACTCCGTACTTTTGATTTCTGATTTAGACCAATGTGTAGCCTTGTTTTTCATTGCTCCTTTGGCATGGCCTGCCTTTCCAAAAGCTAAAAAATAAAAAATAAATAAAACAGAACAAATCATATATGTGTATGCATTCATAATGTTGCACAAACTAAACATTAACAACTGATTACTTACCTGGAGGCAAGGAGCAATTTGCAGCTTCAGTAGCTCGGAAAAAGACAACTTCAAATGAGAGTTTAATGTCCTTAATCAAGATAAAGACACAAACATCCCCGAGTTTCAAATTATTGTCCCTTGCAAATACCCTCCAACCTTGCTGGAATCGGACTGTCGGTTTTAGATATGCCAACTTAACAGACCAAGTTCCTCCGTCCGAAACCTTAAGGATGGCATTAGCAGGCTGCTTCATAAGATGTCCCTTGGCAAACCCTGCTGGCACAGTCTTTAAAAAATGGAAAGCAGGATATTAGACAATAAGAACAGTTTTGAAGAGAGAATATTGATTTATTATTTTGCTTAATACTTTTCACGCGGCCTTAAATTATTAGACTATGGAAATAGTTGTAACTTATTTTTAGAAAGCTTACCAAAGGACCGTATGGGATGTACGGTGGCTGCATGACAACAGTAAAAGAAGGGCTTACAGATTCAAAAGCAATAGCTCTCTGAAGAGCTATAGCTTTTCCACTTGTAGTTGATGCATGCATCCTCCCAGCACAATCTTTGACCTCTGATGGTGCTAATGGAGATTTGTCCCCTGTTTTTGGGCAGGAGGGAAACGTGTCCAATGTTTCAACAGAATCATTATCTGATTCATCTTCCTCTGTTCAAGATTATAATGAGACAAAACACAATAAGAAAAAATGTATATATTATATTCCTTACTTTTCATTTCTGATCTTGAGCAATCTGAGGCTTTGTTTCTCAGTGAAGTTTGAGTCTTTGTTGGTCTAAAGTTGATGTTGCATTCTGCTTTATTACATGTTCTCATTTTCTTGTGCGGCTGAGGACATGGCAATGGAGATTTCTCCCTTGCTTTTCTTGGGCAGGGTGGAAAACCATCCAAGATTTCTACAGAGGTATCATCATCATCTTCTTCTTCTTCTTCATGATCAGTTTCTTCCATTTCGGGCTTTGTTATGTGATATTCAACCTCAGTAGATGTTCTATCAAATATTAAAACATGGAAGTTTGAGTTCCCTTCGTATCCAAAGACTAGCCAATTAGCGTAGTCAAGATAGCAAAACTTGGAGAACTCTGGCCAACCCTTGTCAAACCAAACCCCACCATTATTGCATCTTCTGAGTTCTATTTCCCATTCTGCACCATTTGGAAGTTTAAGATATACTGGACTTGATAAATGTTCTCCATATTTCATCACAAACTTCATTGGAATTTTCTGCAGAACAGAACATGTTAAAGCTTCAATAAAAATAACAAAAGAAATGAATATTTCAATAATCAGAAAACATTCTTAGCATAGTAATAGAGAGAGAGAGAGAGAGGTGCTTACAATTCGGATGTTTTTAGAAGTGTCATCTAGAATGATCTTGAAGAAGTGGGGTATGGGAGCTGAAGATGTTGGAGTGTCATGAAGAGAAGCCATGGCTGAATTAACTCAAAAGCTTGATTGAGAGGTGTGTTTCAAAATCAAAAGCTTGAATGAGTTTTATGGAAGCATGTTAGACGGAGTTGATACAGTTCACTAAGCTCGAAAAGGAATCTAATTATTTCAATCAACTGAAGGGTCATTACTTTTTTTTTGGGAAAATGAAGAGTCACTACCTTTTTTTTTTTTTTTTGGTGAATTACGAAGAGTCACTGGTTTAGTCAGTACGCATTTATTACGAACCCATGCTTGTTGATTGTTTTTTGTTTTTTGTTTTTTTTATTCATGTCTTTGTCTCTTCCATTTTTTTTTCTTTTGAGATATAGTTACTTCTTCATGTTTAAACAAAAAAACATAAGTTATTTTTCCAATATTATCTGTGTGCCACTTATTTTTCTTCACTTTGGTTCAGTTGGTTTGGTTTAGTTTCCTTCATGATTTTTGTCAAAATTAATTGAACTAAATCATTTTATTGTAATTTGTTTAGCTATAATTTTGACGTGAAATCGACCCACCCTTTATCAGGGATAATATTTTTACTCAACCATAATTGGTGGTGATCAAAGAATTGGTGTTTGGTAATAAATTTGGTCAAAATAAATTGTCCATAGGTAATGGTTGTACGGATGAGAATGTCCTTAGTAGTTAGCCCCAAGCATTGGTATTTTGTCCCTTTTCATCGTGCACCTACCTAGGAATTAAGTTGATGGAAAGCTAAGAGCAAGTGCAGCGGTACAAGCCCGGGGGTGTGGGACCCAGGGGCCCGAGCCCAAAAACAGTTTCCGGTAGGGGAGCCTGTGGGGAGAGCGGGACGCAATCGGGCAGGCCCGCGGGGAGGGAGCCCGAGGCCCACTGGGGTGACGCCAAGAGCCAGTTTTTATCACATAGCTGCACGCGCCAACGGTAAAAAAATTTGACTCGCGAGCCGACGCTGCCAGCTGCCCGTGCACGCGTGAATCGCCACGTGTCGCTACTGCGGGTGGCTATCGCTTTTTTTTTTTTGAAATCCAACGCTGCTGATTTTGGGCCAAAAAATCTTTAAAAAATCTTTAAAAAATTCAAAAAAATACCAAAAAAATACTAAAAAAGTATGCAATTTTTTTCTATAAATACCAACCAATATCCTTCACTTTCAACACCAAATACTCATATATTTTCATCTCCTTCTAATATTTTTCACTTTCTACACAACATTTTCTTCACTTTCAAGTGTCATTTTTTTTCCCATCTTATGGCATCATCCGTTGAAGCCGGAGTTCCATGGTCAACCATTGAAGATGTTTTGTTGTGTGAGTCTTGGGTCCACGTTAGTCATTGTCCGATCACGGCAATGAGATGAAGTTCTCTCATATGTGGAAAAATTCATGCCGAATTTTTGGAAAGATCCTGGTCGAGTCTGCACGAAATGGCATTGGCTAGTAGGTGGAAGCTTTTGAATAAAGAGTTGGGCAAATGGAGAGATGCGTTGGCAAAAGCGATGGACAACCATCAAGGCCAAAATCTTAGCGATGAGGTATATTATTTGTAATTTCCGCTTTATTAAATTTAATGTCCTCATTTTTTGTAATGCTTCTTGCATTTCTAATATTTTTTTGAATGTATGTTGCAACCCTAATATAAAAATTAATGTTTCTTGCAATTTTAATAGTTTTTTGAAATGTATGTTGCAACTCTAATTTTTTTTTTTAATGTTTCTTGCATGTTTCTTGCATTTTCATTATTTTTTTTTAAATGTTTCTTGTATTTGCATTTTTTATTTTACTTGGCCCTTGCATAACTTGCATTTCCTTTTATTTTTTAACTATTTCTTGATTTCCATTATATTTTTTTTAATAGATTATGCAAGCACAAATGTGGTTTGGTGCTATTGGGCAAGGGAAAAAAACTTTCAACCATGAGCAATGTTGGGAGGTGGTGAAGAATTGTAAAAGATTCCAAATTATTCCCACGGGCCCGGCCGTCGTGTTGAACGAGACGCCTCCATAATTCAACGGCATCGGATTCACCTATGGAATCCCGATGAGTGAAGACTCACCAATTGAAAAGGCCCCGAGGCCTATTGGGAGAAAAGCGAAGGCGAAGGCGAAGAAAGGGAGTAATGATACATCTAAATTTTGGAAGAAATTGCAAGGCAAAGTGCAATGAGAATTGACATAGACTTGAAGACCCAAGAACACGAGAGGGCAATTCAAGTAGAATATGCAAAAGAAAGAGAGTTTGCACGCAAAGAAAGGATTGAGAAGAAGGACCGAGAAACCATGGCCATGGATACAACCCATATGTCCCCCGAAACAAAACAATATTGGAAGTTAGAACGAAGGGATGTTATGAGAAGAAGACTTTTCCGTGACCAAGACGTATGGACCTAGCAACACGGATTGGTTAAATAATCAAAACCATTAAGTTAGTTTGCAATAGTTGTAATTCATGTATTTTATTTAATTAGTAGTAATTTTTAATTACTTGTATTGGTTTTATTTAATTAGTAGTAATTTTTAATTACTTGTATTGGTTTTATTTGAGTCATTAAAGAAAACATTCAATAAAACATCTTTTCATTCAAAATATTCCATACATCAAACAAAACATAATTAAAAATAAAAAACCACAACCAAAGCATCCCTTAAAATAAAACATAATCTAAACATAATTAAAAGTAAAACTTCTTAACTTCACTTCATTCACCGTCATTGCCATTCACCGCCCATAAATGCTCCATCAAGTCAACTTGACGCCGTTTCGCGGAATATAAGACGATTGCATCATCGATATCGATCAATCATACGGTCCATGAAACGTCCGGCCCTAACCAACGGTCAGGCTCCAATGGTTCTCCACTTGGTCCTACGGCCTTTCATAAACTCTTGTCAAGGCCGTGTTCATGGGATCCGGTTCAGACACCTCTACAAAGATCGTAATCATACTCATCCTCCACAATCATGTTATGAAGGATGATGCAAGTCATCATTATGCTCCTCAGCACCTCCTCATCAAGCATGCGCGCACTCTAATAATAAGCCACCGGCTCGAGGATACCAAAACACCTTCTCCACATCTTTTCAGAATCTTTCTTGATAGGCAAAGCAAATAACTTTTGCTTCTGGGATCGGGGATGGGGAATTGATTTCACAAATGTAGTCCACCTGGTAGATGCCATCCGCAAGATAATACGGGTCCTGGTAGACTGATATTGTTGATTTCAGGTGATTTTCTGGCTGCACCGCCAAAACGTCAACACCCCAGATTGACCAAAGACGCTCAAATCGCTTGAGATCCGCAACTTCAAGAAAGCATGCCAAACCCATGTATCAAATCCAAGAACGGCTTCAAGGATGATACTTTTTTGCCCTTTTCGATTCCCATAGTCTCCTTACAAGCAAAGCTTGGGCAATTTTTCCATTGCCATGCATGCAACGATGCTACCAATCATTCCCTGAAATCTCGAGCTTTGGCTTTTGTAAAAGCCATGGAGGTCCATGGGCGTAGGTCTCATGCAGTATTCTACAGAGTTTCAATCACACACAAAATCTTACCAAGCTCTCTAACGTAGTGGACTTCCCCATCCGGCAATCTTATCCACTGATCATGCACCATACGCCAACATTCGTATAATACCGTTAACTTTTGTTTCGAAGAAGTCCCGCAACTGAAGATCACACTTTTGAACAAAGTAGTCATCATAGTTGCAAATAGCATGCATGATTTTATTGAACAAATGGGGTTTCATTCTAAATCGCCTTCAAAATCAACATCGAATACAGAGAAGTTGGGATAAAATAATCTTCAATAAGATTCTTACCCCGAGAATGCCTATGTCTTTCCACATTCGGGCCACGACCGACTTGTGAACCACTGGCGGCTCGGTTTTCTTCATCAAGCATTGCCACCGCTTATGACAATTTGCTGATCTAGGTCTCTCGCGCCCTCTTTGCCTCGCAGCAGCTCTTCTACGCCTTCTTTCTCTAGTTTCTCGCTCTTGTTTATCCAAGATCTCGTCAATGTCCGACATATTGAGAATGGAGTATGAATTCTAAAATATGAGAAATGAAAATATGAGAAGAGCTCTCGGTTTGGAGAATGGTGTGAGAGTATGAAATAGCCAGCCTCCTGGTTTTATAGAAAAATTTAGGCAGACAGAGATGACACGTGGCGCGATTTTAGAGGGTGAAAATCTTATTCTCGAAATTTGAAATTCAAATGAAATTTATCTCAAATTTGAATTCAATGAAATTTATCTCAAATTTGAAATTCGGGATGAAATTTTTTGAAATTTGGAATTGAGATGAAATTTTTTGAAATTTGGAATTGAGATTAAATTTTTTGAAATTTGGAATTGAGATGAAATTTATCCTAAATTTGAAATTGATGAAATTGATCTCGAAATTTGAAATTCGATTAAATTTTTTTGAAATTTGGAATTCATATGAAATTTATTCAAATTTGAAACCTAAAAATCTTAATAAATATTGACACGTATTTAATCCAAAAAATCTTATCCGAAAATATTATCCAAATTACTTGTTTAGGTTACCAAAAAAAAAAAATGAATAGTAGTTGCCATGGCAAAAGGCAATTCTGGAAATGCATATTACTATTTGCAAGGGGGGACACTATTCACGTGAATAGTAGCCCCCTAGTTTCCCCCCTCCCCTGTTATGGCAACCCCAACGGTGGAGTTGCTCTAAGACGTGATGGAAAGCTAAGACGTGATAATATGCAAATAAACAAATTTGTGTCTATACAGAGTAGGGTGGGCATCAATCCGGTCAAATTGACTAAATCGGCGAATTCAAATTATAATTATGGGTGTGGTTTGGTTTGGTTTTATCAAGAAAAAGTCAAATGGTTTAAAATTCGAACTAGACTGTATATTGTTTGATTTGCTTTGGTGTTGGACTTTTGTAAACCGACTTAAATCGAACCGAACCATCTACTTGTATATTTATTTATTTAATTTTATTTTGCAAATGTAGTCCTCTAATTAGATATAACTAGATATGAATGTTGAATTTGAAGTTTGATAGACCTTTGAAGTTATTGATATTTGAATTTTAGCTATATTAGTTATTGAAATTTGAAGTTTTATGGAATGTTGAGTTTTAGGATGGTTTGATACACTAGAAAATGAAAAAAGTATGTAGTAAGTTGTGAATTTTTTGTTTGTAATTGGACTAACAATATTTAAAAAATGCAAAGGAAAAAGAATTGGACTTAGGGCCGAACCAAACCAAACCAAGCCGCCTTAAATTGGTTTAGTTTGATTCTGTTTCCTCCGTGATTTTTGTCAAAACCAAACCAAACTGTTATATTGTAATTGGTTTGGTTGCTGTTTTGATGTGAAACCAATCCAATCCGGACCGTGCCCGGGGTACTTAAGTGATCATTTATTTTTACCTTTGCAGTTCTTATTTCCTTTTACTTCAATAATAATAACTCTTGCTGGCAACGAGGTCTAGCCTAATAAAAAGTGTTTTGACTTGTAGACCAGCGGTCTTAGGTTCGAACCCATATGAGATCTTGGTAGTGTGTGTGTGTGAGAAACCCTACTCTCCTTGTAGCTATCAGTTGTATTTTTTTTTTTTAATAGAAAAAACCTTGCTAAAAAATCTTTGTGATTAACAATCATCTCCTTTTATACGATGTCTAGAAACTTAAACGATAAGATAATGCACCTAAAACTCTAAGATTTTTGTAAGATCAGAAATATTACAAGTATAGCACAATTAATTATTGTAGGTGCTAAAATATGCAAACACATCTCCTTTCTTTTTCAAGGTTATTAGCTATCGTTGGAGCTGCGCTATTATGGTTTATGAAGAAGAAGCTCATCAAAACCCACGTGAGAATCTTTTGTCCCCTCAGCCAAACCTTACGAGTCTCAGCAATATGTGCTAGCTAGCTGTTGTTTCCTTTTTTTAACCCACCAATGACCACAGCAGCATGATGATGGCTTTGTATCATTTCCACGTCTGGGATGATGATGGCTTTGTATTTTTCCTGAATTTGGCATTTTGAATTTTACTTTTTATCCTATTCATAATGTTCCAAAATATTGCAGAACCATATTATTAAAAGTTCAAAATAAAATTCATCTTCAAATAAAATA
The DNA here is from genome assembly GCA_024362665.1 of Prunus padus. NCBI lineage: Eukaryota > Viridiplantae > Streptophyta > Magnoliopsida > Rosales > Rosaceae > Prunus > Prunus padus. The sequence goes on along the minus strand of JANFAM010000007.1, from coordinate 15,369,166 downwards.
AATAAAACATGAGCACTTGGCATAAATTAAAATATTCAAATAAAATTACTCCCTCTCATATATAAATCTAAATAGTTAGCCACAAGTTAACCGAGAAGATAGAAACAACATATCACTCATAAAGCTACCTTATATATGCATCATTCTTCATCTTCAACTCGGAAAATGCCAACTTTGAATGCAATTTTATGAGGGCCCTTATTTATAATCTCAAACACACAGTCATCACCTTCTTCCAAATGATTGTCCTTCACAAATGCCCCCCAACCAAAATTGTGGAATCTTGTTCTTGGCCTCCCATTGTATACATTGGTAATGCACTTGACTGGCCAAGATCTCTCATCATTTGAGATCTGCAGGGTCACATCTAATGAAACACCTCTTGCACGTATGTGTTTGTTGGCAAAGGGGACACTTATTGGCTTCAAACATAAGAAAACACAAAATAAGAGAACCAATTTACCAAACCAAAATTGAAAATATATATATACATATATTAGGGTTGCTTACCAGGTGAGTTGATAAGTATGATGGATGCATTTTCATCACAAAAAATGGATTGTTAGATTTGAAGCTTAAAGCTTTTGAGTAGGCTAAATCTTCAAGTTCTGTCTTTGCAAAAGTTCTCAATGGAGCCTCTGATGCAGTAGACTTTCCTACATGATCGGAACCTGTTTAGCTCCCATGATTCAAAACCATGACAAGTCACCAAAGAAAAGAAGAACCAAAAAATATCATAACCAAATTTACAGAATTCTCTAAGGACTAGGTGAACTTACCATGAGTTCTTTTTTCCCTGTCATGCTTCCTTCCTTGACCTTCAGTTTCACTACTTGGATTGGAATTGCCTTCAGCTTCATCATCAGTACTTGAACTGAAATACTTCATCTCTAGAGTATTTCTCATGAAAATGCGAACTCTGAAATGGGAATGTTTCCCTCCATATGTGAAGAATAACAAGCAACCATGCTTTAGGGAGTAAAATTTCACGAATTCTGGCCATCCCTTTTGCAGCCAAATATCTCCGTTGCAGGGCCTAGTCAGTTTTACTGGCCAAACTGCACCATCTGGAACCTCAAGGAATACTGTGTCCGCCATTAAATCTCCATATTCCATCACAATCATCTTTGGAATTTTCTACAATATTAACAACTTCCTCAAATTAAGATATGTTCATGTATAAAATATGTGCATGAAAAATAAATAAATAAAAAGGATACAAAGATCGGACTACTTGCGGCATGCAGCTGGTTAATTTCCTTTGAGTTTGAGTTACCCTTTGAAAACTAATTAAATTTAGGGTTAAAGAGTATAACTTTCTCTTTTTCTTTTAGATGAAAAAGGAAAACATGTTAAGGTCTAAAATTTATAACTAGAAAAGAAGACTGACCATGAGAATAAAGATGAAGAAAAAGCTAGCTAGGTTTCAACTTACAAGCTTCCCATCTTGAAGAGCCTGCTGAACGACAATCTTGAGGAAGCTTGGAAATGGAGTGCTCACTTGAAAGGCAGGGCCTTTGCCCTCTCTCCTTCTCCCAGAACTCATATGATCAAAGTTAATGAGACTTTTTTTTTTCTTTTTCTGTTTTTGTTTTTGGGAAGCTTTCTACACTATGGAGAGCGTGATTGATGATATATCCATTTGTGAAGACATCAGAGAAGATGGCGTACCAACCATGTGCAAATGCTGTGTTTTTATTTAAAGTATTTAATGCAGATGTGGATGGGTTAGGAACTTAGGACCACATTGATCGAGACTTTTATGATATGCAGACATAGATGTAGACTTTTTTTTCGTATGAGCAAAGCTTGGCTCCTTAGGAGCTCCTCCTTAAAGCAATTGAGATTTTGACAATTGTCAAATTCCAAAACAAAGAAAGTTAGAAGAATTTCAAAATTAGAAAAAGTTAAATGAAATTGACAAGTGTCAAAACCTCATTTGTTTTGAGAATGAGCTCATTCTCAGTTTTAAGGAGCTAAGCTTTTTCCTTTTCGTATTTGTTTCCCTTCACGTATGTAGGCGAAGTCATAAGTATACTGCATAAATAAGCAAGACGCAGTCCCATGAAACAAATACAAGTTGGGCTGTTGGCAAGGGTTGCAGTTGGTGACATCTCAAGTGCATTAGAAAGTTTCTTCGTTTTAATTGAATGCAATTAGAACAGGGCTCATTGCCTTTTTATTTTTGTTGTAAACTACAGGGAGTTTCATAAAACCACCTACCACTAATACATCCGATAGTATCTAATGTGCCACTTTGAAACAACCCTAAGCACCCCAATAATCAGCATCTGAAAATGTTTACTACGAATGCAAGGTTGTTTGTGTCGATAAGCTCTTAAGACGCAAACATCTCCTTCTTTTAACCAATTTTCCTTTGCAAATGCGACCCAGCCAGCACTAAATCGATCGTTTAGAGGATGAAAAATCAGTCTCACAAGCCATGATCTATCTCCAACCCAAAGCATCACCAATTGATTCTCCATTAAAGTGAAATGCTTCCCAAAACTAACTGGAACATGCTGCATAACATAGATAAGATAGTATTGAATAAGGTGCTACATGGAGTTAATGTTTGAACCAAATGAAGTTGTATAATTATTTTTTGTCAATGACCCTTACCATCTTAAGGGATGGCCCCAAAGTGACTTTGAAAAATGGGTGGCTTGAGACGAACTGGTTGGCAACCCTCACAGATGAAGATGAAGAAGATGATGACTTGGATGAAGAGTGGGGAAAATACTCCGAACTTTCAGCATACTCATCATCTTCTTCATCAATTTCTTCAATCTGGGATTCTGTTATGGGATATTTAATCTCTGTGCCACTTTCATCAATTATCAAAACGTGGAATTTTGAGTTCCCTTCATACCGGAAAACTAAGCAGTTGCCATATTCCTGAGAGTAAAACTCAGAGAACTCTTGCCAACCTTTTCAAACCAAACCTTACCACTACATGTTCTGAGTTTGATATTCCATTCTGAACCACTTGGAAGCTTAAAGTGTATTTGATATGATAGATGCTCACCATATTTTTCCAGAAATGCTTTTGGAACCCTCTGCACAAACTCATAACAATACAATAGTATCAGATGAGAGAAAGTGAAGAAAGCAGAAAACCTCAGAGAAGAAGATGAAGAAAAGCTCTCAATGATTAAGTTACAAACTAAGCTTACACAGGCTTATATAGCATTGCCGACAACTTAATCTAATCTAACAAACATGGGAACTATGAACTAAGTCTGAAACTTTCTTGTAACTACACAAAAACCTGTCATGTCTACTTCATATAAAGCAATCTAGTGCAAAGCATGTACACATATATAGTTAAACAGAGACAATTGGGCTAGCTTACAAGTTTTTGGTCTCTGGAATTTTTGTCTATGGTCATGTTTAAAAAATGGGGAGTTGTAGCAGAAAAGTTTGGGCGAAGACTTCCAGGGATAAAAAGATAAAAGCTTTGAGTTGAGATGTATGTTCAAAATGAAGACCTGTGGCTAAGTGGCTTCATTTTTATGGTGGATTTGTTCTCTGTTGTATTCATTTAGTTACATGTGTGCCATCTCACCTAAAGTGAAGTACAGTGGTAGGGAGTTATGAAGGCTCTGCCAACCACAAACACTTCTATTAAAAAAACTTCTATTTCTAGAGTACCGCCGTGCGGCTATACGTTTGAAATAAATTTTTAAAAGCACAGCCCGGCTATACTCTTTTTAAAAACACAGGCGCTGAGCGGGTCCTTTTTTTTATTTATAAATAGTATAGCCGCGCGGCTATACTCCGGATTTATTTTTTTATAAAAATGAGTATAGCCGTGCGGCTATAAGCTTGCCACAAAACACGCTCTAAGCGCTGGAGTGTATTTTTTTTAAAAAAAATAAATAGTATAGCCGAGCGGCTATACTCCTGTTTTTTTTATTTTAAAAAGAGTATAGCAGCGCACGCCCTAAGCGCTGGGCGTGTCCTTTTTTCTCTTTGTTTTTTATAAATAGTATAGCCGCCGGCTATACTCTGGATTTTTTTTAAAAAAAGCGTATAGCCGCTCGGCTATACTCTGGATATTTTTAAAAAAGCGTATAGCCGCGCGGCTATACTCTTTCCACAAAAACACATGCCAAAGCGCTTGGCGGCCTCTTTTGGTTTGGTTTTTTTATAAATAGTATAGCCGTGCGGGTATACTCCTATTTTTTTATTTAAAAAGATTAAAGCCACGCGGCTTTACTGGGTCTTTTTTTTAAAAAAAATGTTTTTTTATAAATAGTATAGCCGCTCGGCTATACTCTTTACACATATATTTAAAACGTAACTACTAACAAAGAGAAGATTATGCCATTGAATGAGTATAGCCGAGCTTTGAACTATTCTATTTCTAGAGTATAGCCGCGCGGCTATACGTTTGAACTTTTCTATTTATAAAGTATAGCCGCGCGGCTATATTGTTTTGTTTTTTTTAAAAAACACACGCTAAGCGCTGGGCGGTTCCTCCGCCTCCCAATCCTCCATCCACTTCCACGTCATTGCCCCCTTCGAAACCCACTCTCACCGCGTCGCCGTCCAGCACTCTCTCTCCCTCGACGTCTCTCACTCTTCCTCTTTAGCTTCCCAACTCTCCAAAACCCTAAACTCTGAGCTCGAGAAAACCCCTTCCAGCCTCCGATCCTCGCTTCCCTCCATCCCCTACGACCCGATTGACCAGATCATCAAGCAGGACTTCGAGAAAGAGAAGCCCGTTCATGGGGTTTACTTGTATTTTCTGAATTTGGGTCCCCAGTCCAACCCTAAACCCAAGCCTTATGCTCATAAAACTATGGATCTGGGGACTCTTCCGCTGCTTTCACCAAGTGTTTGGGGAGCATCTGGACTGGCAAAGACAGGTATATCTGGATTGACTTGGGTGCTGGCCCGGTCGATTATGGCCCGGCTCTTTCTGGTGATGGGGTTTTGCCCAGAGGCAAGTTTCATCCTTTCGCGGCGCTGCACGGTCGTCCCAAGGCGCAAAAGGCGATGCTTCCTGACCTGGCTTCCTTCGTTTGGAGTGCTTACCAGGTTCTTCTTGGGTTCCTGTTCAGTTTGAGAATTCATTGATTGTTCAGTTTATTCATGTTTATGGGCCTGAGGGCAGTAAGGATTCTAGTGGTTTGGATTGGAAATCGATTGAGAGAACGTTTATGGATGAGGCCCATGATAATGGGTTGTTGTTGGGGCGATCAGTCTTTGAGGTTCAAGACTTATAGAGTGAGTTACTTGGAGTGTCCAATTTGTTCATTTGCAATTTCTCGGTCTATCAATTCGTATACGTCGAGATTCTTGTTTGATAACTATACTTTGATTGCAAGTGAGTATTTGGACTCGAAGCAATTGCATCGGATATTGTCTGATTCAGCTCAGGAGTTTAGGAGGGTGGCAGGGTTTCCTGAGGATTTCGGTTGGGTTCTTCCCCTTTATGTGTTTGATTTGGACTACAGCATGCTGTTGTTGCTCGATAGGTATCACCAATCTGTTGCTTTTAAGTTTTAATTGACATGGTCATTGCAGTCAGGACGAAGAACACACAGACTCTGAGTGATTATGGCTTTAACCGGCGTCATGTGTTTACACAGACAAGGGAGCTTGAGCGACCGCTTGTTGGTTCGATTTTACAGAGCATGTGGGGAGTGCCACCAACCCATATGCTGTGGAGCCCTAGGCACAATACTACATTGGTGGATTACGCATGGAGTGTTGGGCAGACTCCGTTTGGGCCGTTCTCTGAGGTTTCATCATTGTCATTTGTGCAGAAGGATGCTGCTCGTTGAAATGTTCTTTTGACATCACTCAATTACAGCATAATAAGTGCTGTGGATGTTCTTGAATCCATAGCTGCACATGGTGGGGAAGGAAAGCTCGTTAAAAGTAGTCGACATGTTGAGTTCATACAAAGGTGGAACTTGTTCAAGTACAAGCTGGACAAAGCAGTCTCTGCATTGTCGCATTTAGATTTTGAGATGGCTTTGTATTACTTGAGGTCCTCAGATCACGACCTATATGCCATCCACTCTCTTGTCTATCATGCCTCCAAAGAAGTGGAGGCGCCCCTTTTATGTTTCAAGGATCCACCAGTTCCGTGGACTGGGATCTGGTTGATTGCATTGGCTTTCCTTTTTGTCTTTTATCTTTCTAAACAAGAAAAACTCTTCAGAAATAAAAGTAAGCAATTTTGAAGTTCTTGAGAGGAAATGAAGTTTGTATCTTTTGAATGCAATACATGTATTTCGGTAAGGGACATGATTCAGATGTCAGGAACTAGTATTCAGTTTACTCATAACTTTACTGCATTTTAAGTTTGTACTTTGCCCATTTATTTATCAAGTTCATAATATTTGCCAATTGCAACCTGTAATTTCATCACTTACAGAATTATCACTAATTGTATGATGTTCCTTGAACTTCTAGGGTGTGCTACTTTTATGAGGTTGTTATTTCGTAATTGTTCTTTTAGGCTGACTTCCATGGGAACCATCTAAGTTCCAACTGAGAATGTTTTCTTTCAAGGTTTAACTTGCAGCTGCTATTGTCTTACAAACTAGTATGAACACTGGGTTCCCCGGATCAAAGAGAATAAATAATATGTGGATTTCTATCCAACTCAGGATAGTGTCTTTGTGAAAGTCGTGTTTTGCTTTCTTTTTCATTTATCTATTTTTTCTAGTGACCTTACTTTTTAATTTATTGATACCCTCAAATGACATGTCTCGAGAAATACTTACATGCATCGGAGTGTATATGGAAGTCCCTCGCGATGCTCTCAACCAAGATGGGATCTGGTGGTTTGTGGTTTTCAGCTTAGGCAACAATATATCACAGGGGTTAAAAAAATTGAATGTGTGTGTTTGTAGAATCTGACCACATGAAATGAAAGGAATAGAAATGAACTAGAAAACAGAGTTCAAATGGCTAAAATACAACTGTGCTACATAAGTACATATTGGGCACGACCCACTGTATTACTTGTCAATTGTACATCTCTGTAAAGGAGGCAAACTGCAGCATTTTAGTTGAATGAATCTGGGACGATGAACCTGAACCGAAAGTGCATGATAATGTATTCAGAAATCATTCATATGCAACTTTGGAAACGTTCACACTTTTTCTTTTTCTTTTTCGTGTTAATAATCTCTCAGCCTATATTAAGGTGAGATGAAACTACGAAAAATCGAAAAAGTTGGTAAACATCACATTCGAAAACCATAAACTCGATCTTATTAAGTTGTTTACATGCAACTTGCAAGCAATGCCGGACATGATTTAATTTACATCGATATGCAGCATCAATCTCATCACGCCATGTACTTTTTTTATGCGCCAATTCTGTTATTTACAAAGTGAAACAAAATTTCTTCCATATGACTAAGTTCTGTTTCCCATGACGCATCTAAGAAAAGAAAAATAGAGTCTGAGGCATTTGCTTTTGTTGGTTGATTGAGCAAAATGGTGCTTGTAATGCTGCTCCATGGGTTGTTATCTCCATCAGAATTAGAAGAGCAAGCAAACGTGTCAAAACAGTATAGCTGCAAAAAAAATTAAAAATCAAGTATAGCCCAGCTACACTATTTATATTTTTTTAAAAAGGGAAAAAAAAAAAAGAGGACCCACCTAGCGATTAGCCTGCGTGTCAAAAACAATATAGCCGTGCGGCTATACTATTTATTTAAAAAGAGCCCAGTACAACTGAGCAGCTATACTATTTTTTTAAAAAATTAAAAAAACCACGTATAGCCGCGCGGCTATACGATTTATAAAATTTTAAGAAATAAAGAGAACCCGCCTTGCGATTCGCCCACGTGTCAAAAAAGGTATAGCCCCTTGGCTCTACTATTTTTTATTATAAAAAAACGTAGTATAGCCGCGCGCTATACTATTTAAGAAAAAGAGACCCTCCTAGTTACATTATGTTATATTTTGTAGATATGAATTTGCTAGTTTCAACATATCCAAAACATATATTGAAGAGAGAAATTTCATAGTATTTACTTTCCCATAGTTATTACCCGTATAAAGAATTTAACATTTTCACGTTTAATACTCGTATTTTTCATGTTTAATACACTTGTTTTAAAAAAAATTGAATAATACACACAAATTTCATGTATTATACACATAATACTCACATATTATTGAATAACAATAAATCTTAATAAATATTTAAATACTAATTATTCACTAAGTATATATTAATTAAAACATAACTACTAATTAAAGTAATTAAAAGAGAGGAGTTCATATTATGCTATTCAATGGGTATAGCCGTGCGTCTGTACTTTAAAAAAATTCTATTTAAAGAGTATAACTGTGCGGCTATACGCTTTTCACAAAACAAGCGCCTCTTTTTAAAAAAAATAATTTTTAAATAGTATGGCGGCGGCTATACTCTTTAAATATTATATTTAAACAATGTAGCCGCTCAGCTATACTGGGGTTCTTTTTTAAAAAAATTTAATAAATAGTATAGCCGCGCGGCTATACTATTTAAATATATACTCCAATCCTTTTTTTATATAATTATTTTTCCCTTATTTTCGTTTATCGATGAGAGTAGTTTAGAGCATTGTTCATTACTATTAGACCATTGCCCGAGTCTCTATTGTCCATTTTTTATATTTAACTTTTTCAAAGTTCATTTTTTCACACACATACTCTATTGAGACCATACTTTATGAATATAGAATTATCTTGAATATATTAACTAGTTATCTATAGAGAGATAACGTATGATTATGGAGAGATTTGTTGGTGTCATCGTAAATTCATAAGTTTATCTTTCCCATCACGTGATGAGAAAGATAACTTTATGAGTGTATATAAATGTTTTTTGAAGTCATTTTCAGTGATATGCAAATACCTCAATAGAAAATTAAACCAAGCAAAAAGGACCTTAGTGAAAACCATACCAAACTAAATAAATTTTCAATTCTCCGTTTGGAGGAAAGGAATTCTCCCACATTTGCGCGCAAAATTGATAAAATTGGAACTTATACGTTGACCGTTGTACTTGTAGACACATCGTCAAACTAAACAGGCCCATTTTCGTAACTTGGCTTCACACAAAACCCCAACGTAGACCCCCCGCCAACACATTAGCCCCCACCACCATGCGCCACCTCCTAAAACCCCTACGCCATCACTGCCGCCGCCTGCGGTGGGCCCACCACAGGGCCCAGAAGGCGGCAGCGAGCCCATCACCGCCGCCGAGACCACCACGGCCGCCTCAGAAGCCCGAGAGCTTAACCTTCCACGACCACTCGTGGGAGGACCCGTACAGCTGGATGTCGAAGCTCAACGACAAGGTGGCGATGCGCCACCTGGACATGTACATGGAGCAAGAGGAGAAGTACACCGAGGCCACCATGTCCGGCACCGATCGCCTCCAGAGCAAGCTCCAGTCCGAGATGGCCTCTCGCTTCGCCTCCGACCTCTCCACCCCTCCCCTTCGCTGGGGCCCGTGGTATCAACCGTAATTATCGCTTCAATTTCGTCCCTTTTTGGTTGTTTCATCTGATTGAGAGTTGTGATGCGCGCAGGTTGTACTATCGGCGTGTGGAGGAAGGAAAGCAATTCCCGGTGCTCTGTCGCAGACTCGCGAGTTTAAACGACGAGTTCATTTCGCATAAATCGCCTTCTGCTGGATTTGATTTCACTTCGGGGAAGAGAATTGAGCAGAAGCTCCTTGATTACAATCAAGAAGCCCAAAGATTCGGAGGTAAATTTATAAATTTAAAGGCTAGATTTTTTTGTTTTTGGATTTATTTGTTCTATTTAATTTTGTGTAGGTTATGCTTACGAAGAGTTATCAGAAGTATCTCCAGATCATCGGTTTATAGCTTACACAATGTATGATAAGGAGAGTGACTTCTTTAAGTTATCTGTTAGGAATTTGAATTCTGGTGCATTGTGTAGTAAGCCTCAAGCAGATCGTGTCTCGGATTTGGCTTGGGCCAAAGACGGTCAGGCATTGCTTTATGTTGTTACTGATCAAAACAAGCGGCCATGTAGGTCTGTAATTTGCGAAATCTTTACAATTTATGTGTGTTATTTTGTTACACCAGAATGAAATGTTGGTAATTTTAAGCTTTTGATCAATCAGGATATATTGTAGCATGATTGGATCAACCGATGATGACTTTTTGATTCTAGAAGAACCGGATGAAAATGTTTATCTTAACATTCGACACACGAAAGATTTCCAGTTTGTGACTGTACATACTTTCTCTACCGCATCTTCCAAGGTATTGCTTTGAAAATGACTTTGTGGTCAGAGCATCCATTTTGTTTCAAGTGATACAGTAATTGTGACCTCTTTTTAGGTGTTTTTGATAAATGCAGCTGATCCATTGTCCGGGGTGAACTTAGTATGGGAGTGTGAAGGTATATCTCATGGCATACTTGAGCATCACCAAGGATATCTTTATCTGTTTACGGATTCTGCCAAAGAGGGCCAGTCGGTTGATTGCCATTATCTTCTTCGTAGTCATTTAGATTCTTCTTCCAGTCCAAGAACATGGGAGGTCTGTGGCTTAACTGTCCATTATGTGTTTCTTAATCAATCTTTATTTTTTGGATTTTGAAGTTTTCTGCTTTTGACTGTGTGTCATTCTCTGCATGCAACTATATCTCATTTCTCTTTTTTAGTCCTTTATCTGTGTATGGCTCTCAAATGGATGTTTTGAGTAGAAATGTTTTGTTTTCAAGTATGAGCATTTAAGTTTGATTTCTGTTTTTATCTGCATGATTTTTCTTGTTTACTCTGGATAGTTACTCCAAGACAATAATTTACTGTCCTTATTTACTGCAGAGTGTATTTACTGATGACCCGGATTGGGTTGTTGAGGATCTTGATTTCAGTCATACACACTTGGTAGTTACTTTAAGGGAAGGGAGAAACTTTAGACTTTGTTCCGTCACTTTACCTTTGCCTGCTGGGAAGGTAGGTTAACAACACCAACTTCTTTGGGGTATGTGCATAATGCATTGTCAACAACAATTTCAATGTGAAAGTATTTCGAACATGCTCTTCAATTCTATTATTCTCATATTTTTCACCTCATGCTGTATCAGGGACCAGTTCATCTAAAAGAGCTTCACCCACAATTCCTGCCTCTTCCAAAATATGTTTCGCAAATTTCACCTGGACCAAATTATGACTACCATTCATCAAAGATGCGCTTTACAATATCATCACCTGTGGTATGTGAGTTACAATGATCACTTCCTTCTAAAGATTGCTGCAGGATTATTCCATAGCTATATACTTTCATAATGTGCTTTTCGTTATACCAGAGAAGTTGTTAAATGTCATGACTGTAATTTGAGCCACTGCCTTTTCTAAATTGGTTGTGTAAAGTAATCCTTTCCCAAAAAACTGATCTCAATATTTTGATCACCTGCCCAGCTTGGTTTAGAATTCATGATTATTTGAAGCTCAAGGTTTTCACTTTACGCATTAGGACTATTGAGAACAATATGCATCCTTCTGCTTTATGATTACTGAATTTGTAGCACAGATAGCACCCTCCTAACAGAAAGTATGATGTTTCATAATTGTTCTTCAAAATAGTTTTGATTTGTCTATCTATTCTTATCAGTTTCTGGAAAGAGTGTGCATGTCCATATTTCAGATTATGAACCCAATCTTCTGAACTTTTCACAGATGCCTGATGCTGTGGTTGATTATGACCTGTCAAATGGAGAGTGGAATATCGTTCAACAGCAGAATATTCTTCACGAGAGAACACGGGTTTTGTATGGAACAGCTTCTTCAGCAACCATCATTGAGGAAACCTTAAATTCAAAAACTTTTAATCCTTCAAATGAAGTCAACTCTGATGATGATCAGTTGTGGAATGGTCTTTCTGAGTTTTATGCTTGTGAACAGTATAATGTCGCTTCTTATGACGGAGTTTTGCTTCCCTTGACTGTTGTATACTCCCGCAAGAACAAGAAAGAGGATCAGAGCCCTGGATTGCTTCATGTCCATGGAACTTATGGTGAGCTACTTGACAAACGGTGGCACAGTGAGTTGAAAAGCCTTCTTGATCGTGGTTGGATCATTGCGTATGCTGATGTTAGGTCTGGTTTGTCTTAAATCTATTTCTAAGTTATTTTTGGCTTAATCCTACTAATTAAACTTGGTAAAGGAGATGCCTTTTTTTTTCTGTGGGGTTGAAGGGCATTTTTGCATCTATTGCTAAACTCATGTGTTTTTTCTCCTTCCTAAAGAGCCTTGTGATTGCCCACTAACAATGTTTGTTTGGATAATATTTCTAGAGGCGGAGGAGGTGGAGGTAAGAAGTGGCACCATGATGGAAGACGTACAAAGAAGATTAATTCCATCAAAGATTATATCTCATGTGCGAATTTCCTTGTTGACAAAGAAATTGTGCATGAAAACAAGCTTGCTGGTTGGGGTTATAGTGCTGGAGGACTCGTGGTTGCTTCGGCAATCAATCAATCCCCGCATTTATTTAAAGCTGCAATTTTGAAGGTAAACATGGATCTTGATCTGCTTTTGGGTTTTACGTATCTTTTGGGTTTCTCATTTAGTTATTGTTGTATAGTTTTGATGTGCTTTGCTTTGGTTAAATGGAGTTGTTCTTTCTAACCAGGAGTCTAAATTGTTTTGGCTTCTCAGCATGAAGATAACCTCATCCTATTCTCTTAACAACTTTAATTTTGTGTTCTTTTGCCCAAAAAAAAAAAAAAAAACAGTAAACTAATACTTGGGAACTGGCATTTTGCAAGTATATGTCTGTAAGGAGGCATTAAGTTTTTTCTTTTGGATAAAAGAAATACATAGTCGTGCTGAATGATATATATTTTGTTTGTAATTTAATCCATTTGCTCTGTCCGTCAGGTTCCATTTTTAGATCCAACGAACACTCTTCTCTATCCCATTTTACCGCTTACAGCAGCCGACTATGAAGAGTTTGGATATCCTGGGGACATTGCTGATTTTCACGCAATACGTGACTATTCTCCTTATGACAATATTCAGAAGGATGTTCTTTATCCAGCTGTCTTGGTATCCTCATCTTTCAATACACGGTAATTTTTGAAATATACTTTTGTTAGTTTTCAACTCTTATGCGGGAAAGGATGTGAAATATGGTATCTCACAAGATTGAGAAGCAGCTTTTGATAGGTCAAAAAAATGGAAAATGTTGACCCCGTTCATGATCTTTTTGTTTGAGATGTTTCAGATTTGGAGTTTGGGAAGCTGCAAAATGGGTCGCACGGGTTCGTGAGCTTACAATTTATGACCAAAAACGTCCGATACTGCTTAATTTAACAACTGATATAGTGGAGGAAAACCGGTACCTACAGTGCAAGGAGTCGGCTCTGGAGTCTGCATTTCTTATAAAGGTGATGGAATCATAGTTTTCATTATACCTCCCCATTCTGTTACGGAATCTGTTGATCAGCAACACAGAAGCTAGCCGTTGGAAATGTGCATCACTTCCAGAATCAATTTGAAATTGTTACATCCTTCAGCTGCCAACCACGATCCAATCAGGGGCAAAAACTATAGGTTTTATATTCATTTTGGATCCCCCTTTTAATCAAGGTAGGTCTCCATATGTAAAGAAACGTCTTGTTTAGTACGCAAATGACCAAATACAGAAGAACATTCTTTGGTGCATGAATTAGACACACAAATTATAGTACATGTTGCTTTCAACTGTTGTGATCAATTAGTTTGTTAACTCTACATGTCAATGTACCAGATTGGTTAATTAAATACAAGGTAGGATAAGGAAGATGTCCTTATATCCTTTTATCTTGCATTATTAATTTGAAGAAGCTTTCTGATTGCAATATTTTCATTTATCATTACACTTTTTGATTCTGATGGCGACTTTGACCGGCACTATCTTCATCTAATAGTTTAGTATGGCCAACTACAAATTCAATCGGCTCAAATTTGTCAACTGATCACTGTCAGTCTGTCACCACCCACCATGTAAAAGTTTCCTTTAGAAGTTAGCTTCCCCAATTACCTACCTCCCCAAAAATGGTTTCTTTAATGAAATCATTTGTCGTCAAACAGTGAAGTGAACCACCATTGACCATTTTGTATGTTTTCTTTTTATTAGATACTCATAAATGATTTTCCATATGATATGGTATATGCTATTTGCAGGTTAGGTGACTTCCTCCTTTCTTTTATTTTTCTTTTTTTTTTATACGAGGACAAATGGACCCTAGAGCTTTACTCAGAACACAGAACATGCATAATGGCACACGATTTTGTTCAGTGTATATATCTGTATACTATTCATATCAGATTCCTTCTTTGCCAATTCTATAGGGGGAAACTTATCGTCCATTTTTAGGTGGACAATGTGAAAAAACAACAGAGAGCAAAATCAATGAGTTTTCCTTTTCACAAGAATTAAATTATACCATGTAATTGTATTGTACAAGAGCAGATTGTGACTAATGGGAACCCTTCAAATCTAATTCTGCTTTTGGTTTACAATGTCAAGAAGATACCTCTACAAGAATCCTTTCTAGCAAAGGACGAAAAAAAAACAAAGGAAAACAGGACTCTACAAGAACTCAAAAGGTAAAAGAGGTGAATACAGTGGTTTACAAATTCATCCACCTGCATTGATGAGCTTTTTCTGGAAGAACAAAAGAATGCAAACTACACAAAATATCAGTGATTAAGGTCATTCCATCCTTCTGGCATGGAAATCATATGCTCAGGCGCTCAGACAGTGGTAACAAATAAATATCGACATCAAATAGAAAACTCTCCTTCTCAATTTTGAACATACTCGTTGACGGATGTTACTGACTTTGTCTCAGACTCTTCATCAACAGTTGACAGCCCACCCTCTCTGATAAAGGTTGGATTAAGAAAATTCGCCATAAAAGCCCATAACTTGTAAACATCCTCAAAGTTGGTTAGAAACCCCAAGGAAGCTGTTACAACCTCAACCCTTACAAACCCACCTTTTCTATCATTTCTTCCATTTTCCATTGGCCTGCACAGGGTTGTATCTTGAAGATTCAAAGCCCCATGTTGCTGTCTCGGGGTATCTAGGATTCGTATGTGATTGAGGAAACCAATGCCAAGAGAGATACCTTCTTTTTCAGCCAGCTTCTGAACAACTTCAGGATTGATTAACCCTCTATTTCGGTCTCTCACATTGAAAGCTACAGCTGCACCTCGTTCATATTTTATTTTTGGACCATAGATGTGAACCAGATTCGTTCTGCTGTCTCCATCTGAACCAGGCAGCCTCAATTGCAGTAACGAGGTCACAAGCCAATTGATCAAAAATCGCAATCGGGAAGTGGTTTTATTGAGACCTAACATATTAACATGATCAAGATGTCGGCATATTATTTCAGGTTCCCTCCTGTCCCAGTCTTGCCCATCACCATATTCCCCATCACTAAAGTAATCTTCATCCTCCAGACTAGTCACAGAAACTTCTCCTGTCTCAACATTATGGCTCACATTGTCTTTTCCATTATCATCCGTGCTAAAGGACACCCTTCTTCCGCGACTTGGTTCCTCATTCTCTTCTAAACCAAAAAATCTACCGTTGCCATATTTACTCCCCTCCCTTCTCCCTAACAACCTAAATTCACCTTCAGTTTCTCTTCTTATGGCGCAACCTCTTATCTCTGTGCAATTTTCAGCAGTTGATCCATTTTCAAGGTTCTGATGCTGAGAAGTGGAAGTTGAATTCTTGAGACAAATCCCATTTGTGGCAGAATTCAACATTGACCCATTAGACAAGGGTTTGCTAGCTCCACATTCTTCCTGGATCTCTCCATTATGATGGTCAAAACCCATTTGACCATTTCGTGAAGTGGGGGCTGCTTCTGAAAATTGTTCTTCATTGACCTCCTTGACACAATCCAGCTCTTGAGAAATTGATTGGACAGCAGCATCAAATGAAACTACATGAGAGTCATCGTGTAGCCTTGAGTTTACCTTTTTGTCATCAAAAATGGGGCTGCCATATATCCTAGAAGTAGGTTTTGGGGAAATTTGCTTATGATTCTTCCTGCCAAACCAAAATGGAGGCAAAGGAGAGGCAATCTTCTGCTTACTAATCTGGCCAGCCTGGTTAGAACCCAATGGGCTCTGACCCAAATCAATCCAAAATGAGTTTTCTGATGACTCATCTTCACTGAAAACTGGACTCTTCATCACCTCCCCAACTGAGACACTCTCAGCTTCTTCAAATAAGGTGCTGGTTGCATCTCTGTCAGAGCTATCTTGATCCATCTCAGTTTCAAATACATCCCTTACCTGAGAAGATGTGTATGCTCCCGAGAAAGCAGGCATCTGCTTTCCCTGGCGAGGTTCAGAGGTTACCTCACCATTTCCAACTACTTCATCATCTTCAATTCCAGCCAATTTGTCAAGACCATCTGCAGAATCACTCAAATACAGGGGGAACTCGGGGGTAATCTTCACCATCCCAGACCCAGTAGACCCAGACTGATTTTGAAGGCATCCTATAACTGATTTTTTAATCAGAAGGCACCCAAATCCAGTTGGATCATAACCAAAAACCTTGTAAAATGATGTGACAATAAAATCAGGCCTGAACAGGGACAATCCAAGTGAATCCATGTCCTTGGGACCCAATGACCCAGCATCAAGCAAGACATGCCAATTGTTCTGCTGAGCCAGTGCCATCCATTGGTAGGAATACTTGGCCCCGGTTACTCTAGACTGAACCGGAAACACAAAAAGACCAGTCGCAGAATCCTTCTTCCTCCTCTTCTTGGTCGACATGTGCTTTCTCAAATCAGTGGAGCAGAGTTTTAGGGTTGGCCACTTAAACCAGGCACTGTATACCTTTGCCCCTTTCTCTCTGGCACTCTGAGCCATCCAATTCACAGACTGGCTCTCATAATCAAACATGGTCAACAGTTTTTTGTTTGTATGAAAAGGGTATGATTCAGCCAACAATTTGAAAGCAGACCCTCTACTCACAGTAAAAACAAGACCATACTCATTCTCAGGAATGTTCAAATAATCCATTATCCTAGCTTTTATATCATGCTCCACAGTGCCTTTCTCAGCACCACCATAAAGAACATGGTTACTCAAATTTGCAGTTATCTCAGACAAGCTAAATGTAGAAGACTCCCAATAGTGTAGAGTTTGAAGGTATGAAAAAAGACCAAATCCACAGTAGTCAAGGCATACCTTTGGAGACAAATGTGAGTACTCATCCAACCTCAGCTGATCGATCTTCTCCGAAGACTGGTACTTTGGGTACATAGTGAGGAACTTAGAGAAAGCTTCATGGAGGGCAGGGATGGTGTCTTCGGACTCGAAGATGCGCTCAGCAGCAAGAGCAGTGGCGCAGAGGAATTCTCGCTGGGCATGGAGCCTAGCAAGCGATCTGGACCGGCCAAGGCCCTCGTCTTGGTTGGAAATGGACTCAGACTCCATGTCTTGGGATTTAAGGAGTGACCCATCTTCTGAAGCTTCCTCAAGAGCTTCTCTGAGCTTGTTCTCTTGAAGTTTCCGGAGAATTGATGTCGTCTTCTTAATGTCAAGATTTGAATCTGAGCCATCTTTCTTTTTGCTGCTCTTCTTGTCCTTGAGCAGAGCAGCACACTGAGATATGGACTTCCATAATGAAAAATGCATGAAAGCTTCTGTGATGTAACCCAATGTTACAGAAAACCCAGAAGAGAAAATTGGCTCGGAGCAAAAGAACTCAAAAGCGTTTAGCTTTAGCCCATCAAAGAGGGATGCACAAGCAGGTCCACCTCCAAACCCTAACTCCTCTTAGGCAAAAACTGATTTTGGCCAGATCAATGAAACCCAACTCTGGATTTCTTTAAAATTGAAGTATTTGTCACAAAGCAAGCAACTTTACACAAAATATAAAAACCCCTGTCAAATAAACTGGAGACTGAATGAAGCAATTTCCAGGTCAAAACCAACCCACAACTTCACTCAAAAGAAACCCCCATCACCAAACGTCAACTGTCACTGCAGCACATTTAATAGCAAAGCAAAGCAAACCCACCACACCAATTTCTCATTTGCTCATATTCTGGTAAATCCAAAACATACTAGTATTGATTTGGCAACCCCAATATCTCACTGTCTATCTTTGACCCATCTATAATTCTTTTCTCTCTCTACAATCTTCCATACCAATCCCTTGTTAACAAACAGAGAGAAAGGACATTGACTTTCTCAAGCCCATCGTAAAATGATGTTGTTTATTGATTTTTTTTCCTTTCCAATTTTTAATCAGTCCATAACAATCAGGTTGGTTTTTGCTCTGCTGGTGGTGGGACCCGGGGAAGCCAGTTTCCTCTTACGGTCAATGGTGAAAAGTCAAATAATAAGCTGGCTTTTGTGCAAAAGCTTATTTCTGTCCAACTAGGCAGCTAGAATGGATTTGCATAGTTCAAAGTTTCAAACTTGATAGTTCTAACCCGAAAAACCCCTCCATCTTTTTTATTTCATTCTCAAATTGACCCCTTTGCTCTGCATACTTGCCTTTTCTTCTCTTCATATAGAGCTTTGTCTGGTTGGTTTGCTTACCACAGACAGTACAAGTAGTTTGGATTATATATCTTCAGTGGCACTGTGGCAGAGGAGTGTGGTGGTTGCTTTCGGCCAGCAATCAATGCCCATACTTATTCCATGCTGCAGTTTTGACGGCATACAATGAAACATGGATCTTTTGGGTTTTAACTTTTAAGTATCTATTTTATTTCTTATTAATTTGTTCTTCGTTGCATGGTTTTTAGCGGGTGCTTTGGTTAGATGGCGTCTTCTAAATATAACTATGATCAGGTTGGATTCAAAAGGATGTTCTTTACCCAGCCGAATTGATATCACTCTTCTAATATACTCTTTTTCATTTGGTTTTTGTTAGTTTTTCACTGCGTCTCAAGTTTTGTTTAGAAAGCTGCGGCTAGATGAATGGATGTGAACTATGCTACCTCATTAGTTCCTCACAAGAGTAACAAGAAGCTTTTTTATGAGCCAATAAAATGAAAAACTTGGCGGGTGTGTTCATGATTTAACTTTTCAATTCTTCAGACTTGGAGTTGTGGGAAGCTGCACAATGACCCAAAAGTTCCAATAGAGCTTGATTTAACAAGAGACTTTGTGGAGCAAAAACAGGGTAGCTCCAGTGCAAGGAGTTGGCATTGGACATTCCGTTTCTTATGAAGGTGATACATTTAATGGTAGGTCTCATGTCACACCAACTACCCAAGTACAAGTTTCCTCTAGAAGTTAGCTTCCTCCCAAAAGTGGTTTCTATATCAATAGTCAATTGAAGAGTCAAGCTGATACTTCCATTCTGTATGCATTATTTTAGTTAGAATAGATTATTTGCCATATAATATGGGATATGTTTTTGCTACTTGTTAGGTGTCTTTTTTTGTTTCTTTGCTTGGAGGATCAAATTGAGTTTGATTATCAGTATCAAGTTCTAAAAGGAAGCATGAAATGCAGTGACAATACCTACCAACTTCAAGAAAAGGGAGGCTCAAGCTTTTATCAGACCACGCAGGGTACACAAAAACCAAAAGGGAGTATGCTGATACATATGCTTTTATGATCACTGTAATTTCCGGGGAAACAAAACCCAACGGGTATGGCCCATTGATGATTATCACTACGAGAAAAAAGAAGCCCCATACATCTAAAGCAGCCGCTATTTTTAGTTTCTTCTTCTACCTTTTCCAGTCTAATGACAAAGCTTCACATTCAATTACTCAATGCATGCCCATATTTTGTTCCTATCAGATAAATGTTGCTTTGCTAAAAGTTCAATTCAACTGTGCCTTCTGTGATTTTGATTTTCCTTTATTTCCTCAAATTGTTAAAAGGGGCTAAACTAAAAGTCTTAGCTAAACACAGACATCAATTATGCTCTTAACTAAAATAACAGGTTTTGTGAGGAATACAAGCTGTAAAACATAAGCTTTGAATTTCAAATGAGGAAGACAGAAGGAATTCACCTGCCTTAACAGAGCTCAAATTTGTTTTGACCAGAATCCTCTTCCCATTGGCTCCCTCCCATTGTTAACATAGGGGAAGTATTTATCATGCATGTTCTGGAGAACAATGCGAAAAAGCCAAAAAGAGGGGCAAAATCTGAATTTTCTTACAAGAGACACCATGTATTTTGCAAGAGCAGAATGTGACTAATGGGAGTAGTTACAATGCTAACTCTGCTTTTGCTTTACCATTTGCCAAGATGATACAAATTTCTAAACCAACTCTACAAGAACCCAAAAGTAAAAAAATAAAATAAAATGCAGAGCAATAACAAACATGAATCAACAAATCCATAGGCCTGCTTTGATGAGTTTTTCGAACAAGAGCAGAAGAACCCAACCACGCAGGAAGTAAACCCTTCTTGTTCTTTTGGCTTGGAAACCATCTGCTTAGACGTTTCGAGAGACCACCAAATAATTTTCCACATCAAACAAAAAACAATTCTCTCAATTTGGAACAACATCATTGATAGATGTTTCAGATTTTGTCTCAGATTCTTCTTCAACAGTAGACAGTCCACCCTCTCTAATAAAGGATGGATTTAGAAAATTCGCCACAAACGCCCACAACTTGTAAACATCTTCAAAGTTGGTGAGAAAACCCAAAGAAGCTGTTACAACCTCAACCCTTACAAACCCGCCTTTTCTATCATTTCTTCCATTTTCCATTGGCCTGCACAGGGTTGTATCTTGAAGATTCAAAGCCCCATGTTGCTGTCTCGGGGTATCTAGGATTCGTATGTGATTGAGGAAACCAATGCCAAGAGAGATACCTTCTTTTTCAGCCAGCTTCTGAACAACTTCAGGATTGATTAACCCTCTATTTCGGTCTCTCAAATTGAAAGCTACAGCTGCACCTCGTTCGTATTTTATTTTAGGACCATAGATGTGAACCAGATTCGTTCTGCTGTCTCCATCTGAACCAGGCAACCTCAATTGCAGTAACGAGGTCACAAGCCAATTGATCAAAAATCGCAATCGGGAAGTGGTTTTATTGAGGCCCAACATACTTATATGATCAATATGCCGGCATATGATCTCAGCTTCCCTCCTGTCCCAGTCTTGCCCATCACCATATTCCCCATCACTGGTGTAATCTTCATCCTCCAGACTAGCTGCAGAAATTTCTCCTGTCTCAAGATTATGGCTTCCATGGTCTTTAGGGTCTTCTATGCTAAAGGACACCCTTCTTCCCCTGCTTGGTGCTTCATTCTCTTCCAAACCAAAAAATCTACCATTACCAAATTTACTCCCCTCCCTTCTCCCTAACAACCTAAATTCACCTTCAGTTTCTCTTCTTATGGCACTCTCTCTTATCTCTGCACAACTTTGAGTGGTTGATCCATTCTCTAGGCTATGATGCTGAGACGTTGAAGTCGAATTCTTGGGACAAAACCCATTTACGGCAGAGTTTAACACTGACCCAGTAGGTAAGGGTTTGCTGGTTCCACATTCTTCCTGGATCTCTCTGTTATGATGATCAGAACCACTTTTACCATTTTGAGAAGTGGGGCCTGTTTCTGCAACTTGCTCTTCTTCAGGCACTTTCTTGACACAGTCCAACTCCATGGAAACCGATAAGACAGCAGCGTCAAATGATAGCACATGGGAGTCATCACGTGGCCCTGAGTTTACCTCTTTGTCATCATATATGGGACTCCCATATATCTTAGAAGTAGGTTTTGGGGAAAGTTGCTTATGGTTCTTCCTGCCAAGAAGCCAAAATGGAGGCAAAGGAGAGGCAATCTTCTGTTTGTTAATCAGGCCTGCATGGTCAGAACCCAATGGGCTCTGACCCAAATCGATCCAAATTGAATTGTCTGATGACTCATCTTCGCTGAAGACGGGACTCTTCATCATGTCCCCTACTGAGATACTCTCTGCTTCTTCAAATATGGTGCTAGTTCCATCCCTGTCAGAGCTGTTATCTTGATCCATCTCAGTCTCAAACACATCCCTCACCTGAGCAGGCGTGTATGCTCCAGAGAACGCAGGCATCTGTGATCCCTGGCGAGGGTCAGAGGCTTTCTCACCATTTTCAGCTAGCTCATCATCTTCAAATCCAGTCAATTTGTCCAGACCATCTACAGAATCACTAAGATATAATGGGTATTCAGGGGTAATCTTCACCATTCCAGACCCAGTAGACCCAGACTGATTTTGAAGGCATCCGATTACTGATTTCTTAATCAGAAGGCAGCCAAATCCAGTTGGATCAAACCCAAAGACCCTGTAAAATGATGTGATGATAAAATCAGGCCTGAACAAGGATAACCCGAGTGAATCCATGTCCTTAGGACCCAATGACCCAGCATCAAGTAAGACATGCCAATTGTTCTGCTGTGCCAGTGCCATCCATTGGTACGAATACTTGGCCCCAGTAACTCTAGACTGCACCGGAAACACAAACAGACCAGTTGCAGAATCCTTCTTCCTCTTCTTTTTGTTCGAAATTTGCTTTCTCAAATCAGTGGAGCAGAGTTTCAAGGTTGGCCACTTAAACCAGGCACTGTACACCTTTGCCCCTTTCTCTCTGGCACTCTGAGCCATCCAATTCACGGACTGGCTCTCATAATCAAACATGGTCAATAATTTTTTGTTTGTTTGAAAAGGGTAAGATTCAGCCAACAGTTTAAATGCAGACCCTCTACTCACAGTAAATACAAGACCATACTCATTCTCAGGAATGTTCAAATAATCCATAATCCTTGTCTTTATATCATGTTCCACAGTACCTTTCTCAGCACCACCATAAAGAGCATGATTATTCAAATTTGCAGTTATCTCAGACAAGCTGAATGTAGAAGACTCCCAATAGTGCAGTGTTTGAAGGTACGAAAAAAGACCAAATCCACAGTAGTCAAGGCATACCTTTGGAGATAAATGCGAGTACTCATCCAACCTCAGCTGATCAATCTTCTCCGAAGACCGGTACTTTGGGTACATAGTGAGGAACTTAGTTAAAGCTTCATGGAGGTCAGGTATGGCGTCCTCTGACTCGAAAATGCGCTCAGCCGCCAGAGCAGTGGCTCGGAGGAATTCGCGCTGGGCATGGAGCCTAGCGAGGGATCTGGAGCG
Organism: Prunus padus; assembly: GCA_024362665.1. Lineage (NCBI taxonomy): Eukaryota > Viridiplantae > Streptophyta > Magnoliopsida > Rosales > Rosaceae > Prunus > Prunus padus. Next base: position 15,346,039 of record JANFAM010000007.1, on the reverse strand, counting down.
GCCAAGGCCCTCCTCCTGGTTGGCAAGGGACTCAGACTCCATGTCTTGGGATTTAATAAGTGATCCATCTTCTGATGCTTCCTCAAGAGCTTCCCTGAGCTTGTTTTCTTGAAGTTTTCGGAGAATTGATGTGGTTTTCTTGATGTCAAGATTTGAATCTGACCCATCTTTCTTTCTGCTGCTCTTCTTGTCTATAAGCAGAGCAGCACACTGATATATGGGCTTCCATAGTGAAAAATGCATGAAAGCTTGTGTAACTGAATTCAATCTGATTCAAAAACCCAGAAGGGAAAATTAGCTCAGAGCAACAAAACACAAGGGTTTTGGCTTTAGTCCATCAAACAGGGATACAGAAAAGCAGCCTCAAACCCTAGGTCCTCCTAGGCAAGAAAGAGATGATCTTGGCCAGATCAATGTAACCCAACTCTAGATTTCAATTGGAAGTCAAGAAGGAAGCAACTATTGCTTTTAAACAGAAAATTTGTAAGAGAAAGGAAGCAGCTTTACTTGCAGACAAGAACCGCTGTCAAAGAAGCCGGTGACTCAGTGAAGCATACGAACAATTTTCAACCCAAATTCTCATTCAAAAGAAACCCCATTTCCAAAAAACGTCAACAAAGAGAATTATTCTGGAAAAAGGGAAAATAAAAGACCCAGGAAAGAGAGAAAATCAAATCAAATGGGTCAAATCTAAAACCCAGATCTCAAAAATGCCAAAGGAACCCACTTTACAAAAGAAAGGAAATCCAAATTGAACAAATTTAAGAATTTCCTTCCACAATCAAAAGTCTTTCACTGCAGCACAATTAATAGCAAATCAAACCCACCACACCAAATGCTCATTTACTCAAATTCTAGTAAATCCAGAACATAGTGGTATTGCTTTTCTCAGCCCCACTCACTCACTCTCTCTCTATCTCTCTCTCTCCCTCTCACTTTGACTCAATCTACATGTGCTTTCTCTCTCTACAATCTTCCACGCCAATCGCTCCAAGCAGATAGAAAGAACATTGACTTTCACAAACCAACCGTAAAATGATGTTTTTTATTAATTTATTTATTTAAGTTTTCTTTCCAAATTTTTAATCAATCCTTAATAATCAGGTTAGTTGGATTTTCGCTGTGTTGGTGGTGGGACCCGCGGAAGCCACTATCCTTCCTTTCCATGGTCGCGCCTTAAAAGTCAAATAATCAGCTGGCTTTGTACAGAAGCTGATTTCTGTCCAACCAGGCAGGCAGCTGCATAATTCTTGTTTCAATCTCAAATTAAACTTTAATTTCAACAAAGTTCTTAGTATTGAAATATATCTCCATAATTTCATTTCTGTGATTTTTACAATTTCATAGGGAGATTTTGATCTTCCCTTCACTTGCAAACATTATTATTCTCAAAAGACTTCAAAAGGTGGTTGGAAAAAAAAAAGTACTTCAAAGGTGTGTTTTTCAGTTTGAAAAGAATGTGGGATGGTTGTTTTTCTACCGAGGAATTGTTTTTTTCAAGAGAACCTCGACATTACGATGAAAACTTTATTGATCAAAAGAAATATGGGGCTTAATACTTGACCCCAGTACAAGCAACCACAATAAGTAACATCAACCCCTGCCAAGGAATTGTTTAGTGTTTAGGATTGGAGTTTTTAACTTCTTGGTTCTTAACACTTACTAATTTCCAAAGAAGATAAAAATAAGATAAACAAATTATAAGTCTATGAAGCATTCCCCAAACATGTCAAATAAAATTTTGGATGGTATTTTGGTTTACTACAAGATTCTGCCCCTACTTTGATGGGTATGTCTATGGTGTGAGAAATGCTTTCTCTTTTTTTAAAAACAAGCTAGTATTTATATAAGTTTCCTTATTTTTTTTTTCCAAACATATAAAGAATAGCAATGCAAAATCTAATAAAATAAAATGCAAATAAACTTCTGTGCAAATTGCCCACTTGCTCTTTTTTTTTTTTTTTAGCAATGTTAATAAGCATATTCTCTCATGAAAAACAAAGAAGTTAAATAATTAAGCATATTTGTCCACTACCATAAAATGACATCTTATCTTAGTCAACTCTTATATCAATCAATCAGAAAGAGTTTTAATTTGTCTTTGGTTTCCTTTGTTTAATGTTTCTCGGATGCTAACCCCACATGATAATAACCGAATAAAAACTTTAACAACACTATTAATGTTTCCTTAATTTGTTGTTTTGTAATTTGGTTATTAGTCCATGTATATATATATATTTTTTTAATTTCAACATATATCTTATCCTTTTTTCTTTTAAAAAAAAAATAAACCAAATGAATACGCAAAATACTTTTCTTTTCTTTTCTTCTTGTCCTCTTCTCTATTTGTGCAGCCTTAGACTGGAGGCATTCTAGAAATGAAACAGCTAATTCTTGATAAACAGAATATCTTAAGCTCCTCCTTGGTGTATATTATTGTAGTTATGGCAGGCAGCCCTATCGTCTAGAGATTTGGTAGAAAGTGGGAAGGCTCAAACTTAATTATGTAGGCCCCTTGTTTCTTTATGAATAAATTTATACAATAAAACTTGGCAACAAAAAAAATCTGCACAATCAAACAATGTTGAAGATAAGAATATTTGTTCAACGTAATTTTTTTTTTTTTCAAGTACAGTTCCATTAAGAAATAAAGTTGAAATACAAGAAGATTACACGAAGAACACAATCATAAATACAAGAATCGAGAAAAATAAAGCATTACAAGATAATGAGTAAACTAATCAGAAATTCAGCTTACTCAGGGTTGAAGATGAAGATGATTCATAAAACTCAAATCAAGTCAATATTGAACGTACTATGGTGGAGAACAAAATTAATGGATGCTTTTGAAAGACTTATTAAAAGTTAAATTTATGATGGGTTTGAAGAAGGATACCGATGAGGAGGAACTTCCTTCTAGATATGAATGCAGGACACAACATTTCCCTAATAATTTCGTACTAATTGCAATTTCATGTGACATGTTTTATTGCTTTGTTGTAGTTAATTAAAAAATACATATCACGTCAGTTATTAGGAAAAAAGTTTGTCACGGTTTGGTAAAGAAAGCAAAAACATTCTACTTTATTGTGAACTCAATGGGATATTGACAGGTGGAATTCATTTTTGTATGGCTTTAATGGAATCTTGTCAGAATTATGGATGTTCACTTTCCATATGGAAAAAGTTTTTTAATAATCATTGTTGATTTTTCGTTTGTTGTATTTGATATTATTGGTGTTCTTAGGATTATTGATGTTGAGAAAAATGAGAGAGAATAGAATAAAATGATAATCCTATTCAAAGTTTTAAGTTGACAACAGGGTAACTTTTTATATATTTTTTAAGAGGAAGGATTCGAATTTAAACTTAAATCTCTTCTAATATTGAGTAGAAAACTAAACGAAGAGCTAGTTGATATTGGCGTGGAACCACGACGTCGCGGTCACATAATCTGTTTTGTAGGAAGAAGGAGCATGCACCCCTGCTCTTGATGAGTGAATGGGTGCACAACAACATCCAAGTTTTTTGTTTCTTTGACCAGAAATAGCATCCAAGTATAATAGCAAGGCTCTCAAAGTATACATACATACAAATGAGACAATTCACAAGTATACAGCTCCTTGGATTCCCCTCTCCTCAATGGGAGAGACATAGTGCACAAAACCCTAGAACCTGCCTCACAAGAGCCAATTTGCAGTACTATAGTTTACTTTTCAACTTTGGACTGATTCATATATTGACTACTAACTAAGAGTTAAAGCAAAAAACAAAAAGTCAAAAGAAAAATATATATATTTCATTATTTTATTTATTTATCAAATAGTAACGTTCATGGCCAATCTTTGCTGTTTATAATTTTTTGGCCTTGTTATTGAGAATCTTACTTGCAAGTGAAAGAAGCTCAAGAATTCATCTACGACTTCAAACAATTTATTTTTAAATGTGAGATAATTGAGTTCTTATCAAGAAAATCACCATCTTCATGTTAGAAAATAAAGTCAAACATTCAAAGCCATGCTATAATTTGGAAATATCATAGTCATATATATACTTAATCAATTACATCCGTTTCGTTATCGCGATTGCAACGTATAATAATTTCCCACCAAATTTATACAAATTAGAAATCTCTCATCTGACTTAATATTAGAAAATTCTAAAAAGACACGTTACGTATACTTGAAACAAATGCAAATTCTTTGACATTGTTGGGATGGGATGGGATGGTTTTGATCCCTTTTATATGACAAATGCAGCTCGTGAGTTGTTTATATATCAATTATATCATGTCGGAGCCAGCCTAAGAATTCGAACATATCCATAATGAATCATGCATGGTTGACCAACGTTAAGCTTTTGAATAATCACAAATTCCTTGTCAAATCACGAGGGAGGACTTTTAAATTAGCACGCTTCCTTCCTACCCCAAAAAAATTCAGAAAAAAGAAAAGGCTTAAAGGGGCTTTGCATTATGGCCACGACCTTAGCTCATGGTATCCATGCCCAACTAGGTAAATGTAAAATGATGAGACTCGAAGCACAAGAACACCAACTTTGCCAAAAGTGGGAGCAATGAGTAAAAGATGATCTCTTTTTTTGTTATCAAATGCTTTTTTCTTTTCTTTTTCAACCTCTCCTCCCCTTTTTTTCAGATATTGGATTCTCTTCATGTTTTGCTTCAATGTACTTATGCACTAAAAGCTTATTTTCGTTTCCCTTTTTTTCTCAACAACTATCATTTATAGAAAAGACTTCACTAACTAAGTTGGAAATTGGTTTAGTACCATACTTATTTGAAATTTTTAGAATTCATTTTGGGTTTGTGATGATTAGGGTTAGGGAAATGGGCAATTAGGAAATTGATAATCATTGCTGTGGAATAAATCACGTTCACATGGAGTTAGATGTATGTCATGTGGTTAGAGAGGTTTTCCCTAGTATCCAATGAAATTGATAAGCAATTGCGTTTTCCTTTTTAGCTTATAGCACAAAAGTGATTTCTCGCCCAGCTAAAGGTCAACGGTCAACTTAGGAACTGTTGGGGCCCAACTCCACCACAGGGGGCAAAAACCAGTGGAAAATGATCCACTTTCCTTTGGGATGGCCATGAGAGGCCCCTTATATATTCTGGACTGTTAAAGGCATGAGCCTCTTTTAATAGTACAAAGATGAGATACATATAAGCAGCTAGATCATGAGATCCATAAATGCTTCCCCAAATGGTAGGGGCTCTAAAAGAGATTGATATAGTCCCATTTAGAGCTCTAATGGAATTTTTGGGGATCTAAATGCATCTCTCTCATAATGGGAGACTCTATATCCAGGACTCTATATTTGATATAATTTTATATACGTGATATTTTCTTTTTAAAAAGTCATTTTCGTTGAATGTATATTATGATAGGTTAGGGGGGTTTTTTTTATGAACATTTCAACCAAAAAAAATCAAAATTTAGACAAAATTTGAAAATCTTATATATATTTTTATAAAAACTTGATTGTTCTCTTGATTAAAAAAAAACATGCCTCATTCGTAAAAAAAATCTAAACCCAGACCAAGCCTCATGAAAAGATTCAAACTGTAGCCGTTGGTTGCTTTGTTGGCAACTTGGCATTGGTCCATTTTTCAAAAAGTTGAACAAGTAGTCATAAAACAGGCAAGTATGTATGTTAAGTCGCAAGGCAAGTGAGCCAAACAACAATTGGGCTTGCAGCTTTTTCCAGATGTGGTCCCCACTGAGTTTCAGAGGCTGCAACTAGGTACACAGATTTGGCATCAGCTCCGGTTGGGCTCAACCATTTGAAGCCTCAAATTTGTACCACTAGGGATATTTTTTTCTTTCAAAAAGTTGTTATTTGTTGAAGCCCAAAGGAGGTGGTGCAGCTCCCTTTAGAGCCCCATTGGGGATGGCCTAAGTTTATTTGGAAGGCTAAACTGTTGTTTGTTATCATAAATCTCAGTTTACCAAAAGCAATTTGACAGATAAGGGAAGCAAATTAATAATTTCCAATTAAATTAACACTAATCTCAAATGTTCCTACAATATACTGAGTCATTACAAAATAGGACTTGGACAGAATTCTGAAGGGTGGAAACCAAAATTACATACACAAAACTTGGTTTCTTGCAACAAAGGCAATTCTGCTACATTAGCCAAAATACTGGAGTCTATCCTTGCCGAAACGAAGCATGCAGATTCGAAAGAACCTCATCCTCATATTGCTCGACCTCAATCCCCCAGCAATACCCTCTCAGCTACCTAGACAGAGTGTTTGCGCCATCAGGGCTATTGGCCTTGCGCCTCTGCCTCAATCTTCCAGCAATACTGTCTGGACTTGGTTCAGCAGCAAGAGCACGCTTCTTCTTGAGCTTTGAACTTGTACCCAATGCAGTAATGCTATCGCCAACATCAGTAAATAGTATACCCTTTCCTTTCTCCACTTCCTTCTCTGACAAGATTTTGTTTACCTCCTGCTCAACATCTGGAGTTTCGACTTTTGCCTCTGGTAAGTCATCATCATGGTCATTTCCTTTCCTACATCTCTGTCTTAATCTTCCAGCAATGCTACCTGGTTCAATAGCCAGAGCAGGCTTCATTTTATGCTTTGAGCTAGTTTCATGACTGCTATCACTAAGTTTCATATCCATCAAATGTATCTCTTTCTCGCCTTTAAGATCATCTCTGCTCTCAGATTGAAGCTTTGGCAATCCAAGGTGGTCACCAACCTTGTGGTCGACCTCGGGTGATCCAAAATTTTCGGACTGTTGTACCACATCTGGAAAGGACAATGACCTCTTTGCAGAAGTTTGGTTGTTAATATCTGGATTTGAGCTACTCTGTGTATCATTCTCTTTTTCACTCTTTAACTCATCATCTCTTTTGTGTTCAGCAAGAGGTTTTATCATTCCACTGTCATTGCAATGGTCCTTGAGAATTTCTTCACATGATGCATCCACATCTGGGAAGTGCAGTGACCTTTTTGCAGAAACTTGATTGGTGGTTTCCGGATTTTCTCCTAAATTCTTCTGTGAGCGTTGGGTTTGAATGAGATAGTGTGCAACTGATTTGAAGCCTAGTTGTGTTATCTGGAAAGTAGACATAATTAATCTTAGTTCCAATGCAATGCCAGGGGACAAAAGAGATGGTTTAAAAAAAGGCATAGTTTTGAAGGAACCTTTTTGTAGAGCACACCAGTAGGAGGCCATCCTTTTGCTGTCCGACAAAAACTACAGTTGCAAATTCCACGGCAGACAGGGCAAATCCAATCTGGATTCTGAATGGCTTCAATTACATGCTCCCCATATCTGCTCCAAGGAGATAAATGAATTAGTATAAGTATTGGATTAACACTTTTTAGAATACATATACGGCAGCCAGGAAGCTCCAAGCCAACTACAAAAGGAGGTTAGATATGATTCCTGTGAAGCTTAGAAGGATGATTCTGTACAAACAAAATGTGTAAAACACATGTGAGGCAATACCTACGAGATGTGTGAAGTTTGCCGAAGAAATTATGTTAATGTAAAATTGGGGACTGTGTGTCAACCTAAAATTAGGGACATGTGCCTGAGGGGGAAACAGTAGTCAATTAGCATGCTGTGAAGTTTTGACAACCAAAACATGTGCCTAAGAGATGCATGCTAGGAATCTATAGTTTTTTTTTTTTGGGTCGAAACTAGGAATCTATAGTTATTAACCCCTTTATGACATCATAACAAATCTGCCCAATGTTTGCAAATAGGAATGATAAAAAGAATGGGGGCCAAACTTATAGATAAGAGGATACAGTTTACCTCATATACAAACAATCTCCACAAAACTGCCCTTGGACCTTGTCGCACTGGCTGCAGTGAGTATGATGACCCAGAGTTTTCTGCCTGTAAAACAGATTTTCAATCCTTGTTAATATACTAATACAGGGAAAAGCTCCACTGCAACACTTGTTGCATGAGATGATATCACCTCTGGATGAGACACAGCACTTACCAAGAAAAGGAAATTGAAATTATGGAAGGGGGAAGTTGTTTCATTAGTACTTTGTCATCTTATGAGGAAAGTAATGAATTCTGGATGTTACAAACTTACAATATTTGATATTCATAAGACTTGAAGACAAAGTTTAAACTCATGTTCCTTACCTTGTTCTCCATTCTAATTAATCTTCTTTTGCATATTCAACTTGCCTAACATTCTAAACTGTTCTTTCTCTATCCCTATTTATACTAAGCCCAGCATTCTCTCACTGTTCAAATAGGGCATTTACTATTTACATTATGCAACATTTTGGCAATAAAGGTTATACCTGCATTGATGGCAAGTCTTTCCTCTAACTTGGTCATAAATTCGTTTTCCATCTTTTCCATAACCATCTACAAATAGAGTCCAGCTCTTATCGGTGTTACTATTTACATTATGCAACATTTTGGCAATAAAGGTTATACCTGCATTGATGGCAAGTCTTTCCTCTAACTTGGTCATAAATTCGTTTTCCATCTTTTCCATAACCATCCACAAATAGAGTCCAGCTCTTATCAGTGTTACCCAACAACTTTTCATGCTCTTCGGTGTAAATCTCCGGCTTTGCACCCTCCTCCAGCATAATGCCTTCCTTGTCCAAAGCCTTATCCTTCTTTGTCAAACACATCTCCGAGTAGCTTACTGGTGTCGCATTTTGCAATCTGAAGCAACAACCAAATTATAAACAATAAAATAACCTAAGAAAAAAAGAAGTCAAATAGGATTAAGAAAAAAGTATTTGAGATCCAATCCACATTCTCCAAAATCAAGTACTAGGTAGGAAGCACTCACAATCAGAAACTGTTTCAAACCACCAGAATCACAGACCCAGTCGATTAAAGATTCATTCTTTAAAGCAAAAACATGTATAATTCAAAACAATAACTAAAAATTTGAGAACCCATGGAGCATTCGAAGTCAGAAATAGTCTAAGACAGTTAAACCCACCAGATCAGAAACCCAGTTGGTTAAAAGTTTTAACTTCTAAGCCCCAAATGTATATAAAAGTCATTTGTAACTAAAAAAGAAAGCATTTTTCTCAACATCAACAAACAGATTCATGCAGTCTATGCAGAGGCCGGCAGCAAACAAAGAAGGTAACAGAGAGGGCATGCAAAGATTACCTAGAAGAGCGACGAAGGCGTCCTGGCTCCCGAATGGGAGAGGGCCCAGACGGCGTCGTACTGAGGTTGGAAAAGCTCTTTGGTGCTGTGCGCTTGGGTTGAAAGTTAGACTTGAGCTGAAGAGAGATGTCAACAATGCCGAGCTTTTTCATTCTCTCAAGGTTTTCCTTGATTCTTTCTTCTCTGGACTGCTCGTACTGAGACTTGTTCTGGGTCTGAGAGGTTTGGCTTTGCTCATTGTTGCTTCGATTGTTAGGGTTTGCGGAGGCGACACTCTTCTTCCTCAGAATCGTCATTGTGAACTCACTCTTGTTCCTCTCTGTTTCTGACTCTTGAGTTTCTGAGTCTCTGTATGTGATTTGAACCTCTCACCCCAACGGTCGACTTTGGAGCCCGAAATGGATTTTCGAAATTTCCAAGGAGGGAGAGTAGGGTTTAGGGCACAACTGGGCTTTTGTGTTTTCTTTCATAGTTGGGGATGGTATTTATTTTTACTTTTTACTTTTTTTTTTCAAATTTGAAAAATCTTACCTTCTATATTTCCTTCTGCTTTAGTTTTGGTTTATTGTCTTACCTAGTATTAGGAGAATGTTTCCAATCCCCAAAATAAAAATTAGGTAAAATAATAAGGGAGCTGATATTGGCACTTCAAAATAGTCATCATGCACTCTTCTTTAATGAATCAATAAAAGATAATAAGAGTGCAGTATGACTCTTTGGAGTGTTAATATCACTACACTTTTAAGAAATGTGTTCGCTTGACTGTCACAAATCATCATTGAACCTAATGGTTACAGTTTTTTTTTGGGAAGAAAATTTCATTCATAAACCATAAGAGGCATACAAAGAAAGGTACGAATATAGTGGCCTCGTTAAAACATTCATAGGAAAACCACGTGGGACAAATCCCAAGGGAAGAAAGAGTACTACACATGTCATGAACTAACATGAGAGTCCAACCTAAGAGACATTAGACCGCTACAAAAACTAGAAAAAAGAAAAAACCTACTAAACACCAATACAATAGACCTACAGGACAGAATTGCAATGCATCTCAACTATCAAAAGAAGCCTTCTATGTAGAGGTGTAAAACGGGCCATTGAGTTTTTAGTGCCGTGCCGTGCCGGCCCATGTAATTAAGCATGATGTGCCGGCCCAGCCCATTTAGTAAAATATTTTGTCCAGCCCGGCCCAAGGCCCATGTCAATTTCGTGCCATGCCGTGCTTGGGCCGTGCTTGAGACAGGCCGTGCTCAGGGCGGGCCCGTGCTTGGCCCACTTGAATTCTTTCCCCATTGTTTTCTATGGAAAGACAATTTTTCCCCATTGTTTTCTGCATCCTTACTGTCAAACTTTTTCCTTATTTCTTGTGGGCATCTTGGTTAATTAAGAATTAGTTTCTTGTTAGCCCATACCCGGAGTTCACTTTTTTAAGAATGACTAGAAAGGAAGGACTTTGCAACTCCATATCTCTCTTTAAAATTCAGTTCTTAAGGCTACACAAAGACACGGATAATCAAATTTAGTTTTAGCAAAATTGTACTTAACCAATTTAAAATACTATTAAATATGAAGTCTAGAGAGTTAGCACCATAAAAACAACTTCCACTTCATGATTCCAATTGCAAGACATCAAATTCCACCTTGAGATACAACTCAACATATTGTTTAAAGCGTGTGTCCATTTTCAATAAGTGGGAAAATTTGCAGCCAGATAATCACAACTGGCTTTAACCCATAAGTATTAAACAACTATCTATCAGGAATCAAAGACCCATGCTTCTATGCCAACGGCTTCTTCCTCCAAATCTGATGCAGAGAGGAGAAGAAGGCTAAGCGACTCCATCGTTTGGTCTTTGGTGGTCGATAGAAACGAATCTTTTTTTTTCCTATTAATTGGTTTGGTCTTTGGTAATTGATTTTGGTTGTCGACACAATTACAATATCTCTTCTTTTTTCTTTTTTTTCTTTTTTCCTATTTTCGCATTGATCTTTGGTAATTGGACCAATAGCTCTTCAATAACTCTACTAATTGGTCTTTGGTAACTGACACCTTTCCTAATTGGTTATCGATACAATAGCTCTTCAATTGGGCTTAAATTTTTGGCCCTTTTTCAATTAGAATTAGAAAATGGGCTTAACAAAAACAAAAAAATTATTTAATTAAGTGGGTTAGTGTTGGACTCGTGCCAGGCCTATAGTGGGCTGCGGGCCAAGCACGGCCCATATCGGGCTACGAGCCAGCCCGGCCCATTGGGCTTAAATTTTTAATCCCGGCACGGCCCAAGCTTTCGTGTCGTGCCTAGCCCGGCCCACCAATAATCGTGCTTGGGCCGTGTCGTGCCCCATTTAAACGGGCTGAGCTCGTGCCATGCCGTGCTGGGCCGACCCGACCCGTTTGACATCTCCACTTCTATGAGAACTCATAGTCTTTTGAATATCATAAGAACTGCATAGCACACCAATGCCCCGTTTGGTTCATGGGAAAAGAGGCTTGGGGATGAAAAATCAATTGTTTTTCCATGTTTGGTAAGTACATGCATGAGAAATAGTTACCTAGCACATGAGAAAGTAAGACCATCTCCAACCCAAGAGGCTAAATCCAAAATATCCCAAATTATTGTCCAAAACGTCTCCCAACCCAAGAAAATGAAGATGCCAAAATTTGGGAAAATCCAAACTTGGACCAAAATACCAGTCCATCTATTGCTTGGATCCAAAACTATTCAGTGTACCCACCAACAACTGGCGCAGCCCATGTGGTTCAGAAAATATATTGGGGCCCGTGACATTGATGGCTGCTGTGCTTGGAAGAATTCATTTGGCCACGTGGCTTGCTCTGGTTCAATTGTCGTTGGGCAACAATTCAATTGCTTTTTTTATAATAAAATTCTACTATTACAGTGGGCCCCGCGAACTGTTGGAATAAAAATACAATTCAATTGCTTTTTTGTTGTTGTTTTCTTTTGGAATAAAATTATATTTGTAGAATTTCAATTTTTTTAGGTTAAATTGTTCAAAAAATTAAATTATGAAGTTATTTAAAAATATTAAATGAATAAAAGTTATCCACAAAAAAAAATAGACTTAAACCATTTTTAAACAATTTAATAAAGTTGCGGACTTAAAATTTGAGTCCGGAGGGTTGGGAGAAAAAACAATTTGAGTCCGGGCAAAACGCAAATAGTTACTTTTTAGAGGGGAAAAATTTGGGTTTAGCCCCAAAATGGGTTGGAGAAGGCCTAAATGGGAAAGTGAAGCCCTCCTCCATTCTTGGGTTTTGTTTTCCCCCCTTATGGGAAAATGAGTCAGCATTAAATACACATTTTTCATTACCATTTTTTCCCTATTAACAATTTAGAATTACAATATATCATCAAATGCATTCTTTTTATAAAAAAATTTCATATGGGTATAATTGGAAAATTAAATAAACTTCCAATGCAAACGAAACATGTGAAAGGAAATAAAGTGGTATTTCTTGGTTACTGTCACAGCATTACCAAACATGAGAAATGAATCTTCCATTTCTCATCCATTGGGAAAGACATGGGAAATTATTTCCCATCAAATTTGTTACGTCAATCAAACGGGTCCCAAGGGTCAGAGACACAATACAACACACGAAGGAAGAACATGGAGACGACATCAAAGAGGAACCACAAAGAAGTACACCAACTCAACTCAGAGCCTGACAAAGAAAACCTCCTATGACCAAACATAGTTCTTCTTCGGATGGCGCAGAGATAAGAAAAACTGTGAAGGGTCAACACAACAGAAGGAAAAACAAAATTATAGTTGCTAAGAGATGTTTGTGCTTAAAATTATGTGATTATGTAGGTTGAACCTAATTGTTATAGCTGGTAACCCTTATCTTTTATCTAAACCCAAATTTATTAGAGCTCCAAGGGAGATGCTCTATCTATCTTCTGACTTCCAGTAAAAATAAAAAAAGCAATTATCTTCTGACAAGGAAAAAATGTTCTTCAATTTTGTTCTTGAAATCACAAACGTTTTCAGCTTACTCCCCCGAATTTTATTGGTGCAACAACCATCACTTCTCTCCAAATTAAATCTTTGGATTAAATAGCTTTTTCAACTCCTAAGTTCCAAACCACCCAATGACATCTCTCATATACAATATATGACGTGGGTCCCTATGTACGGTTGCAGAAGCAACCTAAAAGTTCTGGACATGTTGATCAACTACCTAATTAAAATTCGTGGCCATAGACTGTCACACGCCTTAAAACCTCTACAAAAAGAGGTCAAACCAATGCAGCTGGATTTTAAAATCTTACAAGTTTCACCAATGGCTTCTTTTAGCTTCTCTCGTGAACAAGAAGTTGCTTATATATGCTTCGAATTGGTACTTAGTTTTCATCATCAACTTGTGAAGCATAGCCATGGCCATGATGAAATCTTGCAATATTGTGGCCTTGGTAGGCTTGGTTCTTTTGTTCATGATCCATTTCGCAAGTGCTGCTGAAAATCAAGGGTTAGGAGCTTCTTTCATCTTTGGTGATTCTCTAGTTGATTCTGGAAACAACAACTATTTACCAACGTTGTCCAAGGCAAATACTGTTCCAAATGGGATTGATTTTAAAGCATCCGGAGGAAAACCCACCGGGAGGTTTACCAATGGCAGAACCATTGGTGACATAGTTGGTACGAGACTCTTAGCTCTGTTAGATATGTGGTCCATAATGCAATCCTGATAATTTATAATTTTCGCGTTTAACATGAAAACAAAACCTTTTTTTGTTTGTGCAGGTGAAGAATTGGGGCAACCAAATTATGCACTCCCATATTTGGCACCAAATGCTACAGGGAAATCAATCTTGTATGGGGTGAATTATGCATCAGGAGGAGCAGGGATTTTGAACTCAACAGGGAGAATATTTGTTAGCGAGCTCTCAACCCTCTATGGATTACTTTTTTTTTTTTTTCTTTTTTTTGGAGTTTAATTTTATGCACTTTAGACACATGTTTTATCCAACTACAAATGATTTATAATATAAATCTTGCAGGTTAATAGGGTGGGAATGGATATCCAAGTTGATTTTTTCAACCAGACAAGGAAGCAGATTGATAAGGTGTTGGGCCCATCAAAGGCAAAAGAGTACATTATGAAAAGATCCATATTTTCAGTCACAGTTGGATCCAATGACTTCTTGAACAATTATCTGCTACCTGTCCTCTCCGTTGGAGCAAGAATTTCTGAGAGCCCAGATGCGTTTATTGATGATCTGATCAGTCACTTCAGGGCCCAACTCACTGTAAGTTTTATTTGATTGATTAATTTGGTTTTTTTTTTTAAATACAAGCGATAATCTAAACTATAAGGGGAATGAGGTTTTCACACACACACACTACCAAAGTACCGTGAAGATTCGAACTTGAGACTATTGATATGCAAATCAAGATCCAATCTTAATTAACATGTTTAGTGACTAATTAATTCGTGCAGAGACTTTACCAATTGGATGCTCGAAAATTTGTGATTGGAAATGTTGGTCCCCTAGGCTGCATCCCTTACCAGAAGACTATAAATCAACTAAATCCAGACGAGTGTGTGGAGCTGCCCAATAAGCTGGCTCTTCAGTACAATGGCCGGTTGAAGGACTTGCTTGCTGAGCTAAATGACAACCTCCCAGGATCAACATTTGTTTATGCAAATGTGCATGATCTGGTGATGGAGCTCATCACAAATTATGACAAATATGGTAAGCCCAAAATCAAATATCATATTATATGAAAATATATATGGTATTATTTTGACCCAAGATTCATCAAATTAATATTTTTATTTGAAAGTAACTCAACAACTTATCCAACCTATATACAGTCTTGGTTTTTTCAAAACCAAGCTATGTATAACACGGTCCTTTTCTGAGTTCTAATAAAAAACAAAATTATACGAATATAGAGGGTCTAAGAATGTAGAGTATTCGATTTACATTCTAACAACATAATACGGTAGATATGTGGTAAGAACAGCAAGATATGTGACACTTGATTTAGTTTGTGTATGCTGCATTGCAGGATTTACAACAGCAAGTAGAGCTTGCTGTGGAAATGGGGGCCGATACGCAGGTATAGTTCCATGTGGTCCAACGTCTAGTTTGTGCTCGGATCGCTCCTTGCATGTTTTCTGGGATCCCTACCATCCCAGTGAGGCTGCCAATCTTATACTCGCCAAAAAATTGCTTGATGGAGACACCAGATTCATTTCTCCAATGAATCTCAGACAACTTCGCGACCATTAAAACTTGTTTGTAGGATTATGTCCTACTATTTCCGCCTTTATTTTGTAAACTGTAACAAAAATGTAAGCCTTTTCGAATGTTTTTATGCTTGGATTGGGACATTTGGATCCACATAGATTTTGGCTTAAACATGTTATATATACCTTGCATATATATATATATATATATATATATATATAGTTATTTTCTACATAGTATATTTTATAAATCTTAAAAGACATGACGTCTTGAGAAACTTCACTTCCACTTAATTTTCTTCTATTATAATTCTTGATATGGTTCAAGTTACTATCTGCAGTGCACGGAAAAAAAAAAAAAAAAAAAAGGTGTTATATTGCCTGTGGGACATGCTCACCTTGGTTGTGTTTGGTCATCAAGTCCTACTAATTTTATGATTTCATTAATGCATGATCATGAATAGAAAATAATAAAATATGTTTCTTGACTATAGCTTTACTCTCACGAGTTTTGAGTGCTAATGGATTAATTTCTTAAGGAGTAATTTTTGCTCCCACAATACCCGGAAAAGAATCTCGTAGAAATCTTGACACAAAAATATGCTTAATTATAATATAGATAGCTCAATAGAAAAATATGAATATGAGAGAAACTATGAATCAATCAAACCTACTAAACTCAAACTTTCGCAAATGTATAAAACACGTGAGTTGTCTCTTTATTTATTTTAATCACAAATCTAGCATTAACATTTTTTTTTAATCAAAAGGAAAACATCGATTTGGTTTTGGTCCAACCAAGAAAAGCAATAACAAAACAAAAAAATAAAAAAGTAGCTAGAACTAGAAGTTCTTAGAAGCATTTATATATGGCGGTAGATGTGAATATATTTTTTCTCAATGTGGACACATACCCAAAATATGATCATTGGTTCATGTGAAGGAATCATGTCCAGTGCAGAAAAATCCAAATATAAGAGAGAGAGAGAGAAGGCATTGAAAAATCTAAGTTGGTGAAGAAAAAAGGAAGAAAGGAAGGGAGGCATTGTCAGTGATAATAGGCGACCGAATAAGCAGACTGAGAGAGACTGAGATTGAGAGGATGGCAATAGTGTTTAGGACTGACAAAGCCTTTGAAAACGACCTATGATGCTTTGCCGGAGACATTTCTATGGCCTCTCAGCCTTCGCGTGCTCTTGACCGACAGCTACCTGTCTTTCTTCGCCACGTATCACTTCCAAAGGGACCCTCCACCCTCCCCCCACCCTCACCTAGTAGTAGTCCTTGAATAAAAGGTTAAAAAGGAAGAATCCGTTCATCTTATCCAAGACTTTGCAATGAAGACAATAATATAATACGGCCTTTTTGTTTTTTTGGTTTTTGTGTTTTTGTAGTGAATTAGACCCTTGATTTGGATCAAGCAATCAGTATGTTGTGTAATGGCCACTAGTGGCAAAAGTTTAAACTCTTATTAAATGGAGGGGGGGATTTGAACTCGAGTGCAAAGGGATATGCACAATGTCTTGGTTATCTGGATTAACACATATAACACACATTCTATCTCTCTCATTATGTAATATGTCAATTTTGTCTGTTTTTTTGCTTCACTCATCGTAGAAGGTAAAAGATGATGTAACAAAGTGATAGGATTTTTAGTACCTGCAAAAACAGGGTTAAAATCACATAAAATACTTGCGAGAATCTGAGGTTATTGTAGTATAGATGCTCATGCAAGGTCGATCTCCTCGTGACTATTAAGCAATTTATGTAAAAACAGTTTCCAATTAACTAAAATTAAAAGTAGAGAAAGTTGATTTGGTTTTGAATTTGTGAAAGCTAAAACGAATTTAATTAAAAACACAATTAAGTGAAAAAGAGTTTTAGATATCAATTTATAAAAGCACTAGGGATTCACCGTCACCTAGCAATCCTATGAATTTTTACCAATTACTTATGAATTTCAACATATATGCTTTGAAGGTTAGGTTTTCCTATTGCATATTTTCCTTGTGATGTTCAAGCGAAAACGTATATCTAACATGCAATCCGTCTGTGATGTTCGGATCAAATATAAACATGCAAGACTCATTAAGCTTTGTGAAAACCCTTTGAAAAACCATGCAACCCTTAAGAGCGTGATGTTCGCCTTAAGTGAACTTACACTTACTAATCACAAGAAGCCCTCCTCAATTTCGGGGTGATGTTCCAACAGAAATTGCATCAAATTACTTGTCTAAATATTATAATGGTGATCAGTCCTTAAAACAAATAGATAGTTTCAAACGCAGTGATTAATAATTCAAAGCAAACATGCATTCATTCATAAGCAAATTAATAAAATCACATATTCATGCTAAGGCTAAGGTTTCACCCTAGCAAAAGGAATTAGTTACGCATAATTATAATTGAAATCATAGAAAAGATTGAATACACCTTGAAGTTGAAGATCTTCAAGAACCCTTGTCGCGTTTAAGAAGTAAAAAGACGATAGAATAGAAATTGTTGTGAAAAGGAACTTAAATACTACCTAAAACCTAGCTGCCCAATTGCAGCCTTTCTCTTCCTACAAGGAAATTAATTAAAATAAAGTAATACTTAGGAAGTAAAATCCAAAATAGGATTATGGAAATTCGCTCAAAATCTGCTACGTTACGGGCTCAAAACTGCTCCAAATCAGGCCCAAGATAGCTCGTTTTGAAGATAAAAATATTCTGAACACAACTCCAGGAAGGTCACGAACCCATCCGAGGTCATCTTGGGATCCAAAACGCAGAAAAGCCCAAAACGTCACTTTTCCAAAGACACACTGCTCCTTTAATTTACTGCCAGAAAATAATCGCTTGGTGGAAAAATCTGAAATTTTGATACGCTCAAGCTAAGTGACTCATGCACGTCCTCCAACTGGAATTACTCCAAAATTCATCCATTTGATTATGTTTTGCTCCAGCTGAAGTCGAAAGTCCTATATTGCAAATATAATTCAAAGTATCAAAATTCTTCCAACATATTAACCAAAATATACTAAGAATAGGGTTAAATATATAATATAAAATATACTCATCACAAAGCAAACACGATTTGCCTCACCCTTGACGTTGTTCCTTAAAGATGATAACCCGAGTAAATCTTGGTTCAACACAACCTTTTTAAAGGAAGTGTTTGTTATTACTGTTGGAAATTGAGGCTCAAATTAGTAACTTATTGGTGACAGCTACAAATCAACCGGTTAGACCATTATGGTACTCACTTTTGGTACAAATTGACTGGTCCGCCCCAAAGAGCGACCGGTCAACCCTTGTGAATTTAATTTCCTTTAGTTTGAATTCTATTTAGTTATGTTTTGGGATTACTTATAGGTTTGGATAAATTGCTCTAGTGGAACTTTGGTTTTGTAAGAAAGCCTATGAATATATCATTATGGTGTATGTCTCCTTGGCGTGTGATCAAAGTGAGTGATGAAGAGATATGTAGTGGCTTTGAAGGTTTCGCCTCTAGGGTTGTTACATATCAAGTGAGAGAAACTTTGAGGATGGAAGAGTGATCGTTTCTTTGGTGTATTGTGGTCTCTTTATGGAGTTGGGTTGAGATGAGTGAAATTGTTTGTGAGTGTGTGAGGGAATAGTAATTTTGATATGTACTTAGTGAGTCATTGTTAATTATCGAACGTCCAGTGACGTAACCCAATTTGGAGTGAATCTCGTAAATCTTATGTGTTGTATAATCGATTCTTTTAGTTATTTTTGCGATCTTGGAGCCAAGAATTGTACGTGAATTCATAACAAACACTCTTCAAAAGAGACAACTATATTAACCTTTATCTCCAATGCATCTTGAGATGCATAAATTACGAGGGCCAGTCCATGAATCTACCTTTCTGCTTTCAACTAATCATTCAAAACATGCATGGCTTTAGTTAAGCTTTATATCATAAAGCATGGCTTGTCTATTAAGCTTGATAATAAGTAATAACAAACATTAATAAGCCTTTGCCTGCCTGACCAATTCATCTGTTCGTGCGTGGTTAATTATTTTGTAGGTACATAAAAATTATGAAAAGGTAGGGGTTATGATTTTGAATGATGTGTCTTGTGACAGAGGGTTGAAGGAGATTCATATCATAGCTATTAGCTCATAGGCCTTAGATTAGACATGGCTGTGTTTGGGTGGGAATAGGAAAAACCGGAATGGGAATAGGGGGAGAATTGTGTGTGTTGTTTGGTAATGGGTACAGAGTGGAGCGCGAAATGCGGTGAGAGGAAGAGGTACGGAGGAGGAATCTGATGCGGACATGACGCGTCCGAAATCAGAGGAGAGAACCAATAATTGCTCCCACGCTGTCCGACATTCATGATTCTGTCGGTACTGCCCCCACCCACCTAATCCCAACACCCATCAATCCCTCTCAACTTTGACGGGTATTGCCCGCTTAGCTTGCTTCAAATTTTGCCTTCTCATCCCATTAGTCTAGACACTTCTTATCTAATCTTAGTTTATGATTATTATTGTAGAAAATATAATCTATATCTCATTCTATTGTGAGGTTCTTGATACGGCTAATGAGTTAAGAAATTAGTATATCTACAATCTTACGAATAAGATTCTCTTGTCACATAATATAATAACTCAAAATCGTTATATTGTGTGACTGTTGATTCCGATCCATATATTCAAATAAGAATTACTCAGCCCATTAATAATTAAACTTAATTCAATACTAGTACTCTTCCAGTCTTCAGCTCACTATACTTAGGATATCATATTTCATGGCAGTTTACCAATCTGCCATTTTTATAACTTTTCTTTTCTTATAGAAAAAAAAAAAGTTAGCAGCTTATGGTTTCAATTTTAGAGAGAGGTAAAGTTTGAATTGAACCATCTTGGGAAAGACATGTAGCCCCTTTTCCCATTATTTTTTGTCGAGCACTTTTCCTATCTTTAACATGTAGCCCCCTTTTTTTACTTTATTTAGCAACCTAATGTTAGAATGATGGATCAAATTTGGTTGCATGAAAACACAAATGCAAATCAACTTGGTGTATTGCATGCAAATTCAATTAAGCTCCTTTTTTCGTTTTTGTTTTTTGTATTTTGGTTCTTTCGTTTTTCTGGGTTTTATATAACCTAGAGAGCAAGTGCTGTACGTAGCCCAGACAATACCTAGCTAGTAGCCAAAAAGCAATAAATCTTGTAATATAGCAAGTTCGTACGATATTATGGAGGGATCATCGGAATAAATCTAACCTTGTTAATATAATAATTAGTCCCCCCATCCACAGTACTTTTAGGCCTGAGCTAAGAGAAAAACTTTCTTGCACAGTCCTATCTCTCTCCAATAAAAGCTGACACGTGTGCTGTCTCTCTCTCTTTTTCATTTAAGTTGTCCACGTGGCGAGCTTTGATTGGAGGATCCCGGTGCAAGAAAGTTTTTTTCCTGAGCTAGGCCTCAGAAGGCATGTATGCAAAAGGTGAACTGAAATCTCCACAGGCGCTATCTGTATATAGAATATACATGCATACATACATACACAGAAACAGACACACAGAGAGAGACTGAGAGAGATGTTAGATTACTATGTTATATATGTATGTAAATGTAATATACTTTATGCAGAAACTTATGGATATAACGGATTTCAAAAAAACTTATGGTTATAACCCTGATCCCCACCATCCAAATCATAGATTCATAGGTATAGCTAGGAAATTTAAATTAACTTTGTAATTTTCAGCCCCAAAAAAAAAAAACATAACTTTTTTTTTTAGAGGGTTCGAGCCCGGTTGTAGCTGTAGTTTTAGCCGACCCAAAACAGAGAAAAACAGAGGCTGTTCTGGAGCCGACTGAAATGTCGTGCTTAACAGAACAAACTGTAAAAGCCTGCTCACTCTGCTTCATATATGCCTCAGAAACCTTGTTTCACTATGCCACACCAGCACCAATCTCATTCTCTCATTCTCTCTCTCTCTCTCTCTCTCCTCCTTCTCTCTCCATAAAACCACCTTCACCCCCTCCCCGCAAAAACCCAAAATCCCATTCTCTCATCTTCTTCACCATCATCTTATATCACTGCTCCAACAAAAATATCAAACACCTTTGATCAAACCACACAAGACAACCAAACCAAACTTAGCCGTTTGATTGAGACCCAAATGCCGTCGGACTCGAGCGATCAGCAGAACAACCAGAACCGGAGGCCGGCGAAGGCCCAGACCCCGGGTGCCCCACCGCCGGAGCAAGAGCACCTCCCTTGCCCGCGCTGCGACTCCACCAACACCAAGTTCTGTTACTACAACAACTACAACTTCTCCCAGCCCCGCCACTTCTGCAAGTCCTGCCGCCGCTACTGGACCCACGGCGGCACCCTCCGCGACATCCCGGTCGGCGGCGGGACCCGCAAGAACGCTAAGCGCTCCCGCACCACCAGCTCCTCCGCCATGATCGCCACCACCGCCACTTCCTCACTCTCCGACCACCCAATTCCCCCCACCCCAGTTTTTATGAACCCGGGTGGCGCCGCCGCGTTTGGGGACTTGAAGGGGAATGTGGGAAATGGATGCGGTGGTGGGGGCGGCGGCGCTAGCTTCACGTCTCTGCTCAACACTCAGGGGCCTGGGTTTTTGGCCTTAGGGGGGTTTGGTCTTGGGCTGGCCAATGGGTTTGAGGAGATGGGCTTTGGGCTTGGGAGAGCGGTGTGGCCTTTTCCTGGGGTGGGAGATGGTGGTGCTGGTGTTGGAGGTAATGGTGGGGGCCATGGGATGATGAACACGTGGCAATTTGAGAGTGGAGAAGGTGGTGGGATTGTGAATGTGGGTCTTGGCTCTGTTGGGGGTGAGTTCTGTTCTTGGCCGGAGTTGGCAATTTCTAACCCTGGAAATGGTCTCAAATGAAAAAAAAAATGTTCTTTTTTTGTCTCTCTCCTAATTCTCTCCTCCTCTTTTTGTATCTTATGGATGATATTTTGTGTCTTACTGCTGTAGACTTCTAATGATAGTGTTGAGGCTTGAGGCTAATTTAATTTACCACTGAATTGCTACATATCACAATCCAAGAACCAAGTTTTTTGAGTATGAGAACAAAATGAAAATGAAATTGGCATCTCGTCAGTTTTCAAATTCTGCCCAAAGGGCGACACTCTTTGCCCACAAATTTTGAGGTTTTTGAAGAATATGAGTTGTTCTTGAATCCATTGAGATTACCAACATTCAGCATTCTCAGATTACCAACATGCATGTATATAATTAATTAATATAAGCACAAGCTGTTTACTTTAATTTAATTCCCTGCAAGCCAAATCTTTGCTGTATCTAAATTAAGGGCAGTGCTCTTCACCCTCCCCACATTTCTGTGTAAGAGTGGATGAGTATCTTCAAGGACAAGCATCAACAGCTTTCTGATATGGAAAGGAAACAAAAAGAGCACCCAAAATTGTGAAATTCCTGAGGAAAAGGAGAACAATGTGGGCAATCCAATTATTACAATTAGATTAGTACAAATTAACTCCACTCTCCAATCTTAACACCTGCGCCACAAAAAAAGAACATCCCTTCACGCCGGGACGGAATTAAACTTGCTAATATGGAATTCTAAATTGAATTTTCTTTCGACAGATTGCAAAGTTTCATATACAAAAAGGCTTAAGTTTCATCTGTTTTTCACATTGTGAATGGTAGCTGCCTAGGCTGGTTTGTATCTCAAGTTTTGTTTCAGTATTGTAGTTGATCGTCTCCTATTTTTCTGCATAATGCAGCATTCAATCTTATACTCTGTAGTAGCTTTTATGCTACTTGTGACTGAGTTGCAAAGCTATGCTGGTAAGTCCTTGGCCTTTTATGCACAAATAAATTTTCATATTGCTTGTGAATAAAATGGGGAGATGTAATTTAAATTTGATGTCTCACGATGCAGGAGCTCAGGGCGTTGGGGCAAATTATGGTAGACAAGGTGACAACCTTCCAACTCCGGACAAGTAATCCAGCTAAGTAAATCCAGGAACATTCAAAGAATTCGTAGTTTCGATCCACAACAAGATGTTCTGCAGGCACTGCAAGGGTCAGGAATACAAGTCATCATAGGTACACTGGACATAGATGTCCCAACCCTAGCCAATGATCCAGCATTTGCTACCACTTGGCTCCAAACCAACATCATTCCATTCGCTTCATCTGTCAATTTTCGATGCATATCCGTTCGAAACGAAATGGCTCCAAGCCAAAATGCTAGCAGCATACTCCCTGCCATGCAAAATCTGAGAGCTGCACTAATTGCAGCCAACCTCAATATCCCCATATCAACTGCAGTGTTCCAAAATGTACTGGCATCACCATTTCCACCATCTGCAGGAACATGGCATCCTGATGCAGCCTCAATTATGGTTCCTCTGGTACAATATATGCAAGCCAATGGCTACCCCCTTCTTTACAATGCCTATCCATATTTCGCCTACCGCGACAACCCGAATGACATTAGGCTAGACTATGCATTGATGAGTACCTCAGAGGTTATTGTAAGGGATGGGGCTCTAGGGTACACAAATTTACTTGATGCTTCCCTAGATGCTCTCTATTGGGCACTTGAGAAGGTGGGGGCACCAAATGTTGAGGTTGTTGTGGCTGAAACAGGGTGGCCATCAGAAGGAGAAGGACATGATCCAGCAACTATTGATAATGCCAGAACATATAACAGCAATTTGATCAAGCATGGGCAATTTGGAAAACCAAAAAGACCAGGAAAGGGATTGGAGGCATACATATTTGCTTTGTTCAATGAAGATCTCAAGCCTAAGGGGTCTGAGTCTCATTGGGGATTGTTTTACCCAGACATGAGTGAAGTTTACAATGTTGATTTCTAATTAGGGAATTAGGTCTTTTTTGTCTTTGGTTAGTAAGAATAAATCCCTTTGTTGATTATAATTGGTCTCCATACGGACAATGGAATGAAATCTTTTGTTTGCATAAATTCTAAATATAGTAACCTTACGAAGTTAAATTTTTTCTCTTATATAATGATGCTGCTGCTTTATAGTTTGGTCATTTTAAAACAAATAATTGTCAAAATACTATGTTCATGGAACAATTTTTATTTATTGTTATTATTGCCCTTAACTCCATAAGAACAATTTTTACTAATTATCAATTGTTTATTAACTAAACTGGCCAAAGTAAAAGGTCCAAAATACAGATGTGAAATAGGGTTATAAACTGAAATAATAATTTATATTGGTGATTTTCAAATTATGCATTGGAAATCTTGTCCTTATTTAGGAGAGTATTTTTACTCACCACTTTAACTCAACGTGTACTCTCACCATCCATCTCAACACTTACATGTGTTCATGGGCATAACCATGGTTATAGAGATACGAAACAAACAGTTAACTATGGTTATGTCCATGAATATGTGTCAAGTGTTGAGAAAGATGGTGAGAGTACACCATAGGTCAAAACTAGCTTTTTGATATTTTTTTTTTCTTTTTGCTTAAAAAGGATTTTAAAAAATTGAAAAGTAATGAGGCGAAAATGAAAAACTTAGAAATTTTTGTAAGGACTGGTTTTCCTTGTTGATAAAAAAAGTTTCCTATTTCCTTTCTTAGCAAAAATAGTTTTATAGTTTTTTTTTTCTTCTTCTTTAAGTAAATAAAAACACAATTTTAAGGTGTGTGAGAAAAATCGGATGCGTTTGAAAATATCGGATGCAAAAATAAGATGATTCAATTTTCTTAGTCCACCACACTGGAACAAAGGGCGGGTCTTTCACTTGCCCTTTTTTTCCCTCTCTAGGGTTTTAAACAGTGTCTTCTTCAATTTCGACCTCGATTGCAAACCAGACCAGAAAACCCACAATGGCATTCTCGTTTTACTCCACGCCACAGCCACAGCCACAGCAACAGCAACAGCAACAGCAGCAGTCGCTGTTTCAAACTCAGCAGCCCTCACAGCCTTTTCAGCAAAGCAGTCCCTTTTTCTCACAACAACAACAGCAACAGCCGCAGCAGCAATTTCAGCCACAGCCGCTTCAATTTCAGCAGCAGCAGCAGCAACAACAGCAACAGCAGCAGCAGCAGCAGCAGCAGCAGCAGCAGCAGCAGCAGCAGCAGCAGCAGCAGCAGCAGCAGCAGCAGCAGCAGCAGATGTTTTTGTTTACGAATGACAAGGCTCCGGCGAGTTATAGTACCAAGTGGGCTGATCTCCATCCCGATTCCCAGAAAATTCTTCTTCAGATTGAGTACGTTTTCTTTCATTTCAGTAAATCTTGAGCCTTTGTCTTGTTTTGCTATTGTGAATTTTTGGGTATTTGGCCTGATTGGTTGCTGAGAAAGTGTAGGGGAAGAAAGCAAAATTTCGAGTCTTTTTTTTTTTGTGTTAAGCAAAATTAAGCAAACTTGCTGCATTGCTCTCCATAAAGTGAATTACTTTTCCTCTATATGTGGGGGGCTTTAATTGGTGTAGTTCGCATTGAGTTCCGTAGGATTTGGTGTAATATTTTTTGGATAGGTGAAATTTAATATGTCACGCTGGCATAACAATTAACAGTCTTGAGTTTACTTTTTGACTCTAATAATTATGAGCTGAGCTGGGACATAGTTTTTATATATATGGGTTTTGAGGTTCTTAAGTATTGTTTGCTTGCAGGGAACGGATACTGGGGCATAGGGATGAGAGTCAGAGGCTGGATCAATGTAGTCGTCTCTACGATTCTTCAGTTTCAAATGATACTTTCGAGCATGATGCTAGTCGTATCCTTCAGGTTTGCTTCTTGAATAGATCAGATTTTCTAAGCTTCTTGAATAGATCAGATTTTCTAATTGCTAACTGTGATTTCTATTTGTCTTGTTGGGTGTGGTCTTGTGATTATGAGGTTTGTCATCGTAAGCAAACTGCTTCATTTGGTATTCTTGTGTATATACTTTGGGGCTTATACTATGTTGGATCAGCGACTTCTGCCAGATCTTTTGGAGGCTTGGAAGTGTGCATACAGGACATAAGGGAAAATTAGTTAGCAGGAAATGTAGAAATGCTTCTTGGAGTCAGTTTCCTAGTGCTTGTCCTGTCACAGATGTTGCGTCTCTATGAGAGATTCTTGAATAAAATAATGAAATTTCGATACATTAATTTTCACATAACAGCATGAAAGGAGCTCTTTGCCTGTAGATCCCATATTCTCTTAGTTGATTGTAAGGGATATATAATTTCCTGATTCCCTGATGTATTTCCAACAAGCAAACAAAACTCATATCTTACCCATAATGCTGTTATTCAAATTTTGTGCAAAAATCCTCAATCTTATGGGCATTTTATTATTCTTTGTTGATGTTGTTTTCTTCTAATTATTAAATACATATTTGGGTATAAATTGCTGAAAAATGCGACGATGTAGATGACTTCTGACATAATGGCATGCTTGTTTACTTGAAAGGAGAACGAAAGAATGTGAATCATACCCATTCCTCCTTAGTCCGACATTTACTTAGAAGCGAATGTTTTTCTTTTGCCATTTTAAATATCTTGTATGCAAATTGTCTGTATATATTTTGCGAGGGCTCATGGCAGAATTATTGTTATTGGCATTTATATATTTCATTAGTAAGTATTTGACAATAATGTAATTTATATTGAATAAAGGACATTTTATAATCAAATTGGTTTTGATTCTGATATCCCTGAGAGAGAAAACATATCAACGGTAACAAACCTCATTCTCATTCCATTCCAGTTCCAGCCAGCTAGTATTCATCTTAATATGAGTGCCTCATTCTGATTCTTTTTCATTCCCTTCCAATTCATTTACATTCATTCTACCATAAGTGGAAAATAAATTCACTTGTGAGATCTTATACTCAAAACTTCATGGCTTTTAACTTTTATAGAAGTACATTTCATATTACTGTTAGATAAGAGGGTTGACTTTTGAAATCTTATAATGATATCTTCTGATCGTGTTCATGATAATTTGATAGCCTTGTACCTCTTCTTTTGTTTGATGTCAATATATTTTTTTTGTTGGATGATGTCAAGACTTAAAATTGAAAAAACTGATCAGATTGACGGGAAATATAACAATGGTACCCACCAAAATAAATAAATAAAGAAAGTTCTGGTGCAAGTTCTAGGACTTTCAATGCCATTTTCTTAGGGATGATTGCAGTCATCATTGCTATTGCATGCTTTATGTTTCTAATTGTCAATGTATGTTTTAATTACAAATTCTTTTGTTATCTATACAGGAACTTGGGGGAATTGGTACTGCCATGGACCGACAGAAAGCTCTTCTGCATGAGTTGATGGCTATTGTGAAAGATATGTTACGGAATAGCGAGGTTGCTGTTCGTACTTTCATGATTTTACGCCCACGGTTTCTTCATCCAAATACAGGAGGTACTTCAAATGCCATTGCACCGTCACAGGCTTCTGGAGCAACCGTACCACCTGGTTCAAGTAGTCAACCAACAGCTACTTCTATAGTGCCAGTTTTTGATTTCTACAACGGGCTTCCAAGGAAACCATCTCCCTTCCTACAGCAAACAATTGCAAGATTCGAAAAGTATCTTGTTGAGTGTCGTCAGTGGATTGAAGAATTAGAGCAGCTTCTTTTAGCCTCAGAGAGGAATTCTGCCAATGATGGCTCCTCATTGTTGCAGTCTCTTCCAAAAGTCATGTCAAATGTGCATGACTTTTTTGTTCACGTGGCAGCTAAGGTAAATAAAAACAATTGTATTTTGTTTAGTTAAAGTTAATCATTGAGATATGCAGTAAACTATACTTCATTGTGGCTTTTATCAGCTAGAACCTGCATTTTGTTGGCCTTATATGATAAGCATGCTGCCATAATTTGTGATTTTTATTGTTTAAACTGCTGTAAACAAATTATTTTCATATCTTTTGTTTGTGGGTGGAGAATGATTTGCACAATGGTAGTTACAACCATTTTGACTTGCATGGTCGTTTGTGATAATTTGTATCATTTAATGGTTTCAAAGAAAAATAAACCATGCAGCTAAAAAGAAAGCTCAATAATGGCTTCTCACTTGTTCGATGCGTGTGGCCTTCATTTTGAGCACAAATGAAGCTGAATAATGTTTCTTGACACTTAAAGTTACTAATCAATAATATGATCCGTTTCTTAGGTGGAGAGTATTCACCAGTACATTGTATCCATGAAATCAGCTTATCTTGCTAACCAGCGCCGCCTAGGGGATGGGAATGATCCATTTCTCGAGGCTGATCGCCGGGAAACAGCTAGGCAAGAAGCTGCTGCTAAGAGGGTGCATCCAACTTTGCATTTACCTGCAACTTCACAACCATCAACACAAGTTGCTGGATTGTTTGCCAGTTCAGGAACTCAGGGGGCATCACCTGCCCCCCAGATATCTACAGCTACTCTTACAGCTTCCTCCGGGAGTGGACTCTCACTTTTCAACACTCCTTCTGCTCCATCTTCTTCCATGTCGTCCTCTCTGTTTGCTACACCAATCACTTCTGGTCCTATATCTTCTCTTTTTGGATCATCCTCTGCTACGCCTCAGACGTCACTGTTTAGTTCTTCCTCAGCATCTTTGTTTGGAGCTGCTTCAACTCCCTCTCTGCTAGGAAATACTGCTCCAGCCTTCGGTTCAACTACTCCTATTGGAAGCTCATTATTTGCTTCAGGTTTATCTCATTCTTCTTAGTTCTACATTGGGACTTTTACATTAAATTGTCAAATTTATTCTTTATAATTTCTCGTTACTTGTTCTACATCAGATAGTGTATGGTTGAAGACATGCAGAAGTCTTTTGCTATAAAGATCTACAATTTTACATTGCCAAGATTGTGACGGTACTAATTAGGATATTTTATCACTTTTTCCAGGTGCTCCTGCAACAGGGCTGGGGTCTAGCTTTACTTCATCGGTGCGTGAATCTTCTTTCAGCTCTCTTAGTTCAGTTAATTTTCACTTCATATAACTTAAGTTTGTTCCAGAAAGAAACATGATGGGACTCAAAGATTACCAAACTTAAGCTCTATGCTGCAGATATGAATTGATTTCCCATCTCTAATAATATGGTTTAGTTGAGGTGCAGTATACATCTACATCTACTGAATAATCTCTTCTGTGTATTCTAACAATTGCAGAAATCAGCAAAACCAAAAAGTCGGGTTGGCCGGCGTTAGCTGCAGTGGTTTCAGGTCACACAATGTGGATGAAAGCTCTTATGTTAGAAAACGCCTGTGTTCTTAAGTGTCGAGAATTATTCTCTTGTTCTCTGCATGACTTACGTGGGGCTCATTTTCTTGTGGAGTGAATGGATCTCCAGAGATATTTCACTAAATCCAAGTCCCAAGAGAATCATATTTCATTTCAAATGCTGCTCGGCCATGTCGCCTGTGTACTGCCTCCTCGCTGCAAACGCTTTCCGCGTGCTGTAATGTTACAACGAGATGTTGGAAGATTCATGTCACTGACTTCACTGTATAATTTTAGGGTAGAATCTAGGTCCCAATTTTTTTGAATGTGTTGACAAGAAAAAGTGTAAGCCCATCCTTGAGATAGACATGTTTGATCTGAGATGTCAAATAAACATATGAAATTGTCTAATGTTGGATTTGTTGGTGGGGCAAGTTGTGCCAACCATGTACTGATACTCAACCTCATGAATGTTGTGTTTTCCATGTTTTTTGTTTGATGTGTGAATTGATTTGAAATCAAGTATACTGGTCAAGGTCTAAAATATTGATGGTATCGGAAATATCGGTAGTCCAAAAACAAGGAAATTTCAATGGAAATATCCGGATATTATCGATATTTTAGACCTTGAAATTGAATTCTCGTGAAAAATCGTTTGAACAACGTGAAAGAGGTTTTGTTTATTTTTTAACTCTTTCCCCTTTTCTCTTCGGTCCAGTGAAAAATGTATTAACTTATAGCCCGTGGTTTCAGGTTTGAATCCCATGACACCTTTTGATACTTGAAAGTGTCTTTCCCCCTTATAGTTTAGACTATCACTTATATCTTTTAAAAAAAATGACACAATTGAATTATGGCTCTACTCGTCATAAGTTAGAGGAGATTCTAAGTTCAAATCTCATTCTATTGATTCGCTATTTTATTTTTATGACAGTAACCAGACCATAAAATAGAATGTTTCACATTAATAATGATAATGACTCTTCAGTGTCCATTGGGTCATTTTACAGTAGTAATGACTATGACTCGTCACATTTTGTGATTGTCCATTTGTAGTTCCTTTATGTCCACAAGTGTCACATTTGACCTTCACATGCCTATGATTACCTAAGCATACTGTCGTTTTTCTGCGTATGCAGATGCAGTTCGGTTCTTCTCATCTTACGTGTAGAAAGGGGGATAACGCCAATCGAGATAAGTATAGAAGTACTTCCCCACTCTGTTACTTGCAAACCAACAAAGAATTGTGGAAGGAGAATAAGAGATTCATATAACTAGACCTTTAAAACCATGTTATACAGAAAATGAACCGACAATTATAGTATAAAAGTTAAGTCATCTTTATAAATAGCCTAAAGATCCCAAGTGAACAACAAATCACCGACAGAGAAAAATGGCAGCACCAAATGAAGAGAAGCATTTTGTTCTAGTACATGGGGCTGGCCATGGATCCTGGTGCTGGTACAAGGTCAAGCCAAGGCTAGAGTCTGCTGGTCACAGAGTGACAGCCTTGGACCTTGCAGCTTCAGGCATCAACACGAAGGCCATACAAGATGTTCACTCTTTAGCAGAGTATTCTGAGCCTCTGTTGGAGTTTATAGCCTCACTTGGTCCAGAAGAAAAGGTGATCCTTGTAGGGCATAGCCTTGGAGGCATGAACTTGGCCCTTGCCATGGAAAACTTCCCACATAAAATTTCTGTTGCTGTTTTCTTGACTGCCTTTGTGCCAGATACCACACACCAGCCTTCACATGTTTTGGATCAGGTATGGCATAATTATTTCAGAGCTCAAGTAGCTATGTGGTTGAGAATACCCCATGGCACCGTGTGTGTGAGAATACCCCTCCCCTTCTTAACTGAGGCCAAAAAAAGGTAGCTTATTTGCCTTTTTTTGGGTCTAGCTCCCCAAGGATTAACCAAGAACGCCTCTGATTACAGATAATTAAGTCAATTTTAATTGTTTCTTTCATGCTTCTAGGTTACATTCTGATATCTGATTATGGTAAGATAATTAGCAAAACAAATATGAATAAACTCTAATTCAAGCCAATCCAATCCAAAACCTAATATAAAATTATTTACTATATAATATGAGCAACTTTAATTATAAGCCCTGGTTCTCAAAGAAATTACTTTCAGCTAATTAGCCTATATATATATTTTTTCTATTGTTAGTCAAAAGGTAAATGATTAAATTGCAATGTTTACGCTAATCGTGTTTGTCAAAAGGTAATGATTAACTACATGGTTAATTAATTGCTAGTGATCGATGCTTTTCATTGAGCTATAATATTAGGGATAATTATAAAATTATTTTTCACATTCGGTCACTAAATTATTACGAGGCAAATATATAACCAATGAAACACTGAGGATCTTCTTCCCCATCTAATACCTCCTTTTAAAAAAAATAAATAAATAGAAAAAGCTACATTGCAATGGGGTCCAACTCAGCGTTCTTTTCAGTACACAATATAATAAAATTGCACTTTAATGATACTGCCACTTCATGAGGTTAACGTCTCAACAACTTTCTGGGAACACTTCGATTGTTTTGTCGTCCACATATGTTTTTGTTTTTTTGGGAACATCCCAAGATGTTTTGTAGCATGCTATGAGACAATTCATTCGTTTTCACATATCTGCCTCATTTGAACACTTTGGTTTCTGTTTCGATGTGAAAAGTTCAATCAAAACATGCCCGCAGAAGGATGGCTGGACACTCAGTTTACAAATTATGGAAGTGCTAAAGAACCCTTAATGTCGATGCTTTTGGGTCCTGAGTTCTTAGCCAAGCTCTATCAACTCAGCCCCACTGAGGTACATATCTTTCTCTCCCTCACACCTGCACATATCACAACTCATCTGTGAGTTAGAATTAGGATAACGATAATAACACTCGAATTGTGGTATTAGGGTCATGTTTTATCACGCAATTAGGCTCAATTTCAAAGAAAGAAAGATCTATAGGCAGAATTTTTTTTTAAACAACAGCTACTGAACCATCATTGGTCCCGTTCCATTCTTTATGTCCCCTCAAGAGACCTATAGGCTGGATTAAGATGATGGGCAATTGAAAATGGACGCATATTATAAAAAATAATAAGAAAGTTGAAAAAGTAACACCAAGAGACAAGAGCTCCACCCGACACGCTAGTCCAAAATTGTTAAACTTAAAAAAAAAAAAATCATAATGCTTCCTCTTTGCTCTGTCTATTGATGTGGCTCAGTCACAATTTAACACGTGTTTTTCTGATTAAGAATAATTAAAGTGAAAAATAAATGCACCTTTGAGAATAAAAAACAGAGGAGAAGTGTTCATTTCAAAATAGCATAATCATTTCAAAAGGAATCCCTTTTCTTTCTTTAAGAAGTCAAGTTTTGTACACAAAAATAATGGTTATTCTTTCTAACTAATGTTTGAAAAATCATTATTTCAGAGTAAAGAAATTCCATATGATCACGTAGGTCTTTAAATTCCATCAACGACTAAAATGCAATTATTATTACACTGTACATATTGGAATGTAGGATCTGGAACTTGCCAAGAGTTTGGTGAGGACAGGCTCACTCTTTCCTCAAGACTTGTCAAAGATGAAGAAATTCTCGAATGTGGGGTATGGGCGGGTCCCACGAGTTTATGTGGTTTGTAGCGAAGATAAAGGAATTCCTGAGGAATTTCAACGGTGGATGATTGAAAACAGTGGGGTTACAAATGTGGTGGAGATCAAGGGCGCCGATCATATGCCAATGTTTTCAAAGACCCAAGAAGTTTGCAATGCTCTTCTAGATATATCAAATAAGTATGCTTCAGATTCAACAATGGTAGGATCCGGCTGAAAAGCGATCGAGGAGATTAAGTTTGAACATGTTATGCTTAGACTTTGAACATGTATGAGCTATGTTTATGTAATAATGCTAGAATTATCAAATATTATGTGTTAATGTATATCTCGGTATCTAATAATTGAGGTCAAAAGTTTTGAACAAAAACAAAAATGTCACATCATATAGTGCGCAAATCATACTTTATGCATCGAGATTTCGTGATATCTTTTATGCTAAAGAAAAGGGAGATATAAGACCCCACACTACAACGCTAATTGTAAGAGAAAACATATGGGAAACCAAGATATATTGTGTTCTGCACATCTAAACTTAATAATAATTTGACAGGATTTATAACTTACGTGGTCTACAAATTAAGGAAACTACTTCTATTAAAGACGTGGTACGCAATGTGGTATAAAAATGTGATAAATTTAGCATTATTCATAAATTAATATCAACTTGACTTGAACAAAACCAAAAACCCTACTGTGGAAATTTCTATATAGACAAGAAACCCACTGGGGAAATTTCTGCTTTGGAAAATCCTGCCTAGGTTATAATATAAGTTTTGGAATTTTATTAATTTCAATCGATCATACCCAACAAAGAAAATGGCAGCAACCAACGAAGCACAGAAGGCTCATGCTCATTTCGTTCTAGTACACGGTGCTGGCCATGGGGCTTGGTGCTGGTACAAGATCAAGCCGAAGCTCGAGTCTTCCGGTCACAAGGTGACGGTGCTGAACCTTGCCGGCTCCGGCATCAACATGAAGGCCATACACGATGTTCACTCACTAGCAGAGTACTCCGAGCCCTTGTTGGAGCTTATAGCCTCACTTGGTCCAAAAGAAAAGGTGATCCTTGTAGGGCATAGCCTTGGAGGCATGAACTTGTCCATTGCCATGGAAAGGTTCCCACAGAAAATTTCTGCTGCTGTTTTCTTGACTGCCTTTCTGCCAGATACAACTCACCAGCCATCATATATTATGGATGAGGTATGCTGTTATTTCAATCCTCACCTTGTTATTTATTTACTTTAATTAGAATGGTAACTAAAATCTATTTCAAAACACTGGTTGGCTTTTTTTCTGTCAAAAGTTTATGCAGAAGATACCAGCTGACTCATGGCTAGACACTCAGTTTGAACAATTTGGAAGCGCCAAAGAACCCTTAACATCGATATTCTTCGGTCCCAAGTACTTAAAGGCGAACCTCTATCAACTCAGCCCCATTGAGGTATCTTTCTCTCACAAACACACACAGAGACACAAGAGACACTGCAACTATATCATGGAAAATACTTTAGATTTACCCTCTTGAAAATTGCATAGAATTCTTAAATGGGGATTTTAAATCTCCATCGTTTAAAATTCTAGCAATTAATAATTTTAGTAGTGTTTGGATTTATGTGTATCGAATTTTGTAAATGGCATAAATTATAGTGAAAACGAATTCCTGCTCAATTAGAGTGATTTTTTTCTTCCTAATTGTCTACTCTGTTTCCTGAAGTGGGATTTACGTGTATAAACTTGTATTGTATGTATTTATACTTCCTGAACTGATGTTATTGCATTGTACATGCTCAAAGGATCTGGAACTTGCCAAGAGTTTAGTGAGGAAGAGTTCATTCTTTCGGGAAGAAGTGGCTAAGATGAAGAACTTCTCGAATGAGGGATATGGGTCGGTTACACGAGTTTATGTGGTTTGTGACAAAGATTTGATAATAACTGAGGAATTTCAGCGATGGATGATTGCAAACAGCGGGGTTAAAAATGTGGTGGAGATTAAGGGTGCTGATCATATGCCAATGTTTTCAAAGCCACAAGAACTTTCCAATGCTTTTCTGGAGATAGCACAAAAGTACACCTAAAATGTCAGTGAGCTATGTTTTAGGCCAATTGTTAGGAGAATAAGTTTGCTAACCATGAGTGTAAAACTACTACTCTACTTAATTGTGTGTTCTAGGTGTTACACCATGAATTTGGTCTTTCTATTTTCAATTTCAACAGTTTGAAACCTTGTAAGTATTAATCATATCAGTTAGTCTTTAATCCTGTTTTTTTATAAAAAAAATTTGTTGTCAGATTATATCAAACTTGTTCTTCACTCTAATTGTATTGAACACATTGAGTTCAAGCTAAATATCAACTCAATATTTTAGGATGAAGGCCCTATGGTTGGTTAATTAGGCTACAAGTAAGATTGTTCATTTCTAGGCTTCTGAGTCCTGCTGTCAAAGTAGCAGCTTTATTGCTAGTGGTAATGAAAGCTGGAAAGAGTTTGTGTCAATTCTAAAGCTTATTAAAGGGAATTAGCGGTGTTCATTCTAAATTGGTTCTGGGTTGGATGCTCACATAGGGGAATGAATGCTAGCAACATTCTCTCTAACGTTCTCCCTTCTCTTAATGACATGTGTCACTTTCTCTACACTTAATACATTAGACAATGTATTTTTTGTTTCCCAAATTTACCCTTATTAAATGCATTGGACAAACTAACCTTTGTTTCCACCTTGTTAAAAAATTAAGGGAGAATTTTAAGGTCCGTTTGGTAACTTTTTGAAGAATGTTTTATGAGAATGAAAACAAGAAAACGAATTTGCATTTTCAGGATTCGATAGATTAATTGGAAAACATATTCAGAAAATAAAAAAGGTGGAAATGTGTCTAGTAGGACAATTTAAGAATAATAATATGTGAGTTATTTTTCAAGTATATTTACGCTCATTTCTTGTTCTAAAAAAATATTTTAAATAAAGGCTAAAATTATTATAAACAATGAAAAATGTATAATTTGAGAAAAATAATGTATAATTAAAAAAATTATAATGTTAGAAAAACCTAAATAATAAATTCTATTATCTGTAGTTTAAAATAAATATTTAAAGAAAAATATGAAATTGAATAATACATGATAGTTTAATAAGGGTAATACATTTAATAAGGGTAAATGTGGGAACAAAAGATATATTGTCTAATGCATTAATGTCATTGTTAAGTGTAGAGAAAATGACACATGTCATGAGGAGAAGGGAGAAGGTCCAAAAGAGAAGGTTAGAGAGAAGGTTGCTAGCATTCCCCTTATAATAAAAGTATTGAGATTTCAAGATTCTACCTCTTTCTACATCTTATGTAGTATACATCTGTTCATCAGATTCATCTGTTTGTGATCTTACCATGTTTCCTTGTAGCCAATGCAGTGCAGCTTGGGCTTCACCTACCTCTTGTTCTGATTGCACACCGGAACAAAATACCTGAACATTATTCTTATCCTCAATCCAGCTTAGTCCAGGATCCTTTTCCAACGCAAGTACTTTAATCTTTCTCCTCATTTCTACCACACTACCCCATTTTCCTGCAGCAGCATAGAGATTTGACAGCAGGACAAGTGTTGCACTGTCTTCTGCATCTAAACTTAGAATCTGCTCTGCTGCATGAACTCCTACTTTCAAATTTTTATTGATGACACACGAGCTTAGCAAAGTTCTCCACAGTTCAAGATTATCTTCCTCAAATGGTGAACTGTTAATAAGTTCCTCTGCCTCATCTAATAATCGAGCTCGACCTAACAAACTTACCATGGAAGAGTAGTGCTTAAGCCCAGGTGTGATACCGTTTTCCTTCATGCATTTCCACAAAAACTTTCCTACTTCAACCAAACCACTGTGGTTGCAAGCTGAGAGCACAGACAGAAATGTTACTTGGTCTGGTCTGAGACCATGTTTTTGTATCTCAAAAAACAGCTTCAATGCTTCCTCTGCCATGCCATGGTGACTATATCCCCCAAGCATTGAGTTCCAGCATTTCAAATCAGGGTCTGAAACTTGGGAAAATATAGAATAAGCAGCTTGAAGGCTACCATTTTTCGAATACATATCCACCAGACTCCCACAAACAGACATTTCAACATCGTACCCTGTTTTTACAGCCTGAGAGTGAATCATCTCACCTTGTTTTAACATGGCAAGGTCGGAACAAGCACTCAACGCTCCACTGAGAGAAAAGCTGTCAATCTTATGGCCTGCTTGGCACATTTCAGAGAAGAACTTAATTGCACTCTCCCCATCAGCCAATCTTGAAAAACCCATGATCATCTCAGTCCAGAGAACGACATCCTTATCCAAAATGGAATAGAACACCTTCTGAGCATCATCAGTTTCACCATTTTTGAAATACATAGACACAAGTGTAGTTCCTACAAAAACACTTTTCTCAAATCCTGCTTTTGTGACTTGCCCATGAAGAGATTTACCATAGTCGGAAGCTAGGTATGTTCCTGTTGCAGATATGATGGCTGCAAAAGTATACTCATCTGGGTTGAGAAGAGAAATTTTCTTCAACTGAGCAAACAAATTCATGGCCTGCTCTCCATCCCCATGTTCCGAATACCCAGAAATCATCGTGTTCCATGACACCAAATCTGGGTTGTACATTCCACTGAACACACTAAATGCTACTCGGGTGTCACCAGAATTGCAATACATGTCAAGCAGGGAATTCTGCAAAGTTAAATCAGTTAGTGTGCTTGAAACTATGACTCGGGCATGTATGAGTTTCCCCAGACAAAAATATCTTAATCGGCTACACATATTCAAAACCATTGAATATGTGAATTGACTAGGAACAATTCCACTCCTCAGCATGCCATCAAAGAGATGAAGCCCTTCCTTGGTCTCATCATTCTTCAAGTTCCCAAAAATCATAGAATTCCAAGCCACAACATCTTTATCAACTATCCGCCCAAAAACTTTCCTCGCAGATTCCAAATCTCCACAGTTGGAGTACATCCCAAGAATAGCAGTTTGAACACATAAATCATTCGAGAAACCAAATTTCACAACCTTGGCATGAACCAAAGAGCCAACCAACCAATCCTCAAGAGTATAAGACGCTTGTAGTAAGCTTGTGAAAGTCGAAGCATTTGGCCTAAGGCATTCACTTCCCATTTTGTTAAGTAGTTCAAAGGCCAAAAGTGCACTTCTTGAATCTCGGGAATAGGCCGCAATGAGCGCATTGAAAGAAACATGATTTCTTTGAGGCATTTTATCGAATACCTTCCGGGAATCTTCGATTGAACCGCACCGTGAGTACATAGATATGACATTGTTGTACGGGTACGGCGAGTACGAGCCTATAGCTGTGGTGGTGAGGAGGAGAGCGTGGAGTTGCCGCGCTTGTTTCAGTGAGGTTATGGAGGTGCATTTTTGTATGAGAGCTGCTAAGAAAGAGGTTTCATACGACGGTGGCATATAAATTAGTTAATCCTTTTACCCGCCAAAAAAGTGAGTGGTTTGCATTTTTAAGTAGAACAAATTGCAATATATCAGAACCGTCCCTGATGTTCTCCAATATATCACCAAAGACCCGCCTTCCAAACGCACCGTTTGGCCATCTCAAGACTCTCAGTTTTGAATCTGAAGCTGAAGTTGAAGCTTTCGCCTTTCCTCGTCGATTTGAAAATGTGCAGTGATTCGAAACGCTCGCGCCTCTGCCGTTTGGTCGATGACTCTCTCCGTCCGTACACGGTCAGTTTCGCCCTACTCTACGATTAGGGTTTCATTTCATTGGTTGTTTCAGAAGCTCAATTCTCTGTTGCTTTGCAGGAATCCGGTGTCGTTTTGGTGACCAAAGAGCGAGAAATCCTGGTCACTCTCTCTCAGCTTCTTCGACAAGTCAAGCTCTTGACCCAATCACTTGACTCCGACTCTGATAATGTCAGTCTCTCTCTCTCTAAACTTCAAATTTGACTTTTTTGGATAAAACCCAAATGAAAGGCGTAAACTTTGAAGTGTTTATCTTCTGTTAATCCTTGTGATCAGGGCCCGGTGATAGAATTGGATTGTGAGAGTGATTGCATGTGTCTAACTAAAATCGTAACTCACTTGGTAAGTTCAGCTTCTTCTTTATAAGTAAATAATTTTTTGTGGACATTTCGGAGTATATAAATCATTGAGCTTAAAATTTTGTTGCTTTTTCAACAGGTAGTTTTGCTGACAGTGGAGAGTCAATATGTCAAGCATCTGACGTGCAATGTTCTAGTTGCTGTCTCAGAATTCCTTTCTGCTTCGGTATTTTACAACTTTACTCCCTTAGAGATTGTATTTTTGTACGTATGGTTGTTTACTTGGGTTTTGTGCTTCATTTTCTTAGCTATATGTGTTTTGTAGGGAAGGAACTGGGGTGCCTTTATTCATTTGTTGTGTGTTTGTATGGATTTGGCGATCACTGTGGCGATTCAATATACTTCATCGCATTTGACAACTGAAGCTGATGATCTTCACCCTGGTTCATCAAGTTTAGTTCTTGTGTTAAAACCTAAGCTGGAAAATGCTGACTGGTCTGTCGCAGCTGGTGTTGTTCGAGTTTTACGTGATATATGTAAATATTTGAAGTTGGAAGATGATGATGAACTTGTTGAACTGTTCTTTGATAATGTCAATTCTGTTCTTTCAACCGTCCCTTGGAATTTATTACAAGGGATTCATGTTGGACCAAATGTTGATGCTCAGAAAAGCTCTGGTGCAGATGTTTTATTTCAAAGATCCTTGTTTCTGGGAAACTTGGTTCAGTTTCTCTGTTCCTTGGCTGAGCAAAGTGGTTCTGCGGAAGCTGCAAGTGGATCTGTAGACAAGCATCATCCAATTATTTCTACAATCATCAACCTTGTACCCAAGCTTTTATGTTGGTGCCTTGGTGAGCAAGCAGATTGTGTTAACTTTAACAAGTGCATCTCTCAATACTTTAGACACAAGTTATTGGTATGAGCTAGCCTGAGTCTTTTCTTTGTGAACAATGAATGTGCAGAAGTTAACTGTTGATGGTCAGGAGATCTTATGAATGTTGGTTCTGGTTCTAAGCCGAAAATCTAAGCATGGACCAAGTGTTTGATGTCATAATGCATTGATAACTGTCTAACATTTGCTATTTGAAAAGGTCTTAAGCAACAGGCCTTACTGTTAGTACTGTTATTTTCCGGGGATGAAGGCTTAATTGAGTTGGGCTGAGTAATACCTAGAATTCTAAAGCCTTCAATCTAACGCAATCAGAACTAATTATGATGCTAGAGTGTTATCTAGGCATTCACTGCAGAGACGCTAGTGAAGATTTGTTTCTTCTTTTTGAAAAATTAATCTCTCATAGAACAATTTCCTTTGTATTTTATTATGAGAATTTTATGTGTTAGCTTTCTTTGTAATCCTTATAGTTTTACAGTGACGGTTGTATAAATTTACAAAAAGAAATGCACCAGATCCTTTGTGAATGCTATATTTTATATGTCATGGTTTTATTAAAGACATGCTTCTTGACTAGTTTTTACAACAATTAGCTTGGAATGTGAGGTATTTGTGGATATATATTAGATTATTTCTTATGCTTGTGTGATGCATTGTACGAAATTTGATCATAAGTATATTGTGCTAAACATGTCCTGCAGGTGCTCATGATCAGGCTCATTTTCCCAACTTCTCAGGAATTCTCAATTCTTGTTTCATGGTTGCAACTTATTCATAAGTACTTTGAAGACCTTTTACGGAAACCCATTACTCTTGAGAATGATCAGGATGATTGTCTGGAAGGCTCTCCGTTTCTTTCCAGTGTTTCTGATGCAGAAGTAAACAGTCTGTCTTCTCGTCATCTGCAAAGACAGGCTGTTTTCCTTTTCCTGAGGTGTTCTTTTAGCTTGATTAGCACAAAAGGAGGCACTAACAAGAAATGCACTTGTACAACTTGGAACTTACACTTGACCTGTGATTCAAATGCAGAGCTTCTGTGTTGTGGAAGAAAGAAAGGTCTCTTGGAGCTTTATAACTGGCTTCAAGGGCATCTTCCAGCTAATATGACAGTAGACCATGAAATGTATTTTGTAGAATGTGTTGACTTTGCCAAATCCTTCGTCCAACTGTATATCAAAGAGGTATGTCTTCTTTATCTTTGAAACTAGGAGTTTTTTTGTCTATGTTTATATGCGACATGATATAAGCAAAATAGGCAATCTATTCACCCCAGACCCAAAAACAGAAAAATTGTATCCATATTTTGTTTTGTCTATCTGATTGCATCATCTTGTTCAACAATTTCGCGTACTAAAATTCTGCAGTTCTGTTTTCTTCATTTGTTGTTTTTTTTTGCAGTTTTTTAGACTTGTGTCCTCATTTCTTGGATTGTTTTTGAACTGTAGGATGATGTATTATTCAAAGTGCTCTTGCAACTGCTTTGTATACCTTGTTGTGCAGAAGAACAGTAAGGAATTAATGTCCTAGTTTTCCATTGTTCTAAAAGTTATCGTTATGGATTCCTTTTAACAAGATTTTTGGGTTTATATAGGGATGAAAAGGAAAAGGTTGCATTTGAGGATTCAAATGGCAATATACTTTTTCGTGTCTCAGATCTTTTCAATCCTATACTCTTGTTCCATCTTTTCCTATTAGAGGCAAGATGCTCACTGTTGGACATTTACATATCTGCATTTCCACTTCGGCATGCTTCCTAGTTGTTAATTTGAAGTATATACTATTGCGGAATAAAAAGGAATCACTGACATTGTGCACTTTCTTTTTTCTTCCTATTTTGCAGTTGAGCTATGACCATCAGGTGCTTCTTGATTACCTTATTTCAAAAGATACTGGAATCAGTTGTGCAGAATATCTTTTAAGGTCTTCTCTCTTTCTATGCCTTCTCTTAACTTATGAAATCTAAACCATGGTGGGCTGCATTTTTCTGGTGCCAACCTGAGTGAACTAAACTATAAAACATTAGCCCTCTGCTTTAACACGACTTCTTAACTAATTAGCAAAACAAGAATCAATTTGGTTGACCCCAGGCAGTTGCTATTAATTGTAACTCATTGTATCTTTGATTTGCTTCTTACCGTCCTTAATGCATTCTCTTATAGGTGCTTGCGTAAAGTGTGTGATTCATGGAGCTTATTTGTGGAATTTCTAGTGGGTGGGCAAGCTACAAATCAATCATTTTGCAAGAAAAGAAAAGTTTCATTGGGTGGCCCGAGTTCCTGGGCAGAGGATTCTCTTGCACCAACGAAAAATCATCTCACATTTCTTGATGATGAACCTGATGAAGAAAATGAAAATGGCTGCAAGCACACCCAAAATGGAGGACAGTATTTCAAAGAAGCCAAAGAGTGCTTACTTTCACTAAAAATTTCTATTGAAGGTCTACACCAAAAGAATCTGTTTCCTTACAATCCTAATGTTCTTCTGAACCGGTGCGTCTCTTTGAAATGAGTTTCATTATGCTTCCCAGTAAACTAGTGATTGCTCTTACTATAGAGTTTGATTTTATTTTGAATTTACTGCAGTCAACTTCTTTCTTTCACTTTTAGTTTCATTCATTCCTTATGAACCTGACTTATCCAAACTAAACTGGTTGCTCTTTGCTTGCAGCTTAACAAGATTTCAGGAACTCTGTTTTGAGGAAGAGAAATAAACTTCTAAAAGAATGAACTTATCTGCACAGATTTTTGCAGAGCATCATTTATTCCTTTGAGTTGAAGTGATAAAATGAGATCTTGCCAACCAGTGAGGCCAAGTCTTGACGAAAACTCTTTGAGTTTCTTTGAGTCAGGCAACTGGGCCAGAGTCAGACAATGCTGGAAAGAGTGCTTCGAGATCCTTATGACTCTTTGAGGCCATATATGGAGATCTTTTAGAAGTGAATGCACTTTGTGGATGAACGTTGTTACGTTGAGCAGTGAAGGAATAGAAGAACAACCTTTGTAATTAAGGTAATTTAGATTCTATGTATAGAATTTCCAATTTTTTTCCTCAACAAGGATAGGCGAAGAAATCTAATTCGTAGCATAGTAAAATCCACCAGATGAAGTCAAAGTGATAAATGGTTCTGATCACATGTTCATGTTTGTTGTCTAGACCAGTAAAGCTGTTCTCCCACCTAGAGAATATTGC
Organism: Prunus padus; assembly: GCA_024362665.1. NCBI lineage: Eukaryota > Viridiplantae > Streptophyta > Magnoliopsida > Rosales > Rosaceae > Prunus > Prunus padus. The sequence goes on along the minus strand of JANFAM010000007.1, from coordinate 15,302,757 downwards.
TAAAAAATACACTTAAACATGAGCACCTGCTAATGCACTATACATATTCGATATGAATAAACTATTGTCAAAGAAAATCACCTGATATTGGTGTAAATTAATTCTATCCAAACTATACCAGCTGCCAGAGACAGATAGAAAAGGACTTTACCTAATCTCAAGTCTTCCCTAATCTCAATTATCAAAGAAAACTATACCTGATATTGATGTACCCCAAGTCTTCCTTATTATCTCAAACATTCTTCTCATTTCAAAATATAAACTTCTGGTTTCTTTTTCCTTGTTACTTGGCATGATGGCAAGAACAACGTTATAGGAATCGCCAATTAATCTGTTTACTAAATTTTGCATATACACATAAATATTTCGTTAGAAAAATGAGGTTCAAAATAAGGTCACATTGGAATATTAACATTCCGTGAACAAAACTTGGTGAACAAATTTGGTGACTGTAGCAGTACTGGTATAACCGTCCACAAAGTTGTCAACTTTGACGGAATGTAACGGTAGGATCATTTGAACGAATAATATAAAGTTGATGGACCATTTGAACGAATAATTAATTGACGGACCAAAATGTAATTCGAGTACAAGTTTGAGGACCATTTGAGTAATTAACCCATTAAAAGTGAAATAGTTTGCAGAAATTTCCTCCTAATGATGCACATTTGTAGTTTACCTAACAACTAGAAGTAAAATATTTTGCACAACTCTTTTCTTTGAATCTCTAGCCTCTTCCGCTCGTTGACCAAGAGAAAATATGCAATCCTGCTTACTTTAAGATTTTCTTTTTGAAAAATCGGCGTGCACCTCAGACAGACTACAAAAATGAGAACAATATAGTTGAATACTGGTCATCAATGTCTTCTTTATTTCGCTAACTCAACAGCCAACAAGGTCTAACCGAATGGAAAAAGGCCTTAACTTGCATAATAGAGGTATCAGGTTTGAACTCCCTATGACATCTTAGTTGTGTATGTGAAAAACACCACACATTCCATGTAGTTTCAACAATCGCTTATACTAAAAAAACATTTGCTATGCTACCTCAACAACTTAAATACCCTTAGGGCACTTACTTAATACTATTAAATTATACAGAATTGCATAGATATTCTTGAATTTTCCAAAATAAATAAAGGTCGTAATTCTTATCATTCTTAAAAAGAGAAAAATAAATTCCTTGACATGGGATTAAGACAAACTCAAGGCCGGCTTTCTACTCCTAGGCGGCTTTAGGCGTTTAAAATAATAATAAGGGGAACGCTAGAGATACACGCTCCAACATATGACAATAAAACTTAGACTATACCAAATGCCAAGCAAAGATTGATAAATTAAATAACAAGGAGCATATGTGATCAGCTGAGCATTTTGAGTATTTCGTTTTATTTGTTAAAAATTTGCTTGAAAATAATGTGCACCTCATCTCCAACCCAAGATGCCTTTAAGAAGCATTTTGTGCTAGTTCATGGAGCTAGCCATGGAGACGGAGCATGCTGTTGGTATAAGTTGTCATCTCATCGAATAACTAAATGATCTCCAATTTGATTGAGTTTTTGCACATATGATATTTAAATTGTGATTTAAAAAATGAACGGTTCAGTTGATGACACGTATATTGTGAAGATTACTTAATCACACCACACTCCAACCTTTCAAGACACCCAAGGCACCCAAAACCTTACAAAAGGTCACTTCATGATGCAAAGGACTCAAATGATATGGATGAACCTAAGCATATTCCTTTCTTGTATTCTTTGATACAATTCTAGAGACGTGTTTTATAGAACTTTATATACTCTCAAATGTAAAAACCAAATGCAAGAAAAGCTTAGCTGCAATGTAAATGCTGAAAAGTCAAAGTATTCTTTGTTGCTGCTATCTTGTCCATTTCCTCTGTTATGAAAACTTCAACACACATGCCTGACTCAAAAAAGATTATACACAAAAAGAGTGACAGCCACACCGCATTTTGTATGGATAGCGTTTATCTTGAGCAAGCTCATTCATAAATGTCTAAACTTTTGTGAAAGATAAAATCAATCAAAATCAAAGAATTTGTCCTTTTGTTTTCAAAGATAAAATCAATATTGGAGAATTATGACTTTGCCACTCAGGGAGGAATAACTAATGTACACGCACGCGCATACCTTTATATATATTTTGACAATTATTCACTTACTTGTCAGATTTCCAACACGTCAGCATGTCACATGTTGTAAGCATATATGCATGATATATAAAAAAGTAAGACTAGACCAGATGCATATATATAGGCCAAGAAAAGAGGCCAAAAACCTTGGAATTTTTAGTCTCTCTTTGCTCACTAAGAATGTGTTCTCGATCTCCAAACCCAGAAGCCCACAAGAAGCATTTTGTGCTGGTTCATGGAGCTGGCCATGGGGCATGGTGTTGGTACAAGTTGTCAGCTCTGCTCATCTCTGCAGGTCACCATGTTACAGCTCTAGACCTAGCAGCATCTGGAGACAACCCAAAACAGATAAATCAAGTCCATTGCTTTGCGGACTATGTTGAGCCGTTGATTGAATTCATGGAGTCTCTCCCACCAGAGGATAGGGTTATCTTGGTGGGCCATAGCATGGGTGGGGCCTCCATATCTATTGCCATGGAGAGGTTCCCTGAGAAAATTTCTGTTGCAGTATTTGCCACCGCTGTGATGCCTGGCCCTACTTTGAGTTACTTGACCATAGTTAAAGAGGTATAGTTATGAGTTCCACACATATACCCTTTTGTTTAATTTTTTCCATATACCCTTGAAAATATATTTACTAATAATAATATGTTACAGGTTGGTGGTAGATTGGAAATAAAGGATTCTGAATATAGATATGATAAAGGACCCAACAACCCTCCAACATCGGGAATTTTTGGTCCCCAACGTATGACTTCAGTGTTGTACCAGCTCTCGCCCCAGAGGTAAATTTTGAGGGAAAAAGGCGAGAAATTGTTTGAGATATATCTATACTATTATATAAACTCGGAAAACGTCAATTATTCCCATTTTAAGTAAAAAAAATCTAAATCTAGAATTTAAAATCGGTTATTTACTGCAATGGTTCTTGAATTTATTTCCAACTCGTTTTTTAATTTATGTCATCCTCCTTCTATCCCATGCGTTCCAATTTCATCATTCAGTCAAATTTCATAAATTTTTCCATCTATTGGTGAAACTTGGGCATAAATTTAGAAACTATGACGGTTATTAAAAAAAACTAATGGTGGACCCAGGAATATTTGTAAGAGTAGGCTAAATTTTTTTTGGGGGTAAATTATAAGCCTTTGTTTGTTACAATTTTTTTTTAAAATTTATAAGAACTTTTTTTCCAATATATTTTCTTCATCATATTTAGAACTTTTTGTTATTATACGACATTTGAAACATGAAAAATGTTGGAATTATTGATAATATTGTTGAAATATTTGGAAGGGATTAAGGGAAACACAGAAAGAAAAAGAAAAACTATTTGTCTATGGCGGGTTGATTTATTTCTTTGATTGGTCTAGATTGAGCCTACACAATAAGCTAATCTCAAAGTGAGCACTGTGCTAGAGCACATGCTAGCCTATGTGCGGATAAAATTAAGGGTGCTATAGTAATTATGCCCATAAAATTAAGGGTTCAATTTTCCAATTGGTTAAGCTTCTACGTTTCCTCTTTTTTCTTTCATTTGTTTATTTATTTATTTATTTGGATGTGAACAGGACTTAGCACTGGCGTTGTCATCGCTGAGATTTTTCCCTCTCTTTGACGAGGAAATAAAACTCACCAAGGAGAAATATGGGTTGGTTCGTAGAGTATATATCGTGTGCGACCAAGACCTTGCCATAGGGGAGGATGTGCAACGGTGGATGATCAAGGAAAATCCTCCACATGAGGTCAAAGTGATTAATGGTTCTGATCATATGCCCATGTTCTCCAAACCGCAGGAATTCTTCTCCACCCTCCAAGAGATTTCTGAAAAATATTCCTAAACATCGTAAGCACCCACCTGATAAACTATAGCTAGGAGCTTGTCATCATTTTATAGATCGATGCAGTCCAACCAAAGTCGTCTCCTACAACATATGTTTTCTGCGAAGCTTCTAGTGTACGCAGCAATATTGCTGTTGTTGACACCCTTACCAAAAGAACGGTGAAGTTCATTATATCCGTACCCTATATAGGGAAATATGTATATGTATGTATCAAATGCCTTGTCAACAATGGCAGACTCAGGAATATTTACAGGGGTGGGTTAATTTTTTTTTTTTGTTGGGATCAATTATAAGCCATATATATCAAAAGTAATATTTTCTTCAGATTAATGGAAGTGGTATACTTTTTGACTAATTTAGTATATGTCCTTCATATTAAAAATTATTTTTAGAATTCATTTTTAAAAAATACTATTTTCAGAGAGATATTTGAACAAAGAAACCTATAACAAACAAAGAAAACTTAGAAAAATCAAAATTCAGAGGTTCAGACGAAGAACAATTTGAAGCTCAAGGATTTTGGGTCAGTTGAGTGGTATAGTTAGGGAGAGTCCATATTTCAATATTTCCAAAAGAAGCAACATCACTAAATTTGAAAAAACAAAATCAGAGAGACATATGAATATTATTTGAGCCAAATCAAAAGCTAAATAAACCAAAGAAGATAGAGAGAAAAAAAAAATTAGTGTGACGACCCTGACCCAGTTTTTATATAAAAATGAATTAATTAATAAGTTAATTAATTTGGATAATTTAAATGAATTTAAAATGAATTAAAATGATTTAATTGGAATTAATTGGAATTAAATAATTAAAGGGGCATTTTGGTCCACTTTATTTTCGGGACGGAATTTGGCGAAACGAGTTGCGCCATTGCGTCCGGCTCGTCGAAACGAGTCCGTTGACGGGTGGAACGTTTCGATACGAGTTTTGGATTGTTCGGAGGACGTAAGCGTCATTTCCAAATTTGAGGAAAAATCTGATAAACCACGTGGGCCAATCAGATTTCAGTTTTTCTCTCTCTCTCTCTCTCCTCGACTTTCTCTCTCCTCTCCGGTTTCTCTCACGACCGCCACACTCTCTCTCTTCGATTCTCTCAGCTCCGGTCACGGCAAGGCGTGATACCGGTCGCGTTGGGACCGGCTCGACCTCGCGGTCAAGACCCGCAGCTTTTCCCGGCCGGAAAGCTCGATTTCCGGCGATGGCAGCGACTGGTTTTCTCCGGTTCTTTCCGGCGATCGTTCCGGCGTCTCCGGTCACCTCTGTCGTCGCGCAAGGTACTTTTCTGAACCCTCTCTTTCTCCTCAAGCTATTGGTATGGTGGGTTTAGATCGATATGGGTGTTTGGTGTTTCGATCTGAAACCCAGATTTTGGCCGGGGTTTGTGGCGGCGGTTGAGCCGTTTGCCGGCCGGTTCTGGGCTGAGTAAGGGCGGTTTTGAACTCCCCTCGTGGTGGTGAGTCTTTTGGTATGGGTGGTGTTGGCCGGTGTGGAGGTTGGTCGATCACCGGTTTTGATCAAGGCACCCGCCACCCACGGTGGCGCGTGTGGCGGCGCGTGGTGGCGGGGTGGTGGCGGTTCTTGGGTCCTCTGAGATCCTTGTATCGCTGTGAGCGCGTAGGAGTTGACGGATCTCAATTCGGAGATCGTTTGGTTATCGAACGAATCTCGCCTATTGCGCGATTCACGGGTTCGATAGGATTGAACGGTTGGATCGTGTCCATTCTTGGATATGTTGATTTAGATGATTCTAGGATTGTGTAGGATTTGACGGATCGTGATTCGGAGTCCCGGATACTCCGGATCGACGACTTGAAGTTAGAATTAAACCGTAATCGTCCGATCGTGCGATCGTGAGCAATCCGACCGTTCGATCGAGACCAAACTTTGAGGACACGTTGTCTAGGTCGTGTTGAACCTCTAGGAACTTTCGGATCTAAGTTTGGAGTTCATGGGACCCACGGGTCCGGTTTGACCCATTCGGGTCGGTTTGACCATGTTTGACCATGTTTGACCGAGCGTCTCCCGAGGTCTGTTTGTCATGTAGTTGACTTTGTTGGACTTCTAGGAATGTCCTGATCCTTTTGGAGGTCTTGGGCTCCGCGGGCCCGGGTTGACCAAAATGGGGTGTTTGACCGCCGGTTGACCGTGAGTCTTCCGGGGCAGGTCCCACTAGTTTTAAGAGGTAGTGTGACCTTGGAATCCTTCGTAGGACGTTCGGGCACGTTAAGTGGGGTTTGGTTAGGGTTTGAGTTTAAGGTTCTCTTTCGGTTCGATTACTAATCCAAGCCTCATCTTTATCACTTTAGGTGCGTTGACTCTTCTACGCCGCAAGCGGGACCCTTTGAGGGTTGTGCAGCATAGGACCAACGGTGAGTGGACTTTGTTTTCAATGTGCATGACTTGAATGAATTGCATGAAATGCATGAAATGAGATTTAATGATTCTTTTAAATCTTGAATGTTAAGTCTTGGTTTGACTTTGGTTTTATTATATTTAAATGGGTTTGCATTTGATTTTAATGCATGATTTGGGTTGCCGGGTTTTATGCGGGGCCCTGATGGTTATTTTATTAATATTTATACCTTTGGGTATTGAACGGGACGTGGATAACGCCCGGTGATTTCATATCGGATTTTAATTATACAAATGAGCTATTTTAAGCTTGGAACCGTTATAATATATTTTAATTATATAGTTGAATATATGGACATTAGTATAGTCCGTTTGATTTCATATTTGGTTTTAGTGTTAAAACCCTATGATTTATAATACGTATACTTTGATTATATATATATAAACTTTTTTATATATATATATGTATAGCTATTTTGAGTAAGCACTTAGTAATAGTGGAAAATGGTTATATAACTATATATATATGTATATGTACTTTGGTTATATATATATATATTGATATATCTTTACCTTGATTATATATATATATTATTTATATATATATAGGTATATCTACTTTAAGAAAAGGATCACCATACTTTGGTTGTATGTATATATATATATGTACCTTGATATATATATATATATATATACATATGTTGATCTACTTTAAGAAAAGGGTTTTCAATACTTCGGTTATATATATATATATTGATATATATATATATATATGTTTATACCTTATATTTGACGTCTTAGAGACTGTAGATTTTATTATGATTTTGTATGCTTGGTTTTAGCATTGAATGAGATTCAATTATGGTTTTTCACTGAAAATGATGTTTGATTTAATATTAATCTGTAAATGCGGTCGTTTGACCCTTGTGATTATTTTGAATATATAAATATATGTTTTGGACAGTGATGTCCTGCTTTTGAGTATATATAATTGGTTATATGCTTGACGGACTAGTATGTCCTGATATTGGTGTTTTGGGTTGGGTACATTGTGGTTGTATATATATATACTGTTATCGCATGATGATTGATGTGTGTGCATTTAGCACCTGTATTGTACCTTCCCGGTTCGAGCATCGATGATACGAGTACTGCGATGCGGTTCGATCCGGTGCATACCTTAACGGGGTGTAGCTGTAGATCCTTAATTGGATAGTCTGCGCGCATGACATATTAAGGACGTATTGGTATTGATGTTCGCTACCTTACGGCCTGTGAGCTTAGTCCCACTTTGGACGGTTTAACCCTGGCACAAGTGTCTCGGTGAGATGCATGGCGTCCAGTCAAATGATCCCATGTTGGATTGTTTTCCCCTGGTACTTGTGTTAGTGTGAGTTATATTACTTATACGCGTGAGTTAGTACCTTCGTATTCATATTTCTGTTAGTGAGGATCGTTCCTCGCTTGTCGTGCTTGTAAGCACGTGATTGTGAGTTTGGGGATGTTTGGGAAACTATTTACCTGTTTTGGTTGTAGTACTTGATTAGATTTCAGTACTTGTTAGGTTTTACTTATTGGATTGAAAATCCTGTTTTATATATATATTTATATATATATGATTTGAACTGTAATTTATGTCTATATGGCTATCAAGTTTGGTTTGCTTGCTGTAAGCAAGCTTTTCAGCATTTTAAGGTTTGTTTTACCTTATGTGGATTTTATTCCATCTTTATACTTTTACGTCATTAAATCCTTTTGTTTATATTTTATAAACTTGTGTGTGATTTGTTTTGAGAGGTTATGCCTCGGAAAAGTAAAAGATTAGCTTATTCAGAAAAAGGGGTTTTAAACTGGAAATGTTTTCACGTACTTTGAAATAGTACGGTTTTCAAATCAGTCAAGTATATAAATGATTTATTTTGCATGTTTGGCATGGTTTTAAACGGTGGGGTTACTACTTTGATTTAAGTATGAAAAACCTTGTTTTTGTCCACTCACACTCTTTCTGTTTTGCGCCCCCAGACCGTAGTCGTTGCGTCGACACCTTTCGGCCGTGCGCTTCTCTTCTCGAGCTTCGTTGGAAGGGTAGGATTGTAATCCTTGAACCCTAAACTCTGTAATCTGTTATTTCTATTTCCGCTGTTGAATTTGTACTCTTAGTTGCTCTGTATCAGCTTTAGGGTTGAATTAGTTTGGCCGGAGGCCTGTTATGTATATTTTGTATGCATGCTGGCGCTTGGGTTGTTTATCTGTGCTTGTTTGACAGGTTGAACCTTTGGGCTAGTACTTGTTTTAGGGGAGACTCTGCCCGTTTTTCGGCAGAGGTCTTGGCCCCTTATAGGTTAAATCTCGGGAAGAGGGTAACTGTTTTAGGATGTGGGCCCGACATGGGTTGATGTGGGCCCATCAACAGGGTCTGGCTCGGGTTTCGGGGTGAAATCTGGGTCGGGTCCTGTCAATTAGTAATTGAAGTATTAAAGTATTTGGCTGTAGACACTGGTGGACCCATCAATTTTTTAGTGGAGGTGCAATTTTGAAAGGCTAAAAACTCTTTGTGGATTGAACATCTAAGGCTTTTTACCTAGATTGACCTTAGGTTCCTTCATGCATTCATATCATACATGAAAAATTGTTTTATGTAAAAATATTGACTAAGTATGAAAAATGGTTTTTTGAAATAATCATTTTCTCAAGATAATTTTTGGTGGCTTTTATTCCTGACACATCAAATAAGAAAACTTGATTTTATGGGATTTTAGTATAAAGTATATATTGACTTAATGAGCCATCATTTTTAGCCTAAATCGTATTTTGCACTAAAACCGATTTTTCATATTTTGATTTGATGGGAATTTGATTTTCTAGTATTTTTATTTGAATCCAAATGGGGGGTACTTCCTTATTTACATTGTAAACTTAAGTAAATTGAGTAATAAAAATAAATAAAAGTAAAAGGACAAATACATTTACTTAAATGCTGAAAATGGAAATAAGCCTAATTTATCTCTTCAAAGTCAGAACACTCTAGCCCAAGCATGGATCCGTCCTTGCTTGTCAAAATTTACATGACTGTATAACCCAACTTTCTGGCAGCTACATGGGTCGCCTAACCCCTCTTGTCCCTCTGTATCTGTCACTGATAGATTGAAAAGAATCCACGACAACTATTTATAATGAAGTCAAATTATACGTAGTTACACACAAATATCTAGCTAACATATTTTAAATTTTAAAAACAAAACTTTTTCCTTTGGAATCGTTAACCAGCTAGCTAATCCAGACTTTTGTCCATCTAGGGGCTTTAAAAAAAATTTAATTGCTGACTCCTATAAAGTCTAGGTTTTCATAGCAATACAATATATATTATAACACATAATCTATTTCAATAATTTTTTAATATATTATTTTGGGCCAAAATCTAAGGCTTTATATATTGGACCACATGTCTATTAAGTTTTGGACCTTGATATTTTCAATATATGAGAGGTTTTGGACTAAAACCTTTAAGGATTTACTTATTTAGGATGCTGAGTGGGGATTTTGCATGCAAAATATTAGCCAAGTGTCTTATTTTTATTGGCAAAATGTTTGACTAGATGGGTGATGAAAACACTTAAGTGTAGACAGCATGTATTGGGTCTGCCTGGAATATATGCCTGCAGGATACTTGGAAGTTAGCTTTATAATTCTATTCCAGTAAAATAAAAAACCTTATAATTTTATTAGTCTTCGGTGCATTATTACGACAGAAAAACCACTCGAGTCAAGAGGCTCCTGCCTATCAAGAAGACTATGAACAATAGTAGGGAACAAGGCCGGCTAGGGCTTATGTCTATAAACAATAGTAGGGAATAGTTGAAGATGAACTAATATCACAGCAGGCTGAAGGAATTTTGGATACATGGGGCGATCTTGATCAAGCTTAACTACTAAAACTGTATTATTGTATGAAAGATTCAAAATCAATAGTAAAACCAAAGAATATATTTTTCTTTTTGCAAATTGTAATATTTTGTTTTTAAAGAAAGTTGGAGTTCGAGATTGGGTTTTCGCACTTAGGGAGGATTAGCATACACACATGCACTAAAGCTGAAATTTTTTGAGACAATTATTCACACTGACTTTTTCAGATTTTCATAATCATTTCAGAAAGTCAGATTAATTAAGATTAAGCCGAATCTTAATCTGTCTTCGAACACCAATTGAAGGACTTGCTCCGGTATAAAAGCGAGACTACTAGACCACACTGCTATAGGCCAAGGAATTAAGAGATAGGTTTTGAGCAACATATGGAGCCTATCAAAGTTAGGCATGTTGTGTCTTTCCTTTTGTTTCTTTGCTTGGCAAGAATTTGCACCTCATCTCCAGTTGGGAAGAAGCATTTTGTGTTGGTTCATGGAGCTGGTCATGAAGCATGGAATTTGTATAAGATGACAAATCTACTGACCTCAATCGGTCACAATGTCACAGCTTTAGACCTAGCTGCAGCCGGGATAAACCCAAATCAGTTACAACAACTCTATTCCTTATCGTACTATGTTGAGCCGTTGATTGAATTTATGGAGTCTCTTCCATCAATGGAGAGGGTTATCTTGGTGGGCCATAGCGTGGGTGGGGCCGCCATATCCACCGCCATGGAGAGGTTCCCTGAGAAAATCTCTGCCGCGGTATTTGTCAACGCTTTAATGCCTGGTCCTGCAATAATAACACGAAATGACATGACATGATGATACAAACACGATATAATCCTTTAAAATTAAAGTCCAAATGAATCGACCAATTGATATATATATATATATAATCTTCCGACTTTGGCGTAAAAGAATTTACGTATATATATATGATGAATGTTAACAACTATGTCTTAAAAAATTATACAGATTTTGAACGGTGTGGATTTGATGGACAGTCAGTTTAGATATGATCGGGGAGCCAACAATCCTCCTACCGCCGCACTTTTTGGGCCAAAGTTATTGTCGTCGTCAATGTACCAACTCTCACCACCAGAGGTATGTCTTTACAAAAGAAGGAAAAGTAAAAATTGATTTTATGCACGTATCCTTTTAGCTAATTTTGTTTATCTTTCTCTTTTCTTTCTTGGTTGTTGATGTATCAACGAACAGGATTTAACACTAGCATTGTCCTTGGTGAGATTCACTCCTCTCTTTAGTGATGATATAAAACTCACTAATGAGAAATATGGATCGGTTCGTAGAGTTTTCATCGGGTGCGACCAAGACCATTTAGTAAATGAGAAATGGCGAACGTTGATGATCAATGAAAATCCGCCGAATGAAGTCAAATTGATCAATGGTTCTGATCACATGGTGATGTTCTCTAGACCGCTCGAGCTGTTCTCCTACCTCAAGGAGGTTGCTGAGAGTTAGACATTCATAAAAAATGCAACCATATATGAATAAATATTTAGAAAATAAAATGTAATTATTTATATGACAAATTTAATTCCGTGGATCATAAGGCTCAACGGATCCCTAAGTGTGATGTTTTAAATAAAAAAAATTTGATGTCATTAATAACGGATCACCTACTTTTAAGATGTAGATTAATTTGGTACTTCTTCGATGTGAGTTCATGGTCATTTCCACATCCATACTTGTATCGAGCCACATACAACTCCAACAAAAATTCTTATGACTAGTATAGTAGGACTTTTGGTATATATAGAAACACACTCCGTTATATTATAAGATAGAAGAATTCTACTCGAATATTAAAAATACAAATTCAACCAGGGCAAGATGCTTATTCGAGCTGCAGGAATGAACGAACACAAACGAAGTTTATACAGTCTCCGGGTTAACATTAATGGCCAATTTTTGTCCTTTGGTGCTACTCTCGGAAGTTACTAGTAAAGTTACTAGTAAAGTGATATATACTAGGCTCAATAACCCTAAGTTTAATAATAGTTGGTTCAAACCACGTCAAATATGGATCCGTGGTGATACATTGCTGGAAATCTTCTTTGCTAATCAGAGCTAATACTACAAAAAAAAGTGGCAACAATCACCATTTGGCCACTCCCGCATTAGTCACCAAATAATGATAAATGTTGCCTAGTACGTCCTTGATATAAAATATATAATGCGAAGCCCAACGACTATAAATATCGGAGAACAAGAAACCGTCCGGAGCTACAGTAGTCCAACCAAAATCATCTCCTACAATAAGTACCACATTGTTTATAAATTTAAAAAACAAAGTACCACAATGCATGCATGAGATCCATTTGCCAGGAAAAAGCAGATCAACAAAAAAAACATTACGTATACCTAGCATATTAATTCTTTAATGAAGTGCAAAAAATGACCACGTAAGTTGAATATTATCATTTCATCATGAGAAAAGTAGTCAGAAATTTTTACAGATTGGAAATTTAATTTGAAACGTGAAAAACATTGACCTCACGAGTTTAAAATGAAATATTTGGAACGTGGGGCAAGGCACACCAATTCATGAATGTCTAGTATTACGTACGCACCCTTAGTCATCCAATGCCACACGGCCTCACGAGTCAAGGCATTGTGCTAGCAACTTGGAATTAGAACTTTGCTAGCTAGCAACTTGGAATTAGGACTTTGCTAGCTAGCAACTTGGAAGGTAGTGACGAAGGATGGTATCTATAAAACTAAGACGTACGATAGCAAATGCAAACCAAAAGGAAGATGTTAATGAGAAGGAAAATGGAGCACATCAAACATAAGTCTTTTCTATTTTGTATTTTACTTTTTAGCTTGGCAAAAATTTGTACCTCATCGCCATCCCCACCCCCTCCTACCTACCCTCAAAACCAAGGCCAAATTAGCCCAAGTGGGAAGAAGCATTTTGTGTTGATTCATGGAGCTTGTCAGGGAGCATGGACTTGGTATAAGGTGGCAGCTCTACTCAAATATTCAGGTCACAATGTCACAGCCCTAGACTTGGGAGCATCTGGGATCAACCCAATTCAGATACAGCAACTCCATTCGATTGAGCAATATGTTGAGCCATTGACGAAGCTCATGGTGTCTCTTCCACCAAAGGAGAGGGTCATTCTTGTGGCTCACAGCATGAACGGGGCAGTCATATCTATTTTAATGGAGAGATTTCCTGAGAAAATTGCTGCTGCGGTATACGCCACGGCTATCATGTCTGGTCCTACTCTGAATTATTCCACTATATATGCAGAGGTAATGAGTTCACAAGCACACACCTTTATTTTATTTTATGCGGAAACCACGGGGAAAATTACAAGCAAAAACCCAGGGGGCACACCTACATTTGTGTTATTATGAACTTTGTTACTAGATATAGCTGTTATATTTAAATTGGTTTTCCAAAATAAACAGGTTAATAAAAGATTGGACTATATGGACTCTCAATATAGATATGATAATGGGATCAAAAACCCTCCAACCTCCTTTCTTGTTGGGACCAAGGCCTTGGCGTCAAAGTTTTACCATCTCTCCCCACCAGAGGTGAGTTTCAAAAATAATACAAGCTTACTACTTCTTTTACTACTTTTCACTGGGTTGCTACCACTTTTCCTTCTTTTTTTTTAACTTTTTTTTGGGTGATGTATCAATGGACAGGATTTAACACAGGGATCCTCATTGGTAAGATTCTCTCCTCTCTTTGATTATGATGTAATAAAGCTTACCAAGGAGAAATATGGATCGGTTCCTAGAGTATTCATTGTGTCCGGGCAAGACCATGCAATTGTGTTGGATGTGCAAAGTTTCATGATCAAGAACAATCCTCCAGATGAAGTCAAAGTGATTAATGGTTCTGATCACGTGGTCATGATCTCTAGACCAGTGGAGCTCTTCTCCCACCTCCAAGATATTGCTGAGAAATATTCTTAAAAATGATTTAGGACGTACTCGGACAAAGTCTGTGTGATTAGGCACCATAATATATATTAGTACGTTGGTGGGATTCATTTTAATAAAAATAAGAAAAATAAATAAAGATGTTGCTTTTAAGGTGGGGAACATTAGAAATAAACATTTGCCATCACTTTTTTCTCGTGTCAATTTTGACTCTAGGTACCTTGATGTCAAATTTCCTATGGATTTAAATAGTTTGGTTGAATTTATAAATTGTTGTAAAAAAGAAATGTTGGAAGCTCCATGGTAGATTGAACTCTTCGGTTGGAGATACTTTTAACTGTGGTTGTATATCATCTTGTTAGTGTGACACAAAGTACTACATGTAAATCTTGTATTTTATTTTCTATAAAGAAAAGTAATAAGCTATATGACTGGTATTCCTCAATTTCGAGAAAATATTGTAAGTTGTGCAACTAATTTAAATGTTATAACATGAGTGGAGTGTAATACCACGCGATTATGTTACGGTGTAATGCAAAAATCACTCCTCAACTTCTTGTGTTGGAGAAAAATGTAGGTGATGTACATGATCATGTGCCTAACTCTGTAATTATGTAAGGAGAGAAATAAACACATAATTATTTACACTTAATAAGCAAGTTTCTTCTTTATTTCTAATATTGACGTCTAAGACAGATCGATGATTTTTCGTCAATGAATGGACGCCCCCAAGGAGTATGAGACAATTATATGCACATATAATTGTCTACAAAAGTCCATACACGTTGAAACATATCGTATCATAACGAGAAAAGCACTCAAAAAAATTTCCACATTGGAAATTTAATTTGGAACATGGCATGTATATTTGCTTACACGTGAACTATTGAAGAGGCTACATGCAAACCACATAACCATAGTCATGATATGCCCACAGCCTCACGGCATTAATTGTGAATGAGTGGTAGTGTTTGCCCTTTGCTTGGTAAATATTTTGTACCTCATAGCAAATTAGCCGAACTGGGAAGAAGCTTTTTGTGTTGATCCATGGAGCTTGTCAGGGAGCATGGTCTTGGTGGAGCTTGTCAGGGAGCATGGTCTTGGTATAAGGTGACAACTCTCTATGCTCAAATATTCAGGTCACAATGTCACAGCCCTAGACTTGGGAGCATCTGGCAGTAACCCAATTCAGATACAACAACTCCCTTCGCTGTCGGAATATGTCGAGCCATTGACGAAGCTCGTGGTGTCTCTGCCGCCAAAGGAGAAGGTCATCCTTGTGTGGCTCACAGCTTGAGTGGGGCTGTCCTATCTATTTTCCTGGAGAGGTTTCCTGAGAAAATTGCTGCCGTCGGTATACATCACGGCTACTCTGAATTACGTATGCAGAGGTAATATGAGTTCACAAGCACATACCCATAAAAATCTTTGTGCGCACGTCTACAATAATACTCCCCATTTCTTAGTGCGCACGTCTACAATTATTCTATTACTTTGCTACCAAAATCCGCTAGGATTTGAAAAGATACATGATCAATATTCAACCAGGATTTGAAATGATACACCAGGATTTGCAAAGATACATGATCATCAAAATCCGCCAGATGAAGTGAAAGTGATCAATGGTTGTGACTTTTTTTCTTCCTAATTGTCTACTCTCTTTCCTGAAGTGGGATTTACGTGTATAAACTTGTATTGTATGTATTTATACTTCCTGAACTGATGTTATTGCATTGTACATGCTCAAAGGATCTGGAACTTGCCAAGAGTTTAGTGAGGAAGAGTTCATTCTTTCGGGAAGAAGTGGCTAAGATGAAGAACTTCTCGAATGAGGGATATGGGTCGGTTACACGAGTTTATGTGGTTTGTGACAAAGATTTGATAATAACTGAGGAATTTCAGCGATGGATGATTGCAAACAGCGGGGTTAAAAATGTGGTGGAGATTAAGGGTGCTGATCATATGCCAATGTTTTCAAAGCCACAAGAACTTTCCAATGCTTTTCTGGAGATAGCACAAAAGTACACCTAAAATGTCAGTGAGCTATGTTTTAGGCCAATTGTTAGGAGAATAAGTTTGCTAACCATGAGTGTAAAACTACTACTCTACTTAATTGTGTGTTCTAGGTGTTACACCATGAATTTGGTCTTTCTATTTTCAATTTCAACAGTTTGAAACCTTGTAAGTATTAATCATATCAGTTAGTCTTTAATCCTGTTTTTATAAAAAAATTTGTTGTCAGATTATATCAAACTTGTTCTTCACTCTAATTGTATTGAACACATTGAGTTCAAGCTAAATATCAACTCAATATTTTAGGATGAAGGCCCTATGGTTGGTTAATTAGGCTACAAGTAAGATTGTTCATTTCTAGGCTTCCGAGTCCTGCTGTCAAAGTAGCAGCTTTATTGCTAGTGGTAATGAAAGCTGGAAAGAGTTTGTGTCAATTCTAAAGCTTATTAAAGGGAATTAGCGGTGTTCATTCTAAATTGGTTCTGGGTTGGATGCTCACTTAGGGGAATGAATGCTAGCAACATTCTCTCTAACGTTCCCCCTTCTCTTAATGACATGTGTCACTTTCTCTACACTTAATACATTAGACAATGTATTTTTTGTTTCCCAAATTTACCCTTATTAAATGCATTGGACAAACTAACATTTGTTTCCACCTTGTTAAAAAATGAAGGGAGAATTTTAGGGTCCGTTCATTAACGCTTTCGAAGAATGTTTTCTGAGAATGAAAACAAAAAAACGAATTTGCATTTTCAGGATTCGAAAATGCATATGATAGATTAATTGGAAAACATATTCAGAAAATAAAAACAATGAAAACGTGTCTGGTAGGACAATTTGAGAAAAATAATATGTGAGTTATTTTTCAAGTATATTTATGCTAATTTCTTGTTCTAAAAAAATATTTTAAATAAAGGCTAAAATTATTATAAACAATGAAAAATGTATAATTTGAGAATAATAATGTATAATTAAAAAAATTATAATGTTAGAAAAACCTAAATAATAAATTCTATTATCTTTAGTTTAAAATAAATATTTAAAGAAACATATGAAATTGAATAATATATGAATTTAATAAGGGTAAATTTGGGAACAAAAGATATATTGTCTAATGCATTAATGTCATTGTTAAGTGTAGAGAAAATGACATATGTCATGAGGAGAAGGGAGAATGTCCAAAAGAGAATGTTTGAGAGAAGGTTGCTAGCATTCCCTTCTAATAAAAGTATTGAGGTTTCAAGATTCTACCTCTTTTCTACATCTTATGTAGTATACATCTGTTCATCAGATTCATCTGTTTGTGATCTCACCATGTTTCCTTGTAGCCAATGCAGTGCAGCTTGGGCTTCACCTACCTCTTGTTCTGATTGAACACCGGAACAAAATACCTGAACATTATTCTTATCCTCAATCCAGCTTAGTCCAGGATCCTTTTCCAACGCAAGTACTTTAATCTTTCTCCTCATTTCTACCACACTACCCCATTTTCCTGCAGCAGCATAGAGATTTGACAGCAGGACAAGTGTTGCACTGTCTTCTGCATCTAAACTTAGAACCTGCTCTGCTGCATGAACTCCTACTTTCAAATTTTTATTGATGACACACGAGCTTAGCAAAGTTCTCCACAGTTCAAGATTATCTTCCTTAAATGGTGAACTGTTAATAAGCTCCTCTGCCTCATCTAATAATCGAGCTCGACCTAACAAACTTACCATGGAAGAGTAGTGTTTAAGCCCAGGTGTGATACCGTTTTCCTTCATACATTTCCACAAAAACTTTCCTACTTCAACCAAACCACTGTGGTTGCAAGCTGAGAGCACAGACAGAAATGTAACTTGGTCTGGTCCGAGACCATGTTTTTCTATCTCAAAAAACAGCTTCAATGCTTCCTCTGCCATGCCATGGTGACTATATCCCCCAAGCATTGAGTTCCAGCATTTCAAATCAGGGTCTGAAATTTGGGAAAATATAGAATAAGCAGCTTGAAGGCTACCATTTTTCGAATACATATCCACCAGACTCCCACAAACAGACATTTCAACATCGTACCCTGTTTTTACAGCCTGAGAGTGAATCATCTCACCTTGTTTTAACATGGCAAGGTCGGAACAAGCACTCAAAGCTCCACTGAGAGAAAAGCTGTCAATCTTAAGGCCTGCTTGGCACATTTCAGAAAAGAACTTAATTGCATTCTCCCCATCAGCCAATCTTGAAAAACCCATGATCATCTCAGTCCAGAGAACGACATCCTTATCCAAAATGGAATAGAACATCTTCTGAGCATCATCAGTTTCACCATTTTTGAAATACATAGACACAAGTGTAGTTCCTACAAAAATACTTTTCTCAAATCCTGCTTTTGTGACTTGCCCATGAAGAGATTTACCATAGTCGGAAGCTAGGTATGTTCCTGTTGCAGATATGATGGCTGCAAAAGTATACTCATCTGGGTTGAGAAGAGAAATTTTCTTCAACTGAGCAAACAAATTCATGGCCTGCTCTCCATCCCCATGTTCGAATACCCAGAAATCATCGTGTTCCATGACACCAAATCTGGGTTGTACATTCCACTGAACACACTAAATGCTACTCGGGTGTCACCAGAATTGCAATACATGTCAAGCAGGGAATTCTGCAAAGTTAAATCAGTTAGTGTGCCTGAAACTATGACTCGGGCATGTATGAGTTTCCCCAGACAAAAATATCTTAATCGGCTACACATATTCAAAACCATTGAATATGTGAATTGACTAGGAACAATTCCACTCGTCAGCATGCCATCAAAGAGATGAAGCCCGCCCTTGGTCTCATCATTCTTCAAGTTCCCAAAAATCATAGAATTCCAAGCCACAACATCTTTATCAACTATCCGCCCAAAAACTTTCCTCGCAGATTCCAAATCTCCACAGTTGGAGTACATCCCAAGAAGAGCAGTTTGAACACATAAATCATTTGAGAAACCAAATTTCACAACCTTGGCATGAACCAAAGAGCCAACCAACAAATCCTCAAGAGTATAAGACGCTTGTAGTAAGCTTGTGAAAGTCGAAGCATTTGGCCTAAGGCATTCACTTCCCATTTTGTTAAGTAGTTCAAAGGCCAAAAGTGCACTTCTTGAATCTCGGGAATAGGCCGCAATGAGCGCATTGAAAGAGACATGATTTCTTTGAGGCATTTTATCGAACACCTTCCGGGAATCTTCGAGTGAACCGCACCTTGAGTACATAGATATGACATTGTTGTACGGGTACGGCGAGTACGAGCCTATAGCTGTGGTGGTGAGGAGGAGAGCGTGGAGTTGCCGCGCTTGTTCCAGTGAGGTTATGGAGGTGCATTTTTGTATGAGAGCTGCTAAGAAAGAGGTTTCATACGACGGTGGCATAAAAATTAGTTAATTGTTTTACCCGCCAAAAAAGTAAGTGATTTGGATTTTTAAGTAGAACAAATTGCAATATATCAGAACCGTCCCTGATGTTGTCCAATATATCACCAAAGACCTGCCTTCCAAACGCACCGTTTGGCCATCTCAAGACTCAGTTTTGAATCTGAAGCTGAAAGCTTTCGCCTTTCCTCGTCGATTTGAAAATGTGCAGTGATTCGAAACGCTCGCGGCTCTGCCGTTTGGTCGATGACTCTCTCCGTCCGTACACGGTCAGTTTCGCCCTACTCTACGATCAGGGTTTCATTTCATTGGTTGTTTCAGAAGCTCAATTCTCTGTTGCTTTGCAGGAATCCGGTGTCGTTTTGGTGACCAAAGAGCGAGAAATCCTGGTCACTCTCTCTCAGCTTCTTCGACAAGTCAAGCTCTTGACCCAAGCACTTGACTCCGACTCTGATAATGTCAGTCTCTCTTTCTCTAAACTTCAAATTTGACTTTTTTGGATAAAACCCAATGAAAGGCGTAAACTTTGAAGTGTTTATCTTCTGTTAATCCTTTGTGATCAGGGCCCGGTGATAGGATTGGATTGTGAGAGTGATTGCATGTGTCTAACTAAAATCGTAACTCACTTGGTAAGTTCAGCTTCTTCTTTCCAAGTAAATAATTTTTTGTGGACATTTCGGAGTATGTAAATCATTGAGCTTAAAATTTTGTTGCTTTTTCAACAGGTAGTTTTGCTGACAGTGGAGAGTCAATATGTCAAGCATCTGACGTGCAATGTTCTAGTTGCTGTCTTAGAATTCCTTTCTGCTTCGGTATTTTACAACTTTACTCCCTTAGAGATTGTATTTTTGTACGTATGGTTGTTTACTTGGGTTTTGTGCTTCATTTTCTTAGCTATATGTGTTTTGTAGGGAAGGAACTGTGGTGCCTTTATTCATTTGTTGTGTGTTTGTATGGATTTGGTGATCACTGTGGCGATTCAATATACTTCATCGCATTTGACAACTGAAGCTGATGATCTTCACCCTGGTTCATCAAGTTTAGTTCTTGTGTTAAAACCTAAGCTGGAAAATGCTGACTGGTCTGTCGCAGCTGGTGTTGTTCGAGTTTTACGTGATATATGTAAATATTTGAATTTGGAAGATGATGATGAACTTGTTGAACTGTTCTTTGATAATGTCAATTCTGTTCTTTCAACCGTCCCTTGGAATTTATTACAAGGGATTCATGTTGGACCAAATGTTGATGCTCAGAAAAGCTCTGGTGCAGATGTTTTATTTCAAAGATCCTTGTTTCTGGGAAACTTGGTTCAGTTTCTCTGTTCCTTGGCTGAGCAAAGTGGTTCTACGGAAGCTGCAAGTGGATCTGTAGACAAGCATCATCCAATTATTTCTACAATCATCAACCTTGTACCCAAGCTTTTATGTTGGTGCCTTGGTGAGCAAGCAGATTGTGTTAACTTTAACAAGTGCATCTCTCAATACTTTAGACACAAGTTATTGGTATGAGCTAGCCTGAGTCTTTTCTTTGTGAATAATGAATGTGCAGAAGTTAACTGTTGATGGTCAGGAGATCTTACGAATGTTGGTTCTGGTTCTAAGCCGAAAATCTAAGCATGGACCAAGTGTTTGATGTCATAATGCATTGATAACTGTCTAACATTTGCTATTTGAAAAGGTCTTAAGCAACAGGCCTTACTGTTAGTACTTTTATTTTCCGGGGATGAAGGCTTAATTGAGTTGGGCTGAGTAATACCTAGAATTCTAAAGCCTTCAATCTAACGCAATCAGAACTAATTATGATGCTAGAGTGTTATCTAGGCATTCACTGCAGAGACGCTAGTGAAGATTTGTTTCTTCATTTTGAAAAATTAATCTCTCATAGAACAATTTCCTTTGTATTTTATTAAGTGCCAGTTTGGCATTGCTTATTTGGGATGATAAGTGATTTTTAAAAAATTTTGGGAAGCCCAACCCGTTTGGTAAACTATGAGAAAATCACTTATTATTAAAAATTGCTGTGAGAGAAAGTTATAAGGGAAAACAGCTAATGAGGTGCTTTCATTTTCTGATTATGCATGAATCAGTTTTGAAGAGGCGCTGAGTTTAATGATTATGCGAGAATTATTTTTGTGATTATGTGGGAATTAGTACCAATAACACGTTTAACAAAAAGTTTACCAAACGCCAAACTGCTTTCTCTTACAGCTGATTTCTCTCACAGCAAATCTGACAGCGATTATTTTCACAGCACAACAATGCCAAACTAGCCCTAAGAGAATTTTATGTGTTAGCTTTCTTTGTAATCCTTATAGTTTTGCAGTGACGCTTATATAAATTTACAAAAAGAAATGCACCAGATCCTTTGTGAATGCTATATTTTATATGTCATGGTTTTATTAAAGACATGCTTCTTGACTAGTTTTTACAACAATTAGCTTGGAATGTGAGGTATTTGTGGATATATATTAGATTATTTCTTATGCTTGTGTGATGCATTGTACGGAATTTGATCATAAGTATATTGTGCTAAACATGTCCTGCAGGTGCTCATGATCAGGCTCATTTTCCCAACTTCTCAGGAATTCTCAATTCTTGTTTCATGGTTGCAACTTATTCATAAGTACTTTGAAGACCTTTTACGGAAACCCATTACTCTTGAGAATGATAAGGATGATTGTCTGGAAGGCTCTCCGTTTCTTTCTAGGGTTTCTGATGCAGAAGTAAATAGTCTGTCTTCTCGCCATCTGCAAAGACAGGCTGTTTTCCTTTTCCTGAAGTGTTCTTTTAGCTTGATTAGCACAAAAGGAGGCACGAACAAGAAATGCGCTTGTACAACTTGGAACTTACACTTGACCTGTGATTCAAATGCAGAGCTTCTGTGTTGTGGAAGAAAGAAAGGTCTCTTGGAGCTTTATAACTGGCTTCAAGGGCATCTTCCTGCTAATATGACAGTAGACCATGAAATGTATTTTGTAGAATGTGTTGACTTTGCCAAATCCTTCGTCCAACTGTATATCAAAGAGGTATGTCTTCTTTATCTTTGAAACTAGGAGTTTTTTTTGTCTATGTTTATATGCGACATGATATAAGCAAAATAGGCAATCTATTCACCCCAGACCCAAAAACAGAAAAATTGTATCCATATTTTGTTTTGTCTATCTGAATGCATCATCTTGTTCAACAATTTCGCGTACTAAAATTCTGCAGTTCTGTTTTCTTCATTTGTTGTATTTTTTTTGCAGTTTTTTAGACTTGTGTCCTCATTTCTTGGCTTGTTTTTGAACTGTAGGATGATGTATTATTCAAAGTTCTCTTGCAACTGCTTTGTATACCTTGTTGTGCAGAAGAACAGTAAGGAATTAATGTCCTAGTTTTCCATTGTTCTAAAAGTTATCGTCATGGATTCCTTTTAACAAGATTTTTGGGTTTATATAGGGATGAAAAGGAAAAGGTTGCATTTGAGGATTCAAATGGCAATATACTTTTTCGTGTCTCAGATCTTTTCAATCCTATACTCTTGTTCCATCTTTTCCTATTAGAGGCAAGATGCTCACTGTTGGACATTTACATATCTGCATTTCCACTTTGGCATGCTTCCTAGTTGTTAATTTGAAGTATATAGTATTGCGGAATAAAAAGGAATCACTGACATTGTGCACTTTCTTTTTTCTTCCTATTTTGCAGTTGAGCTATGACCATCAGGTGCTTCTTGATTTCCTTATTTCAAAAGATATTGGAATCAGTTGTGCAGAATATCTTTTAAGGTCTTCTCTCTTTCTATGCCTTCTCTTAACTTATGAAATCTAAACCATGGTGGGCTGCATTTTTCTGGTGCCAACCTGAGTGAACTAAACTATAAAACATTAACCCTCTGCTTTTACACGACTTCTTAACTAATTAGCAAAACAAGAATCAATTTGGTTGACCCCAGACAGTTGCTATTAATTGCAACTCATTGTATCTTTGATTTGCTTCTTACCGTCCTTAATGCATTCTCTTATAGGTGCTTGCGTAAAGTGTGTGATTCATGGAGCTTATTTGTGGAATTTCTAGAGGGTGGGCAAGCTACAAATCAATCATTTTGCAAGAAAAGAAAAGTTTCATTGGGTGGCCCGAGTTCCTGGGCAGAGGATTCTCTTGCACCAACGAAATATCATCTCACATTTCTTGATGATGAACCTGATGAAGAAAATGAAAATGGCTGCAAGCACACCCAAAATGGAGGACAGTATTTCAAAGAAGCCAA